>CM064913.1:4188158-4788158 GCA_032727855.1 Quercus ilex subsp. ballota | reverse complement strand
TGCACCACTCTTTTTGCTAGAAAGTCGGTTAAAAATTCTTATATTTTCAAGGAATTTTCTTATCTAGTAGTTTTAATTAGTGCTAAAGAATCTTCTTATCTCTTAAGTCTTTCTAATATTAGACAGTGCATCAAGTATAAGTAGTTAAATCAAGTACGATACTTTAAATTTTAAATATATAGTGCACACAACTAATTAAGTAATAGTTGAGAATTAGTAATTAAAGAAGGATATTATAATTTTAAGTATCAAAGGGTTCGGTCAGAGTGATATATATATATATATATATATATATATATACACGTCACTCCACTGGGATTCACTGAAGGTATATGCTCATTGAGATTCTTGTTACGTGAGTAATAGGTTTTTGGTTAAATTTAAATTTATCAATATGAAGTTGAATTCCCAGATTATTTGTTTTTAGCGTGTTGTGCTATACACATACATAATACTAACATATCAGTAAATACATACGTCAATATGGACACGATATGATATTAAATACAGTAACATGATAATTCTTGAAAAATTAAAACACAAATTTAAGACATGACATAATAGGGCTAAAGAAAGTTATATATATATTCATTAATTTTGAGTTTTTAGAATAAAACAACCATCAAAATCTTGCAAAATATATAACTAAACAAATGATTTTTAAGAAAAAATAAGAGGGTTTTTTTTTTTTTTTTTCCCCAACGCACTTATTGTTATTTTCTTTTTTCCGAGTGCTAGTATCCAACTCTGCATGTCCTATACTAAACCTAGGTCTCTCTCAACCAGTGCTACATTCATGCACGTCTGCACAAGGTTACCAAATTTGTACATTAACCGCTAAATTGAACACTTTGACTATGTGCGAAACTATACCACATCTAGAAGAAAACAAACTTTCCCATTCCCAGATTGAAAGCAAAATAACACACACGTAGCAGCCAACATGATCAACACCAAAACAAATGAATAGTTTCCACAAAACTAAGCGTTCAAAGGAGTACAAAGACCTTGCCAAGTAAAAACAAAAGAGTACAATAAGGACGGGTTAACTTAATTGAGATTCTTTGGAATAAGGTTGAAGTGGCGGTCAATTCTAGCCTAACCAAGACATCTTTGGCAGCTCTAGTTCTTTGCCTTACACTGCTATTCTTTCATTTTGCAATACAGATGCAACTGTTTTGGTTGTATGTGAAACTCTATGATTTCTCTGATATCTTGCGGACGAAAAGCATTTGGTCACATGCCAATCCTTTCGGCCATTTTCATGACTTGTGACCTGCTTCGAACGAGGACTAAGGCTCACCATATAAGGCTTCATTTAAAAGATAAGGTACTAAAATTCGTTTTCAAAAAAAAGGGTAAGGACAAAATCGACTTGGGCATAAAACAAATGATTTAATTATAAGATATTAAGATTAGATATCATTTTAATTATAAGCAAACTCTAAATAAATATAAAATTTCTTAAATTTACAAAGAAGATGGATTAAGATTCGATTGATAATAGATTTATTTTCCAAAAAAAAATTCTAAATATATTCTAGTTCATACAATAACATTTAGAATTTCAATTTGCTTAGAAAACTCTTAAAAAGGGGTAAAATAAAAGTTTGAAAGAAATAATATTTTTTGTGATGTCCTATATGTGTAGTTCGAATCTCAATTTCCCTTCAGCATCATCTACATCTAAAAAAGATATTCTTAAAAACACTTAAAATTAAGGAAATAAAACCTTAACTCCTAAAGTATGAAAATTAAAAAAAAAAAAAAAAAAACTATGAAGAAATGAAAAAACAATAAAAATTAACTCCTATATTAATTTAGCCCTACATAATATCCTTCAACTTGTTTGAAACTCGATATATATATATATATATATATTTTTTTTTTTTTTGAAATTTAAATCTTCTATTTTAAATGAGAAAATTGTTTCTCTACTAAAAAAAAATTCTATATAGTCAAATAACCCCTCTAGATCAGTAAGTAACTAATTAAGGGAATTTTCCTTATAGATTAAAACAGCAATACAAGTTTACAATTCTTTCTTAAGATTTATAATCTCCTTACTAATAGTGTGAAAAAGGTGCTTATCAATAGTATACCTGCTATGAGCATGAGGTGGAACTAGGAATTTTTAATTTTTAATTTTTTAGGGGACGATGAGTTATGGTATTGATACATTATATATATAAATATTAGAATAAGCCATAATTCATAAATATATTACATATATACATAATTAATTATCAATTTTGTTGTATATATATTGACTATTTTTTTTATAGGACTTATCATTTTTCAAACTCTAATGAGTATGCAAGATTTGTCTAGTTTAATATTCTATAGGTACCAATATATATATATATATATATATATATATATTATATATTATCTCTTATGATAATTATGCTCGATAATGATATTTCTTAGAATAAATTTAACTATTTTCATGTACTTCTCGAGTGAAATTTTAAAAAATTTATTTTTCAATATAAATTATAAAATTGATATAAGCTTGATGAGTAGGTCACAGATTTCATGGAGTCCACAAGTTATATTCTCACCATTAGCTTGAATTATTGCCTTAGAGCTTACACTCATGTCATAATACTTATTTACCAAGTAAAACCAATTCTATGCACATGCTATTAAAATATATTATAATAAGACCCTAATTCAACTATATGAATGTTGAAAAACACATAAAATCAAGAAAATAAAACCCTAACTCTTTAAAATCCAAAAATTACATAAAAATATAAAAGATTAATAAACATATGTATAAGTTAACCCCATATTTGATCCTACATAAAGCTTTATAAAATTCCTTCAACTAAACTGCATGCAATTCTTTCAATCAGCATGTCACATATATGACCAAAAAGGAAATTTAAAGTTTAAATGGACCATATTGGCACAACTAGCTGCATGGCGTATGTATGACTCAAAACTGACGCCATATGAAATTAAAGAGGGGGATGGGGACCCGATAACCTGTTATGGCATGTTCTACATATAGACAAACGAATCTCTTTCTTTCACTAGTAATTTGCAAGATGACTCGCTCGTTTCATTATGTTTTGTGTTGCATCTGCAATTTAGTTAAATATGCAAGCATGTAAATTTTAAATTAGAAACTGCTCGATTGATGTTAGAAGCAGCATAAAAACATTAAACTTGGAGTTAGAATATTAACGTAAGGAATAAAATAGTATGACCGAATGCTGGAACACAATTTATATAAAGAAATAGGATTCTCTTTCCAATGGAGAGTATCGATCTTTCTCTAGCTCTAAATATAAAATATAGTGATGACAGCGAACCAAGAAGTTTTTGTTTCACACATCAAGTAATTCATGTAAAAAAAACTTTACCAGAAAGAAAATTTTATCCTAAAAAAAAAATCTAGATCGACTTGGTAGGGTATTTTTTGGGGCTAGCTTACATGCAGCACATTGACATGACGTGCATATGAGAACTACAACACGTGCCCCACTGTAGACTGACCTGTCCTTATATGATAGTACTCGACTAGGACCCATGATTCTCATTCTATGAGGGAATTTTAATTTGTAGGTTCTCAAAATTTATGAATTGATCAACGAGGTTGATCATGATTAAGATTGTGATTGACAGCTTCTCTTTGATCTTTATATTGTCTTTTTTATTTTTGTACTTGGCGTCTATGCGAGCAAAAAAGATTCTATGCTGAAAGTATGAAATTGCAGGTAACCCGTGCAAATTTTTGCAATGATCAACAACTTGATCATCATTAAGATAGTGATTGATATAGCTCACTCTTTGAACTTTATATTGTTTTCACTTAGAAAGAACAATTAGATGATAAGTTCGATAAAGGGTTTCTAGCTAGGAAACGTTCTAGTCAAAGGAAGCTCATTCTGTCTCAGTCAACCTTAGCTTTTCTTGCAACCGAAAGGATATATAAACGACATTGGGCAAAAAGGAGGACAAATACTAGTCTTTCATTTTCTCTTGTAGCTAGCATCTTGTCTCATTTCACAATTGTGACTGAGATAAAAGAATGTTCAGAAAAGTGTATTTTTGGTTTGTATTATAATGTAGGTCTTAATAATTACAAAGTTTTTCCCTCCACTATAAAAATCTATCAATATGACACGTAAAAATGGATGGATTGTTCCTCTAATTTACGATGTTGCAACTTAAAATACCATCAACGCAGACTTTTACTCACATGACCTATTTAATATATAGTTATGTAAATTGTTTAAACAATTTAATGAATTATATGATTTAATATTATGTAATGGTTTGGAAGAAAACTTGGTGCTATATAAAATATATAAAAGGCTATAATTGAGTCAACTTTATCAACTAGATTGACCCGGCTCAACTTTATCAACTACAAGATTCCAATTTTTGTCTTAATTAGGTTCAGATCGTTATGATTATCTTAAATTTGCTTGATGGGCGGGCTCATTATGCGTATGTGATGGTTGAGCAAAGTTAGTTTAGCTCGGTTTTCAACTAATAATAACTGAAGCTTACGCTAGGAATGAACTTAATTCAATCTTATGGTAGAGCTCGATTCTCTAGATTGCTCAGAAGTGATCAACCCTCATGTTCATCTTAAAACACGAAAAGTGTTCTGATAGTATAACCCAGAATGGTACTTATATACAGCATGCAGTTAACCAAGAATTTAAAAGTTTTACTTGTCTAAGTCTCACTTGATGATTAAAAGGTAAATATGAGGTAGTGAGCACTTCTTAATTACAAATGACATATCTTCCTTTTCTAGGTTCTAAGGATAACGTTGAGCTTCTTTTCTAGGTTGTAAGGATAATATACTGAGGGTGAAATGTAGGATAGAATTTAATGGCATTGTACACCATACATCTATCATATGGGAATAACTTTCTTGATAAGTCGGCTATCACATACACAAAGATGGCTATGATTGAACTTCAATTCCCTTTCAATTATGGAGCTATTATTGAAGACTTTGTTTTTGTATTTTGACTCCTTTTCAGTGTGACACATCACCCACTAGGCAACTATTATGTGTTAGGATTTAGATTTACAATATTCATTGACAATGTAATATGAAAAAAAGTAATAATGTATTGAAGATGAAGTGCAAGTTGGTAGATGCTGAAAGAAGAAATCTGTGAGGGCTTGCTCGAGCGAAACACTAAGATCATGAAACAATAATCCAACTTGTTAGCTCGAGCGAGAGATGCTTTTCCGAGTGTATTTTGAAACAGTCTGTGTAACCTTATATAATATCATGAGAGACTTTTCTTTGACATATCTTTGATCAAGAAGATGAGAAACCATGCTTTACTAAATCCACTAAGAATTCCAAGTCTTGCACCTGTGCATGAAGTATGATTCTTGAGTTTTGGAGTGAAGTGGACATGTCATTTGTGAAGGGTTTCATATAAATTAAGTCCTTAAGTTCTAGAGTTGATGTGGTGGCATCAAAGAGTAGTTTGCTGGGTTAGTAGAGTTTAATCAGAAAGGTTTTGTGAGTAGTTTGAATTTTTTTTTTTAATAATGAATTTGGAGAGAATCCCTTCAAACTCTTTCTCTATATCTTCTTATTGAATATGAATTTTGAAATTCTAACCTTTGGATTGTATGATTTTAGTATATTATTTATGCTTGCAGAATTTTAAGAAAATCGAAGATCAATAGTTATACCATTATACAAATGTTTAAATTTCAAGTTTTGTAGTTTAAATTTATGCATAAAAAATAAGTTTGTTTATTGATCGAATAGTAAATAACATCCGATTTAAATAAAATTTTACATGCGTGTTAAGAACATAAAGAACATGAAATCCAACTATTAGATTTTCAAAATTAACATTTAATAAAAGGATATAAGGAGAGTTTGAAGAGAAACATTTTTCATTCCAAAATCTCTTACCACGTACTCAATGTGTCTTCAGCAAAAGCAGAACCATAGGGTAAAGGGCAAGAGAAAAACTTCAAAACCTGCTAGTTAAATTTAAAATTTGCCCCTTCCCTTTTTCTGATTTATTTATTTTTTCTTTTTATTTCCTTTATATAATCTTTTTAGTTATATCATAATTGATAAATAATATTTCATTTTATATTTTAAACTTCCATTAAAAAGAATAAAAATCTTTCCTATTTTATCAATGTATTATAAAGATTCTAAATGTATAAAAGGAAAAAATGATGAAGAAAAAATAAATAAAATATTGTAACTGAAAAGATCAAAAAAAAAAAAAAAAAAAAAAAAAAAACACAGAACTTTATTATTACCTTTCAAAAACAGATTTAAAAAAAAATGATAAAAGAAGCTCTAGTACTTCTTAATATAATACTTTCTTCTTTGTCATGAAAATTTGTGTACAAATAATAAAATTTAAGAATACTTACATGATAAACTTCAAAATTTAATATTGCTTTCTAGTTAAATTATGAAGTTTTAGGTGCATATCTGTTCACAATATAGTTTTAATTTTTTTTTCCTACAATTTGATCATTTATGAGTATATATTAACCCAATTATCAAAATTCAAATGAGCTTTAGTGTTTGTCTAACCACTAAAAATCCCTTCAATATGAATCCTAAGTAGAATTTTTAAATTCTCACAGATATAACAATATATATACACACACATAATATTTTCTTCTAATAGAATATTGCTTATTATTCACATGAATACTTTAAAAAAAAAAAAAACTTGGTTTCTAAGACCTCATGATTTCTGTGAATTCTTGAGTTTGAAACCTTTAATTAGCATCTTCAAGTCATCCACAAGAGATTCTTCACTATTAAAACTTGGACCGTGTGGGACAACACACTCGAGAAAATGGTTAAATTCTCTAAAAACTTTGGATACCCTTATTTCTCAAAAAAAAAAAAAATAATAAAAAAAAATAAAATAGAGGAGAAGCAAGAAATATAAGGAATTAAGCTAATGCTAAGCTTTAAGAAAATGTTCCTTTGCACATGTGAGCTTTGGAGTACTATAAAACAATGCAATACATCAAAACAATATTTTTGATTGATCTGTCCTCATTCATGAACCTTACAATTTAATCAAGTGTTGCATGTGAAACACTGGCTGTACAACGAATTAAGTTGGTAGTCTCTTGATTTGAGTTGTAAACTTTGGAATGTCTATCCATGTCCATACCCATATGTGTGATTAGAATTATATATTCACTTATGTATATATTTATTTTCTTTTGTTGGCTGACTCAAACAAAGTATAGAAATATAACAGAAAGGAAAAACAAAGGAACGCGGAAGTACGCAGGGTCAATGACGTTTTGGTTAATATGACACTTTTTTATTTTTGGATAAAATACTATTTTGGTCTCTAAATTTTACCAAAAATTCGTTTTTCATCCTTAAATTATAGAAAAGTTTTTTTTTTCATCCCCTAAACTATTGAAAATGTTTTACTTTCGTTCTTAGACTTTAAAAAAGTTCCTTTTTTTTTTATTCCTAAATTATTGAAAAAGCTTTTTTTTTTTTTCATCCCTATTTTTGTCTTTAAACTATTGAAAAAAAATTATTTACGAAGTTTAAGAATGAAATTTTTTTTTTTTAAAATTTAGGGATAAAAAACAAATATTTGATAAAGTTTAGGGATCAAAATAGTATTTTACCCTTTATTTTTTTAACGGAAACATTTAGGATTTGAATCTCCTTTTTCTACTTAATTTGTATAAAAGAAAAAAGAGAAGCAAAAATGAAGACATGCAAAACTAAAGAAACACTGAGATGAACTTCCATGTCCTTCACATAATTTTGGGAAATTCTTCTAGAAATTATTGGAAAGTGATGGTCAATGTAGTATTGTGCCCATGAATGCTTACTAAGTTATTTAACTTATCCCCTACACTAATATGTGAAATATATACATTGTCGTGCTTTCCCTTTTTCACTTTCACACATGTTCACACTCAGCCTCGTTTGAAAATCACAGCCATATATTGTTCTGGTACTTTATAATAACAGGCAATCCTCCAATCTTAAACATTTATTTGTTTAAAGTTAAGACTACTATGAAATATTTTCACAATCACTTCCTTTGCTTGCTTTACGTTGAGATATGTATACGCAAGCCTTTTTATGTATGTGTACAAATCAAGCCTATGTTGTACTTGTATCTATTGTAAGGAAAAGAATCATTTCCATTTAAATAGGTTTTCATGGTTTAAATTATATATTATAAATTTAACATGTACCAAATACTATTTCCATTTCATATATAAGAAAATAGGGGCATGAGATGTGGCTATTAGTTCTCATATCGCTTCACATGATACTTGATAGGAGTTAAAATGTTCGAGTAGTAGCATTTCAACAAATGTATTGTGCCCCCGATGATAGTCTTATCAAGACCTCAATTGTATTTTCATAATCACTTCCTGTGCTGGCTTTATGTTGAGATATGTACACGCATGTCTTTTATGTATGTGTACAAACCAAACTTTTGTGTCTATCTAGTGTATGGAAAAGACTCATTTCCAATTAAATAAAGAATCATTTCCAATTAAATAGGTCTATTCCAAAGTTTAAATTATATAATATAAATCTAACATGTACCAAATCCTATTTCCATTTCATATATAAGAAAATAGGGCATGAGATGTGGCTTGGTGATAGTAGTTTTTATATCGCTTTATATGATGCTTGGCAGAAGTTGAATAATTCGAATAATAACGTTTCAATAAATGTGTTGTGTCCACGATAATAGACCTTTTAAGACTCCAATAATATATATAATATTACTCGTTGCCGACGAGACTTATGACCTAATTTTTTTATTAACTAAAAAAGAAAAAAAAAATTGTGTGGATAGATACATCATGTTGTGCCGTTACTCTCATCGTGAAAAATTGTGAGGTGTCAGATACCCCCATAAAGAAGCTTTTAGAAAATCAACATCTCCCTCTCATTCCTCAAAGGGATGCAAAGCCAAGGCTAAGCCTCTTCTGTAAAAGTTGTTTTGATAATTAATTTTATATCTATTCTTATTTCTTTTTAAGAGCTACTCCTATTAAGGTAAAGCTTAAAAATGAAAAGATTTTTTTTTTCTAATGTGGGTCAGGCTCCTTTTTAAAACGTGGGGTGGTGAGTGGGTATAAAGGCAACCCCATATTATATAAGTTGGAAACTTGAACTTGGAATCATGTGGGCATGAAAATGACTATAGGGTTCCTCTAGATTGGCCCTACCAATTAAAACTGCCCTTTCCTTTTTGTCCCATTTCTAAGATTCCCACAACCTTAGCACCCAAAAAAAAATCGAACAAAGAATGAACAGGTAGCTAGAATATGTTCAATCAGAACCGTTGGTTCCCACAGCAACTGTCAATCAAAGCATATTCATTTCCATCAAATCAAGGGGTTTTTTTTTTTTTTTTTTCTTTTTTCTTTTTCTAGGGTCCCAAATTGAAATTGTAGCTTGTTCTTAATTTGATGGTGATTAATGGTGAATAACAAAAATTGCAAAATAAACTCAAAGAAGCACTAAAGAGACACCTTTATATATTCTCAATCATAGAAGTAATAATCATGGGAAGAAAATTACAAGATTGTCAAAAGTTGGAATACACACACCCCATGTAAATAAAAGGACCAAAATGCCACTCTCGGCTCAGGTACAACAACAAGTGGGCCAACTGGGTTTATTGGACCATATACTCACAGATTGGACCCCACTGGTGAAACCAAAGCCTCCTCTTTTTTTTTGAGAATCAACCAAAGCCTACTTTGTATCATGATTGATGCAGGCGCACAATATAGTACGGAACCCCTAAAAGAAGCTTTTTTTTTTTTTAATTTTTTTTAAAATTTTTTTTATAAAGTATAGCTAGTCCGCACGGATCTCTAAAATGCTCCCAACTGTACGGCCGCCAATTCCCAAATGTTGAGTACTTAGAAACGACCTGACAGCAACTACCCTCTAAGCACCAAGCCGTAATTTTTCTTCTTTTGTTTCTTATCCACTTTTAATTCTTACCATAAACCAAAAAATTAAAAATAAAAATTAGAAAGAGGGTGTGTTACCAGCTTGCCACGTGGCATCATCGGAGCGGAGATGGGCAGATTTCGTGGGTCCCACACAACATTCCTTACTAGCGACATGCTGTAGCCACAGCTGCCATAGGGACAGGCGTGCCAATCATAGTAGCAGCGGCAACTGCGGCTTCGTGTGAAACAATGTTAGGCACACAATCTTCGTATAGGAATTTTCGTACTATGTTTGAGCTAGGTTCTGCCACGTGTCTATTCCATGACTCATCGGCTTCCCTACCACGATTTAGGAACACCTCAGTGGCGTCAAGCCGATGCATATCCCATTCCCATTGACTATGAAGTCGTTGAATCTTTTGCAATTGACGCCAAGCTAACATACACGTATTCTCCTTGATTTTTGAAATGGCTACCTTAAGAAGCTGATTTTGGGTTCTTTCGTCAGCTCTGACTCCAAAGCGTAGATATTGGTCCAATTCAGGTACCCCAATTGCACGTCGTATTCCACGCGAGTAATCGGCTTTTGGGTCAAACAATCTCCTCACCTCCTCCACCAATCCGGCTTCAACCATCTTGTCCACTCGTTCGGACACAAATGAATGAAGTACAGGCAACGACACATCTACCCATAAAAAGCAGCACTCGTATTTCATTCGAAATTCAGCATGATGATTCACTAACGCGGAAATATAAGAATTGGATCCACCAGCAATTATAGGAAGCCGATCACGAGATGTAATTGATTCCATAACTGACAAAGCTTGGTAGCAGAAGTCTTCAGCACTGAAATTGGAGTTGGGGTCAATTGTGCCTAGTAAATGGTGGGGTACGCCACGACACTCTTCCTCAGTAACTTTGTTTGTGACTATGTCAAGGCCCTTGTAAACTTGCATTTTGTCAGAATTTACAATCTCGGCATGGAAACGAGTTGCCAAGTCAATGGCAAGCCTTGACTTGCCGGTACCAGTTGCTCCTACTACAATCACAACCTTATCTCGACGAAACAGAGGTGCCATGTTGAGACCCCCGGGTAGACCACCAGGGAAATTCACTAGGGGCTGTACTTGTTTACAGGCAGACATATAGATTCTCATATTAATCATATTCATACCTGTCAAGTTGACCAACAAAAGAAGAATATATTAATTAATTATACTAGATAACATTAATTGTTATCATAAAATGAAAATGAAAAATTTGATAAGAGAGAGAGAGAGAGAGAGAGAGAGAGAGTTTATGCAGAACATGAAGAGAACTCAGACTAACTAGGTCTATATTCAGTCTATAATTATCCACACAAAAAAAAGGCATTTAATACAAACCATAGAAAATTCAAAATACCCCACACGATTTCTAGGACCACCAATTCTTACCTTTGATATATCAAGACGCGGCGAACTGTGTAGAAAATTCGCTTACAATTTCTCTTTGTATACACAAAAAGCACAAAGAAAGAGAGAGGAAGGAAGGCGGAGCGAGAGAGCTTGCCAAAAAGGAAGGGTTGGAATAAAGGGTTGTGAAAGATAAGAAGCAAAAACCAGTGTGGGAAATGGGTCTTTTTTGTAGGCTTATGAAAAGATCTTTGGCTGTGCACCAACAAAAAGTATATAAGAATTTTTATCTTCAATATTTACACTAGGGAAAAAGAATTGTACGATAAAAGAGCACTTGTATGAACAAGTAATAGAGAACTTGTGGGATTTTCAGAATTTATGACATAAGATGCATTTCCAGCTCGATAACCTAACACAAGCATGAGAGGCCTTGGAATTTTTGGTGAGGAGTGAGGACTGATGGGAAAACACTAATACAAGTATACAACTGGTTGTACTGGTCTTCAATTTGCCTCAGTGCCTGGATTCTTTCTTAGACTTGATATTTATATACATGCTTGCTTACATCCCTTATATAATGGGGAAATGATTCTTTACAGTAATTTAAATGTATATCCCATATCACCGCATTTAAAACTTCAACTGACGCGATACTTTGTACACTCTTAAAATTTTTAAAAATAATTTCTTTATGATGAAAAAGACTCTCTCAATTTCTGGTAAAATTTATACTTTTCACTGTCACTTGGTAGGTACATAATTTTTGTTGGACTGAACTAATCACAGTCTTAAACGTATTAAAGGTGAAATTAGCATGATCTATTGATCTTTTTCTTTATGAGGAGCAATTATGGAGAATGATAATGCTATGAGTTACCAGATTCTCTTCTTCCACGTGTTGCCGTTTGATCTTGGTCACTTGGCAATTTCGTAAAGCCCCTATTACTCAGTGCCCTATGGTGCCTAGCTATGATTAGGTCAAAGAGTTAATTTGGGCTTCAATTTTAAATAACTAATAAAGGACCATATATATATATATATATAATTTTTTTTGGACCACCTTGAATATCATGGTTCTTAGGAAGGCCTCTTACTAGGAGGGCCACCCTATAGTCCTATACATTTATATTCATGGAAAGTATATGACTGAAGGGGTCGCCATTTATATAATTAAGGAGGTGCATGTCTATGAAAATTTGGCTAAACAAGAATTAGTCAACAGAAAGTAGGAAGTAGTGGTTCATATAGGATTCCCTAGAGCTCTATTTGTTTATTTAGGAACAACTTTTTCTTTATTTGGGTCTTATAGAAGTTAGGACTTATCCCTTAAACAAATGAAAGAACCAACATCATCGACAATTTGGGTGGAAATTGGAAAAGTTGTTTTTGGAAAGTGCGGAAAAAAAGGATTTCCTTTTAGGCGGTTTGATACCTAAATAATAATTTATGTGGCAAAGACAAGCTAATAACAGCATTTTATGGGATACAATTTCATTTTTAAGTCCCATATTTTGAGGTTAATGCCTAATTTCTCATCCCCAGTCACTTCATTGTTATTGTGGAAGGAATTTTGAGTTCACATTGTGCCATTGGTGAAACAAACAACAATAGAAAATAAAGGAACATTTCTATATTCGAATTTTATAGAGTAACAAAAATCTATTTGTTTGCTATATGAACTTTGAGTAATGGAATCTTGTCAAATTGAGTAATTGGATTCTTTCTATCTTTATTTAGTCTATTTTATATTACCTAAAAAAGAGTAATTTTAGAGTCACAAACTATATTTTACAAAAAATTGTTGTGGTATAATCCACGTTTAACTTTTAAAAAAATTGAAATACACATTAGATTAGAAAAAAAAATCATTAGATCTTAAAAAGAAATAAATTTGAAAAACCTTCTAATGACCATCTATCTCCCTCCAATTTTTCTACCCATGGTAGCCCTTTCTCTTTTGGTGGCTCCATTCACCTATCAATTATTTTAATTTAGTCTCTAGGTTGCCCCCTCTAGGATCCGACCACAAAACTTCAACTCATTTGATCCCATACTGAATGAGCTACACACAATTACTTGGGGTGGCTGGCTGGCTCTGATGTCAAATATTACAAACCTATGGGTAGAACTCACGCTTGAAAACCCGTTTGCGAGGAAAGGATGCTCAAGAGCTTATAAACACATAGTTAAACTTACACTTAATCCATTTGTGACACTAAGATCATAATAATTTCTCTTCTAATGGTTATATAAAACTTAATCTTCCCTGCTTTCTTGGTCTTATTAATCATAGCTATTGACACCCAAGACACCCTTTTGCTTGCTTTTTCTATTTTTGTCATTTTCATACCCTCTGTATCACTGCACTACGGCACTTGGCTAGTGTGGTTTCTATGTTGAAACCAGTTTATTGGTTTTCTGCTATGAAGAAGAGCTATGAGTTGCTAACAGGAAAAAGACCTTTGTGCTTGTTTTTGTGCATTTGGGCCATTTGGCCATTTGCAATCGTGGGGTTATTGGTGGGGTTTTTGGGTGATTGGGTCTGTGGTGGTGATAAATTTGGTTTCTTTTTGAGAATTGTAAGGAAAACCTAAGATATGGTAAAGACGAAAAGGATAAACTGGACAAAAACTATTTGTCTCCAATGAACGGAGAGGACTCAGACCACAATGGGGAAGGATGATAGAGCTGGATGGTCGATATAATGTTTTTTAGATTTGATTTTTATTTAAAACCTTCTAATGAAATTTTAAATTTTAAAAAAATTGACATAGATTATGCCATATTAACTTCTTCTTCTTCTTCTTCTTCCATTTTTTTTTTTTTTTAACTTTTGTAAAATAATTTTTGGCTCTATCATTATTCTAAAAAAAAAAAAAGGCAAAGTAATATTTTTTTTTTATCTTGCCTCTTTTAATTTAAAATCAAAATTTGAATTTAACTTGCCTCTTCTTCTTCTTCTTCTTTTTTTCTTTTAGGTAGAATTTACCTTGCCTCTTAAGGCTTAAGGTCTTCAGTCATTTAGAGCTCTTCAACATATTATTTCAAATAAAAAAGATCCTTATTTTGTATATAAAAAATATATCACTTTAACGATCACCTCATTCCCTGAGAAAAAGACTAACTTTAACATGAGATATAAAGTTTTGAACAATCATAAAATATGAATCACCCTCCTTAAACCAAGTAATTATAAAATAATCTGGAACTATTACAAATGCATATTGTCCTCTCTTACATAATAATAAATCTTACTAATTAAATTTATAATGAAACGGATGAGCCCATAATTCATGTGAAAATGGTGAGTATACATTTATTTTAGCCCCAGAATATTCTATAATTATCCCCTTAAATCAATTGCAGTTAATTAAGATAGGTTGGGTTCTAGGGGAAGCTCTAGAAATCATGAGGGCATGAAAAAAAACCCAATAAATATGATGATAAATAGTATAGCAACAGTGAGTTTCAGTGGGATTTGGGGATTAAATGATAAACTAATTTACAATCCCGTGCATAATAATTATATATAAACAATTGCAATTAACACACACACACATACATCATATATGATACTTAGTAACGGACCGTACATATTAATAGTATTACATAAATAACTTATAAATTTGAATTATTTTTAGTTACATAATAAAATGGCTCATAAAAGTAAAATCATTCGAACTCTCTCTGCTGCTAATTTTATATAGAGCTAGATATATGATTAGGTTTTTGATGTTTTATTTATATTAGACTCCTTATTTTCTATATTAAAATTATCTTACTTGGCATAAAAATTTAAAAACTTAGATGAGACACCTAGTACAAAATTAAACTCTAATTGAAATCAAATTTGAAATGTAATTGAATTTTCTTTCAGTTTTGGTTAGCAAGGATTGCTATAAATTCCATTGAACAACCTTTCAAGAATCTTTGGGCCTTTTCTTTTCTTTTCTTTCTTTTTTGCTTCTTTTTTTTTTATTTTTTTATTCCTCTCCCCCTCTTTCCTCATAATTGTCCTTTTTTGCTTCATATGACGGCGAGCATTTTAGCATAAGTAACAAAAACAAAGGCAGCCGAAAGTGATATACTACGGGTCCTAAAGTTATAAAAAAGGTATTTGTCAATATAGTATCATCATATTTGGTAGTTAACTAGTTTTTTTAAGCTTTAATTAGACCTTTTTCTTCATACTTTGACCTTCTTCAAAGTCATATTTATAACTTATTCCCCCTCTTTTTAAAAAAAAAAAAAAAAATTCCTTCAAACTTTGGTTCTTTTATGTCCAATACAACTTCAATAAGTTCTAGACATTTAAAAAAAAAAGGGTTTCTAGATATAACTTTTTTCACAAATATTTTCACTAAGGTGATCAATTATTAATGACATATAATATAATGGCGTTAATTACGGGTGTCCATGGATCTGCTGGACCCAATTCACATGATTAATTCGATTGGACCAAACTTGACCCAATTTGATTTGGTGGCTGTGGCGGTCGACGGTGGATGGTAGGTCGAGTGGCATACAGGTTCTCTTCTCCAAAACCTGATCCACCATATCCGACTGATGAGGAACTCAAAATTTGGCGAGATCTTTGCCATGCAAGTCTTTGGCAAGATCTCATCAGATCTCCACTGAATTTTCATAGTTTTGAGAATTTTATTGCCTCTCTTCATTGTTAGTCGTTTGTTGCCCGTGCTAACCAATTTGTCGCCACTCTTGGAGAGCTTGATCCACTGCACCTTGTTGGTTGACATTAGATTGTAGTTTTCTACACCTGATCAATTTGGGTTGGGCACACACCCAACCCAGACTAACTTGTGGACACCCCTAGTATTAATGGAAGAATATATATGAGAATCAATAACTTTTTTTTAAAGTAAAAAACAAGAATAATAATATTATTAAAGATATCAAGAACCAATAAGAAAGGGAGAAACACTACCTCCAACTGAAGTGGATAAAACATGACTAAGGATGGAGAAAATGGGAATCCTTATTCTAAGATTACAAAAAATTTCCTAACTAGCAATCGCTTGGGTGAGGGTTTTACTCGATCTCGCAATATGTGTGACTTTTCAAGAAGAGAAAGATTTTAAAAGTATTAAAATATCTATTATTGTTGAGTATACACGTGTGAGTAAAGTCACAAGTTGAATAATAATGAGAAAAATGAGTGGTTAATATAACATAGTTAGATCCAATCTCATAAGTTTAAAACTTTTGGTCAGGTGGTATCCTTATATATTATATCAACTACTTGATTGGAATTTCTCTAAAGTTTTTAAGCCAAAAAACCTTCCAAACAAAGAAGCATGCTTCTAGTGCTCGCATTGAGAACTAAGTATTCAGAGTTTCAGGCAAATACCAAACTATTTGAGCCACATAATTGAAGATATACACAAATGCTCAACTCAACAAACTCCAAAGCCCTGTAACAAGACGTGCTAGTGTGCGTTTGGGAGGCAACAAAAATTATAAATTATCTCATCATTTAGCTTATTTTTACTACTATTTATGGGTCCCATTTCATTTTTTGATACTATTCATATGCCCCACTGTACTATTTCAACTAACTTTTACCTTTATGTACAACACTTTTAGCAATAAGTTTTTAGTTTCAGTAAAACAAGTGGAAACCAAACAGATCCCTAAACTCTCACCGTCACCGGCGAAGAAAACATGACAAAGGTCATCATTGAGATATCATATACCAATTTGATATATATGTGGGGTCTTTTTCTTCTTTAATGAGCACTATCATTGATAGTTTAAGCATGCGCACGTACAGTTTGTAAGCTTGAGTGGAACATAATCAGAATGAGTAGCTCTGCAAATCATTTTTCAAGGTCAATTAGGGTCCTCATTATTATGCTGTGGAGCTCACAATGTACTAATAAGCGTTGTCCTTAAGATATTATAACAGTTGCTTTGTATAAACTTTCGATATATTTAGTCAAATATTCATTAATCTGTTCTAAAAAGATGAACTTGTCACATCAGTAGAAGTATATGTTATCTTCGTTCTTTTCTTTAATAAACAATCATGGTTAGCCAAAAAAAAGAGAGAGAAGGGATACACTTATTGTTGAAAAATCGACTCAGAGATAGATTCTGGGGACGGTTGGATATAGAAATAGAGACCATATATATATAAAAAAAAAAAGTGCGACAAATTTGATAGGCTAAACATTTGTATTTTTCTTAGGCAACTATACGTATTACTACTGTATTAGCTTAAGTATATTTTGTTTAAAATAAATTATCTTTTGGTAGTTAATAATGTGCTTTGACTTTTTCCCTCTTACTCTATTTTACTGCCATTTTTACGTAGAAGACTTTGGTCAACATGGTGTTTCTCTTGAGAACTTAATGTCACTCTAAAAAGCAATATATTGCTAAGCACAGGAACACAATTTTCCTGTGAATTTAGTCAATATACTAAAACTGAAGAAACTGGCTGACAAGACAAATTGCAAATTTAGTCATGTTACATGTGTGTGTGGGCTTAATCATCCAGCAAAAAGGGGAGGAAAGTAAAACCATAAATCCACATAAATCTATTTTAGTGTAGTAAAATCATGAGTTTTACATTGAACGAAAAAATATTTTAGCACTCAAATCAAGTGGACATGATACCAACTGAATAATCATTAGCAGTTATATTATTTAACATTATCTAAAGTACCAACTTGTAGCATAATTTATGTTGAAGATTGTACAAAAAGAATATTATCAAATTAAAACTATGGCTTCAAGCTCGATGAAAAATGGAAGTCAAGAGCATAAGAGATTGCACATATATAGCAATATTTTTTTTTTCTCATCACTATGATGAGCTTTAGTGTGGGTGGGGGCACAAAGTTGCTTTCTATAAATCAAATTTCAAATGGAAGTGGCACTAAATATAATGAGAAGAGATATAAAAAGCACGCCACAATCATAATTTTTTCCCTTAGCCAAAACCCCTCCCTTTTAATTTCCATGAATATTCAAACTCACTTGATACAAACCAATCATTCCATAAACTTTCTATGTGAGCGTGAAGCAATTCTTGATCAGCATTTGCTTTAGGTGCTTATATTAAAAGATTGATTTGATTGTGTCCCTCACATCACATAATTGCAAGTGTGTACACGTGCGCAGAGAGAGAAAGAGCCTCTAAATTTAACCACAAAAAGATTAGCTTCCCAGTTCCCACATATCCACATAAAGCCATATATCATATATGTCATTTTGATATAGTTTTCATCTTTTGAGGAATCACACTCCTTCCACAAAAAAGACTCAAGAGGCAATCATGAGCAAGTCAATGATGGGGTTCACAATTTTTTCTTACTTTTTAAAAAATAGAATCCATAAACTACATTAAATAATCTTAAAGGAACCCGTGCAAAAACCCCATATTAATTAATATTATGATAGTACTCGATCGGCATTTCTAAGGGGCATACTCACCTCCGTTTTAATTAATGAAAGGTCTGTTTTTCACTTGAGCCCACCTTCTAATTTTCATATTCCAAATTACCCCACTTCCATTCATTGCATTCATCTAAAAATTCCAATTGAATGAACTTAATTTTTAAATTGTTAATGACCCTATTGCAATTGTCGTTATTTTTATGCAGATTCGCGGAGACTCTTGCTAAGTGCCATTTCGTTGTTAATTTTTTTTATTTGTTGAAAGCTTATTTACTGATAATTGGTTAAAGTATTATTTGACTTTAAAAAAAATAAGTCAAAGAATTTTAAAAAATCAAATAATACAAAGCTTTACTAAAGCAACAAGTATATAGGTCGTCACAAACTTGCACTCAAAAAAAAAAAAAAAAAAAAAAAAAAAAGGAAAATGGTACGAGTGATTCGAGAGTGCGTCAAGTATAAGTCTAATTAGGTTGTCAACGCCATAGTCACTAATGAAGTCTTAGTCATGGAGTCATTGTGATTTGACAATTAAGGATTAATGTATAGTACTAGACTCTTAAATTTGGACTGCGTTTTTTTCATCATTTCGAAACATTGAAAATTCTAAAATCAAGTTTGGTTTTAATTTGATTAATAATTTCACCAGCCATTGACCCACAAAAGGCTTCCTTAACAAATCAAATAATGGAGGGAAGTGGTTTCGTGGCAAATTTTGCAAAGCTGACTGGCATTTCTAGTAAGTAGGACAAAGAAAATAATATGCTAAAAATGTCTGACAGTTCCATCTTTAGAGAGGGAAAATTCCCGACCTATCACAAGCTGACACGTCACACTACCAAGACCACAAAATACAGCCAATTACAAAGCGCCACATACTGCTGCTAGGTTTTACTGTTGCCATTCAGAAGCCAATAGAAATTTGCCAAGTGTCATGCAAGAACCAATCATGCATCGGCTCGTGCAAGCGATGACACAAGCAGCTCGCTCGTGCAAGCGATGACACAATCAGCCTCGCACGTGTAAGCGATGACACAAGCAGCCTCGCACGTGTAAGTGATGACCTAAGCAACCTCGCATGTGTAAGCGATGACATAAGCGGACCAATCAGACTGTGACATGTGTCACCAATCAGACTCCGCCACGTGTCGCTCATCCACCCCAAAAACTCCTATAAATAGAAGCCTTCCTAAGACATTTAGGAGGACATCAAGCCATCTGAAGCACAAGCAGCATCAGAGAAGATTCAGAAGTCCAGAAGCTCTGCTGGAATCAAGCCCTGAAGCCTTCAGCAACTTCAAGAACTTCAACCCTCAAACACGAAGAACATTCGAAGCAGAATCATCCAAACTACCTGCCTAGATCTCAAAGTTCACTGGAATCAAGCTCAAAAGCCTCCAGAAAACTCACAAACCACAAATCAGTGAAACTCTACGAATTCAAGCCTCTAAAGCCTCGAAGAACTTCCACCACAAATCTTCAAAGACGAAGAACGCACCAAGAACACGAAGAACATGCGAAGAACACGAAGAACAAAGAATTTCTAACAAGCTCATAGCTAGAGATTCATTGTAATTCTGTTTCAAAGGTCTTCGATCCATTCTTCAACCAAATTGAAGTATATTTGGTGTTCAAATCAAAATCACATTACCACAACTCCAATCAACAAATCTTTCAAGGAGATCGAATCAGAGGATCACTCTTTTGTAATCACAGAGAATTGTACCACACATTCATCAATACAAATCGCATTTGTGAAACTATTTTACTTGTTTGACTCATTTCGAACCGAGAAATTTAGTCGTCCACATATTCTGGCACGCCCAGTGGGACATCTCTGCCTCTCATCTTATTCTCATTCAAAGAAAGAAATCTTCATCATCTTGCTACCAACTCAAATGGCCTCTAGCAAGAATATTCAAGCTTCAACAATAGCTACTTCAACTAAACTTGGTACAGCTACCACCGACAACTATATTGGTGTAATCAATTGTAGTCAACCCAAAGCAAACAATCAACTTCAATCTCAATCAACCAAGGAAGCCAAGGTCCGGACAATCATCTCCTTAGACCCTCTTACAAGAAACAAGGTCATCAACAAAGACATATCCACCTTGAAACACCTCAAGTATGGGGGCAAATCCCCTTCTTCCTTCACAAGAAGTTGGTCGCACGATTTCTCTCCCATCAAAGGGAACCCAAAAGATGAGATTTCACGTGCTCACTTCAAATCACTTTCTTCTCCATCATCTTGGGAAGTTGTGTCAGTCATGATGACTAACACCTCTACCATGGAAGAAAAGATGGCTGAAATGGAACAAAGGGTCGTCCTTCTCACAAAAGCACTTGAAGAAAAGGATGTCAAAATTGCAACCCTAATAAACAAGCTAGAGGTACAAGATTCGGGTGAATCAAGTCTTAGTCCTGAGCACCCACCTGGCTTTACCTTAAAAGGAGAAAACGCTAAGGTCGATAAAGGAAAAGGAGGTGAAGGCACTTCTCAACACGGACATTCCACCTCAATGGCCTCTATATCTGTCCAACAATTGCAAGACATGATAACGAACACTATTCGAGCACAATATGAAGGTTCTTCTACAAATTCTCTCACATATTCGAAACCCTATACAAAGCGCATCGATAACATGAGGATGCCAAATGGGTATCAGCCCCCCAAGTTCTTACAATTTGATGGCAAAGGAAACCCTAAGCAACACGTGGCTCACTTTGTAGAAACGTGTGAGAATGCAGGGACTCAAGGAGGCCTCTTTGTAAAACAGTTTGTTCGTTCACTGAAAGGAAATGCCTTTGATTGGTATACAGACTTAGAACCTGAGTCAATCGATAGCTGGGAACAACTTGAAAGAGAGTTTCTCAACCGATTCTATAGCACACGGCGCACGGTAAGCATGATGGAGCTTACCAATACCAAACAGTGGAAAGATGAGCCCGTCGTTGATTATATCAATCGGTGGCGTTCTTTGAGTCTAGATTGCAAGGATAGACTTTCTGAAATATCTGCTGTAGAGATGTGCATCCAAGGCATGCATTGGGGACTTCTTTACATCCTTCAAGGGATAAAGCCCCGAACATTTGAGGAGTTAGCAACTCGTGCGCATGACATGGAATTGAGTATCTCTAGCCATGGAAATACAAAGCCTCCCGTACCTGAGGAAAGGAAAGAAAGACGGGAAATAAGGAAAAATGACAGGAATCCGAAAAGTAATGTCAAAGACTCAATGAATGTCAACCTTGCCCCAATCAAAATTTCAACAAGAAATGTAAAGGCCAATGAGAAGAGACCTGAGGTCGGCCAACAGCGTGAGACGCGATGCTCATCACTTAAGGAAAGGGAACAAAAGGTGTATCCTTTCCTAGATGCCGATATGCCAGAAATGCTAGAACAACTGCTTAAGTTGAAATTAATTGAATTGCCAGAATGCAAACGACCGGAAGAGACGGGAAAAGTTGATAACCCAAACTATTGTAAGTATCATCGCATCATAAGCCATCCAATCCAAAAATGCTTTGTTCTTAAAGAACTCATCATGAAGCTAGCCAAGGAAAGGAAAATCGACTTGGATTTTAATGATGTTGCTCAATCAAACCTTGTAACCTTTGCTTGTGGGTTACCTAGTTGCATGTCTCCAACTACTAAGCAGGGGGCAAATACCACTCTTGTTCAGTTTGGTTCTCTAGAACCTGTTCAAGTTCAGCTCTCACAAAAGGCACTTGATTACAATTCAAATGATGATAAAAGGTCAATAATGGATGAGGAAGAAGGATGGACGGTGGTTACTCGTAGGAGATGGAAGAAAAGACGCACATTTCCGCTTCATTTGATCACCCAAGAGTCTAAAAGAGCACAAAACCAGATTCAGCCTTGGTCAAGAAGAAGGAGTGATAAAAGGCAAGAAAGACTGGGAACAAAAATGTCTGACAATTCAACACAAACCCAAAAACTTCGAAATCTCATCACATTGGAAGAATTCTTCCCCAGAAAATTCTTTCAAAATGACTTAGCCGAGGCCGTTCACACGGTCACTCGTTGCGAAATTCAGGATGAAAAGGAGGATGTTGACCATGGTGGTCCAAACGAGACTTTGTCATCTTTGGAAGAACTCCAATCTCGAGTTGATGAAGTTGAACCCTTGCAATCCTCCATCTCACCAAAAGAAGCACTCACTCAAGCTCTTGAAAAGCCAGAGATGTACATTCCTTTTACCAACACGCTTCAACAAACCCAGGAATGTTACGCGTGCTCTCCAGACTTAACTTTCACTGATGAGGATCTATTGTTAGGCTCTAAGCCCCACAATCGTCCACTTTATGTCTCTGGTTATGCTCGTGAACAAAAGATCGATTGTATTCTCATTGACGGAGGTTCAGCTGTTAATATACTACCAAAAATGACGATGAGACGACTTGGTGTTACTATGGAGGAATTATCGCATAGTCGTTTGGTCATTCAAGGTTTTAACCAAGGAGGACAACGCGCAATCGGCATGATACACTTGGAATTAATCATTGGAGAATTGATAAGTAACGTTTTGTTCCATGTCATCGATGCTAAGACAACCTACAACATGTTGTTAGGACGTCCATGGATCCATGGAAATGGAATAGTGCCGTCAACTTTGCATCAATGTTTCAAGTATCTTCAAGGTGGAATAAAGAAGGTCAATGCCGACTTAAAGCCTTTTGCTGAGACTGAAGCTCACTTTGCTGACGCAAAATTTTATGTAGAAGATAACATTGCTAGTGAAATTCTCCCATTTGAGATCCCGGCTATGGAAAGCAAGCAGAGTGAGAAGAGGCATGTTAGATTCATCACTGAAAAGGATAATCCTTCCTCAAAGAAAGGTCCAGAATGCGGGAATGATCATCCTATTGAATCTACCAGTAATTCAATGAGAGCGGAAATTTCAACATCTTCCAATAACCCTCCATTCCTCCGTTATGTACCATTGTCACGCCGTAAGAATGGACAATCTCCATTCACGGAATGCCTTCAACCTACAAAAGACATGGGAAAGCTTCCTACAAAGCTTACAATTGAGGATGTAGCCATATTGAAAGAAAATCATGTCATGCCTCTGACTTCGTCCACAAATCCTTTGCCCTCGAAACCACTAAATGGATTCGTGAGGTCTTCACAAAGTCTGACGGAGCATGGTATTCTACCAAGTGAGCAGACGAAAGAATGGTTTGATCCAAAAGCATACAGGCTGTTAGCCAAAGCAGGCTACGATTTCTCAAAACAAGGAGACTTAGGGAAACTAATTCCAGAAGCCACCGGAGAAAAGATGCATGGCCTTAGCAAAACCCAAAGAAAAATGCGGCTTGAAGGACATAAAATTCCTATCCCAAAGACCGGATTAGGTTATACTCTAGAACAACCAGCTCAGATATGGATCAAGAGGAGAGGCGATGCTTCAAGTTCCCAATACATAACAGTAAAGGTTGGCAAAAGTTCAAACCAAAGAAAAGATCACTCTTCATCGCGTGTCTCGGTGTTTGATCGCATCAAGGCCTCATCGTCACGAGTTACAGTGTTTGACAGGTTAAATACAACTTGCTTAACACAAAATCGTGACACTCTTGCTTGTAAATCAGTCTTTGATAGATTGGGGGCAACAAAAAGGCCTGTTGATAGTCATTCTCAAAATTCAATAAACTTTGAGGTTCAAAGGGAGAAGAAAGCTAATGATGAGATCCGCAGTAGCATTCCTTCACGCATGAAACGTAACTTTACCTTAGATATCAGCACTGAAGGATCGCTCAAAGTCAAAAGACGAACGATTGTACACACAAGTCAGTCACTCGCCCACGACGAGCAAATTGAAGAGGTATCATCCTCGTTTCATATTACAATAGAAAAGGATACACTTTCAGATGCTGAAGCTGAAGAGGTTGATGAAGCTCCTCTAGCCTTGGAAGATGGAGGGCAAGCTACAGTTGATGAACTTAAAGAGGTCAATTTAGGAACTACTGAAGAACCCCGGCCAACTTTCATCAGTGCGCTTCTCACCCCTGAAGAAGAAGAAGGGTACCTCAAGCTCCTAGTAGAATACAAAGATGTGTTTGCTTGGACTTACAAGGAAATGCCCGGGCTTAATCCAAGTATTGCTCTACATCATTTGGCAGTAAAGAAAGGCGTGCGCCCAGTTAAACAAGCCCAAAGACGCTTTTGGCCAGAGCTAATCCCTCAAATAGAAACCGAGGTCAATAAGCTAATTGAGGCAGGTTTCATTTGTGAAGTACAGTACCCGGAATGGATCGCTAACATCGTCCCTGTCAAAAAGAAGAATGGACAAATCCGGGTGTGCGTTGACTTCCGTGATTTGAACAATGCATGTCCCAAGGATGATTTTCCATTACCCATCACTGAGGTCATGGTGGACGCCACTACTGGTTATGAAGCTTTATCTTTCATGGATGGTTCTTCAGGCTACAACCAAATTCGAATGAATCCTAAGGATGAAGAGCTCACAGCTTTTCGTACCCCTAAGGGCATTTACTGTTACGAAGTGATGCCTTTTGGACTAAAGAACGCTGGTGCTACTTATCAACGAGCCATGCAAAAGATCTTTGATAATGTACTTCACAAATACGTGGAGTGTTATGTCGATGACCTGGTGGTTAAAACAAAAAGGAGGGAAGACCATCTGGTAGATCTGCGATCTGTGTTCAACCACCTAAGAAAGTATCAGCTCAAGATGAACCCTCGCAAATGTGCTTTTGGCGTAACATCTGGGAAATTTCTTGGTTTCATTGTGAGACACCGTGGTATTGAAATTGACCAGTCCAAAATTGAAGCCATCCAGAAAATGCCAGAGCCCAAGAATCTGCGAGAACTTAGAGGCTTGCAAGGAAAACTAGCCTACATACGACGATTTATCTCAAACTTGGTTGGTCGATGTCAACCTTTCAACAGATTGATGAAGAAGGATGTGAATTTTGAATGGGATGAGGCTTGTAGCAATGCTTTTGCGCGCATCAAAAAATACTTACTTAATCCTCCAGTTTTGGGTGCCCCTATTCCAGGAAAGTCTCTAGTGTTGTACATCGCTGCATAAGAAAAGCCTCTGGGTGCTCTTATGGCGCAAGAAAATGAAGGGGGGAAAGAAAGAGCCCTTTATTATCTAAGTCAAACTCTCAATGGGCCTGAATTAAATTATTCTCCTATTGAAAAGATGTGTCTCGCTCTTTTCTTTGCTATAGATAAACTGGAGCACTACATGCAAGCATACACGGTTCGCTTGATAGCAAAAGCGGACCCAATTAAGTATGTCCTTTCTAGGCCAGTGGTTGCGGGTCGTATAGCTCGATGGGCGGTTTTGCTACAACAATATGACCTCGCATATGTCCCACAAAAAGCTATCAAAGGACAAGCATTGGCAGATTTCTTAGCTGACCACCCAGTGCCATCTGATTGGGAGTTCTCCGATGATTTCCCGGATGAAGACGTGTTTTACATTGAAGTAATGCCACCATGGATGATGTTTTTCGATGGGGCTGCACGTCGAGAAAGAGCAGGGGCAGGTGTAGTGTTTGTTTCTCCACAACGGCAAATACTTCTGTACTCGTTCTCATTAAGCGAACTTTGCTCTAACAACGTAGCCGAATATCAAGCATTGATTATTGGTTTACAAATGGCCATTGAGATGAGCATATCGCAACTTGAGATCTTTGGGGATTCCAAATTAATTATCAACCAAGTCTTGGAGCAATATGACGTCAAGAAGGAAGACCTTATCCCCTATTGCAAATATGCGAAGAAGTTGCTAACAAATTTTGAGGCCATCACATTGGAGCATATACCAAGGAAGGAGAATAGACAGGCCGATGTTTTAGCTAATTTGGCTACCGCCTTGGCATTATCCCAAGAAGAGACCACCAAAGTTGCTATTTCTCAGAGGTGGGTGGTACCTCACGTGACTGAAGAAGAAGAGGAAGAGCAAGCCAACATCATTTCGGTATGCCTTGTTGAAAAAGAAGATTGGCGACAAGCGATCATTGAATACCTTCAACATGGAAGACTCCCGGATGATAAACGCCACAGGAGTGAAGTTCGGCGAAGGGCTGCTCGATTCATTTACTATAAAGACACTCTCTACCGCCGTTCATTTGATGGATTGTTTCTTCGTTGCTTAGGAGAGGAGGAGGCTAAACAAGCCTTAGAGGAGGCTCACTCAGGAATATGCGGCGCCCATCAGTCGGGTCCTAAGTTACATTATAGGATCAAACGAATGGGTTACTATTGGCCTACAATGGTGCAAGATTCCATGGAGTGCGCTAAGAAATGTGAAGCTTGTCAGTATCATGCGAACTTCATCCACCAGCCGCCAGAACCTCTACACCCAACTGTAGCTTCTTGGCCTTTTGATGCGTGGGGGCTTGATGCAATAGGACCATTACCAAAGTCATCCTGTGGCCATTTGTACATCTTGGCTGCAACTGATTACTTTTCAAAATGGGCGGAAGCTGTGCCCCTTAGGGAAGTGAAAAAAGAGACGGTGGTCAATTTCATTCGAACTCATTTGATCTATCGGTATGGTGTCCCGCGGTATATCATAACTGATAATGGAAAGCCGTTCTACAATAGGTTGATGACGGAATTATGCGAGAAGTTTGAGTTTAAACAATACAACTCCTCCATGTATAATGCCCCGGCAAATGGACTAGCTGAAGCATTCAACAAAACGCTTGGCAGTTTGTTAAAGAAGGTGGTATCTAAAACAAAGAGGGACTGGCATGAAAGAATCGGAGAAGCATTATGGGCATATCGAACAACATTTCGAACGCCTACTCAAGCGACACCATATTCTCTTGTCTATGGAGTGGAAGCCGTCCTTCCTTTGGAACGTCAAATCCTGTCATTACGGATTGCCATTCAAGAAGGATTGACTGGAGAAGAAAATGCCAAGCTCAGATTGCAAGAATTAGAGGCACTTGATGAGAAAAGGCTCGAGGCCCAACAACGCCTTGAGTGCTATCAAGCTCGTCTTTCAAGCGCCTTTAATAAAAGAGTTAAACCACGATCATTCCAAGTTGGTGACTTAGTCCTTGCCGTTCGAAGACCTATCATCACAACTCATCGTACGGGCAATAAGTTCACTTCAAAATGGGATGGACCTTATGTTGTGCAAGAAGTCTACACCAATGGAGCTTACAAGTTGATTGATAATGATGGTGTAAGGATCGGCCCCATCAATGGGAAGTTCCTCAAGCGCTTCTATGCCTGAAAGTTGAGGAAATGCTCCTCGGCAAAAGCTTAAACTACCCACTGTAACGCTGCAAGAGTACATGATGTCTTCCCATTACCTCTGAAAGCGTACCAATAAGGAGAAATTAATCCCACTCTATGTCACCAATTGCTAGTGTGGCGTAGTGGTTGGACGCCCAAGCCGCCCTTGAGAGGTCTCGGGTTCGATCAGTGGTGATACCCATTATTACACACTGAGCCCCCTTTTTTGCAAAAAAACAACCAAAAAAAAAAAAAAAATCAATAACAAAAAAAATTTTGAACTACGTGATGACTTGATCCCTCTCAAGGGTACGTAGGCAACTTAGTATTTTTTTCTAAGTTCAGTCACGCACTAAAAAAAAAAAAGTTATCAAATTAAAAAAAAAAAAACAAAAAAAAAACAAAAAAAAAACCAAAAAAAAAGAAAAAAAAAAACAAAGAAAAAAAGAAAAAAAAAAACAAAGAAATCATCCAAAAAGAAAATATCAAAAAAAAAAAATCATCATCAAAAAAAAATTATCAAAAAAAAAAAACAAAAAAACAAAATTTCTGTTGAACTACGTGATGACTTGATCCCTCTCCGGGGTACGTAGGCAGCTTAGTACTTGTCACTAAGTTCAGTCACATGAAAAGAAGAATGATTGTCAGTCTAGCTTGAAGAGTTTTGCAACGGTTGTCAATATGCTTTTAAGGTCCCTTTGGTTGGCATGGCATTGCTCATTTTCTATGGACATTCTCCTACGTTTCTGAAGTATGCTTTGCATCTCCTGGGGGCATCTTCTTGTACCTTGCAAGTCTAAACTACATCGTCTCTCTTCTAGGTTGTGCCACTTCATAGCTCTGAAATTTGAACCACATCATCTCCCTTCTGAGTGGTGTCGTTTTACATCATGTCTTTGAAATTTGGATGACGTCAACTTCCTCCAGAATGATGATAGATTATATATCCGAAGTCGGTGTGGCATCATCTCTCCTCTATGGGCATGTTCATGCAGTGTCGGATTCTTGGTGACATGTTCTGACATCTTCAAAGTATTGGCATCATTCTTTCCCTCATCTTCAAGGTTTTGTTGGCCTTTCCTTGCATCTTCAACGTCTTGTTGGCATCTTTGAAATCCTGATGTCTAGCTACAGTGCTATGCACCTCGATGTCTGAGCTATGTTGCCTCTGAAAATTTGTGCTGTTGTAGCTTTATTATAAAGGTCAATATTGGTGCAACTTCAATGCGGGTGCAAGTGCTAATGTGGAGTGTTGTCGTGGCTTCATGACAAAGATGAACGTTGGCACAACTTCGATGCGAATGAAGTGTTGACATGGTTTCATCGCAAAGACGAATCTTGGCACGACTCCAATGCAAGTAAAGTGTTGTTGTGACTGCATGGCAAAGATGGATGTCGGCACGGCTTTGGTGCGAATGAAGTGTTGACATGGCAAAGATGGATGTCGGCATGGCTTCGATGCGAATAAAGTGTTGACGTGGCTTCATGACAAAGATGAAGGTTGGCACAGTTTTGGTGCGAATGAAGTGTTGTCATGGCTTCATGGCAAAGATGGGTGTCGGCACGACTTCGATGCGAATAAAGTGTTGACATGGCTGCATGGCAAAGATGAATGTTGACACGGCTTCAGTGCAAATGGTGGTGCGACTTCATGACATATGTAAGTGCAAATATTGCTTCATGGCAAAAACAAATGTTGGCATGGCTTCAGTACAAGGACAAATGTTGACATATCTTCATGGTAAAGACTCTTGATGCGGCTACGTTGCAAAGACTCTTGAGATGGCTACGTTGCAAAGACTCTTGAGATGGCTGCGTTGAAAAGACAAGTGTTGGTGCAGTTTAATTGCCAAGGAAAGCATGCTGCATGACAAAAACAAGCAACAACAAAGAACTTGTTAGAAGAAAATCTCATAGCACGTCTCAAAACAAAAAAAAAAAAAAAAAAAAAAGATCGGTAAAGAGAAAGCTTCAATTTTAATCTCTAGCCTGTCAAAAAAAAAAAAAAAAAAAAAGGGTTAGTGCAAACCAGGCTGTGTAATATATATATATATATATATATATATATTATAATAATAAGAAATAATTAAATTAAAAAAAAAAAAAAAAAAAAAGAGAGGAAAACGAAAATGCATGGATTCTTTACACAGAGAGTTGTGCTTGTACAATTAGTGCATACTCTGCATGGCTTTATATAGGCATTCCTGGAAGCTAATAGACAAAAGAAAAGAAGTGTGAAAATGGTTAAAAAGATTGTCAAAGAATACTGCGAGTAAATTTCCATAAAATGACGGTGTTGTCAGAAAAAAATTTTCACACCAAACTTCAGGAAGAATCTATGGGTCTGCAAAAGGTAAGTGCCCATAAATACATCATACTGTCAAAGAATACTGCACTAAATCCCAGAAAAATACCTATAGGCCTGCAAAAAGAAGTACACATGTCAAGAAAGTACTACACTATATCTGGGATGAAGTTCTAGGCCGCATGATTGTTCAAAGCTCTTTGTGCAGCCGACCTTGAATGCAGAAGCAATTGCAGATTAACCATTGTCAAACAATGTCAGGATGGCCACCGACAAAGCAGACGAAAATGGCCACAATTTCTGCAATGCCAGCCGTCTCCTTTTCCAGATTTCTAAAACTTCTAACCGGATTTCACAAAATTCAACTCACAAAAGTCTTCTACAACCTTCAACATGCCTAAACTGAAAAATTCATGTTCAGATGGTTGGCCACGAGCCGCCAAAAAACTCCCAACGTCCCGCAGGTTTTGCATTTAAATCTGCACAAATCTGAGGAAGTTTTTACAAAACCGGTGACACCACTACATCCATCGGCCCTCGATTTACAAAACCCAGAAAGATCATCAACAGCGGAGCTACCACGCGCCGCCACAAGCTCGCGGTAACCAACTGTTTAATTTCTCAAAACTGTGAAAAAATGTTCACAATTTCAGAAAACAGACAATACCAGCAGATTCTACAGCCTCAAATCTGCAAAACCCAAAAATTTCAGGCCCAAACGATGATCCACACGCCGCCACGCGCCACCAGAAAGTCCGGCTTTCTCTCACACGCCGACACGTTCCACTCCTTCCTTCTACGCGCTCACACGCGCCGGATGCTCCTCACGCGCTTGCACGCGCCATGCGCTGACGCGCCCTCAGGCCTATGACGTCATGGATGACGTCACTGTCCACCGACCTGACCCGTTTGACCGGACCGGACCGGTTTGACCCTGACCCGGTCCGAACCGCCTTAAAAAAAAAAAAAAGAGAGAGAGAGATAAAAAAATACCTTGACCAAATTTGACCTTTGACTTTGACCAAAAAGTCAAAATTTTCAAAAGGGGCCTGTCCCACTCAGTTTTTCGAGTACATTCTTATTTTGGGATCCATTTCTTCATTCGAAACTCGGAAATTGTGTAAACGTCCAATTTCCAAAAAGTTGACTTTTGCGTAAATGTTGACCAAAAGTCAAAATTTTTAAGATGGACCTATCTTACTCAATTTTTCGTGTACATTCCAAATTTGGAGTCCGTTCCATCATTTGAAACTCGAAAATTGCACAAATAACCCAATTCCAAGATAGTTGTCTTTTATATTGAAATCAACCCAAAGTCAAGATTTTCGAACCAGACTTGTCTTGCATAGTTTTTCGTGACTTGAAAATCATCAATCTAACTCACATCTCCGAAGTACTGACAATATCCAAAACTAAAGTTCTCAATATCAAAATTTGAGATTCATCCATTTAGTTTGGATCCCCTCAGGGTTATTCCCCAGACTTCATCAAGGCTTTCCTTCTAAAGTACAAATGAACTCTCACAAGTGTGTCTTGAGCTTGAAATTACATCAAGTCACCCGTCCAACCCACAATTCCCCTTTCGGTGCCAAACATTCCCACCTACCATTCTTCATCTCTCTCACCTACCATTCTCGTTCCCTACCGGTCTCTCACCTACCATTCTCATCCACCGGTCTCACCAAAAATTCACATCCGCCATTCTCAACTATCCATCTACCATTCTTCATCTCTCCATTATAAATAGAAGGGCCGGATTCAACAAGAACTCATCAAGAAAAAAAGAAAAAAAACACTGAGTCATGAAATGAAGATTTGCTTCTTTCAAATTTTCAAGTCCTCCTTCTCACAGCCATTTCTCACTATGACTTCATCATTCTCAACACTTAGCAACCAATATTGCTTCATAGTCAGTTTGAAATCAACCCTCTTATGGTTCGGTAGAAACCCTCTTCACAACATCATTGTAGTTTTGAGATCTAAACAAATTTTGTTTCTCCACTTAATGACCACCTTTGTTCATAAAATTACTCATAACAAGGTCTGTATCGGCCTTCCATGCTTCCGTGGATTTGGTCGGCCAGGAAGTCTAAGTCCAGCAGAGACTCCTGTTCCTAACCTCAGGTCTCCTGTAGTCTCTCTCCAATTGCTTGGTCTTCCAGCAGAAGCAGTGGTTTGGAACAAACAGCAACTTGGCTGGTTTCTAAGACCAGAATCACAAGTTAGCTCCATCTTTCATTTTTCTGTGCTTTTCCAGTAAGTAGCAGTAAGTGAAGATGGTAAAAAGTGTTGGGGTATCCTACAAATTGTCTTCCATCCAACATTTGAGGCAACCTTCAAGACACCAGCTCATCAGAGTTCAGCCTTTGGGGCTGGTAAATGGTCACCAGAGCCTTATTCCATGTCCCCACCACTATGGGACTCAAAGGTCATCGTTGCTGGTACCTCAAAACACATTTTCTGAAATTACTCCAACATAAATCTAGGTTGAAGTATTTTAGAAGGTACTCTTCTGAAATTACTTCAACATAATGTCTGTCGGTTTGGTCCCTTTACACACGCACATTCGATTACTCACTGTCAGACCCCATGCAACATACAGTGCTAGCACTGTAGTGGTGTGTGTTTCACCCATTCGCTTTGCTTCATCCCCGTCTTCTTCACCACCAACACCATCATCCCCAGAATCCATAAGCTTCTGAAATTACTTCAACTTAACCTGAGTGAAACGATGACACATGCGCACTCAACCACTTTCCCACATGGCCTAGCCTTAATCCGAAGTATACTCTTCCGATATAACTTCACCAGAAGTTCTCAAAAACACGAGGCTGGCCCCATGGCTCTGCATGTTATACCCAGCCACCATCCTCGCACCTTCCCCATCTTCTACACCATGTGATCGCCGCCAACGATCCAAAGGTACTCTTCTGAAGTTACTTCAACTTAACCTCTCCTGAGAAGGCTCAGTCACGCAAGTACATTCAAATACTCGCAGACCTCTTTTCGGTCTCATCAAAGCCTTTCATATGGGTGGGTCTACTCTTCGGAAATTATTTCATCCTGCTGAAAGCTCCACCACCTTCAATTACTTCATTTGAAGAACCAAGTGTAAAAAAAAAAAAAAAAAAAAAAAAAAAAAAAAATCTGTTTTCGAAACTCATTCTCACACCGCACTCTGAAACCGTGTGCGTGAACGATTCTCGAGGGGGCATTTGTAGAGAGGAAAAATTTCCGACCTATCACAAGCTGACACGTCACACTACCAAGACCACAAAATACAGCCAATTACAAAGCGCCACATACTGCTGCTAGGTTTTACTGTTGCCATTCAGAAGCCAACAGAAATTTGCCAAGTGTCATGCAAGAACCAATCATGCATCGGCTCGTGCAAGCGATGACACAAGCAGCTCGCTCGTGCAAGCGATGACACAATCAGCCTCGCACGTGTAAGCGATGACACAAGCAGCCTCGCACGTGTAAGCGATGACCTAAGCAACCTCGCACGTGTAAGCGATGACATAAGCGGACCAATCAGACTGTGACATGTGTCACCAATCAGACTCCGCCACGTGTCGCTCATCCACCCCAAAAACTCCTATAAATAGAAGCCTTCCTAAGACATTTAGGAGGACATCAAGCCATCTGAAGCACAAGCAGCATCAGAGAAGATTCAGAAGTCCAGAAGCTCTGCTGGAATCAAGCCCTGAAGCCTTTAGCAACTTCAAGAACTTTAACCCTCAAACACGAAGAACATTCGAAGCAGAATCATCCAAACTACCTGCCTAGATCTCAAAGTTCACTGGAATCAAGCTCAAAAGCCTCCAGAAAACTCACAAACCACAAATCAGTGAAGCTCTACGAATTCAAGCCTCTAAAGCCTTGAAGAACTTCCACCACAAATCTTCAAAGACGAAGAACGCACCAAGAACACGAAGAACATACGAAGAACACGAAGAACAAAGAATTTCTAACAAGCTCATAGCCAGAGATTCATTGTAATTCTGTTTCAAAGGTCTTCGATCCATTCTTCAACCAAATTGAAGTATATTTGGTGTTCAAATCAAAATCACATTACCACAACTCCAATCAACAAATCTTTCAAGGAGATCGAATCAGAGGATCACTCTTTTGTAATCATAGAGAATTGTACCACACATTCATCAATACAAATCGCATTTGTGAAACTATTTTACTTGTTTGACTCATTTCGAACCGAGAAATTTAGTCGTCCACACCATCCAAAAAGGAGTATTCTACCCAAACCAAGTTTTATGATTGGTGTTATACAATATTAAGAGCATTTTAAAGTTGAGTAATATTAGAAATACAAAATTTTCACATTTTTTTTCCATAACTGTTGATATGATGATTTGTGTTGATATATTGGTGCAGTTATCTTTGTTAAAGCTACTTTGATGCTAAATTAAAGATGTTCTGATATCATGTTAAACATATGTTTTGATACCATATTAAAGATGCTTTGATACTGTATAGATTTTTCTGTAAATGTAGGTTGATAGATCAAACTACACAACCCTTGTTTTGTTCTTATATTACTCTTTACACGCATCAATAATATTTTCAATATCTCCCCCAATTTGTTAAACATGCTATCACATCATCCTTTACATGGTATTAGAGCATCTTGAATGTTCATAAAAAAAAATAGAGCATCTTGATTCTTGAACAACTTTCATTTTGATCTATTCTTTACGCCACTTTTAATATTTACGAATCACGCTAGATATATTAGTAATTACGAAAAATGATGTGCCCTTCAACTCATTTTCTAAAGTTTTGAGATTGTTCTCTCTTGTAATAAGTGCTTAAAATTGTTGCAACTTGTAATATATATGTGACAGCCATCATATTGAGCCCTGCAATATGTGATCCCAAATGCTTAAAATTGTTGCAACTTGTAATATATATGTGACAGCCATCACATTGAGCCCTGCAATATGTGATCCCAAATGACGTGGTTGTACCATCTAATTTTAATAGGACTACTTATGATTATTAATTTAAGTGATCCTCCAGTAGGCTCTAACTATATTTAATTTGTCTCACCTTTACAACGATTGAACTTGGATCACTCATTGACTAATGAAGTTTTACTAAAGCATATGCAGACTTGAATAAGGATTTGACCATCAACAGATGGCACATTTGGCCTATCAGATCACAAACAAGACCCAAAATAAAGCATTATAATTTAAAAGATCAGTGAAGCATAGCCAGTAAAGTAGGAATAAGTTTTTGTTCGGGTGACTAGGACTATTCCAACTTGCCTGGCTCTTGTAAATAATAACCAAGTCAAAGAATGAAGGACCATATTTAGCAAATTTTATATACTCTGAATGTTTTTTTTAATTTTATTTTTATATATCCGTTCTCATCCAAAAATGGTAGGTTGCACAGTCGAAGTCTATCTTTTAACCGTTCCTCAAAAAAAAAAAAAAAAGTCTGTCTTTTAACCTACTACTAACATTTATACCTATTGTTAAGGACATATTTTATGTAAATTGGCAAATCCTTTTGACAAAACGCACTCTACTTGTAATTGGGTAGTTTTAGGTGTTTTTAATACTTTAAGAAACAATGTTTCAAGGTCAAGTATTGAAGTCATCAAGTCTGTCCAAGAGAAAGCAAGTTGAAGTGCAGAATTTTTAAATCTCGACACCTCTCGATAGCTACCTCGACACCTGGCTATCTGTCGAGATCTTCAGCTGATTCTTATCGCAATCTCGATAGCTTCTCGATAGCTGGTCGATCGATCGAGAAAGTTTCTATCCCCTCGACACCTTCTCGACACCTCCTCGATAGCTGCTAGCTATTGAGATTCATTAAATCTCGACACCTCCTCGACACCTCTCGATCGATCGAGGTTACGGGAAATCAGAATTTTCAGCTTTTTGATTTTTGGGCCAGGCTTTTGTATTTGTGTAGGGTTTCTTTTCTCACAACCCTAGACCTATATAAGGCTTATTTTAGAGGCCGTCACATAAGAGAATACAAGGAGAACATATTCAATAGGTTATTCTTTCTGAAAGAAGCTACTGCGTCTTTGCGCCTTAGGGTTCTGTAACCAAGTGCTTCTTGATCTTCATTGTTGATGAAGTGAAGAACTTTGCAGCCAACATTCTTCTTCCTTAAGTTGGTGAGTGAGTCACGTATTGGGATTCGTGCAAAGGAGTTAGTCACGTATTGAGATCCGTGCAACAAAAGGGTGACATTCATATATTGAAGAGTTCAGAGGTTCTGAAGCGGTAGAAGGTTTCTGCTGTGAGTTCATCTACGGGGATTGTAGAGTCTAGGGACAAAGGTTTTGTACTAGATCTGAAACTTCTCTTTACTATAGTGGATTGCTTTTCGGGAAGGTTTCCCCCCAGGTTTTTTACTGTGAAACTGGTTGGTTTCATTGGTTTTCCTGGGTCATCATATCTTGTCTTATTTACTTTTTCGCTGCATTCATTATTGACATGATATTGATGTTTGTTTGTTTTAACAAGTTTATTCATAATAAATCTAATTAACAACTTGGGTTTAAAACTTGTTAATTCTATCAACCGGGGTCTAAATTTCCCAACAAGTGGTATCAGAGCGGGTTCACTCTGATTGGATTAATTTCCTGAGTGTGATCTATTGACCCCTGTTGTCATGGATAGAGGACAATCTTTATTTATTCCTCCTTTATTTGATGGAACTAATTATGCGTACTGGAAAGTTCGTATGAAAGTGTTCTTGCAGGCTCTAGGTGAACAGGTATGGCAAGCTGAAAATGGGTGGTCAACCTGAACCAGATAGCCCAAACCATTAACAAGGAAAGAATGGTCAAAATGGCAAAATATCACTTTCAGGAAAACTTTTTAGTAAAATACTCATGTTCTAAAATTATATGGGAAAATGCCCCTATTTGAAAATCGAGTTTTTAAAACTCGAGTTCCAATGAAAAACTCGATTCGTCCAAAATCGAGTTATAAGCAAAAATTTGAAAAAATTTACATGGAACTCGAGTTCCTTGAATGGAACTCGAGTTTTTTGTAAATTTTTTCAAGTAACTCGATTTTCAAAATAAGGGCATTTCCCTAAATTGTTTCAGAACATGGGCATTTTGAAGAAAAGTTTGCGCGAAAGGGGCAAAGGTCAATTTTCTCCAGGAAAGAAGTAAATTGAAACTATTCTTATCATGATATCTACGAAGGTTATTGGCATTGAGACTCAGCTCTAAGTGCTACAAATAGAGTGGGATTAGTCAAGCTTCTAGGTTTGAAATCTCATCAGGATTAATGGATATAAAAAAAAAAAAAAAAACACACGATAACTTCATGTTTTAACTTTTAAGGGTACACCACATCCACAGGGGTGGTATCTCAACTTTCCCCTTCCATTTAAACCAATAAAATTAAGGGTTTGGTTGATTCTTTCTAAGGACTAATCAAAATTAACCAGCCCTAATCCCATGCATGCATATTTATCAAAATTAATTAACCAGCCCTAATCCCACAATTTTAATTTATACTTTGACGTTAGCTCATAAAAATATCATTAATCCTTAACTTCCATGATGTTCCATTATGGTGCAGAATTCAACCCAAGATTAATTATGGAATTTTAAAATTTATATGAAATAACTATATTACCCTTGAGCCTAATTTTTCTTTTAAAAACAAGATTTTTCATGGTTGCAAAATTGTGTGGCTATAGATCAATAGATGCTCCTCATTAGTGGAACTTACACAAATAAGTGAACACCATTCAAGGGTCATTCAACGATTTAGAAACTTTTTTAATGTTCAAGGGGAAGTTCAAGTTTAGCTAATGATTCTAGATTTGGAACTTCTTAGCCATTCAAGGGGAATCTCAAGCTTGGCTGATGATTTTGGAACTTCATAGCCATTCAAAGAGAAGATTAATCTCAATTGATGATTTTAGAACTTCTTAGTTGTTCAAGGGGATTGAAGTTCAAGAGGAGCCAATAATTTTAAAATTTCATAGCCATTGAAGGGGGATTTTGGATTGAGTTGGTATTCTTGGGTTGTGAGAATGGATTTTAACCTAGTTGGATGTAATTGTAGGTAAAAAACAAAATCTGTTGTGAGTTTTCAACTTTTGTTGGATGTGAATTCTATATTGAAAGTTTAACCTCAAAAGGTTTAATTCCAAGAAATTTTTCTGTATTAATTTCGAACATTTTTGGGTGTATTGAATTTATGCAATTCTAACCTCAAAACGTGTAATTCCAAAAAACTTGAATTTGTGGTGCATTTTTGCACCATTGTTGGGATGAATTGAGTTTTGGGGACTTTAACTTCCATGAGTTTCCTTGGAGAAACTTGAATTTGTTGTGAGCAAGATTTATGCTAGAGGAATTTTTTTTTTTTTTTTTTTTTTTAAAGCCTACTCTTTCTCGGCATTTTATTTTGGACTTGTTTTCTCCTCTTTTGGGCTTGAAAAAGTTTTTTGGGTCCTTTAAAATTAATTATTGGGCTTTTTAGTGTTTATGAAGAGGAAAGAAGCCCAAACTCATTTTCTTTACAGTAGTGGGCTAAGGGAGGGAATTTTTTCCAACCCAAACTCTTCTTATTCTTCTTCCATTTTTACTACCCAAACCCAAAGGGTAGGCCTCCTTTCTTTTTCTCAACTCCAGCCCCACAATTTCTTGGTCCAAATTTTAGCCTAAGGAGAGCTTAAGGCATATGTCATATGTGACCTTTTGATTTTCCAAATTTTACCAAAGGCACATTTTGATTTCGTTAAGTGCAATCACGTACAACATGCCTAACTCAAAGTCAAAGTAATTATTGAGCATAGTAATGCTTCTCCTCTTTAGTAGATAACATATCTCATTTAAAGGGGGCCAAAAAAAAAAAAAAAAAACCCTTTATTATAATTGTCTATTATTTATATTGCATGGGAGAAGAAAATTACAACTTCTAGAATCGTCTTTGTTGGCTGAACACATGAGTCATGACACTGCTCTTTTTTTCTTTTTTTTTTAATATAACATTACAAACAGATCAAAAGCCACAGAAAATTAAGCAACACAGCACATGCAGAAGATAGAAAAGAAAAGGAAAGCCAATTTTAAACGAGTTGTTATACATAAATACATAAAAGAAAGAGGCAGCCACTGCGATACGCTCTTCTTCTTCTTTACGATGTGCAATTAATGACAATGTGAAGACCCACATTGCCATGGGTTGCCACTTTAAGATCGTTTTCTTCTGCGGTTTGAATTTTGTTAACATGAAAATTACGTGAAGACTGTCTTGCTCGTTGGTCTATGGTGCCAAGTTGGGGTTAGGTCAAAGAGTGAATTCGGGCTTCGACTTTGAATATATATTACTTTCAGATAGGATCACACATCAATTGTGATTTATCATTTCAATAGTTATAAAATTTTTGCCGACTAAGAATTATCGAATTATTTAAAAAGCTGGGGTTAGGTCAAAGAGTGAATTTGGGCTTGGACTTTAATATATATATATATTACTTTCACATAAAATCATATGTCAATTATGATTTATCATTTTAATAATTATAAAATTTTTGCCGACTAAGAATTATCGAATTATTTAAAAAGTTGGGGTTAGGTCAAAGAGTGAATTTGGGCTTGGACTTTAATATATATTACTTTCACATAGGATCATACGTCAATCACGATTTATTATTTCAATAGTTATAAAATTTTTACCAACTAAGAATTATCGAATTATTTAAAATGGCTGGCTACAAATTAAGGATATAACTTATTTACAGTGCAATCAAGAGTGAAGGCGCGGGGGGCCTGACCTGCCAAAAAAATTAACACTCCTTTTTATTTATACTTTAAATTTAAAAAAAAATTACATTTCCTTATGTATTTTTTCATATATTTATTTTATATGTCAATTTTCAATGAAAAAAAGTAATTTTTTTCTTCATGTTTTATCAATATTTCTAAGGTTTCAAAAGTTATAAAAGGAAAAAAAATATAGGAAAAAAGAAAAAGTAAAGTAAATAAGCAAAAGTTTTAATTGAAGAGAATTTTTTATTTTTATTTTTATTTTTTTTACATTTCAAAAGTATTAAGAGTACAAATTAGTTATGTAATAAGTTTCATTTTTAATAAAATGAGTATGTAAGTAATAAAATTAAAATATAATGATAAAATAAGATCCGAATTTCAGGAGCAGATGTCATAGGTTAAAAATTTCTCAAAAAGTTAACTCTAAAGTTTTATATGCACAAGACGTGGTTAAGACTGTTATAAAAATCGACATATGTTTTACTTCAGGTTTATCTAAGTACTAAAAATAACATGAGAATTATAAGTAAAATTTTGACCATGGAAAAAAAAGTACAATACAATGAGAGAGAGAGAGAGAGAGAGAGAGTTGAGTTTAAGTTATACCTGGTATAACTCTAAGCAATGTTACACCACCTAATAAATTATTATTGAATTTATATTTTAAAAAACCAACCGTTGGATTACATTATTTTTATATATTCTTCATACTTACAAAATTTCAAGATCATCAGAGATCATTGTCATGTCATCAATCAATTATTTAAATTCAAATTTTTGTAGTTCAAAATAATGCATAAAAGATGAGTTTATGGATTGAATGATAAATTATATCTGTTTGACATAAAAATTGGCATGCATATTGAAAACATATAGAATATGTAATCTAACAGTTGATTTTGTAAAATATGAATTCAATAGTAAGTTATTGAGTAGTGTAACATTATTTAGAGTTACACCATGTATAACTTGAACCCAACCCATATATATATATATATATATATATAAAGAAAAGAAAAACAAAATATCTATCTTTTATGAGGTTAGTTATTAATTTGTTCGCTTGAAGTTAAATCATGACTTAGCCAATGGGTGCAGTACATTAGGTTTCTTGATTAAATTCAAATACATAACTTTATTGAATTTAATTGCCAGAGAAAATATAATATTTTTTTATATTTTATTAGCCAATGCAATCATATATGTTTGAATTTAATTTGAATCTTTAATGTTTACTGTACCTAAATTTTATCATGTTACAAACATGGGGGAGGGGTAGGCATGGAACAACATTTTGGTCATTAATCATTAGCCTATGTTATCATAAAAACTTATATTTGTAGCTCGGGCTTGTCCATAGCATTTTATAAATAATATATATATATATATAAATACAATAGTTACAATGGAGAAGAGGGAATTTGAATGTTGGATGTATTCATTGGAAATATTAAGGGTACGTTTGGTAGACTGTAATAGACACTGAAATGTAATAGTTATTCATATGGTTTAGCTATTCAGTAGTTTTGTTATGTTTTTATTACAAAGAATACTCATTCCTTATGGATAGCTATTCTTTAAAATGAGAAATAACTATTCATCTATAAAAGGGTTATAATAACTATTCCTTAGTAGGTGTATTAATTTCTAAAATTAATATATTTCCAAATAAACAAACTTTTCATAGACACATAATAATTATAAAAATAAAAATTCATAAAAAATAACTAATCTCTCTTTCAAATTTTTTTTTTTTTAAGAAGTATAATTATATGAGTAAGATATTTTTTAAAATATACCTTAAGTTTGATTTAAAATGCTTTCATTCTATTATCTTCAGGGTTTCATTATTGTGTTGTCACTAAACAAATGAATAGTAATAAGTATTACATTACAGCATCTTGTATTCCTTGTAATACCCTTTCTTATTCTTATATAATTACTGTTATAGTCTATCAAATGTGCTCTAAGAGTCATTAACTAGTTGAATTACAAAGCTTTTTAGCCGTCCATAGCATTATAGGAGTATTCTCTTTTCCTTTCCAATTTTCCACTCTTCTTTCCAATTGGCATGCATTATGACAAACTTGGTATTGTCATACCTAATATGTATGTGTGTATATATATATATATATATATATTGTAAGGTGTCTGAGGACCGAAGAAGACAGAATATGAAGCACCACACATGATCCCACTTGTGGAAGTGTATCCAACCCGAGGACTTTATTGACCCGAGAATGGAAGGAGGTGTGGGATAGCATTTTGTGAGAACCCGATTAGAAGAGAAAGGAACATGGGAAGGGGCTAGGTCGGTGGGAGGGAGCTTCCTGTAAAGGTACACCTACCCCCTCCACATTGAATGCACTGCAACAACATTATCAGCTGCATTAATGAGGAAATGATACCTGAACAATAATTTCACAGCTAGCAGCCACTTCTATCACCTTCAGCATAACTTTGATGGGACAAGTGCTTTGAGAAAAGCCCTAAGGCATACAGATGGAGGGTTAGAATGTAAGGAGGAATGATATATAAGGGAGAGAAACCTCCCAGTTAAGGGGATGAACATGATTATTGAAGAAAGAGATAAACTAGAAAGTAAACAGTGCGTTGCCTGGTATAGAACTTGTATTAATCATATATAAGAACTAGACTTTAGACTTGCCCGAGGAGAGCATTATTCTCCATTATTACGTGAATTGATCCTCTCTATTATTTTGGACTCTTCGGCCTAAGACTTTGACTTAGCTCAAAATTATACTTGTACTATTTTTCCACTCTCTATAGAAATTCTATTATTTGGTCTTGGTTTGGAGGATAAGGCACTACTGTTTTAAGTGGGCTTGGGCCACCAACTTCTGAGTACCTATATATATATATATATATATATATATATATTTTATGTAAAACTTTAGTATTATGATTAATTTGTACAAAATTATATTAAAGTTCAAATGGAGTTGTCCATAACAAACGGAATAAAGGTTAGAAAACCCAATTACCTCTCATAAAAAAAAAAAAAAAAAGTCAACAAATTAAAAAGATGGGCTATCATAGAACACAATTTGCGCTATTGCTGATCATATACGCTCTTTGCCAAAAAATTCAGCACATTGGTTTCATAGTTCATAAATCATAATTAATGATTGACATTTCTGGAGCCCTTTCTCCCATTATGAAGTATTAAAGTCAGATCAAGATTAATTAAATTAATCATCACTGTGTCGTGTTTTCACAACCATTTTTTTCTTTGGTGTGTGTGTGTGTGTGGGGGGGGTGGTGGTCGTTTGCTTTATTTATTCTATAAATTAAAATGCCATTCTCATGCAATTTGTGAGACATAAAAAAGACATATATTGCAAATACACATCCTTTCCTTTCTTGATGAAGCAAAACATGTTGTTTGGGAAAACTCTCTCAATTTCCAACATTGTAAAGGCTGTGATTCTCGCCTTCTTTATTTTTAGCGTCAAGCCTCTTGAAGCTGCAAGACCTTTGGATGTCATGAAGTCAAAACTTGCAGCAATCAAGGTGTCAATTCCACAAAAACGAGCACAGGTTCCACCTTCTTCCCCAAATCCATGTACTTACATACATGGACACAAAAGTTGCCATAATTGAAGAAACTGAAATTTAGCTTTAGATCCTCTCCATTTGAAATGGATTCATTTCATGGTTTATATTAAATAAAATAATATAAATATGTATCAAGCGCCATATTATTTAAAATTTTAGATAGTGTGGCACTTAATACATTTTTAGATTTAAAAAATAAAATTGTAACCATGAAAGGATAGGATCTTATTCTATGGTGATGTTGCCTAGTTTGTTAGTCACGTGTATTTGTAATTGTAAGAATAAAATTGTTATGTAGTAAGAAAAAGCAAAATTACTGTATTTGCCAAATGTTTGTTTTTTAATGTTATCTCTTCGTGTGTGTATATATATATATATATATATATATATATATATATATAGTGTCAAAGCTTGGTTGCACTTGCTAGATACCAAAAAACTGCTACAATATTGGTTCGAGGTTGTGTGATAAGTGACAACTGATTACGTTCTGCAAGATATGATTTAATTGAGTGGTCTGATGAGCGTGAGGAGCCTGGTTTCCTGTTGCTGTTAGATAGATCAGAGGGTTCACAGCTTCCATGAAGAGTTTTTCATTTGGGAATGGTTTGTTAGTTGTTACACCCAACAAGAGAGGCTCATGGAGCATTAGTAGTGTAGCGTTTGTTTGGCATGTTTCCAATGCATGGGCCTTCTTTTCTATCATATTTCCACTTCCGTAATTTCTCCTGATCATGTAGTCAATTATGAATTTTAATTTGCATAGAAAAAGATTTTAAGTAATTGGAGAATACCATAACGGCCAATTAATCGAATCTGTAAAGGACCTGTTAAGATCCTTGGATGAGTCTATTGTCTAGTTTCATTGGGTTAAAAGGCAATGACAAAACAATTTTATTGGACCTACTCCCCGGTGTTACGTACCACTCACCTTGTGGCAGGGCCCACCTCCTAGACAGCCCTCAAAATAAAAGTCAATAGACATCCAACTCATCAATTAAAACCCTAAACAATTTTGTAAGCAAAATTGTCGTGTATGCCTAATAATCATTAGCAATATAATTAATTTTCCCAACAACATGGACGGAATTAGGATTCGAAGTCGAGAGGGACAAATATAATTTTCTTGAGAGGGGCAAATATGATTTTTTATGGACTTATTTTCTAAAATCTTAAATATATACCTATTATTTAATATTTTAAAAAAATTTGGGGGGGGCCCACAGCCCCCCTCTTCTTCTACATAGTTCCGTCCCTGCCTAACAACTTGAAACTTTAATTTTCGTAAATTACTTTCTCACATGGTAGATTATAATATTAAGTTAAATTACAATAATATATTTAATAAATTAGATTCTATTGTTTTACAATTTAAAAGTTGTTTTATTGTTTTCATATTATAATTTTAAGTGGATTAGCTAATATCAATTGTAAAAGAGATGTTAAGAAAACCTCTCTCTCTCTATATATATAGAGAGAGAGAGAGAATGAAGTAATTAATATTTATATATTAAAAAACTCTACTAAAATTTATCATCTTATATTCACAATCATGGTTGAATTAACCAATAAAGATAGCTTTTATTTTTAGATAATATTTAGTTACAGTTACTTAAGTATAGTAGATTAAGTTTTCTAAATTTAAGCACATAATTGCATTCATCAATAAAATATAAAAAGATATTATTTTTTCCAAAAAAAAAAAATAAAATTCAATAAAATTAGTCAATCAGAGATGCAAAAGATCCCAATGGGATATATTTTGTCCAAACAGAACCTTTGAAAGAACTACAAAACGGAAATTAGTCAATCAAAGATCACCAATGTGGTTCCAAAATTCCTATTGTCCCTCTCCATTTGGGGGCCGGTCTCGTCCAACTACCCTGGTCTATTTCTCCACGGCCGCCCACTGTTAATCACCTATCGTCTGATGGACGATTGTCCAAAAGAAGTCACACTTTGGACGCAGCAATGTTGAAAAAGCGATACCCATCATCGATCATTGCACTTTGAACTACCATACCTCTTAAGTTTTTGTTAAGTTTCTGTCAATCATTTTCCTCTGAATATGAAAGGCACATTTTCATCTCTTAAATTGCAGTCACGTACAACAATCAGTTGCACGTAAAAGAGAAAGTACTTAGAAACGGTGGCTGGGTTCAGTGCGACTGATTCAAAGTCAAATAATTAACTATATCTGCGTAGTAATATGCTCCCCTCCTCTTTACAGTTTACACAACAAGTCTCATTCAAACAATAAATAAATAAAACTGGCAAGAGCTTAGAGCAGAAAATACAACTTCTAGAATCGTTTTTGGTTTTTTACTTAATAATGCATGGCACGATTTCTTTTAAAGCTACTACATGCTCTTCTTACCATTATGGTAAGCCCAAGCTATTATATGCATAAAAGAAAGGAGCCACTTTTATGATTATGTTTATATATGAAATTGTATATTTTAAAAAATAGGATATAGTAAGATTGTAATAGAGTGTGTAAATATATAATATAATTTTATTTTAATTAAAAAATAAATATTAAAATAATGAAGTGTAAAATTGTGATGTGTCACAAAAACTTGTATATATATATATATATATATATATTGGTTAACTGGAATAGATTCGAAGAAAGAACTAGAGAGTTATTGGCGCTGTTAGAGCAGTGCCTACACAATTACTCAATTAGTACTAGAGACATCAAGCGTAATTTGACACAATAAACTTATATAGTACTATATTTTGATGCCAACTAAAAATCAAAAGTCTTTGGCTTTATATAAATTGTAGATTATATATATATGGAACCACTTTGAATATTATGGTTTCTAGGTTGGGCACATAATTGTTTACAACAATAGTAGAAATTAACTACAAACAAAATAAATTTCACACTTGTTAAGGTGGGAGATCATGATTAGTGTAATGATACTTTCATATGAGGCCACAATCAATTTTATTTATATTGTACACCACTTATAATCTCATACCCTAACAAGTTTGAAATTTATTGTGAATTTTGTTACAGCTTTAGACTTGCTGAATTAATTTAAAAAGGGCTTGTTATGCTAACAAATATGGGGCAGGGACATGCATGAAACAACGTTTTGGTCGTTAATCTGATGGTCATAAAGACACATCTTCATCTCTTCTTTCCAATTTTCATGCATTATGATAAAGCTTGGAGGATTGTATAATTAGTAAGTACCCACAAAAAAGATGTTGTTAGGACATATGTGTTTTTACTTGTTAAGAACATATGTCACTTATTTATGTAAATTGGCTAATCATTTGACAAAACGCACTCTACTTGTAATTGGGTAGTTCTAGGTGTTTTTAATACTTCAAGAAACAAGGTTTCAAGATCAAGTGTTGAAGTCATCAAGTCTGTCCAAGAAAAACAAGCTGAATTGCAAAATCATTAAAGCTCGACACTTGCTCGATAGCTCCTCGACACCTGCTATCTATCGAGATTTATAAAATCAGATTTTCTGATATGATTTCTTGGGATCTGTGAATGTGTCTTTGGGCCTTCTTTTCTCCTAATCCTAGACATATAAGAGGATTACTTTAAGAGCCGTCAAATTGTACACAAGTTGCACAAGCATTGAGAAAACTCTGTTCAAGTAAATTGTGATCAAAGACGAAGTTCTTGACCTAGTTCATCTTCTCTGAAGAAGTTGCTGTGTATTTGCACCAAAGGATTTTGTGACCAAGTATCTTCCTGATCTTTATCGTGTGGGATGAACTGAAAAACTTTGTAACTAACCTCTCCTTCTAAGTTGGTGTTTGAAGTTGTGTACTGGGATCCGTGCATTGGTTAGTCACGTACTTGAGAGCCGTGCATCAAAAGGGGGAACTATCACTACAGATCAAGTCCAATTGGGTATTGAGGTAAGGGTTCAACTGTAGATTGGTAAGGTACTTGGGATTCCTTTACTTGTAACCATTTGATTTGATAATAGTGGAGTTTCGGGAGTGGTGACCTGAAAATCACCCGGTGGAGTTTTTGCCGTAAGGGTTTTCCCCATTTGTAAACAAATTACCGTGTCATTTAATTTTCGCTGCATATTTAGTTATTTGGTAATTTGTTTGTGCTTCCATATATTTGCATGTTAAATTGATAAATTAATAACTTGGCTAATTAATTAATTGGTTTAATCACAAGGGGTCATTCAGTTTGTGGTCTATCAAGTGGTATCAGAGCGGGCACACTCTGATTAGGGTTTAATCTTTGCTGTGTTTGATCCATTGACCCCTGTTTGTCATGGATAGAGGACAGTCGTTAATTATACCTCCTTTATTTGATGGGACTAACTACGCATACTGGAAAGTACGCATGAGAGTTTTTTTGCAGTCCTTAGATGAAAAGGTGTGGCAAGCTATAGAGATTGGCTGGACTAAGCCAAAGGAAGCGCCGGCTGATTGGGATGAAGCCAAGATCAAGGCGGCAAACTTCAACAGTAAGGCATTGAATGGGTTGTTCAGTGTGGTCACCAATGAGGAGTTCAAGAAGATATCCTAAACTGAAACTGCTAAGGAGGCGTGGACCATCCTCCAGACAACTTATGAAGGAACAAAGGCTGTCAAAGATTCAAAACTTCAGAGGCTCACTACAAGCTTTGAAGAGATTAAGATGGAGAATGATGAGTCATTTGATGAGTTCTATGCCAAGCTCAAGGACATAGTAAACTCAGCCTTCAATTTTGGGGAAACCATCCCTGAACCCAAGATTATGAGGAAAGTGCTTAGATCTCTACCCGAAAGATTCCATGCCAAGATTACGGCTATAGAGAAATCAAAAGATATTGACAAGATTCCTTTGACTGAGCTGGTTTGAAACTTGCAAACTTATGAGATAGGGTTATCTAGGATTGGCAAGTCAAATAAAGGTAAGAGCATGGCCTTGAAGGCAAAGAGCAATGATACAGATGAGTCTTCCGATGATGAAGATTCCAAGATGAAGTCCTACATTACAAGGCAGTTCAAGAAGTTTATGAAGAATGCCAATGGGAGGAGCTTCGATAAGGACCAAAGACAATCCAGTTCTTTCCAGTCTAAGGTACAAGACAAAGGAAAAAAGGATGCTAAGGAAGGCGGTCAGTACACTGTTCCTGCTGGACCAAAGTGTTTTGGATGTCATGGATTCGATCACATGAAGCATGAATGCCCGACATATCTCAAAAGCATTGGGAAGAGTAAGGCACTTACTGCAACCTTGAGTGACACTGAGCCTGAAGATGATTCCGACAATGAGAATGACGGAATCTTAAATGCCTTCACTACCACAATCAATCCTACTAAAGGGATTGTTGAAAAAGTGGATGAAGAAGAAGAACTGGTGGAGTCAAAATTCGAGAAGATGGATGATCAAGATGATATCCATTCAGCCTATGAGAAGCTTTACAAGCTCTCTGAAAAGCATGAGAAATTGTATAGCCTAGCCACCAAGAAGCTCAGTGATGTGGAACTTGATTGTGAAGAGTTATCCACAAGTTTGATGAGGCGAATCAAACTATTGGTGCACTGAGGTTTAAGAACAATTTCTTGGCTGAGAAGACCAAGAAGCTTGAAGCGGAACTGTTTCAAGTTAGAGCTCAACTGGAGAGGACTTCAAGTGCAAAGCTTGATGAGATGCTCAGCAATCAAAAATTTGCTTCGGATCGAACAGGTTTAGGGTATGGTCTTTCTTCCTCTCATATTGCTTCTACTAGTACTACTGTTTTTGTTTCTCCTGCTAATAACACTGAAATTGAGAACACTGATGTTAAAACTGAATTAGCTAGTGAGAACTTAGACAAAGGTAAATCTATCTTAGGAGTACCCCTTAAGCAAGATAAGAAAGATGCTAAAAACCCTAGGGCTAAGAAGACTAACTCTCAAAAGCCTAAACAAAAGAAGCAGCATCTTTGTCATCATTGTGGAGCTGCCAGTCATACTCGACCAAATTGCTACAAGTGGCTAGCCACTCAACAGAGCAACGACATGATAGCATCTGGAAGCCAAAATCAGCTTCAATCCTCTCTCGCTCCTCTTGGAGATCTTCTGAAAGCCCTCATGTTCCTTTCGAACTTGAACGGTTTAAATTCTTCTCCCTCACAGCCAGTTCAAGGGTTCAATCAAAGAAAAAGTTCTTTCAAGGTGTGGAAGAAAAATGACTCTAAGTGATTTTATCACTTTCTTCTATCTTCTTATTCTTTTTTTGTTGTTTATTGCATTACTTGTGTGTTTTACATTTTTGAGTTAGTCTAGTTTTATGTTTTGTTTTGAAAGCATGTTTTTGTGTGTTTATTTTCAGTTTTGTTTATTTTGTTTTTAAAATAAAAATAAAAATAAAATTGAAAAATACAAAAACAGTGTGTGTTTTGTGTACATTGGTATTTGTGTACCTTGGATGGCCATTAAAACAAAGTTTTCTAAACTTTTTATCTTTTGTAGTTTAGATGAACATCTCTATGCACAACTACGCAAGTGAGCTTTGTGGCTCTTGTTTGTGATGAGTAAGATTAAGTTATCTCCTAAAACTTAACACTCATATCACTCTTTTTGACGGGTAGGACTAGAAAATCTTAAGAGAAAGACATAAATAATCATCTCACCACTGTTGCCCGCCAATCATATTATGACACCTGTATGCTTCGGCATAGCAAAAGTGCAGTGTCATAGACATCTGTATGCTTCGGCATAGCAAAAGTGCAGTGTCAAAGACATCCGTATGTTTCGGCATAGCAAAAGTGCAATGTCTATACTTTACATGTTGGGTATTTCTTTTCTCTCTTTTTATGCCCATGCATGATATGCTTAAAAAAAAATATGCAAAGAAAAAAAAAAAAGGCAAAAAGATTAAAATGCTTTAAATATGATTGCAAGCGTGTTTTCTATGAGATGTGGGAGTTATAGGATGTACCTCAAAGGTGATAGTCCCCATCAAACAGTTATGATTGTGTGTGAGTTAAAGTTATTTTCTCATATCTCAGATTGTCATAACACGTATACACATATGCAATATTGCGATGTTTTTTACACACAACACGCAATATTCTTTACTACTCTCGATACATATGCAGGTACAATGTGATTTGGCCATCACTAGGTTTACATGTGCTTATGTATGCTCACTAAACTGTCTTAACTTGTTTTTGAAATATAAAATTGGTTAGACTTGTTTAGTGTGTGTGTGTGTTTCTGAGGATCCATGTGCTTAAAATTTTTGTGAGAGATGATTTTGAGAGCTTAATATGTTGATTGGATCATTGGTTGAGGTGTATGTTGGATTGCATTCATGTCTGTGTTTTTCACTTCTTGAAAAACTGCTTTTAACTGTTGGCTCGACACCTCCTTGACACCTCCTCGATACCTTGTTATCTATCGAGCTTCTCAAGCCTTTTTCTTATCGCAATCTCAACACCTCTTCGACACCTGATGGATCGATCGAGAAAGTTCCTGTCTCTTCGATACCTTCTCGATACCTTGTCGATCGATCGAGCTTCTGTTCTTGGTTTTGGTGTTTATTCCTCGATACCTTCTCGACACCTGTAGCTATCGACTTCATTTTCTCGACACCTACCTCGACAGCTATCTCGACACCTCTAGACACCTTAGTTGTCGAGAATTATTGAAACTCCTATATAAGCTTCTGTCGCGATCCGGTTCTCAGTTTCTCGATCTCTCTCGATCTATCCGCGGCTGTTCATCTCCCAAACTCCTTTTTTTCACTCAAAACCTTCAACCCACGTGATTTTCGGCCCTTCCTTGCTTCAAATTACTTGGTAAGATCTCTTTTTATCTCATTATTCATGCATTTCATGTTTTGAATCTTAGGTTTTGGGGTTTTTGAAAATTTTTGGGGTTTTTCAAAATTAATGAGTTTTTCTTGAAATTTTGGATTGGGTTTTCACTTAAATGTATTCAAAATGTCATACATTGCATTTCATGTGCATTAGAATTGTATTTACATGCATTTAGATGTGTGTTCTATGTTTGTGTGTTGGTAGGATTGGATTGGGCTAAGCCCATGATGCTTTTACTTTGCATGTCACATGTTCATGCATTCCCCATGCATACGTACTCATTTTTCAATATATTTGATAAATGATAACTGTTTTGGGACTTTTCTGATTGTCTCATTCTCTATCTTTTTCTCATTCTGTTTACGTTAGTAGTGTCTATGGCACCTAAGCGTAAATCCACTCCGGCTCGGAACCCTCTGCGTTCTGGAGCTTCTTCATCTTCTGATTCTGCTCCTTTCAATCTTCGGTTCCGTGATGGTGATACTCATAAGGCATTTTCGGAGAACTTTTCTAGACGAGGTGTTCATTCGGAACGCCAAGTCATTTTGGCGGACTTCGCCGACACTGACCTTCCCTCTGTCATTCACAGTAGGGGATAGGAGTCACTGTGTGACGTCCCGGTCACATGTCCTCTGGTGCTCATTTAGGAGTTTTACTCCAACATGCACGAGATCGATCATTCAGTACCTCTCTTTTTCACTCGCGTTCGAGGTACTCGCATCCCTGTCACACCGCAGCTAGTTGCGAATGTGCTTAAGGTTCCTAGGATAGAGTTTCTTGAATATACTTCTTGTGAGCGTCTAAGGACTGTGTCTAAAGATGAGCTCATCTCTGCTTTTTGTGAGCGCCCCGCTAATTGGGGTGAACATCAGTATACATCATGTAGACCTTTTGCTAAAGGTCCTAGATTCCTCAACATGGTGATGACTTTTGTACTCCATCCACTCTCTCACTACAACTCCATCACAGAGCCTCGTGCTCAATTTTTGTTATCTCTTCTTAAGCATCTGACTATAGATTTCCCTTCTCATTTCATTCTTTCTATCATAGATGTTCATTTAGATTCGGCATCCCATGATAAGCTCATCTTTCCTTCCGCTATCACGAGGATCTTACGCCATTTTTCCATCCCTTTTCTTGTATCCGACCACTTTAGACACATTTGTGCCATAGATGCCGCTACTGTAAAACATAGTGAGGCTCAGTTTAGGTCGAGACAGCCAGATTTTACTCCTTCCTCCCGTTCAGCTCCATCCAGATCTGCTCCTTCTTCCTCTGTGGGCGATGTATCTCTTGGAGACATCATGGCGCAGCTGCAGCGCATGGATGCTCGCATCGATACACTCTCCACTGAGTTGTATCAGGTGAATGTTTGTGTTGGTCATATTGCACAACGGCAGGCGACCATGGGTGGGTTTGCTTCTGAGGCTACTCCTTCACCACCTCCTCTAGCGGCTTTTGACTCTGAGAATGATGATGGAGATGCTAGCTCTACTGATGAGATGTTTACATGACACACTACCCTTTGTCATTCGTGATAAAAAGGGGGAGTAGTTTTGGGTTATGAGAGTAGTCATCTTAGGGTGAGAGTTAGTATAGGACATTTTTGTTAGGGGGAGTGTTGATTTTTGAGAGATGTAGTGAGGTTTTGATGTATCTTTTCTTTTCTATTCTTTTTAGATACATTGATCTTGTATATGAGGTCTTTTGACCAGTTTTTACATATATTGTATTTATTTTCTCTATATATGTGGATGTATGTTTCTTTCACCTATCTATTCATATGTTGTTTCTTCTCTATCTTTATACACATGATTCTTATACTTGTATACAATCTATTATTTCTATTTCACACAAGATGCCTTGATGAGTTTTGTTTAAAGTGTTTCAGAAATACAGGTTGTCAAAGTCTACTTGGCATAAACTCTTTTCTTGCAAAGTTTTTCAAGAGTTTGTGATAGGATAGATTTTATTGTATTCAACAAGTGAGTATGAGTTGAGTGATTTATGACTTCTCTCATATGTTCATTTGTTTGTTGTGGTTTTGTCACGGATTGCCAAATGGAGAAATTGTTAGGACATATGTGTTTTCACTTGTTAATAACATATGTCACTTATTTATGTAAATTGGCTAATCATTTGACAAAACGCACTCTACTTATAAGTGGGTAGTTCTAGGTGTTTTTAATACTTCAAGATACAAGATTTCAAGATCAAGTGTTGAAGTCATCAAGTCTGTCCAAGAAAAACAAGCTGAAGTGCAAAATCATTAAAGCTCTATACCTGCTCGATAGCTCCTCGACACCTGTTATCTGTCGAGATTTATAAAATCAGATTTTCTGATCTGATTTCTTGGGATCCGTGAATGTGTCTTTGGGTCTTCTTTTCTCCTAACCCTAGACATATAAAAGGATTACTTTAAGAGTCGTTAAATTGTACACAAGTTGCACAAGCATTGAGAAAACGTTGTTCAAGCAATTTGTGATCAAAGACGAAGTTCTTGACCTAGTTCATCTTCTCTGAAGAAGTTGCTGTGTATTTGCACCAAAGGGTTTTGTGACCAAGTATTTTCCTGATCTTCATCGTGTAAGATGAACTGAAGAACTTTGCAGCCAACCTCTCCTTCTAAGTTAGTGTTTGAAGTCGCGTACTGGGATCCGCGCATTGGTTAGTCACGTCCTTGTGAGCCGTGCATCAAAAGGGGGAACTGTCACTACAGATCAAGTCCAATTGGGTATTGGGGTAAGGGTTCAACTGTAGGTTGGTAAGGTACTTGAGATTCCTTTACTTGTAACCGCTTGATTTGATAATAGTGTAGTTTCGGGAGTGGTGACCTGAAAATCACCCTGTGAGATTTTTGCCGTAAGGGTTTTCCCCATTCATAAACAAATTACCATCTCATTTAATTTCCGCTGCATATTTAGTTATTTGGTGATTTGTTTGTGCTTCCACGTATTTGCATGTTAAATTGATAAATTAATAACTTAGCTAATTAATTAATTGGTTTAATCACAAGTGGTCATTTAGTTTGTGGCCTATCAGATGTAATAGTACACATACCATAGAATTACATTAATTACATACACCATTCGGTCAAAAATTCGGCACATTGGTTTCATACTTTATAATTAATATGATTGACATTCCTTAAAACCCTTTTCTCATTATGTGATGCACAGCGTCAGAGTCCGATTAAAAAAAAAAAAAAAAAAAGCCATTGTGACGTGTTTAACAACCTTTGGGTGGGGTTGCTTTATTATTTCTATAAAAACCCAATTTATTGTGCATTTGTGAAACATAAAAAATACACATTTGGAAATACACATCCTCTCCTGATGAAGCAAAACATGGTTTTTGGGAGAGCTCTCTCCAACATTGTAAAGGTGGTGATTCTGGCATTCTTGATTTTAGCATCAAATTCAAGCCTCTTGAAGCTGCGAGGCCTTTGAATGTGATCATGAAGTCAAAACATGGGGCAACCAAGATGTCAATCCCATATGATCGAGCACTAGTTCCACCTTCAAGCCCTGATCCATGTACTTACATACCTGCACAATATTTGCCATATTTGAAGAAAATTGAGCTTTACTTGTGGTGATATATATCATGGTTTTGAAACTTGGACCGTTCATTGAACCGTAAAAAGGAGAGGTTCAAGATTTTTGAGGTCAAACCGTGATGACATCATAATTAAATTATTAATTATTTTAAATATAAATAAATGTATAAAATTATTACAAATAGAATATTTTATTAGAATAGTACAAATAAATATAGAGATGCAGCACTTTCAAGTATAAAATATTACTTTAAAGTTTATCTTAATATATTAAATTAAAATGTTTAACGTTTAAAAAGTTTTAACATTTAAAATTAAATATAAAAATAAATGCATTAAGGAAAATGTCCACTCATGCATTTAATTTACCCTTTCCCCAAACAAACTCTCTTCCCATGCGTCAGTATTTCCCATCCTCATAAAACCATCAAACCCCTGCCCACTAGTACACTACCACTAGGCTAGTCTTTTCTTTCTTTCCCTCACACACTTCTTGTTTTCTTTCTCTCTCGCCCCTCTCTCTTCCAGAACTGATCTAAGCAAACTCTTCTCCCTTTCTTCCAAAACAAATCCGAGCAAAATCTCCCCCAAAACATCAATTTAGCAAACAAGATCTGCTACTTTCGGCTTCTAGCGAACAAGATGACCCTTTTAACGATGAAAGATTCAAAACTTCCGGCAAGTTTTCAGTGAATATTTTCAAACAAAAAGCCCAGGTTTGACTGGAAAACTCGTGCACGGTCTATCAAACCGAATGGTTTGACCACAGTTCAAGCGGTTTCCTACAAAAGTTAAATTTTCGGTTTTTTTTGTTTAAAAAACAAGATCAGTGACCAGTTTTCGGTAAACCCGATTCGACCGTCCGGTCCGATTCGGATTTCAAAACCATGATATATATATATATATATATATATATATAAGGGAGCTGCCAACTTATTAATTAGTCTTTTTTTTTTAATTCCAAGAATAAAATTGTTTTTTAATATAATTTACTAGTACAACGAAGGATGAGAAATTTGAATCATAATTTTCTTAATAAAGAAGAGTATATGTTATCCTACTGAACTACAAAATTCTTGACAAGAATAAAATTGTTATGTAGTAAGAAAATGCAAAGCATCTATATTTTTCAAATGATTATATTATACCTAAAAATTGCTTTCTCTTCATATAATAATTTTATTGCACGTATATAATAATGGTTAGCATTGTCCAACCTACCCGTGGAATTGACCAGGCCAACCTAAAAATCGCCCAATCTAATGCCTATGATGGTCGCGGCGGTTTTCGACCTCTAGAAACCGATTCTAGTGAGTTAGTTGGCAGGTTGTTGCATCAAAACTTGGTTTCAACCAACCCAATCGATCTCCACCCACCAAAAGTTGTCATTATTCGCAATTTGAGGCATTCTTTAATCAAATCAGTCGAGATATCATGTAGTTTCAATGAGGTCTCATCAGATTTGGCAGAATTTCGACCAAATCCTATAAAATTTTGGCTAAATCTCCTCCTCCCTGACTCTGACCGAAACTAACCTCCACCCAACGCATATCTAACTAGTCTGATCTGACTTGGTCGGGGGCAAATCTAGAAGTTCTTCACCCAATTTGGTTGAGTCGATCGCAGGTAGGGAACAACGCAGCCTGGACCGACCCATGGATACCCCTGATAATGGTACGAGGTTATGCAAGGACAGAGCTATGATGGGGCTAAGGGGTGGTGCTCCCTAGTCCGAATAATTTTTAATAAATTAAAATTATTATTTATTAAAAGCAAAATTTTTAAGAGTTTAGCCCAAAAAAAAGTTTTGTTTCCCCCAAAAAAAAAAAAAAACTAATCATTTAAGGATTTTTTTTTTTTTTTTTTAAAGAGTTAAAATTGTAATATCCAATAAAAAATAATAAGATTACAAGTAGATTATACAAATTATATAAAAACTTTATTCAAATTCACTCTTTTTGTGAAATATTTAGTGGTTCTAATGCAATTATATTTAACGCATCTAGCTAAAGAGAATTTATTGTCAATTTTAAAATGGATATGAGTAATAAAATATTTTATAAGAAGTTTTAGGTTTTGTCAACCAAGTTCCAAGAATGAACTTTTCACCTAGCGTATTCATAATATTCTTGAGTAAAATATTTTATCTTCAACTTATTGTTATTTTTTCTTATTTTCTAGTATGTAAGTTGCTGATCTTTGGGATAGGACAGAGTGAAATATTACATGACATGTCAATTGAAAAGAAAATTGAGTTTTTTTTTTTTTTTTTTGAAAGTAAATGGAATGGTCGTTTTCTAAAATGATTCTTGATTGATGTATTGTTTTGTTTTTGGTTAGTCAAATAGTTGTTATATAAGTTTGGCATCTAGTGTCTTCCACAAGTTTCTTAGTATTATGAGTGGTAAATGAAGTTATTTTTTAGAAATAAAAATTTAAATGTTTAAGAGGTCAAAAGTTTCATTAAAGTAAAAATTATCACATAACGCATGATTAAAACTAAAAATATATACTACAGATACCAAATAAATGCTTAATTTAAATTTAAAGATAAAAAATCTATACTACATATACCAAATAAATGCTCAATTTAAATTTAAGAATTTATATAAAACTCATACGTCTTTCAATTACTCAATTATATACCAGCGTATTCAATCTTATTCTAAAGATAATATATAAACAAAATCTAAGGTCTTAATAAATCAAGAAATGAAATTGAGCTTAGATTTTTTTTTCGTAATTTTAGTTTAGTTATCTTTTATAATATGGAAAAATATGTACTCATTTTTTCAAGTAAAGTTATCTTTTTATAAATATGGAAAAAATTGTACTCATGGTTTCAAGTAAAATATCAAATCACATCCAAAAAAAAAAAAAAAAAGTAAAATATCAAATGCATATATATCTATGTATGAGAGAGAGAGAGAGAGAGAGAGAGAGAGAATTTAGTTTTATACCATGTTCATTTGGGAAAAAAAATTGCCTTTTGATTTTTATCGCAGTCTTTTTATAAAACATTTAATAGAAATAATTTTTTTTAAAAGCATATTATTATCTTTTTGTTACCCATTTAACATAAAAACTACTAAAAACTATATCTTTTATGCCATATTTAGCGAATAAGCTATTGAAACATTATGGAACACCGGACACACAATTTCTACTTGGTCATAGAGATCAGCCCTCCTAGAAAGGATTTTTTGGGTCCATCCCATGAGTTTATGTGACATCTTTTTCCCTATTCTTATGAAAACTTGTAAAAACCGCTAAAGCCTTTTACAAAAAACAACTAGCTGCCTATTGTGTGAAAGCATGCACCAACATTTTTTCCTCTTTCCCACATACAAACATGGTTTTTCCCCTTTGAACCCAAATTCTGAGTGTCCTTCCTTTCATTCTCATGTCTTTTAATATGATTAATTAAATGTTGTTTTGATAATTTTTTGTCTATAATTTTTCTCGAAATCATTCATTTCATCTGTATTAATCCTGGTGGGAGTTGATTTTTTTTTTTAATTTTATAAGTCGGTGCACTGTCAAGACAACAAAAAGGAATATATATAATTATTGAGCCATCCATTTCTTGGTGCAAGGTTTAACATCTATACAAGACTCAACATCTTTTTGCATCTACTTTGCAGGACTTATATGGGTTTGGGTTTTGGATCATTTAGATCACCCTGAAGATTGGAGAATTGATGAGTTTCATGAGTGAATAACGTAAACATAAAATATGGGGATATGAATCAGTCCTTTCCTCCTTGGGAGGACGTTCTCAACACCAGGATAACCGGGTCAAATTCTATTTCCATTCTTAAAAGGATCTGTTAACTAGGTTGGCAAATCGTACGTGAACAAAACATGTTTAGTATTTTATTTTAGAAGAAAAGACAGCTACCAGGTACTGCTATTAAATATTAATTGCCTTCAATTTGTGACTTCCATACTTTTCGAAGAGGGCAATAGGCTACGTGTGGGACAAGTAATCAGATTGGGGAGATTTAATCTCAAGTATCCAAAAAACAAGAGGCTTATATATATATATATATATATATATAAAAAGTTTATTTAATCTCAAGTATCCAAAAAGCAAGAGGCTTATATATATATATATAAAGTTTTCCAACACAATCTCTAGAACCAAACAGAAAATAACTCATCATTTCTTCTCATTCAAATTACATATAGCCTGGTTTTATCTCTCAAAACTCAAATCCCCATTTAAAAAATATAGAAGAAGAAGAGAATCATGTTCATAATTCACAAATTTTGCCAACATAAATAATAAAAATAAATAAATAACAAAAAAAAAATTTTGGTATAAAAAATAAGGAAATTTGCAATTATGTATTTGAGTTCTTTAATTAATTGAGCCAGTTTTCATTTTTCGGGAGGGAGATTCTTTGAAAACACTTTTTAAAACTAGTTTCTTTGAGGGAATTGGGGGGAAAAAATCTACAGTTTCTCTTAATGGTATGTTGTTTTATCATGTTTTTGGTCCCCAGTGGATTAGGGGGTGCCAATATTTTTATTATTATTATTATTATTATTATTATTTTGAGAATATAGGGGTGCCAATTTCAAATTGGGGAGTTAGGTACAAATTTATTGGACCCAAATTTTTTATAAATTTTTTTCTGGGGGATCATGGCCCCATTAAATCTCCTTTTTTTTTGGTTACATTAACTTAGGGAAAGAAAATTAAACCCTAATCGTCTCTATTGGAGAGGCAAGAAGTGGCAGCTGAGGCTCATTTGGCAAATCTCTTTTGATATTGTGCTCTATCTAGTTGGAAAGTTATTCATGTTATCTTAAGAGAGTTAAATGAGCTTAATTAGCGGAGCATGTGTCGGCGGATCCGCCCTGTAAAACTGCGTGGGGAACTATCCTTATTATTCATTTCCTTATCGCTAGTGCACCAGGGAAATGGAGAAGATGGAGAGAGTTCCAAACTATTGGTTTTTGATTCTTTAAAGTTGATTTTACTCTGCGAAACAAAAAAGGAAGTTTATATGCGTAAACAAAGTGGGCATGGCAGCTAGGCCACGACAGAAGATAGAAAACAAAAGCCAAAATTAAACCACTAATAGTTATAAGGAGTACCAAGTTATGTACAAAAACAAATAAAATAATTAAGGATGATAAAGCTCCTGCTTATCATGATATCATTCTTATTTACGATAAGAAATTAAGGAGAATGTGAAGATCACCATAGATTGACACGTAACATTTAGAGCATTTTCTTCCACGGTTGGCAAATTTTGTGTAGCCTCTCTTACTCATGAATCATGATCATTGGTGTATGGTGACAAGATAGAGATAGCTAGGTTAGGTCAAAGAGTAAGATTGAACTTGGATTTTAAATAAAATATAGTGCTGGTTACTGGTTAGTGGTTTCAAATAAGGGGGCAAATGCATGCATATTGGATAAAATGAAAAATTTTAAAATTTAGTGTACTACAAATGACAATTCACCAATCTTATAGAGTTTCAAATGGATTATTGTTCGAGGTTTCAAACGTCAATATTTTTTCTTGTGACGATTTTGTTCTATAAAAGTCATTATTTTCTCGTGTAATATACACAAAAGCGCATTACACGTCCTCTCTTCATGATGCAAAACATGTCTTGGAGTAAGACTCTCTCCAACATTCTCAAGGTGGGGATTCTCGCTTTGTTGATTTTTAGCATCAAACCTCTTGATGCTACAAGGCCTGTGCACGCCATGATGTCGAAACTTGGGACAATTAAGATGTCAGTTTCGAAAGATCGACCACCGGTACCACCTTCAGCCCCCAACTCATGCGCTTACATGCCTGGACACAGTAACGAAGGTTGCAATAAATGAAGAAAACGGAGCTTTCGCTATGGTCTTGTGGGGAGTTGCTAGTCACGTTTATTCTCATGTAGTAAGAAAAAGGCAAACTATCTCTACTTGTCAAGTGTTTGCACTATGTTATAGTTTCGCAAATTAGATTTTATTTTGTCGAGTTGTCTCTCTTTGCCTCTATGACCTTCCCGCGCTGAACCCCCAAGATACCCCCTAAGATACGAAGCTCTGCTGTGTCGTTGATCTGAGCTTTCTGTCACATTCAAGCCCCGAAATTCAGGGTGCATGGCGCGCCTTTCTCTTTATTTTTGTGGTATTATAATCTTATTGATTAAATTAATGTTGCTTTGATAAATTTCTCTCTCTTTACTTTTTTTCGAAATCTTTCATGTGATCTCTAATATTCTTGTGGGGGTTGATTCTTTTTAGTGATACCTAGTTTTTGAGGTTGATTATGTCAAGAAAGCACAAAGGAATAATACAATGAGCCATCCATTTCTAGGTGCAAGTTGAAATGAAAATAATAATCCGAAGTTGTTTCTATTGGTTTGGGCCTTGGATCATTTAGATCTCCCTGAAGAATTTTGTTTCATCAGGGAATAAACCTAAACATAAAATATGGGCATGCATATGAGTGTCCTTGAGAGAGCAAGTAAGATAACATTTGCCAAGGATCATGCTTCAACTGAGTGATCTAATGGAACTCATAGTGTGAGTAGTCCGGTTTCTGGTTGATGTTAGGTAGAGCAGTGGGTTCACAGCTACCATGAATTGTTTGCATTTGGAAATGGTTTGTTACACCCAAAAAAAAGAGAGAAGGGAGCATTGGGAGTGTAGGTGTTTAGTATATTTCCTAGACATGGGCTTTGTTTTCTATCATATTTTCAATTTCCTCCATCCCTCCTCATGGGCTTCAAAGTTGGTTCGATACCCAATTTTATTAATTAAAATCAAATCAATTAAACATAAGTGACGAATTACACCTCAGATTCTAAATATTTTTGGTTGCGACTCCAAACTTTTGACAGAAGAAATCCGTATGTAATGCCCTTAAAATTGCGCCATTAACTCCTTAAAATGTTCAATTACTTTTTACTATCTTTTTTCTGTTCACTGCTTCTGTGCACAAAGGTCTTAACCAATTGATTTACATTACATGCCTAACATCGAAACGGCATCGCTTTTAACTTCTTTGAGGAGACCACAGCATCAACAATAATAGTTTGACACCAACGGTAGAAAAATGCGATTGAAATTTTCAACTGGGCTTTGACTATATTATTAGCTACTTAAAAGCTCGGTCCAAATGAAACTAGTTCTGAAGTGGAAAATGGGTATGAAAACGTGTCATTCATTTGTTACGGTTACTGATTCTACTGAAATCCACAGTCTTTGGGCCCCTTTTATATCAACCTTAGCTCATTCCTTATTTAAAGTTGGGCTAGGATTACACATGTTCTATACCTTTAATAAATTAACAAGGCCTCAATTTTTCCCTGTGATTAGTTGGGCCAACTGGGAATTTCACTTTTTTTATAGTGGCGAATTTGGGTGGTCAATCTATAGTGTCACTAAAAGCCTTTGGCCGATTGGCTTGCCAATGTAGTAAATTTTAGACGCATATACTATGCTATGAATGATGGTACACCAATGAAAATACCAAATACATTTTGCATATTCGAAAATCATATTGGAAATATAATTTGGCGTCACACTGAATTGGGTATTCCCGTGAGATTTGTTACTTGTAATTGATATTTTTTTTGTGTGAAAATACTAAGTATTTTTAATACACACACGGAAAGAAGGAAGAATGTTTTTTAAAGAAATGTAATTGATATTATTGATGCTACTGTTATTACCAATGTTATTATTATTATTATTATTATTATTATTTTATGGGAGTTGTTACCATTGTTATCATTCATGTACCACGACGCTGAATTTATGCTATTTTTTTATGGGAGTTGTTACCATTGTTATTATTATTATTTTTTTATGGGAGTTGTTACCATTTTTTTATTGGGAAATTTGTAACTTGTAATAGTTTTATATGATAATTATATGGTATTGCAGGTAAAGGAGGTAAGGCCAGAGGTGAGACTAGTGGTGAGGATCGTCAAAACAGTAGGCAACTATGATTATATTATCTACTGGTAATGGCTGCATTAATTTAATTGGGGTATCATCTCTCACTACAAGAAAAGAAAAAAGGTTTTTTGTTGCAATAAACTTGAAATTGTTGTAATAAACCCTTATTGCAATGAACAATTTTTGTTAGCCACTATTGCAATAACCTCTGTGGCAATAACTTATCGTAACAAAAATTTTGTTGCAACAATAATATCTTTTTGTTGCAATAGCTTTGTAGCAAAATTGCTTTTTTCTTGTGCTGTCTCATATTTATTTTCTTCTAACAAAAAACTCATATTTTGATTAATACAAAATTACTTTCACATGAGAATATTATTAACATTATTTTTATTATATATCAATCATAATATGACACTTCAAAGATTGTAAAATTTATTGTGACTTTAGAAGATATTGTTAATTTATTTTCAATTCAAAAATTTTTGTATAGAATAAAGTGGTAGTATACAGAGCAATATCACGTGAACTCATAGTATGTCTGCACACAAACTTGAGTAATATGGTAGCATCAATATTGATTTCTGTCTCTTACTTTGAGCCTTTCTCAAATTATCTTGATAGGTGAGACTATTAGGAGTTCTAGAAGCAAAGAGTGTTGGGAAAAAAAGAAAACAAAAACAAAAAATTTTAAATTTTTAGCTATGAGATAATCGAATGTTTAAAGGTTTAAAAGTTTCATTAAAGCAAAAATTATCTCATAACACGTGAAAAATTGAATAGTTTATCTGTAATCCAAAATATAAAATTAATCTTATTTGAGTGTTTTATATGTAGGTTAAAAATATTAACTCGTGGAGATGTACCCATAGGAGAAACAAAAGGAATGAGACAGAATAAATAGATATATAGTAAGAGAAGGTCCTACATATTTAACCTCCAAATCTTAGTTCTTTAAATGGGACAATCACCTATTTAGGTCTTGAGTGCAGGCCAAACAGAAACCAACATTTCAAGTCACTTCAAAGTGAATAAATAGATTGTGTGAAATTCAAAGGGAACTTAGTAGGTCGTGTCCAAAACACACGCCCAAATATATAAAAACATTAACCACCCCACTTTTTTCAATCCCCACACACGCCCTTTATATTTATTCCGTCTCATTCGTCACTCCTCTTGTTTCGTCCTTATGGTATATTCCTCCTCATAGACCATAAGGACCGTTTAATCATGATTAAATATATTATCTCATAGCCAATAAGAGTTAAATGGGTTTTGCTTATAATATATTATCTCATAGCCAAAGAGAGTCAAATAGATTTTTTTTTTTTTTTAAATGTTAATGGATGTGCTAAAGGCATTACTTTAGGAATTATTTATAGAAATATTTTATAAAAAAATGATAAAATAATTAATTTTTTAACCATTTTTTTATATTTTTTATTAAAGTATTGTCAAAATTTTTCTAATATAATTTATTAAAAATTACTCTAAAAGTACCACGGGACAGAATTGTCCAAAGGCACAAACAGCAAGGACAGTAATTGTTTCTTGTACAGTTAATATATTGAAAAAGTTTTGGCTATTTGCAATGACACCAAAAATAATTGAATACAATGGAGTTTAGATAAGCATTGAGGTTGGATTTATAAAATTGGGATTTCCAAACTAAAAGTACTAAATACTTATATTATATATACAAATAGAGTAGTTTATCTCTTTCTGATTTGGGTTTTGTATATGTAGGTTAAAAATTTTAACTCTTGGGGATGTATTCATAGGAGAAGGATTAAGATGGAATAAATAGATATAATAAGAAAAGGTCCAACACTTTAGTGACCTTTTTTTTCCCCTAAATTCGTGATTTGTCCCATGAAATTAATTTTTTCTTCTATAAATTAAGCCCATTTGTACATTCAACAAACATACATTGAAAATACACATCCTATATCTTGTGGCTGATTAGAAACCCATCAAACCACATCTTGATGGAGCAAAACATGTTTTCGGAGAAAACTTCCTCCACCATTGTAAAGGTGGTGATGATGATCATGATGATACTCACGTTGCTCATTTTTAACAGCAAGTCTGTTGAAGCCGCAAGGCCTTTGGTTGTCATCATGAAGTCAAATAAACTTGATACAGCCAAGGTGGTATCAGTTTCACTAGGTCGAGCCCCGGTTAGACCTTCTCAGCCTAATCCATGCACTTACTTGCCTGGACCCGGTAATGGTTCCGGTTGCCATCATTGAAGATCATGGAGCTTAGCCATTTGGTCATCTATGGAGTTGTGTTGTCACGTTTATTAACTGTGTGTTGCAAGAATGAATAAATAAAATTGTTGTGTGGTAGAAATATAAGGTAAATGTTTGTTTTATGCTTATAGTTGCAATTAATCGTAGCAGACGAAAAAAAAAATAAACGTTTTCGATCTCCTCTTCACAATAAAAGGCTTAGTATTATTTTTATTTTATTTTATTTTATTTAATGAAAATTGGCTGAGTACTGTTAGTATTGGACCTTTTTTTTTTATGGAATTAGTATTGGACCTTAGTTGGTGTTTAAGCCTACAGAGAATTTTAAGACGTTCAAAGATTGATGTTATATTATTAATCAAATATTTAAATTTTAAATTTTACAATCTAAAATCATACATAAAAAATAAATTTATTAATCAAAGAATAAATTGATTTGGACGAAATTTAACATAAGGTATAGATATGAAGGAGTCATGGAGAGAAACCTTATCCCCGTTTGAAATTACATTTTCGTCCACAAAATTTTATTGTGCCCATACATGTTATACTGGGTGGTTTTTCGTAATTAAAGTTATCTATAACGCACGGTTTGATAAGAAAAGAAAAGTACTTTCTCAGTCTACATGCTCACAATTGCATGGTATGGCCTTTTGACTTTTGACATGGGATTTCTAATTCTATGGCGAGATTTTTGTCAAGACATCAAGTAATGGCTCTGAGTCTGACCACAATAAGCCTCTGCTCATGGCCATGGCCATCAAGGGACAGATTTACGACGAGCTCAGCAGGTTTTTTTTTTTTTTTTGGCTTTTTGGCTACTTTGAATTTCTTTTTTTTGTTCTTCTCGGGCTTTATTTTGTCTTTTGTTTTGGACTAAAAATACGTAAAACCGAGTTTTAGCTTCTGGGTTCTTTTGTAACTAATGGTATTAGCCTGTATGGCTGTATGTGATGAATTGCTTAGAGGGGTTTTGAGTTTTGGGATTCTGGGCATGTGAAAAACTATAGAACTTTTTGGGGTATTTTTATTTTTTGGGCTACCTGGTGCTTTGCCATCTGGGTATATGAGAATTTTGCCTTTAGGGTTATTAAAGTTTTTATTAATTGAATTTAATTTATTTTGTAATGTTTTCTTGTGAAAATGCTTGTGAATATCATGTGAAATGTTATCCCAAGGGCTATTATGCTCATAGTGTACAAACCAAAGACGGTCCATATGCACTTTCATGCTTAGGCATTATATAGTCTATAGTTGTCTAAACTGTGTATTGCATACAAAACTCAGTGTGGGTTTGGATACCACGTTTTCCAAACCCACGTCTGCATTTCTGTCCTTTTTTTTTTCCCAGCGCATGAACAGTACAATCACATGAATGTACTGTGCGGGAGACAATTTTCACTGTAGCAGCACTGTTCATGTACTGTAGCGTCATTGTTCATGTATTTAAAAATATTAAAAATGGGTCCCACAGTACTATTCACACATTTTAAAATTATTTTGCTACAATATTTTCAGTTTTCAGTTTTAAGTTTCAGCAACAATAAGTTCAATCCAAATGGACTCTCAGAGTGTTGGATAACTTATAGTTTTCCTCTTAGTTGAATCTTGCTGCTAGCGGTGACCAAAAACTCTTCCTTTGCTGTAATGAGTAATCTGCCCTCACCTATTAATTTTTTTTTTTTTTTTTTTTTATTATAGCAGCTTGCTTCTTCCATTTTTTTTTTCTTTCCAACCATCTAGATCTGAACTATTGTTGTGCTGAATGCCTCCCTACAATTATTTTATGGTGAATGTTGTCCAGTGAATTGATGAATATCGAAACTTAGATTCATGAGATGTGCCATGTAAATATATATATATATATATATAGAGAGAGAGAGAGAGGTTTTTTCTGTTAATAGATTTTGTTGTTTGAGTATTATTTTTGGTGATTGTACTATCTTTGGATGCGACTGATTAGTGATTGGACTTGTCCCATTGATGTTAGTTTGATTTGGAAAGGCCAAAATGGGCAAATGCCCTTTTTTCCCAAACTAAGCAGCGTTTTGCCCAATTTTTCAAACTAATTTGGGAAATACCCCTCTTTTGTAACTCAATTTGTGATAAATCGAATTAGGCGCTATAACGGCGTTTTTAAGCAGCCTATAGTAACGTTTTAAGGACCTATAGTGGCGTTTTGTAACTCGACCTCCATGAAATTGAGTTATAAGTAAAAAAAAAAAAAAAAAAAAAAATTTCTTATATCTCGATTTCGTGGAGGTCAAGTTACAAAACGCCACTATAGGTCCTTAAAACCTCACTATAAGCTCTTTAAAAATGCCGCTATAGGGATTCAGAATTTTTTTTTTTTTTTAAACTCGATTTATCACAAATCTAGTTACAAAAGAGAGACATTTTCCTAATTAGTTTGGAAAAAGGGGCAAAACGCTGCTTAGTTTAGTAGAAAAGGGAATTTGCCCATTTTGGCCTTAGAATGTGATAATGAAACCTTATTTTCTTTTTAATTTCCAATTTTTTGGGGGGGGGGGGGGGGGGTGGGGTGTGTGGTGGTGGTGGTGGTGGTGGTGTTTCTTTTTAATCTCAAATGTGATAATATACCTTGTGGAGAAGTTACAAATATTGCAATAGCAACGGGCAACTGAAACTTTTCTTGGTTCTGAAACAGAACAAGACAGAATATGTGTTATAAAATAAAACTAGAAATAACTCTGATGGAATTTATTTGTTGAAGATTTGCAACCATCATGTATTTGGGTTTCTTGGAATTTTGGCTCACACTCTCCACAACATCTATTTATTAATTATTTTCAAGGTTATTTTGCTAAAATTTATCTTGGTTGAATTTTTGATTTGTCTCATTTTTTTTTTTATATAATCATTTTATCTCTGATTATTATTATTTTTTTATCCTCATTTTACTTTTAACTTATTTAAAAAATGATTTGTTTGAGCAATCCATATTGACACCTGTGAAATCATTGCCCTGAAGATTGAAGTCCTATTTGATTTATCCTTTTGTTTCCTTTTGCACGGCGAATAGTTAAAAGCATATCCTGGCCTCCTTGCATTTTATTTGAACTAGATTGTAATCTCAAGCATATGCATGAATACACTTAAAAAACATAATGCTCATAATTTCTCTCTAAACTTAGCTTCTGTCGAAGCTCTATTTCTATATGTATAATTTAAATACTACTAATAATCATTCTTATATTTTAATTTAAATACCACTGATAATCATTCTTATATTTTGTTAACTCTTTAAAAAGTCTTGTAAGAACATTATTAGGTATAAAATGTAAATTGTCCATAACTATTTATCTTTATTTTATTTTTTATTACTTCTTAATTTTTGTTATTGTGAAGCACTTTTTTTTTTTACTATTCATTTATTCTAGACTCATTGATATTTGTATTCAATAACTCACTTCGATGAATATTTATAATGTGGTCTCACATTTGATTCTAAAATTAGGAAATAAAACTTTTTCTAAAAATAAATAATTTAAGACAAATGGCACAAAACTTGATTCTAATTTGAAATTCTAATTAAACTTTCTCTAAGTTTTGCTTATTAATATATACTAGCATGTAACTCATGCATAAGAACAGAAATGTTGAACAATATTGATAAAGAAGAACAAAAAATGGAACAATTTTATGAGTATTCATTTGAATCTTTTTAAATTTAAATTATTATTATTATTCAAGGGAAAAAAATGTAGATTATTGTTTCGAATGTTGTATAAGGAAATTGATAGCATGAAACACTATGGCTGATAACAATCTCTTAAAAAATTGAAGTAATGAAATTGTTTGTTTATCAATTGGGATTTGAAGCAAAAACAAAATTAAAATCCACATTTAAAAGTACCCCGTGCTTGGTAATGCTAAAGTTTTGTATTATGTTTAGGTATGTAGTGATGATAAAGTGGCCTTAAACACTTACATATGAATTACTTATAGTCATATATTAATGTTAATGTTTCTACAATTTATTGGATCTATTAATTGTAAAAGAAAAAAAGTTATAGTGTCGCATAGATTAATTGTAAAAGAAAAATGTTATAGTGGAATTATATTGAATCACATGAGAACTTGTTGCATCTATCAATTGTAAATTCAAAAATGTTATGGTGGAATTATATTAGATAACACGGTGTTAAATAACAATTTTGCAAGTTATCTTATCACTCATTCTCAATCTCTTGTACACAATTGCAATGTTTGAATTTCCCCCTTTACTGAAGAAAACAATATGAATTAAGAGTTTTTTTGTCTAATTCTATCTGACATGTGATCTTTATACACTTGTTTAGAATGTTATGGATATTTTTTCAAGCCTTTTTTATAGGTTCCCTCAATTTTAGCGTGTAGTAAATACTTATGCACCAAAATTAAGATTTTTTTTTATTTATTTATGAAACACGGTAAAAAATTAGACTACAATTGAAATTCAATGGATTTTCTCTAGAAAAGAATAGATTTGTTGTTCTTATAAAAATTATAGTTTATAGCATATATCTAGAAATAAAAACCACTTGCTTTTGCAATTTGCAAAATCTGAACATCCATAAACTTAAATACGCTGATATATACAACAAATAGCATTACAAAACAAAATCATTAACACACCAAAAAAAAAAAAAAACTAAACCTTGCTAATATAACTATTTTATGGCTTGATTGAGGTGAGTAATTATTGTCTTTCTTACTTTAAAAAAACTAGAAGAGAACAAATATTACATATATGGGTTGCTTTTTATCTACTCCAACTTCTATTACATCCATGCACCAAAGTGTCAGAACACAAAAACTTTCATTGATACAGTAAATAAAGCTGATACAGATAAAGTTTGAAGCCAAAATGAGATTACCCATCAAGAATTCTCTTAATTTTTTCAACTTCTCATTTATCAACATCCCAACCAAAGGGTATAATATAAATATATATATATATATATATATATTATATACACACACAAAATCAAACTGAAATGAAAGAAAACATACAGATAATCAGAGAATAATTTTCTAACTCACCAAATAAAGTTAGAAATGAAACGATTGAGGACAATCATAAAAAATCATAGACATGGGCAACAAAAAAAAAACGAAAATAATTATATAAAGTTGAATACTTGTTTTTAGAAAAACAATACACATATACACAAAATTAATTTAACCAAAATACACAAAACAAAACTAAAAAAGGAACAACCCAAAAACCTTAATCAAAACCAAATTCGTTGATACACCATTACTTTCAAATCTCCCCCAAAACTAAATGAATGTCACAATTGCAAAAACAATCAAAATCTGAAATTTTTTTATTATAGTTGATGGATTTGCTGTGGTCAGAGAAGAATTAGAAGATGCAATTGACCTCTTTCAATTCAAAGATGTTCTACCTATAGATGCCAACCTGTAAGCCCAAATCAATGAGACGTTTATCAAACAATCAAACTTAGAAAAAATTTATGTTCATGACTTTGATTGGATGACTGGTCGAATGCAATGAAAATATTGCATAATAAAATATCTTGATTGAAGAACAATTACTAGTTGTGTGAAGAAATCGATTGTGGCAAATTTTGATGGCTAGTTAATCCCCAAAGTGCATTCATCTCTAGAGACATTTGACTTGAGTTTTCTTCAATAGAGGAGTAAATTTGGGTTGAATCTACCACTGCATTCGCTTGTTTATAATAGCAAAGCCAAGAATTAATGGGGGTTTTAGGAGTTGAGAAGACGACCAAGTGCAGACTACCTAAACGTCAAGGTCATTGAGTCATAAACATTGTATTGAGATTTAAGATATTGAATTGAGATTGTAAGAGAGTAAATGTTATCTTATTTTATTCACCATCCTTATCTACTCTTTCAAGACAAATCCATAAGTGATTTATTCATAATGGACACTTGGAAGGATAATTATGGTGTGGTCCCCATATTTGACATTATAATTAAGATTTTTTTGGGATACATGACATAAAATTGAACTCCAATTTCAATTTTGAATTGAACAATTAGAAGGATAATAATGGTGTGGTCCCCACATAAATTTAGACACATGACACAAAATAGGAACTTTAATTTGAAATCTAATTTGAGTTTCTCTTAACTTCACCTATTATTATATACTAGTATGTAGCCCCGTGCTACCGCACGAGAATGAATATATTATTAATCATGAGTTTATTCATGTTTAAAATGCTCAGTTAAGTCTAAATTCATATTATTAACCAGAAAATTTCATTAACAAAACTTAGCAGTATATATATTTTACATAGAAAGATGAACCTTGGTGACAATGTTTATACAAAAGATCCATTCACTCTTTTGAATCTTCAATCTCTATTAGTGATTGAAATTTTCGTAGCTTAAAAAATTAAAAATTAAAAAAAAAAAAAAAAAAACCCTCAGAGTTGTACTCATTTTGTAGTTTTACGATGGGTCATTTTGTAACACGGTGGGCATTTGTGTGAAGAAAAAACCTCTGAAGTTCCATGGCTGATAAAAGAAATTCTCTCCAATCTCTTTTTATAGAGAGATGGGTTTGTGCGTGTTTTTATACATCTTTCATAGTTGTACTTCATAGTTATATTATCATGAAGCAGGTCCAATGGATTTAGATTGATACTACCGATTCCCAAAGCATGAGTATTTAATGTGTTATTAATTTCATCTCATTGGCTTCTAAATTGGAATGATAATATATGACAGTAACAACAATAGGAAAATTCAAATAAAATTTCGAATTAAATTGTAATAATCTGAATAAAAAATTCCAGTAGAAATATAAGGTGGAGTGATCCACTCCAAAAAGGCGACCAAACTTGCGTAAATATAAAATAATAAATCTCTCTCTGAAAAATTTACATTATTCATAACCTTTACCTTCATTGAAAATTTTAAAAACAAAGTGACTCACATCTGCCATTCAGACATCTACAGCCAGGTCCTCTCCAATTTGCATGAGATTCCATTGATCACTAAGTTCTTTTGCAGCCTGCAAAAAGTATTATCCATCGGTCCACAGCAATGCTTTCTTCATTGTTATAGGTGTCAAACATGAACAAAAAGCCAAATATAAGGATAGTGAATTTTAGGCATAATGTGCATCTAATCACATATTATCAATTTATAACAAATGTAAAGATGCAAACTTTGTAAGTGAATAGTAAACAAAACTCAGTGTCAGAACCAAGAAGAAAGCACTTTAATCCGAAACTTAGTGCAAATATAAAGATGCAAACTTTGTAAGCAATTTATAACAAAGATGCAAACTCTGGTTTTGCTATCTTTTTGGAAATTATGCAATGTACTCAAACTAAGTTCTTATCACCGATATTAATCTCTTTGGTTTTCACGTTTGACTGCAAAATCAAGAAAAAACTTAATTAGCACAGTAACTCACTTGACCCGATACATAGAAGTGGTTTTAATGAGAATGAACTCACATATATTTAGCCACATGATGCAAAATTCAAGTTCAATGTCACCGATATTAATCTCTTTGGTTTTCACGTTTGACTGCAAAATTAAGAAAAAACTTAATTAGCACAGTAACTCACTTGACCCGATACATAGAAGTGGTTTTAATGAGAATGAGCTCACATACATTTAGCCACATGATACAAAATTCAACTTCAAAATTCAACTTCAATTTCATATTCTAGACACATGACACAAAATTAGAACTCTAATTAGGAATTCTAATTTAGTGTGTACACGTGGCACACAATTAGAGTTCTAATTTGGAATTCAATTTCACACTCTCTCTGCTTCACTTATTATTATATATATAGACTAGCTTGTAACCCCATGTATATACATGGATACACTTAAAGATATACAATAAGATGCATAATATAAATCCCCAATATATAATTTAAATATTATTGGTAGTCATTTTTATATTTTGTTAACTCTTAAAAAAAAAATTGTAACGATATTATTAGGTATAAAATGTAAATTGTCCATTTTTTTTTATTATTATGAAGCTTTTTTTTTTTTTACAATTCATTTATTCTAGACTCTTTGGTTTTTGTACTTAATAGCTCACTTGGATGAATATTTATGATGTGATCCCACATTTGAATCAAAAATTAAAAAATAAAACTCTTTAAGAATAAATAATTTAGGACAAATGGCGTAAAATTGAAACTCTAATTTGGAATTTTAATTTAAGTTTCTCTCAGTTTCACCTATTACAAGCATGTAACTCCATGCAAATGCATAGATTAATTTAAAATTAAATAAAATTTTTATTATAAAAATATAAATAATTAGTCAAATTAAATTTTTTTTTTAAAGCATGGAACACATGTATAAAATTAAACACAATTTTTATCATAAAATATAGATAATTGGTCAAATTATTTTTTAAAAGTAAAATTAATTAGTCACATATTAAAATTCGTACCTAAATTTAATACTTCTTATGATCATTTTTTTTTAAATTTTTAATAAGATAGAACGTGTGATGATTTTTGTTATGTAGTGATTTTTTATTTATTTATTTGAGAAACATGTGGTGATTTTTATTGAGTATATGTGATTGTTATTATTATTTTTTAATTTATAGTTTATTAATATTATATTCTTAGTATTTTGCACTCGTTAACTCACTTGACACAAAAATTAAAAAACTTAAGTAGACACATGACACAAGCTTAAGTGAATAATTATGATATAGTTTCCACATAAATTTAGACACATGGCGCAAAATTGGATTATAATTTCAAATTCTAATTCAATTTTCACTAAACTTTACCTATTAATATATAGATATATATATATATATATATATGACTTATAAATTTGAATTTTTTTTATTTATATGATTATGTTTTTTATGGTTTATTATATTGGACACTTCATTTTCTACACTAAATTAACTAATTTGGCACAAAAATTTAAAAATTTAGATTAGATGAGACACGTGGTACAAAACTAAACTCTAAATTCAATTTTTACACTAAATTATTGCACTTAGCACAAAATTCTAAAATTTAGATTAGATAAGACAAATGGTGCAAAATTTGACTCTAATTGAATTTTAATTTCAAATTTATTTACATTTTCTCTTTTTTACCTATTATATATATATATATATATATATATATATATATATATATATAGATATATAGATATATAAACTAGCATGTAACCCATGTAAATGCATGAATGTATTTAAAATTAAACACAATTTTTATTATAAAAATAAAAATAATTAGTCAAATTATTTTTTTTTAAAAATTAAATGTAATTAGTCACATATTAAAATTCTTGCGTAAATTTATTTTTACCTGTGATCTTTTTTTTTTTTAAATTTTAATAAGATAGAACATATGGTGATCTTTGTTATGTAGTGATTTTTATTAAGTATATGTGATTTTTTTTTTTTTTAATTTTATAGTTCATTAATATTAGATTCTTAGTATTTTGCATCTATTAACTCACTTGACACAAAAATTAAAAAATTTAAGTGGACACATAACATAAACTTAAGTGGATAATTATAGTGTGATCCCCACATAAATTTAGACACAATGGGCAAAATTGAATTCAAACTTCAAATTCTAATTGAACTTTCTCTAAGATTTATCTATTAATATATACTAGCATGTAATCTATATATATATAAAATAGGAGAAACTGAGAGAAACTCAAATTAGAATTTAAAATTAGAGTTCTAATTTTGCACCATGTGTTCTAAATTATTTATTCTTAAAGAGTTTTATTTCTTAATTTTAGAATAAAATGTGAGAACACGTTATAAATATTCATTAAAGTGAATTATTAAGTACAAAAACCAAAGAGTCTAGAATAAATGAATCGGATAAAAAAAAAAAGTATTTCACAATAATTAAAAAAAAAATGGACAATTTACGTTTGATACCTAATAATATTTATACAAAATTTTTTAAAGAGTTAACAAAATATAAAAATGACTATCAATTGTATTTAAATTATTTATTATATATAAGAATTATATTATGCATCTTATTGTATATTTTTAAGTGTATCCATGCATATGCATGAGATTATAAACTAGTCCATGCAAATGCATGAATGCATTTAAAAAAATTAAACACAATTTTTATTATAAAAATATATAGGATAAACTTTAGCTACAATATTAGTTGTAGCCTAAGACTATAACCTTACTCAATATCACAAGTGTTGTCTAATAGGATTAAGGGTTTATCTGCTAATCACAAGTTAAGATGCTTCTTAAGTGGGTTAAGAGATGAAATAAGGCTGCCAATAAGAATGCTTAGTCCTAAATTATTGAATGATTCTTTTGGTTTGGCGAAGATTTAAGAAGAGTATAACTGGAGTTGCAAGAGGGTTACAAAGGCTCAAGGGGATCAGGGCAAGCCTTTCATTTTGGGAGCCCCTCCGAAAACCCCTTCCCTATTGGAGACTAAACCAAGGCTGCCTCTCAAGAGGATATCTCCTACTCAAATGGAAGAGAGGAGGAAGAAGGGATTGTGTTACAATTGTGATGAGAAGTGGGCTCCTGGCCACAAGTGCAAGAATGCTATGTTATTTTTGTTGGATTATGTAGAGTTATCTCAGGAAAATACCAATTCTGGGGTTCATATCACTGAATTAGAGGAGAATGGTTATGCAGATCAGGTTGGACAGGATCAAGAAGATGTTGAGATTACTCTGTATGCATTGAGTGGCACTCCTACTTCAGGTACTATGAGGGTCATGGGAAGGATCAAGCATAAGTCTTTTGTTATCCTTATTGATTCAGGGAGTACTCACAATTTTATTAATGCTGCATTGGTCTCACATTTGCACAAGAATGTTGATACCTCTCAAGTCTTGGAGGTCAAGGTTGCCAATGGGGAGGTGATCAAGACTCAAGGTGTGTGTAATGAGGTACCAATCTGGTTACAAGGACATGAGTTTGTGGTGCATTTGCATGTGTTGTCAATGGGGGGGGTGTGATTTAGTTTTAGGGACTTAATGGTTGGGTACTTTGGGAGTAATTCAGTGGGGTTTCAAGATGCTTACAATGAGCTTTGATCATAACCATAGGCAGGTGCTGCTACAAGGGTTGAGTACAAGGTCTCAATTGCAAGATGGGGATACTTTTTTAAAGCAATCTGTTAACAAAGGGTTGGTTCTTCACATTACATTTCAGCCTTAATTTTTAACTGCAGAGGGCACAGATCAGCTACTTGAAGAAGTGGCTGCTCCGTTGGAGGAGTTCCAACCAGTTTTTGCTACACCAGAGGGGCTGCCGCCCTTAAGGGATCATGAACACCAAATCAACTTGAAGGGGGGAGCTCAAGCTATCTGTCAGAGGCCTTACAGGTACCCTTACTATCAAAAAAATGAAATTGAAAAGATTGTTAAGGATTTACTATCTGCTGGTTTAATTAGAAACAGTAGCAGCCCTTTTGCTTCACCAGTCCTCTTAGTTAGGAAGGCAGACGGTTCGTGGAGAATGTGCATTGATTATAGGGCCTTAAATCAAGAAACCATTAAGGACAAATACCCTATACCTGTCATAGATGAGCTATTGGATGAGTTGTTTGGTGCAACTGTTTTTTCTAAATTGGATTTAAGGTCCGGGTACCATCAAATTAGAATGAGGGAGGAGGATATTCCTAAAACCGCCTTTAGGACTCATGAAGGGCATTATGAGTTCTTGGTAATGCCATTTGGCTTAACCAATGCACCTTCCACTTTCCAATCCCTCATGAATTCCATTTTTAAGCCTTACTTAAGTAGATTTGTGTTAGTATTTTTGATGACATTCTGGTATATAGTAAGAATGTGAGTGATCATGTGCATCATCTTCATGTGGTCTTGGAAGTTTTGGTGAAATACCAATTGTATGCCAAACAATCAAAGTGTGTGTTTGCTTGTAAGGAAGTGGAGTATCTAGGACATCTTATCTCTGGTGATGGGGTTAGGACAAATCCAAGGAAGACTGTTGCTATGCAGCAATGGCCAATTCCTAGGGATGTGAAGGCTTTAAGGGGATTTTTGGGGTTGACAGACTATTACAGGAAGTTTGTAAAAGGGTATGGACAAATTGCTACACCTCTAATAGCTTTGTTGAGGAAGGATTCATTTCATTGGACCCCTGAGGCTTCTCAAGCTTTCCAACTCCTTAAGGATGCAATGTCAAACCCTCCTGTTTTGGCCCTACCTGATTTCACTAAGTCATTTGTGGTGGAATGTGATGCATCTGGTGTGGGTGTTGGGGCTATCCTAATGCAAGACCAAAGACCAATTGCTTACCACAGCCAAGCCTTAAAGGGTAAAAGCCTTGCCCTTTCAACGTATGAGAAGGAGTTGCTGGTTCTAGTAGTTGCAGTGAAGAAATGGAGACCTTATCTCCTTGGCAGACCCTTTGTGATTAAAATAGACCATCAAAGCCTTAAGTACTTGCTGGAACAGAAGATTGGGACCCCTGCTCAGCAGAAATGGATATCTAAACTCCTTCGTTATGCATTTTTGGTGGAATATAAACATGGGAAAGCAAATTTGGTAGCAAATGCACTTTCAAGAAAAGAAGCTGTTGAGGATGGGAAGTCTGAGAGTGTTAAGGTGGGAACCCTTTGTATTATTTCCTTTCCCACACCTACTTGGTTGGATGAACTTAAGCTGACTTACACATCTGATGCTACAGTCCAAAAGGTAATCCTTGCTATTCAGTCAAGTAGTGACATTCCAGCTGGGTTTACTCTTCATAATGACTTGTTGTTTTACAAGGGAATGCTGTTTTTGGGTAGTTCAGCTCAGGGATTTAAAGCTCAGGTGTTACAACAGATACATGCTAGCCCTCTAGGGGGTCATTCTGGCTATTTAAAGTCCTTTCAGAAACTTAAGAAAGACTTTTACTGGACTGGTATGGTGGGAGACTTAAAATAGTTTGTGAGGGAATGTGATACATGCCAAAGGGTGAAGAGTGAAACTTGCTTACCTGCTGGGTTGTTGCAGCCATTGGCTATGCCTGATAGACCTTGATTAGACATTAGCATGGATTTTGCGTAAGGGTTGCCTAAGTCCTAAAAGAAGTCAGTGATTTTTGTGATGGTGGATAGGTTCACCAAGTATGAGCATTTTATTTCCTTGGCTCATCCTTACACAGCTGCTAAGGTTGCCCAAGTGTTTAGGCAGTATGTTTTCAAGTTACATGGTATGCCTTCTACAATTGTGAGTGATAGAGACCCAGTGTTCACTTCCAAATTCTGGTCAGAATTGATGAAACTACAAGGAACTAACTTGGTTATGTCTTCTTCTTATCACCCTCAATCCGATGGATAGACTGAAGTGGTAAATAAAAGTCTAGAGCACTACCTGCGAGCTTTTGCTGCTCATAGACCTATTTCTTGGGTGGCCTGGCTGCCCATGGCTGAGTTTTGGTTCAATACTAACTTCCACACTTCCATTAAGCTCACTCCATTTGAGGCACTTTATGGCTATACCTCTCCTAAGGTTGTGGAGTATGTGCCAGGTGTGACAAGGGTTGCAGCTGTGGATTCTTATTTGCAGGATAGGCAGCAACGTTTTTCCTTGTTGAAACACAATTTAAAGATAGCTCAGGAGAGAATGAAGTGGTTTGCTGACAAGAAGAGGGTGGATAGGTCCTTTGAGGCAGGAGATTGGGTTTATCTCAGGCTTCAACCATACAAGCAAGCCTCAGTGTAGTCCAGACAATTTGGGAAGCTTGCTCCTCGTTTTTATGGTCCCTTCTAGATTGTGCAGAAGGTTGGTTAGGTTTCTTACAAGCTTGATTTGCCTAAAGGGTCCCAAATTCATCTAGTGCTCCATGTCTCAAACCTCAAGGCTAAATTGGGTACCAATGTCATTCCTAGACCTGCTTTACCAGCTGTGTCTACAGTTTAGATCTTTGCCCCTGAGCCGCTGGTTGTTTTGGACACCAGAACCCATCAATTGAGGAGCAGACTCATCACTCAGGTCCTTGTGCAGTGGCAAGATGAAAGCACAGTTGATGCTACCTGGGAAAATTTGTTTGAATTGCAACAGAAGTTCCCACACCTTGTGGGCAAGGTGTTTTAAAGGAGGGGGCATTGTTAAGAATCCAATTGTAGATGAGTACTGGCATGAGTGTGTGTGGTGTTGATGGCTAATGCATGCGGTGCTGATGGCCAATGCATGTGGTGCTGCATAAGGGGGTGCTACAGAGGATGCCTACACTGATGGTGTGAAGGGCAAGAGTTGCTGATGCAGCATGCGTGCATAACTGATTAAGGGACGCTTCCAGTGTTGCTAAGCGTGTGTAGGACTATGTTACATATGCATTGCATATCTGTATTGTGGCTAGTGACACGTGTAAGGATGATGTGGCAATTGTGTGTGTGTTAGCTGATATAGGAGTTAGTTAGATTGATTAGTTGTCATGGTAGTTACAAGGTAGTTACACAGTTACGCTTTAGAAAGAAAGGGCTATGGGTATATACTTGGGTAAAAGAATGTAAAGAGGAATGAACCATTTTGTCAATTGAATATTCTCTTTTCTGCTCTTCCTCTCTATTTCTAATCTCTATTCTCTCTATCCATGTTCTTGGAGGCCTAGTTGTCCTTGAATTCAACTACCAAATACTCTGTTCTTAACAATTGGTTTGGGCCTTGGATCATTTAGATCTCTGAAGAATTTAGTTTCACGAGGGAATAAAGCTAAACATAAAATATGGGCATGCATATTAGTGTCCTTGAGAGAGGGCATATAAGATAGCATTTGCCAAGGATAATGCTTCAACTGAGTGATCTAATGGAACACAGTGTGAGTAGTCCGAATTCTTGTTGATATTAGGTAGAGCAGTGGGTTCACAGTTACCATAAATAGTTTGCATTTGGGAATGGTTTATTACAACCAAAAAAAGAGAGAAGGGAGTATTGGGAGTGCAGGTATTTAGCATATTTCCTAGACGAGGGATTTGTTTTCTATCATATTTTCACTTCCTCCATTTCTCCTAATGGGCTTCAAAGTTGGTTCGAATAACCAATTTTATTAATTAAAATAAAATCAATTAGACATAAGTGACCAATGACACCTCAAATCCTGATGATTTTTGGTTTCGAATCCAAACTTTTGAAAGAAAAAATCCCCCAATACATACAAGTGTATGTAATGCCCTTAAATTTGCCCCATTAACTCAAAATATTCAATTATTTTTTTACCATCTATTTTCAGTACACTACGGACTGCCTCTGTGCACAAACGTCCTAACCAATTGACTTACATTACATGCTTAGCATTGAAACGGCATGGCTTTTGACTTCTTTGAGGTGAACAGAACATCGACAATAAAAGTTTGACGCCAACGAGATAAAATTGAGAGGAAAACAAAAAACAAAAACAATAGAAAAATGAACCAATGATCTATTGTGGGAATGAATGTAATTAAGGAAGAACCTCTAGTAGAAGGCCCGATTAAAATTTTCACCTGGGCTTAGACTATATTAGCTACTTAAAAGCCCGGTCCAAATGAACCAGTTCTCATTTAAAGTTGGGCTAGGACTACGCATGTTCTATAACTTTAATAAATTAACAAAGCCTCAATTTTTCTGTGTGATTAGTTCCGCCTACTGGGAATTCCACTTTAGGATTCGACATTCAAGTCGGTCCAATAATTTCTCTAGCATCAATTTATGACCTTGAGAAGCAAAAAAATATCGGTAGGTTCTACATATGCAGAGGATTCATATCTGAGATGAATGGTACCACAAAAACATTTTTGATAGTGGCGAATTAATTTGGGTTTGGTCAATCTGCAATGTCACTTAAGCCTTTGGCCGATTGCCCTGCCAATACAGTCTTTTTAGACGCATGCTATGCTATGAATGATACGGTACAACAATGAAAATATCAAATTACCTTTTGCATATTCAAAAATCATGTTACAAACATATTGTTTCGTCACACTAAGCCTAGTTCTCTATTGGTGAGGATGGTCAAAATAGTAGGCAAGTATGATTACATTATTAATTGAGAATTCAAGCAAAGTGGCATCATTAATTTAATTTGGGGTATCATCTCACCTACTTTGATTAGTACAACATCAATTTTTTACATGGAAATATTCCTAACATCAAATTTTGATTAGTGTAACATCATTTTCACATGTAAATATCGTTAACATCTTTTTTATTATCTATATCTATATACTAATATAGGGAAATGTTAAAAAAATGCCCTAAGGGTATTGGTTTAAGAACTATTTTTTGAAACATTTTGTAGGAAAACGAAAAAGTAATTAATTTTGTTAACAGTTTTTTATATTTCCCATGAAAATAATGTCAAAACTTTTTTAATATGATTTATTAACAATTTCCTTAAAGACACCTATTAACATGACCCTATAATATAAAAGCGAAACGTTTAACTTTTTGTCGTCCACTCCTTATTATGCCACGTGGTTACATAAATTAATGTCATGTATACATTTAAAAATACCAAACAGTTGTGCCTTTTTGTTTGGTGGAAGTTTTAGTATATTTTCACTTTTCAGAACCATTGTGTTTAGTCATTTATAGTAAATTAGAGACACAATGTTTAGTCTCTTGGATTGTAGTTACAAAATATTTTGACTTTTTTTTACCTTATATACACGCCCCTTCAAAACCCAATTGCCTATACTAAACTATAGTCACAACATTGATAGTAGTTGTAAATTAAACATCACTTCTTTCTTATATCTTTATCTCTGTACGCTCTTCTTTCCCACTCTCTCCCTTTCTTCGAAATATATTTCCTATGGACAACTTTGAAACAAATTTCTCCATAAAGGTTTTCCCCAGTTAACAAGGACTTCTCTTTTCAGTAACATCGGCCGGCCAGCAAAGTGTCAAAGCAAATTTAAAGGTCAGATACCTCTTTTGAAATGTATGGTAAAGAAAAAAATTGCATGGTAAAGAAAAATTAGGTATTAAATACAGGTGGAAGTATTAGGGTGATAATAGGATATATCAAGTTGACATATTACAATATTTGTAATAAAAACTCAAGGAATTGAAATGCCCTTGAAATGCCCACTATGTTGAAACTTAGATCATTGCAAAAAAGAGCAGTACTATAAGATAAGGATAACAAAATATCTGATGTTGGGAAAAGAAAATGGAGCTTAATTTAGCTATGGTCTTATGGGGAGTTGCTAGTCAAGTTTATTCTTTTCTCTTTTTTTTTTTTTGATATACAAGTTTATTCTTTTGTAGTAAGAAAAAGGCAAAATATCTCTACTTGCCAAGTGTTTGTATTACGTTATAGTATCACATATTAGATCTTATTTTGTTAGCAGATGAAAAAAAATGTTATCTCTTAAAAATGTTATTGCACACTTAAGAGTCTCATAGTTTAGTAGTGTAAGGACACAAATTAGGGCTCAAACCCAAAGAAGAGTTGGACGATGGCCCAATGAGCCCAATACAATAAATTTGTAGATGATGGATTAAAGAGCTAGGTTTTAATGAAGTTAATAATGGCTACTATTGATTTAAAAGATGATCAAGCGAGAACAAGACCAATTGGATTGAATAAATTCCCTGTCTGAGGAGATTGTTCAGAGTATAGATCAATATAACTGTTTATCAATACAATTTTTGATTACTACAGTGTTTCTTTTTCCCTTTTCTTTGATCCCCTTCTCATGGGAGATCTTTCACATTATATAGTTCTTTTCAGACTATCTTGATCCTACACTTGTTAATCATCTAAGTTTTTACTTGAGTGTATGTCCCATCAAACATCCTATTTGGCTTTCGGTGAGTTGTGGTAACTAAGACTACACTATTTAAGGGTCTTCTCCACATAAATACGGTCAGAAAAGTTGCTGCAGTGCATTTAATGCGGTGATAACAGCTTTTCCTTTAGATATTTCTGAGTTCTTATCACTTTTGTACGTGCCTGAGGCTCATCCTTATCGTCGAAACTTACTGGAAGGTCACCTAGATTGCTCAAATACAAATTTGATCACTATTCATTGTATCCGAGAAGGAGCTCCTCATTGGACTATATTACTCTATTCTTTCCTTACGTGATTTTCAACTTTGGGGCCTTTCCCAATCATTTACTCCTTCTTGGACATGCCTATGTCCTCAGATAAGGCCCAAGGCCCAATGTACAAATTTGGGCTCTTACCCCCACAATAGCCCCTCAAAATTCTGGTTTTTCCCTCGCATCCGAGGAGAAAAAATGGGGTTTTGATTTATCTCAAAATATAGGGCTAGGAATGTTAAAATCTCTGAGTTTACACGTGTGGGAGTATAGTTTTGTGCGCTTCATCATTGCTACTGACGCTTCGGAATCTGCGAAGCGCCATTAATTGCTCCAGGCGGCGTTATGTTCCTTGCATCTAACGGTGAGACATTAATCCAACGGCTGATATTTTTCCTTTGGGTTTAGGCGAGATAACTCCCCCTCACTTTTTGCCCTCTATATAAAGCCTTAAAGGAAATCATTTTTCCCTTACTTTACAAACTCTCAAGCTCTCCAGCGATCTCAAGCATTCAAATTCACAAGACCTGTTAAGTCGTTAAGCTTACCATTCCTGTTTCTCTAGAAATCTTTGAGAGTTTTTCTAAAGGTTTCAAGGATTATCACTCACCTTAGTTCGCGTAAGTTTTGATTTCTCCGAACCTTTCTTTTTCTCCTTGGCCCTCAAATTCTTATTTCCCCAGTTGTCATTGTCGGTATTTTCCCTTTTTATTTTTCTGAAATGGGTAGATTTAAACATTTAGTGGACAGCCCTACCAAGATAGAGATCTTTAAGAGAGTGTACCACATACCGCAGGAAGTTTTCCTGCGGTACTGTTTCCCAGAAGAAATAGCAACCAACCGAGAAGTGGGAGAAGTCATAATCCCTATGATAGCTTTCATAGAAGGGGGAATGACTCTCCCCATGGGTAGTATTACAAGGAACTATCTCCGTAACCATAGGATATGCCTTCACTAGTGCGCACCTAACCTTTTTAGAATCCTAGGCAGTATTGATGCTCTGAACAAGCATTTAGGCTTAGGGCTTACTTGGCATGACGTAGTCCACATGTATGAGTGTCACAAACAAAAAGGGGAAGGATTTTACCTCATATCCCAATATGATATTGTCAGGCTCATTTCGTGTCTCGCCAAATCTAATAAGGGGATGAAAGACAACTACTTGATTGCTTCGAGGGCGTGGCATGATGGTCTTCATTGCCCAACCCAAGAGAGAGAGCCAGGTGGGACATCCTAGATTTAGGCTATTTTTCCTCGGCCTTTTTTTACTTCTTTTTTTCTTATTTTTTCGTAACAATGGATTTTAACTTTCTAACTGTGCTCTGTTCTTCTTTGGTGTTAACAGATAGAAGGCACATAGCTCCTCGGATTAGCTTGACTAACATTGCAACCCTTAACTACTTGCTGAGATCCGAAATTTTCATAAGTGAAGAAGGGCAACTCGAGCCATCCATCTGATTTTGGACTTCAAACCCATTTCGGATAAATTTCAAGTGGTCGGCAACGCTATAAGAGTGAGTGACCAGCGGATAGCTCGAATCGACATGTCTCGGCCCAATTTTTTAGCTCCGTACGATCTTCCACCAGTAGCACACCCGGTCCCACAAGGTGTTCCCTTACTTGCCCACCCAATTCAGCAGGTTCCTCTTGACGTAGCAGCGTCTGGAGAAGGGGTTGCCTCTTCTAGTTCCTCGCTCGAAGAGGAAATTGATAAATTTCATTTCGAAGAAGAGGAACCACAAGGAGTACAAGTGATTTCAATATCAAACGCTGAGGAAGAACCGGACAGACACTCAAGTGTTCACGCCCCAGTTCCTGTGGTCGCCTATTTAGAAGACACTTCAAACGAAAAGGAAGAAGAAATGGCCTTGAATACAGAAAGCAAAAGTCTAAGGGACCTTATAAAGGCGAGAAATAAAGTATCCGAATCAAAAGAAACCAATAAGTCCCAGCCCTCAGCCAATCTTCCTCCTCCCCTTCCTCAGCTTCCCACTGACCTCGGACTGAAGCCAATTCCCGAGTTGAAGAAGAAAAGGCCAAACGAGGTGCTTGAGGAAGGCAAGGTGGGCCCTATGAAGTGAAATAAACAACAGAAGGTGGTCAAAGACCAGCGAGGCAAAAGGTCCTCTTCTGTTGAGAGCCGAGAGGATCCTCTTGGGGCTGATGTGCGCCGACCACCGCGCACATGGTCCCCCAAGCTGAAGATAGATGGTGCCCCCATCGCTTGGGATGCCTCAGTCCGAAATTTTCAAGGAGGACAAGCGGGTCACATTGTTGAGGCCTTGGAGCAGCACTTCTTCTGCCAATAGATATGGACGCTTACAAGAACTTCAAGCAGCCCGATCTTTTCCTATCCCTTAAGAGGGATCTGGCTATGGTAAGTGATTTGACCCACCCCTCTAAGTAAACACTTAGTCACTTTTACTTATTCTTTTTCTTTGTCTTATATGGAATTTTCCTATTCCTGTTATGCAGATTACCCAACAGGTTCATGTGGTTGAGGAATGGGTCAAGGATGCCCACATTGAGACTAAGGCAGAGGCCCAATCTCGTGTCGAAGTTAAGAAGGCATTGAGGGCTTTCAGACAAGATCAAACCAGGCTGTCTGAGAAGCTGAAGGAGGCACTCCAATCCAGGGATAGTGCTAAAGCAGGCCTTAAGAACACTGAGAAACGGGCCGAGGATCAGCGCCAGAAGCTGTATATGATTAAGGTGAGCTTGGCCACAGAGAAGCAGCTGGTCAAAGATCTCAAGGCTAAACTTCAGAAGGTCAAGGAGGCAGCCTAACTAGCTAAGGAAGCAACCGAGGTTGAGAAGCAAGTTTCATATCAGCTTGGTGTAGAAGAGACTCAAGTTAGGCTCGCCGAGGAACTCTCTGCAGTGTGCAGGGACTACTGCGATGCATCTTGGGGTAAGGCCCTTGATGCTGCTGGGGTCCCTGCAGACTTTGTCTTGAGGTGACCTGGGAATGTGTATTACCATCTAGAAATTTGTGAACTCCCAGGTCCTGATTCTTCTCACCCTAAGCAAGCTCTAAAGGTATCAGAGCAGCCATTGGTTAACCAAGCCCCTCCTCCTGCTCTCCCCGAAGCTCTTAAGGGATCTAACCAAACTGGTGGCCAGGGTCAGGGAGCTGAGGGTCCCCAGGATAAGGATAAGGGCTAGGATAAGAAGAAACCTCCTTCTGAATCCAAAGACAAAGCCCAAGATGTTGTTACCTCCCAGCCAAGTCAAGCTGTTGACCCTCTTGCCCCCAAGACCAAGACTTAGCCATTAAGACTTTTTCTTTTTTCTTTTTTCTTTTTAAATTGTTGTCCTAGAATGTAAGATATTCTCTTTTTGATCAATGAATGTATTCTTCTTTTAATTCCTATGTCTTCATTACATATACTATCAGGTTACTGTCATTGCAAATAATCTTGAATTGTTGCTACTTTAATTTAAACAGAATCAACAACAATACCCTGCTAATGATGCAAGTAATTCAACTAAGTACTAGCAAAAGATGGTTCTTATAAAAATTAGTAATAAACTTAGTAAATAATGAAAGAGGGAAACATTTTTTACATTTTTCAATACTTAAGTAAATGATTAAGGACCTTACCTTACTCGAAGGTATCAATCTAAGGATTTGGTCATAGTTTTAGACATATTTTGGTACTTAGTAGGAGATAGACATAAATTATTGGATGTTAATCTCACCCAAGTACATGGTCCGAATGACCTTACATGAATTGGGCTCTGTCTAACACTTATAAAAAGTAACAGTGCACGACTAAGTTCTATTTAAACACTTATAAAAGTTGCCATTGAGTGTTAACTTGCTCATATCATCTGGTCCGAGGCCTTCGGGCATGATTGTGTTTAAATTTAAACACTTATAAAAATTGTCATTGAGTGTTAACCTACTCATATCATCTGATCCGAGGACTACATGTATGATTGAGTATCAGTTTAAACACTTATAAAAATTGTCATTGAGTGTTAACCTATTCATATCATCTGGTCTGAGGACTACAAGTATGATTGAGTTTAAGTTTAAACACTTGTAAAGATGTCATTGAGTGTTAACTTACTCATATCATCTGGTCCGAGGACAACAGGCATGATTGAGTTTAAGTTTAAACACTTGTAAAGATGTCATTGAGTGTTAACCTACTCATATTATCTGGTCTGAGGACTATAGGCATGATTGAGTTTAAGTTTAAACACTTATAAAAATTAGAATAATAGAAAGTACAAAGCCTTTACAGAACAGATAAACATATTGATCAAGGAAATACTCATTAATAATAATACCTTTTCAAGTTATTTACATTCCACGGGCGTGGTACTACATGATCATCTAAATCTTCTAGAAAGTATGCCCCGATGCCAGCCCCTGAGGTAATACGGTATGACCCTTCCCAATTGGGCCCTAGTTTTCCCCATGCTGGGTTCTTTGCAGCTCCAAGAACTTTCCTCACCACTAAATCACCAGAAACTAAGGGTCTCAGTTTCACGTTGGCATCATAACCCTGTTTGAGCTTGTGTTGGTAATATGCTAGTTGGACCATTGCATTTTCCTTTCTCTCTTCAATCAAGTATACACTCTTCTTTAGTTGCTCATTGTTATTGCTTAGACTGAATGAACTGGTTCTTAGCGTTGGGAAACTAGTCTCTAAAGGGATAACAACCTTAGCCCCATAAGTCATTGAGAAGGGAGTCTCCCTGGTAGACCTACGAGGCGTGGTCCGATATGTCCAGAGAATATATGGCAATTCTTCCACCCATTTGCCCTTCGCATCATCTAGTCTCTTCTTTAATCCATTTACTATGATCTTGTTAACAACCTTTGCTTGTCCATTCACTCGGGGATAAGCAGGAGTAGAATATCTATTCGTAATTCCTAACTCACAGTAATATCTTCTGAATGCTTTACTATCAAACTGAAGGCCATTGTCTGAGATGAGGGTATTAGGGACCGTGAACCGAGTGATAATGTTTTTCCAGACAAACTTCTTGGCATCCATATCTCTGATGTTTGCCAGGGGTTCAGCCTCGACCCACTTAGTGAAGTAGTCTGTGCCAACCAGTAGATACCTCTTATTCCTTACTGCCTTGGGAAAAAGGGCCACAATATCTAAACCCCATTGAGCGAATGGCCAAGGGCTGGATAAGGAATTAAGGATTCCCCCCGGTTAATGTATGTTTGGCGCGAATCGTTGGCATTCATCGCATTTTTTCACGTATTCTTGTGCTTCCCTTTGCATATTTGGCTACCAATAACCTTAAGTGATGGCTCTGTGCACTAGGAATCTGCCTCCAGTGTGACTTCCGCAAATTTCCTCATGTAACTCCTCGAGAGTAATTTGGTTGCTTCAGGATGTACACATAACAGGTATGGCCCTGAGAATGAGCGTTTATATAATTTCTGGTCCTCGAACAACCAGAACTGAAGAGCCTTTCTTCGAACTTTATCAACTTCTGACTTTTCTTCAGGTAAGGTATCTTCCTTCAAGAATAGTACCACAGGGTCCATCCAACTATGTCCTACTCTGACCTGGTTAACTTGGATAGTCTCTCTCTTCACTTCCGTGGGTTTGTACAAATCCTCCACGAGGATAACCCGAGGCAGGTTCTGATCCGAGGAGGTCGCAAGGGTGGCTAGTGAATCAGTATGTGTGTTTCCGCTTCTAGGGATGTGCAACAAGTTGAAATATTCGAACTCTGATTGCAGGTGTCTAACTCGACTCAAGTATCCCTGCATTCTTTCATCTTTCACTTCAAATTCTCCTTTCACTTGGTCGACAGCTAACCTTGAATCCGAGAATATCTTTACTACCTTTCCGCCCATTTTTTGAACCATGGTCATTCCCATCAGTAAAGCTTCATATTCAGCCTCATTATTTGTAGTCGAGAAGTCCAGCCTTAATGACTTTTCAATAGTGATCTTCTCAGCGGATATTAGCACTAGCCCCACTCCGAAACCCTTATGATTTGCTGCGCCATCAACATACACTTCTTATAAAAAGGGACCTTGTTGGGAGATCATGCCAACCGATTTCTCATCCATGTTTTGTATTGACGTTACTTCTTCTAATAGGGGTTCAGCGAACTCAGCCACCAGATCTGTGAAGACTTGGCCCTTAATGGAGGTATGAGATATGTATTTGATGTCGAAAGCCCCTAGAACCGTGCCCATTTAGCGATTCTTCCTGTGTAATCCGCACTTCGTAGTATGGCTTTAAGTAGAAGCTGGGTGAGGACGACAACTGTATGTGCTTGGAAATAATTGGGCAACTTTCGTATACCATGTACTATTGCCAAAATGGCTTTCTCTAGTGGTAGATAACGAACCTTGGTCTCATGCAACGACTTGCTCACATAATAGACTGGTTGTTGTATGCCACAATCAACTCGTATCAATACCAAACTTACAGCATAGGGGGCCACGGCGATGTAGGCAAATAGAACTTCATCCATTTCAAGACTGGACATGATAGGTGGCCGAGTTAAATACTCTTTAAGTTACTGGAAAGCTAAGGCACACTTATCGGTCCACTCAAATCCTTTTCATTTATTAATCAGTAGGAAGAAAGACCTACACCTATCTGCTGAATGAGAGATTAACCGGTTTAAGGCTACAGCCATCACTGTCAGTTTCTGGACTTCTTTAAGATTGTGAGGTGGTTGCAAACTGTTAATATCCTTGATTTGATCGGGATTGCCCTTAATCTCTTAGGGGGTTACCATATAGCCCAAGAACTTGCTTGATCCCACACCAAATGAGCACTTGGAAGCGTTTAAGTACAACTTGTGTTTTATAAGAACTTCAAAAATGTTTCCGAGATCTCCTATATGCTTAGATATCACCTTGCTTTTTCACTACCATGTCATCTATGTAGACTTCAATACTCTTACCTAACTGCGGTTCAAACATCCTCGTCATCATCCTTTGGTAGGTAGATCCTGCATTTTTCAAGCCAAATGGCATCACCTTGTAGTGATAGTTTCCAATGAGGGTGACAAAAACAGTTTTTTCCTGATCATCCAAGGCTAATGGTATTTGATGATATCCTTGAAAGGCGTCCAGGAAGCTCATCCGAGGATGGTCTACAGTTGCGTCTACTAACTGATCTATTTTAGACATAGAGAATGGATCTTTCGGACAAGCCTTATTCAAGTCTGTGAAATCCACGCACACTCGCCACTTCCCATTCTTCTTCTTTACCACCACAGTGTTAGTCAACCATTCAGGGTAGAACACTTTTTTGATTGCCCCTGCCCATTTGAGCTTCATTACTTCATCTTTAACAGCATCTGCATGTTTTTTGGATGGGCAGCAAGGTGGCTGCTTTTTGGAAATGATGGATGTATTAACATTTAGATGATGGCAGATGAAGTCTGGATCCACCCCCGGGGCTTCAATAGCAACCCATGCAAACACATCGAGATTTTTTCTGAGGAATTCTATCAGTTCTTCCTTCTCTTAAGGAGGCAACTGAGACCCGACCTGAAAGAACTTTTCTAGATCATCACCGATAATAACTTTTACCAAATCCTCACATTTCGCCTCCTCGGCTGAATCATCGATAGGCAATGTCAGAGGTTTTAATTGTTATAAATCCTTTTCAATATGGATCGAGGACTCAGCCTTGGGCTTATGCCGGATGGCAGCCACCAAGCATTGTCTGGCCATAGATTGATCTCCCAAGATCTCTTTAACCTGACTTTCGGATGGATATTTAACCTTCTAGTGCAGGGCAGAAGAAACAGCTCCTAGTGTGTGAAGCCAGGGTCTGGCCACAATTGTTGTGTAGGGTGAAAACGCGTCTACAACAATGGAATCTACCTCTACTATTTCCGGACTAGTTTGCACAGGTAGTCAGATTTGGCTCTTTGGGATAACGACCTTCCGATCGAAACTCACCAAAGGAGAGCTGTAGTACGTCAAGTCCTTGGGTTTTCAGTTCAGCCCCTTATATAGGTCGAGGTATATTATCTCGGCATCACTGTCCTGGTCCACTATCACCTTTTTCACATCATATCCTCCAATCCTGAGGGTGATTACCAAAGCATCATCGTGGGGTTGGATGGTTCCGATTTTATCCTCATCCGAGAAGCCCAAGACTGGTTGGATTTCCACTCTAGCCCTCTTCGGATCTTGATTAGCATCCTCGGTGAATAGCCGAGCCACAGACATTACTCTGGACTAGCAGGACCCAGTTCTCTCTGGTACAGCGAAAATGACATTTATTGTTCCCAATGGGGGGTCTTAAAGAATCATCTCTTCGAAATTCTGAGTTTGCCTGACTACCTTAACCACTGGAATGGTGCAAGAGTTGTTTTAACTTGCCTTTATGGACGAGCTGGTCCAGGTGGTCCCACAAACTCCTACAATTCTCTGTGGTATGTCCATGATCCTGGTGGTAATGGCAATAGAGGTTGTGGTTACGCCTTTCAGGGTTTCCCACCATTTTATTTGGCTGTTTAAAGAATGACTCATTCTTAATCTTCTCTAAAACTTGATACACTGGCTCTTGGAACACGACGTTGACTGCTTGAAGATTCGCCGACCTTGATTGTCCAACGAAATCTCTCCATGGTCTATTGTTACTGTACCGATCCAACCTGAAATCCCTCATCTCCTAAGGGATAACCTTATCCTTTCCTTTCCCCTGCTGCTGATCTTCCTCAACTCTTTTATACTTATCAATTCTATCCATCAGTTGGTGCACACTGGTAATAGGTTTGCCAGCCAGAGACTTCCTCAAATCGTGCTCGGCTGGGAGGCCGAGTTTTAAAGTACTTATGGCCACGTCATCAAAATCACCCTCTATCTCGTTGAACATTTCCCAGTACCTATCTGAATACGTTTTCAGGGTCTCGCCCTCTCGCATGTTTAAGGATAGTAGGGAAGCTAAGGGCCGAGGAACCCTGCGACAAATGACAAAAAGGGAGCCAAATGCCTGGATGAGTTCTTTGAAGGAATTTATAGAATCTACTCTCAGGCTATCAAACTATCTTATGGCGACTGGTCCTACACTAGATGGAAAAAATTTGCACATTAAGACTTCATCCTTGGAATGGACAGCCATCCTCTGGTTGAAATGGCTCATGTGTTCCACAGGGTCTGTTCAACCATTGTAGATGGTGAATGTTGGCTGATGAAAGTGCCGAGGAAGCCTTGCCTCTTCAATCCTACGTGTGAAAGGCGACCTGGAGATTTGGTTCAAGGCTTTACTCATAGCATCGCTTCCCACACCCTTACGTGACGGGCTTTGAAACCACTTCTCAAGATGATTTTCCTCCTCGTAGGAGAAAGACTCGCTGGGCGAAGTTCGAGACCTCCGCCTGTAATTAACGTCCCTTTCGTCTTCAGAAGAAACATCAGAATTTGGAGAAGCTTGCTTCCTTTTTGGGTGGCTTAATGCTCTCTTTAACTGATTGATCTCCAGTTGCATGTTCTCGTTGTTCTCTGCATGGGAGACATGGCTCCCCCCTCAAGGTTGACTCCTGTCAAGGTGTGCGGTGTGCACACTTCCTTCGCGGTCACCTCTCTGCTCAAGGTTAAGAAAAGGGTCACCATGTTAGGATCCTCTCGACTCTGCTTGTTGTGGATCCGGTTCTGCCATAGTTAACCATTGCCTTCAATATCACACAAGCTCTTCCCACAGACGGCACCAATTGTAAGGACACAAATTAGGGCCCAAACCCAAAGAAGAGTTGGACGATGGCCCAATGAGCCCAATACAATAAATTTGTAGAGAATTGATTAAAGAGCCAAGTTTTAATGAAGTTAATAATGGCTACTATTGATTTAAAAGATGATCAAGCGAGAACAGACCAATTGGATTGAATAAATTCCTTGTCCGAGGAGATTGTTCAGAGTATAGATCAATATAACTATTTATCAATACAATTTTGATTACTACAGTGTTTCTTTTCCCCTTTTCTTCGATCCCCTTTTCATGGGAGATTTTCACATTATATAGTTTCTTTCAGACTATCTTGATCCTACACTTGTTAATCATCTAAGCCTTTACTTAAGTGTATGTCCCATCAGACATCCTATTTGGCTTTTAGTGAGTTGTGGTAACTGAGACTACACTGTTCAAGAGTTTTCTCCACATAAATGCGGCTAGAAAAGTTGTTGCAGTGCATTTAATGCGGTGATAGCAGTTTTTCCTTTAGATATTTCTGAGTTCTTATCGCTTTTATATGTGCCTGAGGCTCATCCTTATCGTCGAAACTTCCTGAAAGGTCACCTAGATTGCTCAAATACAAATTTGATCACTATTCATTGTATCCGAGAAGGAGCTCCTCCTCGGACTATATTCCTCCATTCTTTCCTTATGTGATTTTCAACTTTGGGGCATTTCCCAATCATTTACTCCTCCTCGGACATGCCCATGTCCTCATATAAGGCCCAAGGCCCAATGTACAAATTTGGGCTCTTACCTCCACAAACAGCTATTACATCCATTTTAAAGAGAAATAGTTACTCTTCAATTTAAAGAATAGGCATTTCTATGTAATAATTAATTCATGTAATAAAAATGCAACCAAATGACTAAATTACTATAACTCATGAATAACTATTTTATTACATGAGTTATTACAGAATACAAACCATACCCTAAGATATAGAGATCAAATGCGTTGGACCTTTTCTTACTCTATATATATATATATATATATTTATTTATTTATTTATTTATTCTATCTCATTTTGTTTTTACTGTACGCATCTCCATGCATAGACGAAACCAGGATCTAAACTTAGGGGGCCATAGCCTTAATAAATAAAAAATTTCCGTAAAATCCAACCAGCATATATTTAATGTTAAGAAAATATCAACAAAAGAAAGAAGAAACAAAATAATTGTTTTAAATACATTTTAACTTAGTCATCTAAAAATAGAATTCAACATTCTTTTATATAACAAAAATCATCTATAGTTGATTTCGCACTAAATTTCGCAACAATCTCCCCTTCAATTAAAAAAAAATTAAAATTGAAAAATTTTTAAATAAATAATGTAAGGACATAATTTGCGGCCCAAGCCTAAATATGAATGGGGTGATGGCCCAATAAACCGAGTACAATAAATTTATAGAGAGTGGGTTAAAGAGCTAAACCATAGTGAATTTAATAACGGTTAGTATGGATTTTAAAAGATAATCAAACAAGAATAGGACACATAGGACTAAATAAATTCACTATCTGAGGAGATAATTATGAGTATAAATCACTATAACTGTTTACAAATACAACTTTGATTGCTACAGTATTTCTTCTTCCTCTTTCTTTCTTTCTTTTTCCCGATCCTTCTCTCTTGGAAGGTCTTTCACACTATATGGTTCCTCTCAAACCGTCCTAATCCTACACTTGTTAATCATCTAAGCCTTCACTTAAGTGCATGTCCCATCAGACACCCTCTTTGGCTCTCTGTGAGTTGTGGTAGCTAAGACTGCACTGTTCAGGGGTCTTCTCCACATAAATGCGGCCAGAAAGTAGCTGCAGTGCATTTAATGTGGTGGTAGCAACTTTTCCCTTAGATATTTCTGCGGTCTTATCACTCCTATACATGCATGGAGCTCATCCTTATCGTGGAAACCTCCTGGTAGGTCATCTAGTTTGCTAGAATACAGATTTGAACTATACTCATCGTGTCCAAGGAGGAGTTACTCCTCGGACCGTTTTCCATCCGTTCCTTCTCTACGAGATTTTCAATTTAGAACCTCTTAAGGTTATTTATCCATCCTCGGACATTCCCACGTCCTCGAACGAGGCCAAATGCCCAATATACAATACTGGGCCTTTATCCCTACAAATAATTTATAGAGTTCAATCCTATTTGATCAATTATATTAATTCACACTTCAAATAGTTTCTTAACTTGTAAGGATACCAGACTTTATCCGATATTTCATATTGAGTCAGTTTTTTTTTTTTATAAATAATTTTAAAATATGCACATATATTGGTAAATGTTAAGAAAAATGCTAAAAGCACTACAATTTTTTTTTTTTTTTTTTATAATTGATGATACATTAATTTATAAAATTTATATAGTAAAATTTGTAAATACTAGTGGATACACACTCCACATTAGCACCAATTTATTAACACAACTATTCAATTTCATATCGCCCCACATAAAATTAACACTAATTTAGTAACAAACAACCATCAATAATTAGGAAGTTATTAAAAAAAAAAAAAAAGAGTTAAATATTTTAGTTTTTTTAGTTAAAAATTAATCGACACATATATACCCGGATACACCTGCCACCCCACCCACTAATTAATTAATGGCCACACGTGCACCCCCAATCGCACTCGATCTGCCCAATACTTCCGTCTCTTTCCTTTTGTTTCGTTCTTATGGTATATAACTATATATATTCCTCCTCACGCATAGACGATGAGGACCATTTAATTAATTATGATTAAATATATTATCTCATAGCCAAAGATCTGAGTCATATAGGCACAGACAGCAAGGACAAAGATTGTTTCTTGGACAGTTAGTATATTGAAAGAGTTTTGGCTATTTGCAATGAAACCAAAAATCATTGAATACAAGGGAGTTTAGGTCAGCATTAAGATGGGATTTATAAAATTGGGATTACCAAACTGAAAATACTAAAAACTTATATTATATACACAAATAGAGTACTTTAGCTCTTTCTGATTTGAGTTTTGTAATGTAGGTTAAGAATTTTAACTCTTGGAAATGTATTCATAGTAGAAGGAATTAGATGGAATAAAGAGATATAATAAGCAAAGGTCCAACACATTATTGACTTGAAATGTCGGTTTCTGTTTAGCCTGCAAGTGAGAACTAAATACATTGATGAAGTGAAAATCGTCAGTCCTTGTAAGTGCATCCAAATGGAGCTGAATCTTCGTCGATGTCCCTGCAAATATGGAAACAGGACTCCCTCAAGGTGGTCACCGGTGTGGTGCCTGCCACAACGTCTCCAATGCCAAAGTCAGTACAAGTAAGCCTTTAGAATAACAAAATAACTATGAGTGTTTTTAGGAGTGTTTATGTACCTTGTATTGGTGCTATGAGGTCTTTATATATGTTTCCATTGCTCCTAGCCGTTGTGGTTGTTATTGTGATTTTAATGCCTTTATTGGTAACGCCTCATGTTCAGCAATGTGGGCTTTGATGGGCTTCCAACGGTTTGTACAGCTGGTTTTGTAACCGTCTGAGTTATCATTGACTACATTGATTAGCTTTCCTACCTTCGTCAGTGCCATGAAATTATTGATGCATATATTTGGTTATCTCGTTTGTGAGAGAGAGATCGTCGGTCCTATCATATGTGATTGTGGTCCCATGAATTTTTTTTCTTAACTCTAATAAACCGCCTTACAATACGGGATGTATGGAGCTTAATTAGCAATTAGGTCATCTGTGGAATTGTGTTGTCATATTTATTAACTCTGTATCGCAACTTGCAAGAATAAATAAAATTGTTGTGTAGTAGAAATAAACAAAATTGTTGTGTAGTAGAAATAAACGGCAAAATGGGGCTAGTCTAGCCACTTGCAATTAATCGAAGCAAACGAAAAAAAAAAAAAAAAAAAAGAATGAAAGTGTTCTCTCATAACAAAAGGCAATATTGTTTTAAAAATAACAAAAAAAAATTTCTTAAATCTTTGATATTGTATTAGAAAATGCGAGACATAACTTTGAGATCATGATAAAATATAAACAATAAAATGAACAAAATTTCATTAAAAAAATTAATAATATACAGAGAAAGAGAAGCATTAACGTAGTTTTGACCATTTTGCAACCACATCAATGGTAATAGTGATCAATGTAAAATACATTGATGTCAGAAAACTTGTTCAATGTATTAACTGTCCAAGAAATTGCAATAACACCAATGGTAATAGTGATCAAGGTAATATACCAAAAGGATGCCATGGTATATTCTGTCCAAGAAGTGTGTTGGGGGGTGGTTTAAGTTTTTATTGGTCTGGGTGTGTGTTTTGGACACCACCTACCATAAGTTCTCTTTTGAATTTCAGACAATTTATTTAATTCACTTTGGAGTTACTTGAAATGTCGGTTTCTATTTGGCTTGCAGGGGAGAACAAAATAGGAGATTGCCCCATTTAATTAAATAACTAAGATTTGGCATCAAATACCATTAATTTCACACAACTCCAGCTTATATGCCATGTGTCTCGTAGCAAAATGTAATATATTTTAATTTGCTAATAGCCAAAACTTGTCCAATAACATCAATGGTAATAGTGAACAAGTTTTGGCTTTAAATCTTTCTTTATTAATATTACCATCGATGTCATTGAACAAGTTTCTTTAAACCTGTCCAAACTAAAAAATGTAATATGTTTTGCAAACCAAAACCTGTTCAATGCATGACATCAATGGTAATAGACTAATAGTGACCAATGTTAATAAACATTGATGTATATTGCATTATTATTATTATTTATTTTTTTTGATTTGTTAGGGTGTCATGAAAAACATATGAACACGTTTTGGCTTTAAAACTTTCTTTATTTGTTGTTGTAATTATCGAATTAATATAAATATATATATATATATATATATTTATTTATTTATTTATTGTGTTGTGATATGAACAATATCAAATTCAAAAGAGATCATCACGGATGCTTTTAAAAAAGAAAAAAGCTCTATATTATTTTAGAAAAGATAAAAACATTTATCTCAAATCTTTGATATTGTATTACAAAATGTGAGACATAACTTTGAGACCATGGTAAAATATAAACAATAAAATGAATAATATTTCATAAAAAATAATAATAATATACAGAGAAATGGAAGCATTAACGTAGTTTTCGCTATTTGTAATGACATCAATAATAGTGACCAATGTAATATACCAAAAGGATGCCATGGTATAGATCTCATCTGGGTGTGTGTTTCGGACATGACTACTAATTAAGTTTCCTTTGAATTTCACACAACATATTTATGCAATTTGGACTTTGGAGTGACTTGAAACGTCTGTTTCTGTTTGGCATGCAAGAGAGAATTACTAGATATGAGACTGTCCCATTTAAAGAACTAAGATTTTGATGAGGTTTTTTGGACCTTTTGTTCATCACAGATTAATCATATGCCATGTGCCTCAGAGCCAAATTGAACTTGCACGGTGACAGGTCATTCACACCACGATACCTCGGTGTTTTTCATGTGCTTCCAAAATTTCTTGATAATAACACCAACACAATTACTCTAGAAAACCACTTTAACATATGAACGACTTACCATACGTGTGATACGTGATATACACGTCTCTCGAACTTTTTTTTCTACTATAAATTAAACCATTCTGTTCATTCAAGAAACATACATTGCTAGAGCAAAACATGGTTTCGGAGAAAACTGTCTCCACCATTGTAAAGGCGGTGATGATCATGATACTCACATTGTTCATTGTTAACAGCAAGCCTGTTGAAACTAAAAGGCTTTTTGTTGTTGTCATGAAGTCATACAAGCTTGAGACAGCCAAGGTGGTGCCAGTTTCACAGGCTCGAGCCCCGACTCCACCTTCTGCGCCTAATTCATGCACTCACTTGCCTGGACCACCCGGTAAGGGTTCAAGCTGCCACCATCATTGAAGATAATGGAGCTAGCTTACTTAACAATTTGGTCATCTGTGAAGTTTGTACTCGCGTTTATTCTGTATTGCAATATTAAATAAAATTGTTACGTTAATGAAAAAATAGCTCTAGCCACTTGCCAAAATTTTGTTTTATGTTTATTTAGTTGCAATTAATTGTAGCAAACGAAAAAAAAAAAGTTCTCCTCTACAGTATTATTGGTTGGTGTTTAAGCCTAGGAGTTTACGTAGGCAAAAGTTGACAGGACAGCTTCGATTCATCGCCTTGTAGCTTCTTTTCTTTTATTTATTTTTTTTATATATATAGTATTTGTTAAGCAGCGTTTGAAATTACATTTTCGTCCACAAAATTTTACTGTGCCAGTGCGTGTTAAACTGGGTGGTTTTTCGTAATTTGAGTCTGATCAATAAGAGAAGGTCCAGAAACAGGAAAAGAGAAAAGAAAAGAAAAGTGTGTACTTTCTCAGTCTTCATGGTATGGACTTTTTTTTATTGGTCTTCATGGTATGGACTTTTAGGCCCTTTCAAGGTTTTCTAATTTTCCCTATGGTGAGATTTTTTTCAAGACATCAAGTACGATGGCTCTGAGTCTGACCACAATAAGCCTCTGCTCAGATTTACGACGAGCTCAGCAGGTCTTTTTTTTTTTTTTTTTGGTTTTCTGGCTACTTTCAATTTCTGTTATTTGGCTTTCTTGGGCTTTATTTTGTCTTCAGTTTTTTTTTTTGAAGTAAATGCGTAAAGCTGAGTTTTTTAGCATCTGGATTCTTTTGTAACTAATTGTATTAGTCGATATGGGATGAATTTTTTAGAGGGGTTTTGAGTTTTGGGGTTCTGGGCGTGTGAAAGACTATAGAACTTTTTTGGGGGGGGTTCGGTGGGTTTGGCCCTTTTGTGCATGTTAAATTTAACCGACCCCAACATTTTGCAATTAAAGACTTCTTGTTATTGTTGTTTAAGTATGTTAAAAATTGTTGAAATTTTGAGGGTATTTTTATTGTTAGATCACCGGGTGCTTTGCCATCTGGGTATAGGAGATTTTTGCCTTTATGGTGAATTTTCCTGTGGGTAATTATTTTTTTATTTAAGAATCGCCTTAGGGTAATTAATGTCAGTTAATTACCAGACGAAATTGCCTTCATGGTGAGTTTGCCTTAGGTTTAGGGTGTTATCAAAGTTTTTTTCAATGACAAATGTTGTGCTGAACGCCTCCTCAAAATTATTTTCATGGTGAATGTTGTCCGATGGATTGATGAATATTGAAACTTAGATTCATGAGATGTGCCATTTATAGGTTGCTTTTGTTAATACTTAATAGACATTGTTGTTTGAGTGTTATTTTTGGTGATTATACTGTCATTGGATGCAATTGATTAGTGATTGGGCTTGTCCCGTTGATGTTAGTTTGATTTTAAATGTGTTCATGGAACTGTATTCTCTTTCTAGTCTCCAATTTTTAGTTTTTTGGTAAATACGGCTTGCATAAATAACTCAAGTTCTTACAAAACGACTTGAATGAGGCTCAAAGTTATAAAACTCTGATAAAATAAAATAAAAAGGTACATCAGAAGGGGATCTTCAAATAACATGACATCTGAAAATAAGGAAAGCCTCTCTTCGCTAAAGCATTAGAACACTTGTTGGTTTCCCGATAGCTGTGCTTCACTTCACATCTATGGAAAGCATGGACTAAATTCCTGCAGTCATGTACAATGCCACAGATAAGAATGCTAGGACAAGAAACACTGTTTAAAGCTAATACAATTTCCATAGCGTCCAATTTCACAATTAAATAATGGATTCCTAATTCCCTAGCTAAAATGAGACCATATCTAACTGCCCAAACTTCAGCCAACACACTCAAAGCTTGCTGATGCAGGGCATTTAAGTAGTTGTTTTACGTTTGTAGTTGAACAGAAAACCAGTAGCAATAGTCGCTTGTGTCTAAACAGTGAGTTAGAGGTTGCTATTGTAACAGCAATCACATAGAGCTATTTGTACTTAGTTAGTTAGTATGTTAGTTGGTTAGATTGCCAATTACCAATTAGGTTAAGTCTTTAATTGAGCCAATCCATTGGCTGCTAGTATAGTGCAGCTTGTATAAATAGCAGATTAGGCCCTCCGCTCTCTTTTGTATGTGAATGAAATAAGCGTTTTAGAGCTTTTCTTAAACTTTGCAGAGGTGCCTAACCACCTATCAATTTGTTCTAAGTAACTCAAATTCCATTTAGTTCTAATTCATATCACAGCCCATCACTTTCCCTGCATCACTTGCCCAATAGCACTGTAGAATCCATTTGCCTAGTTACCCTCTGCATTTTGAATAAGTCCACCCTCACCAGCCTGGCCTGTGCTCCCCCAGGAGGATGATAGAGACAGAGACAAATCCAACGACATCGTTTCAGTAAATCCCCAAATTGTAAAATTTAATACAAACAACCAAAGCCCCAAATTGTGCTCTATCTAATTACCTCCCTCTGGTTTAACACGTGGTGCAATTAGTGGAAACATTTGTTTAATTACTGATCACAGGCTGTCAATCTGTTAAGAGTTGTTAGAGTTTTGTTAGAGAATTAGTTCTGGTTTACCACCTAAATTGATCTAAGTTTAAGCTTATCTCACTCCTATAAATAGGACTCTTTTATTGCGTTAAAGAGTGTGCTACATAATATCAGATACAGATATTTTTCAATCTCTCTCTATCTCTGTTTTACTGTTTTGCACATACAATCTCAAACTCTTTCAGAGGAACCATAGGTATTGATTGAACCAGCCCACCGGAGGTGTTTCCCATTTCAGAAACATAGTAGACCTGGCTGTAGATGCATGGTTTGAGGGTAAATAGGCAAAAGTTCCATTGCATGACTTAAACCTGTTTTTTTTTTTTTTTTTTTTTTTGATAGATAGAATTTCTACTCTAGCCTAATCTAAATGTATATATGTGTGAAGCTCTCTCCTAGAGACTTGAACCCCGGCCCTTGCCCCCCACACCCCACAAGCACTTATACTTGTGGAGTGACTGCTGTACCAAGGGTGCGCGGTGGTTGCATGACTTAAACTTGGATACTTTAGTCTCGGGTTAGGCATTTATTGCTGAAAATTACTGCATTTCTATGCAGCCAAAGATTCCATATGCCTGTCAAAAACATGATAGCCCAATGGATAGAAGATTGAGCATGAATAATAGAACAATTGCCATTCCTTTTGAACTAGGAATGAAGGGGGTTTCCCAAGAGAACCCCATTTCATTCTTGTGGAAAAGCTACACACATTGAGCATAGTTTGGGTTTTGTTATTTGCAATTTAATATATTTTGTGGAGAGGTTACATATGTTGCAATGGCAACAGGCAATTTTTCTTGGTTTTGAAGCCGAACATGATAGAATATGTGTTATAAAACAAAAAAACAACTCTGATGGAATTATATGATCTATGCCACTCACAAGGGTTGTGTATTGCATACAGAATTCAGTGTTGGGTAACCCATAGATCGGGGATATATTGCAGCCTCCTCTGGGCTAAATCCTGCTGCTAGCGGGGACCAGAAACTCTTCCCTTGCTGTAATGAGTAATCTGCCCTCACCTATTAATATATATTTTTATTATAGCTTTGCTTCATCCAAAATTTTTTTCAGTCCTCTAGATCTGAACTATTTTTGTGCTGAATGCCTCCTTACAATTATTTTTATGGTGAATGATGTCTGATGGATTGATGAATATTGAACCTTAGATTCATAAGATGTGCCATTTATAGGTTGCATTTGTTAATAGATGTTGTTTGAGTATTATTTTTGGTGATTATACTGTCATTAGAGTGCATCTAATTAGTGATTGGGCTTGTCCCGTTGATGTTAGTTTGATTTGGAATGTGATAATGGAACCATTATTTCTTTTTAGTCTCCAATTTTTTGTTTGGCCTTTGTTATTTGCACTTTTATATACCTTGTGGAGAAGTTACATATGTTGCAATGGCCGATTAATCAAGTTTATAAAGGGCCTATTGAGATCTTTGGGTGAGTCTATTGTTATCTTCCTATATATAAAAAGAGAGAGTTTTGCCTGTGTTTGTTGAGTAATAAAACGGCAGTAGAAGGGACAAACGATAGGTTGAAATCAATTGTGTTGGGCTGGAGAGAGAGTTTGGGCTTTTTTTCTTTTTCATTTTTTTTCCTATTGTTATCTATTGCCAGATTTTCCTCCGGATTTTTCTCCCAACCACTACTAACACCGAGTAGTGAGTACCGATAGAGAAACACGAATAGGAGGAGGTGGTATTGCATGTTTCCACCATGTGTAGAAGAGAGGAGAAGAAGAAAATGATTCCGCTACATATTTCCGCTACAAATTAGGACTTCAGGATTTTGGGTTGTAAGTTGGGCACTAGATCTTTCATGTTTTTCAATTACTAAGAAAATGATTTATTTATGGATGGATTACAATATGCCTCCATGCTTAGGAACTTGGAGGAAAGAGAAGAGGGAGAAAGGGAAAGGAAGGTTGCAAGTGATTATGAATTGAATTTTAGGTACTTTAATGCGGATGCATTTGAAGTGCTTGTGAAAATGTACGAATTGGCTTTTGGGTAAGTTTCTGTTATTTGTTAGCTTGATGAAACATGTGGCAATAAAACATGATGTCAGTTTTCATGTGAAGTGTTTGTCTTAAGGTTCAGAACCTTAAGGAACTCAACCTGAGTGTATAAAGATGGATGGCCACATATTATTAGTGTATGAGGAACTCAACCTGAGTGCATATGTACGGCTATCTTTTAGATTGCTTTGTTTCTTTTCTGATTTTGTATCATGTATAATGATGCTATTAATGTTTTCGCCATATCTTTATTTTGTTAGACAGGAAGCAGAAGGACTTATACAGTTATATCGAGGGTCCAGCCAATGCCTTCGTAGTTGTTGTAGAGAAAACTTATCCAATGATCAAGAAGGCTTAACCCCGTGTTTCTGAGAGATTCTTTGCCCACATAAAAAAATTATTCAATTATCAAGCTGATTCTCTTACTTGTGGCTCATTGAAGCTTATATCATATTATTGTACTATAGTCCTAATTTGTGCTTTTGTACTAAATAGGAGCAAATCAAGCATGCTGAGGAACAATTTAACTGTGTCGCTGTTATTTTCTCGAGGTTTAATGATTATAAACTATTTCATTTGGTAGACTTGACCTACTTATTCTAGTAAGGATATGCCACTTGATTTTTCAGTTTATTGCAGATTTACCATGAGCAATCACCAATTTGTTGGATCCAAACCAGAGAAATCTTCAGTTAAAAGGAACTTATAAATATTTCACCTTTCATTTTTATGCTAGAAACCTTTTCTTCTTAGGTCTTTTCTTTTGTTCTCCCAGATGAGAGAAGATGTGGAATTTGGCATCTCTGATGAAAATCTCACAGAAGAATATATATGTACAATGAAGGATGTGACCTGGGGCTTGATAAAGGTTTTCTATTTGTTATACCTTTTCTACTGTAAGCATAGCATGAATACATATTGGGTCCGTTTGGATTGAACTTATTGTTGCTGAAACTGAAAACTGAAAACTGAAAACTGAAAACTGAAAACACTGTAGCAAAATAATTTTTAAATGTGTGAATAGTACCGTGGGACCTATTTTTAATATTTTTTATTGCGTGAACAGTAATAAATAGTGCGTGAACAGTAATTTTTGTCGTGTGAACAGTAATTTTACTGTTCACGCAAAAAAAAAAAAGGGGAAAACGCAAGATGCAAAACGTAAACGCTGAGGCCAAACAGATACATTGTGTTTTGGCGTTTATGACTTTGCTGAGTGATTATTCACATGGAAATGTTTTGAATAGTGTATTTAGAGACCTATGCTCAACTTTCGGTTGAGAATGAAACAATTGGATCATACAAACGTGCATTGTAAATGAAATCAAAAAATTTCATTTTGTTAGCTTTTTTTTTTTTTTTTTTTTAAATTCTTTTAAATTTGATGAATTGGGATAATTCAAGTTCAGTTACATGGAAAACATCTCAAAGGGTTGTCCCTGTTTGTGGCTAGCTAGCCTAGCTTACTCTTAAGGCCCGGTGAATCCTTATGTGCTGGGACAAATTTCTAGTCCAAACTCCAAGACAAATATCCAGTGGCTTGGATGGTCTCTTTTATATGGGCTTACCTACTGTAGACATGGTTCATGTAGTCTAAAAGGTTCAAGTTTCTGATGAGTTCTCGGAATTCAACACTGCACTAAAAGCTGCTTAAGAATAAGTATAGATTTTTTTCATAGTAGTCACACTCATACAAATGTGTTACTTTCCATAGTATTATTCTCGTCTCACGGAATTGATTAAGAACCCCAAGAGGCCAAGACAGTGGGTTTATTTTTTTATTATTATCATTTTAATTAAAGATGTTCATGAATTTTCCTATATAGCACAATCGATGTTCACCATTTATGCCGCAGTCATTGTTAATACAAAACACAGGATGAAAAGATCTAGTCTTCTAGATAGTGTTCGAGGCTAAATATTTACAGCCCAACACAATTGGCCAGCAAAATTAAATTTTCGTATTCGAGCTCATAAAGGAGTTAAAGGCCCAATTACTCAAGGCTAGACGAAATGGTTTTACCTTATGCTACCACAAAAGGATGATACAAAATCCTGAAACCTAAACCTGTATTTCACAAAACTATTATTTAAGCTTGTGCCGAAGAATTAAGATCCGCTTCATCATGCCGTCCAATCCTACTTGAAAAGCCGAAATGAAAAGTGAGGGAGTTGTGTCTTGGAGACAATAAAAGGTTTTTTTTTTTTTTTTTTCATCAATTTTTGGGCTCCATGCTAGGATTGCAAATGGTTTGGAGTTGCAGGCCATGAATCCATGATGGCTAAATTGTGTATAGAAGAGTTTTCTTTTAAATATATAATTCAATAGTTTAGATAATAAGAAAGGGTTCGGTTAATGTTTGCTCAGTGGCGGCTCAAGAAATGTTTTTGAGAGTGGTAATTGAGAAACTTAAATTATACAAAATCTAATAAAAAGAGAATTTCATATATTGACGATAAAAAAACACACACACACGCACGCACATGAAAGCTACATCTCCTTTAAAATTTTCTTGGACTTCTTTTTTTTTTTTTTTTTTTTTTTTTTTTTTTTTAAATACCTAATATATTGTTAAGGGGACTAAAGTTTAAGGACAAAGTTTGGCTACAAACTAAGTTGTAGCACAAGGTTATAACTCTCATTAAACAAATTAACATTGCTACATATTTTGAAAATCAAAGGATATGTTTGGTAACTATTTTTTCCCCTTATTTTCTGTTTCCAAAAACAGTTTTCTTTTTTTGAAACTAAAAAACTTGTTTGGCAACCCAAAATGAACAGAAAACAAAAACTGTTTTCAAAATTCAATTTGTGAAGGAAGCCAAAAACATGCAAAACACTGTTTTCAGTTTCTAGTTTTCAAAAGTCAATGAAAACACACATTTGATTTAATGAATTTGTCTTATTTAATGAGTTAGTATTAAAGTTCAAACCCTAGTAAAAACATATTTTAGTATTTTCTCTTTCTTGTTTTCTTCAAAAAACTATTTGAAGCTGAAGGACCTGGGAAGCTTGAAATATTTCTTGGGTTTGGAAGTGTTAGGACATATGTAGTTCACTCATTAAGAACATATGTCATTCTTTTATGTAATTGACTAATCATTTTGACAAAATGCACTCTACTTGTAATTGGGTAGTTCTAGGTGTTTTTAATACTTCAAGAAACAAGATTTCAAGATCAAGTGTTGAAGTCATCAAGTCTGTCCAAGAAAAACAAGCTAATAGTGCAATTTCATTAAAACTCGACACCTTCTCGACAGCTGTCTCAACAGTTGCATCTATCGAGTTTAAGAAAGCTGTTCAAGCCCGTAAGCTCGACACCTGCTCAACAGCTTCTCAACACCTCCTATCTATCGAGATTTAAGAAATTCATAATTCTGATCTGATTTCTTGGGATCCGTGAATGTGTCTTTGGGCCTTTTTTTCTCCTAACCCTAGACATATAAAAGGATTGTTTTTAGGGCCGTCAAAGAGTTCACAAGTTGCACAAGCATTGAGAAAACTTTGATGAAGCAAATTGTGACCGGAGACGAAGTTCTTGCCTTAGTTCATCTCTCCTGAAAAAGTTGCTGTGTATTTGCACCTTTGGGTTTTGTGACCAAGCATTTTCTTGATCTTAATCGTGTAGGATGAACTGAAGAACTTTGCAGCCAACCTCTCTTTCAGTTGGTGTTTGAAGTCGCGTACTGGGATCTGCGCATTGGTTAGTCATGTACTTGGGAGCCGTGCATCAAAAGGGGGAACTGTCACTACAGAACAAGTCCAATTGGGTATTGGGGTAAGGGTTCAACTGTAGGTTGGTAAGGTACTTGGGATTCTTTTACTTGTAACCGCTTGTTGTGATAATAGTGGAGTTTCGGGAGTGGTGACCTGAAAATCACTCAGTGGGGTTTTTGCCGTAAGGGTTTTCCCCATTCGTAAACAAATCACCGTGTCATTTAATTTCCGCTGCATATTTAGTTTAGTGGTGATTTGTTTGTGTTTCCACGCGTTTGCATGATTAATTGATTAATTAATAACTTGGCTAATTAATTAATTGGTTTAATCACAAGGGGTCATTCAGTTTGTGGCCTATCAAGAAGTGGCCAAATCTGAGAGAGGTATATCACTGTGCCAGAGAAAATATGCACTTGAAATAATCAATGAGCTGTAAGCCAGTGAAAACTCCCATGGAAGACAATCTAAAGCTTAGCAAGGATGAAGGAGAGCTGCCGCCTGATTCTAGTATGTATAGAAGATTAATAGGAAGATTGTTGTTCCTGACTATTTCCAAACCAGACATTACTTACTCTATGCACAGATTAAGTCAATTTATGTCTAAGCCTAGAGAGCCCCACCTCAAGGCAGCATATAGGGTGATTCAATACCTTAAAGGTACTCCAAGTCAAGGGTTGTTTTTTTCATCTAAATCCTCTTTGCATATCAAACCATGTACTGATGCAGATTGTGCAGCATGTATTGACTCAAGGAGATTTATTACAAGCTATTGTGTTTTTCTTGGTGATTCCTTGATTTCCGGGAAATCAAAGAAGCAAAATACAGTGTCAAGATCTATAGCAGAGGCTGAATACAAAGCAATGTCAGTTGTAGTGTGTGAAGTGACTTGGCTTTTTTATTTGCTTAAGGATTTGAATGTCAAGCATGATCAAGCTGCCTTATTGTTTAGTGACAGTCAAGAAGCAATTCATATAGGCACTAATCCAGTGTTCCATGAGCGTACAAAGCACATAGAGATAGATTACCACATTGTAAGAGATAAAGTGCAAGCTAGTGTTATAAAACTGATGGACATCTCAGTTGGTAGATCTCTTGACCAAGGCTTTGAATTTGAACCAATTTTCTAGTCTTCTTACCAGGATGGGCATCCTCAATATTCATTCTCATGATGTCCATCCTGAGGGGGAGTATCAGAAGTGAAAGAAATAGAAGTAAGAAACATGCAAACCAGAAGTTATAGAAGCTGCAGAAAAAGATGAAAGCTAAACGGCAAGTAGTTTGAGTAGTCCTGAGCAAAGCTACATGTAGTTCAGGTTTTGTTAGTAAGCACGTGAGAAGCATGTGTGTGATTAGTTGTGCTTTCTATTTTACTTTGAGCATTTCTTAAATTAACTTGACAGGTGGGATTAACTGGAGTTCTATAAGTGAAGGGCGTGACATATACTCATTACTCGTACAGATCAAATAAAGAAGGATGTATGTGACACATTTTTAGTAGAAAAAACTATTGGTGTGTATCATGACCAGGGACAGAGCCAAAAATCTTCTCTTGGAGGGTCTGACCCTATGACCAAGATGATAATGTATAAATATATAACTACTCATAGTTTGAAAGTACATTGTTGGAACTAGCTAGGTTGACAAAAATAAAAACTTTAGACAATATTTTAGTACTCATGCCAAATAGGTATTTTACTTCAGAATTCACAATGTATTTTATTTAGCTACATGCCTTAAATATAATTGTATTAGAGCATCCACAGTAGTGGAGCTAAAAATTTAGTTTTTTAGCTCCACCAAAAGTTACTTTATCTATTTTACCTACACACATGTTGTAGCAATGGATTTATTTTAGCTTTTAACACAATCAACTAATATAAATATCACAATAAAATAATATAACCACTACAATAAAATAATATATCCTACTCCCAAAAAAAATCCATAGCACCAACTACAACCACCTCTACCATCAGCCATAGCCACAACCATCACCAACACCACCACCACCAGCAGTCCACAGCAGGAAAAAAAAAAAAAAAAAAAAAAACCCAAATCTCCAATCTTTTTCCTCAACCCAGACAAAAAAAAATCACCAATCACAAACAAAATAAAAAATCACCAATCACAAACAAGCACAACGTCAGTAAGCAAGGACAATCACGAGCAAGCACTCCGATCGGCGGCGTGGGTCTGAGCTGATCGGCGACTTGGGACAGCTGGTGGGTTTGAGGCTGAAAGAGTTAATCGACAGTGGGTTTGAGTTGATCGACGGCTTGGGACGGCGTTGAAACAAAGGTGAGAGTTTGAGAGGGTGAGCTTGAGAGAGTTTTGAGAGATAAGAGCTTCAGATGAGGCAAATGGTGGATGCAGCGACGTTGACAATCAGTGGCGGCGACGTTGACGATGGTCAGGCCGGCGGCGGTAAACAGAGTGAGTTTGAGAGACTTGAGACTTAAGCTTCAATGAATGAGAGAGAGTGAATGAGACCGGAGTGAATGAGAGAATGAATAAAAAAAGAAGCAAGTTGTACCGCCTTGAATAAAAAATTACTTTTTTTTTTAGCTCCAGCCTACAGTGCACATCTATCTATAGATGTGCACTGTAGCAATTCAGCTTAAAATTTTAGCTATTGCTCTACTGCTGCATGGGGTTTTTTTGTGTTACATCTAAAATAGCAATATAGCTATGTAAAGTTGTTATTTACAACTGTGTTTTTGTTGGCTTTTATTCCGTGCCAAATTTGATTGTATTTATTCTCAATCGTTTATACCCTATATTTATTGTGGGATTTGATGTAAGGGTTGTGTGATAGAGAGAGTGTGTGAAGACTCAAGCATTTGCAAGACTGGAGGATTCTCGCGGGTATGTCGCGACCTAACTTCCCGCGAAGTGAAGCATGTGCCCTGCACATGCTGGAATGCGAAGAGTCAAGCCAGGTGGAGACAGCTGTCTCTCGCGAGTATTTCACGGGTAAGGCCTTCCTGCGAGACACCCGCGAGACAAGCTGTTCTGCCAGTCTGTACTGACTGACTCACACATTTTGCACCTATCCTATATAAACCCTCATTACCCACAAATGTTGGGGAATACTTTAGAGAGAAAACCCTAGCCAAACACATTGTGAATTAGAGATTGTCATCCCCACATTTCTCTATACACTTGCTTGGGGTATCTCCTCAACCCTTCCCTCTCCATTTCCACACCATTGAGAGGTTGATAGCCCAAACACTTACCACACCCTTTGAGAGTGTTGAGTGACGTTTTGGTGCTGCTGGGAAGCATTGGAAGAAGCCTGGAATGGCAGATGTAACATGGAGCTTGTTGCGGGATCCGGGGTGCTAGACAAGACACGGTTCCGAGAAGCCTTGTTGGAGTAGGAGCTTGGAGGGCTTAGGTGCATCGGGTAGATTAGGCTTGGAGGGTCTCTTGCTAACCCATGTATCCCAACTGATTGTCTAGTGGATCAATTTCCGCTTGGAGGGCGGAGGAGAGGTTTTTCGCCAAGTTCTTCGGTTTCCTCTTCGAGAACACGTCTCGGTGTTTTCTGTGTTTGCATCCTTCTTCCCTACTCTTGTTTAATTCCATTATACTGCTGTGTTGCTTAGTTTATGGATTAGAGTAGCTTACTTGTTCATTCGCTCGCTTTTACACTATTCCGTACTTTGTATTAAAGTTGTGTAAAATCTATTGAGCCGTAATTTTAATTGGGGGGTCTAAACAGCTCTTATGTTTTCAACACATTATCGAGCTTTCAAGCTATTTAGTTCCACTGCTGCAAGTGCTCTTAGAATCACTAAATGATAATCATGCATTATCTTCACAAAAATAATGAATTTGAGTGTGATTTTTATACAATTTGTATAATTTATATGTAACCTCATTATCTTTTATGAGATACTATTATACTACAACTTTTTTTTAAAAAAATTTCCATAAAAGTGGTTTATTTTTGGGTGGGGGCATTCGTATTTTTTCAGGAGCCAAGCTATTAAAACTTTTAGTTTGAAGAAAAACACATAAACTATTTTAAGAAATGTTCTTTATAAAATTTATTGTGAAATTTTTTTAATCTCATATAAACGTACTATTTTTAATCTCATACCTTAACCGTTTTGAAATTTTTTGTGAAATTTTTTTATAGCTTTAGACTAGTTACTGAATTAATTTAAAAAGAGTTTGTTATGCTAAATACTTGCTAACAAATATGGGGCAGGGACATGCATGGAACAACGCTTTGGTCGTTAACCTGATGGTCATAAAGACACATCTTCATCTCTTCTTTCCAATTTTCATGCATTTTGACAAAGCTTGGAGGACTTTATAATTAGTAATTACCCACAAAAAAAGATGGGCTAGCTATATAGTACGTATATCATAGAATTAATTACATTAATTTGCTAATGCTTATCATACACCATTCGGCACACTGGTTTCATATTTCATAAATATTTGACATTCCTTAAAACCCTTTTCTCATTATATGATGTATAGAGTCAGAGTCGGAAGGGAAAAAAAAAAGCGAAACTATATTATTAGTCTCTAAAGTTTATTCTATATGCACAATTAGTCCCTAAAGTTTCAATTAAGTGCAATTGGTCCCTCAAATTTTCAAAATGAGCAATATAAGTCTTTTAGTTAACTTCCATTAGTAGTATTGCTTATGTGGCTAACGGAATAATGACCTAGCTTTTTTTTAAAATGATATGGCATTTCTTTTCATTAAAAAATTAAATTTACTCATAAGAAAGAAACCAAACCCATTCCAATTCAAATCTTTATCCTAACCAGGTACAAAAAAAAAACTCCATTTGCAATTTGTTCAAGGCCTTTTTGCGCTTCACCCATGGTGGGTTGACATTGGGTTCGAATTCACACACAAGAACTGGCAATGTCAACGTAATAAAACAACTCAATTCACACGATTCTTAACATCTTGAGCCGCATTAGATAATTACAAAAAATTAAGAAAAAGATTATTCATCAATTAAAGCTTAAAAAAAAAAAAAAAAAAACTTATTTCCCAACAACCAAATACCCAAAACCCAAAACCCAAATTCTTAATTCTTTATTTCCCCTCACTTTCCCAGCAATCAAACAGGAAAAAAAAAAAAAAAATTCTCCAAGATTTCAAGAACCCCACAAATCTACTACCCAACCCCAAGCTTTCGGTGACTAGAGCTGCAGCAACGTAACGTCGGCAATATCCCCAAAGCAAATTATCTTGGGATATTTGCAAATTCAAATCCACAGTTCCACACTGAAATTAAATTAAAAAATAAAAGTAAAAAATAAAACATGATCTACTGCTTCACTTGTAAAACGGGGCATAGTGAATGGCTCCCCACATGTTTGCGAGAATGCCGCAGTGGAGTTGGTAAAGCACTCTTGTACTGTGCAAATGGAGATTTTTTTTACCGGGTTGGGATAAAGATTTTAATTGGAATGGTCTAGTTTCTTTCTTATGTGTAAATTTAATTTTTTAATTTTTTAATAAAAAGAAATGCCACATTATTTAAAAATAATGCCAAGTCATTATTTCGTTAGTTACGTAAGCAACATCACTAACGGAAGTTAACCGAAAGACTTATGTTGCTCATTTTGAAAACTTAAGAGACCGATTGCGCTCACCTAAAACTTGAGGGACCAATTGCATACATAAGATAAATTTCAGGGACTAATAATGTAGTTTCGCCCAAAAAAAAAAAAAAAAAAAAAAACCATTGTGACGTGTTTCACAATGGTTGTCTATGCAGTTAGTTTTCTCTTGGCATTTTCTCCTAAGGTTTTTGTTTGTTAGGTGCTTAGGTTGTGCAATGTGGCTTCTCATTCTTTTGCAAAGTGGTCTTTAACTTGTCATTTTTCTGGTTCTTTTGATATTGGTAACAGTCCTCCTTCTTTTGTTTCTGTTATTCAAGGTGAAGCGTGTTTGCCTGTGTAGTTAGTTTTCTCTTTTAATAAAATTTCCTGTTCAACAAAACAAAAAAAAAAAAAAAAAACATAAAAAAAGACACATTGGAAATACTATAGACATCCTTTCTTGATGAAGCATAACATGTTTTTGGGGAGAGCTCTCTTCAACATTGTAAAGGTGGTGATTCTTGCCGCCTTGATTTTTAGCATCAAATTCAAGCCTCTTGATTCCTTGAAGTTGCAAGGCCTTTGTATGTGATCATGATCATGAAGTCAAAACTTGGGGCAACCAAGGTGTCAATCCCATATGATCGAGCACCAGTACTTCCACCTTCAAGCCCTGATTCATGTACTCACATACCTAGCCAATGTTTGCCATAATTGAAGAAAACGGAGCTTTAGTTGTGGTGATATATATGGGGGAGTTGCCAAGTTGTTAGTCATGTTTTTATTCTTATTTGTAAGAATTAATTTTTTTAATATAATTTAATAGTACAACGAGGGATGGGAAATCTTAATCTTAATTCCCTTAATAAAGAAGAATGTGTCATGCTATAAAATTTTTGGTTGGAATAAAATTGTTATGTAATAAGAAAAGGCAAAGTATCAATCTTTTCCAAATGATTTCCTTTTTTTTTTAAAGATCTTTTTAAAAGTTCTCTTTGTAATAATAATTTCATTGCACATATTTAATAATGTTTAGGGCTATCCAACCCGAGTCTTTTGGCTAAATATTGCTAATTCTGAAACATATTTGCGTTATAGGTACTGTTACAAGTTATTTGGGGATTTGAGGAGAGAGATTGAATTTCGGCAACAGTGTTGCCGAAATTCTAAGAAAAGTAGGAGAGAGAAAAATGGTGAATTACGGCAACACTATTGCCATAATTCGCTGCCCAAATATCTGCCCGGGCACTGTGAGACGAAGTGCTCTGAGTGGTGCCCCAAACAAACTAAAAAAAATTTGTCCCTATTGTGGCAATATCATTGCCGAAAATGGGAGTGGAAAAAAAAAAAAGTGAATACCGAAATCTGGGAGAAATTTAAAAAAAAAAATATAATGTGCTACGTACACAATATTTTTACAATATTTTCACAACAAATCACAGGTAACTGGTTATTATTAATTCAAATTTAAATTTAACATTGAGATTACTATTTTAATCCAACAATAACAATAAGTAACAACCTGACACTTAGAATTTTTTGTAAAAATATTGTAAAAATTGTGTGCACTTCATTTCTAAAAAAACAAAAAAAAAAAAATTTCCCAATTGTGGCAATGGTATTGCCGAAATTGTGGGGAAAAAAAAATTTTCCCCACAATTTCGGCAATACCATTGCCACAATTGGGAAAAAAGTTTTTTATTTTTTTATTTTTTATTTTCAATTAAGTGCACACAATTTTTACAACATTTTTACAATAAATTCTAAGTATCAGGTTATTACTTATTGTTATTGTTAGATTAAAATAGTAATCTCAATGTTAAATTTAAATTTGAACTAATAATAACTAGTTACCTGTGATTTATTGTGAAAATATTGTAAAAATATTGTGTACATAGCACATTATATTTTTCTTTAATTCTTCCCCAAATTTTGGCATTCACTTTTTTTTTTCCCCTACCATTTTCGGCAATACCATTGCCACAATTACTTTTTGTTTTTTTTTTTGGGTACTCACTTGTTGCACTTCTCACACTCACACATCCGGGCAGGTGAGGAAAATTGGGCAGATGAATTACGGCAACATTGTTGCCGAAATTCAAGTTTTTCTCTTTCCTCCCTTTTTCTCATTCTCTCTCCTACTTTTTCTTGAATTTCGGCAACACTGTTACCGAAATTCAATCTCTCTCCTCATTCTCCTAAATAACTTGTAACAGTACGTATAACGCAAATATGTTTTAAATTTAGCAATATTTAGCCAAAAGACTCATCCAACCCACCTATGTAATCAACCGGGTAGACCTAAAAACCACCCGATTCAACGCCTATGATGGTAGGTGGCGTTTCCAACCTCCAGAAACCAATTTCGATGGGATGTTACATCAAAACCTGATTCCAACTGACCCGATCAATCTCCACCCACCAAAAGCCATCGTTCTCTTCCATTTGAGGCATTCTTCTATTAGATATAGCCGAATTTTGGCTAGGTACAAGTTTCGACCAAATATCCTCCTCTCTGACACTAATTGAGACCAATTACCACCGACACATATTCATCCTAACTCCTTCACCGGTCGACGGCTGGTCTAGAAGTTCTCCACTTGATTTGGTTGGGCTAGTTACGAATTAAGCACAAATCTTATCCGAATTGACCTATAGACACCCCTAATAATGGTATGAGGTTATTCAGGGACTAAGGGGTGGCGTCCCCTAGTCCAAATAATTTTTATTAAACTATATATATTATTTATTAAAATCAAAAGTTTTATGAGCTTAGCCACACAAAAAAAAAAAAAAAATTGGTTCCCTTGAAAAAAGATAAACTAATTGAAAGGACTAGAATTAGACCCTTAGCCCACCAGCAATGGATGATGGCCCAACAAGCTCAAAACAATATATTTGTTAGAGAGTGGATTTTACAGGAAAAAGACTTAGCAAATCAAGTATGGGCCTCAATAGATTGGATTCGTGCCAAGAAGATAAGAAAACACAATTCAATAGGAATAACAATCCTCAGTCAAGTCTGAGGATGAAGTGTTCTTATATTCACTCAAATTTATCTAAATACAAGGTGTTCTTTCTTTTTCTTTCTCAAATTACATGCCCCATTTTTCATGGGGTCCTCTCCCTTATATGGTCCTTTTATTTTCAATCCCAGCCCTCCATTTGTTGATCATGTAGCTGATCTTTTGGATGCTTATCCCATCAAAAATCTCCTAGAAACTTTATGAGTAGTTGTGAGCTGAGATATCTTTACTCAGGGGTCATTTCCACATAAATGCGGCCAGTTGGTTAGATGCAGAACATTTAAATGTGGTGGTAGTAGCATTCTCCCCAGATATTTCTTCTTTTGTTGTTGGTTATCTTTCTTGAAGCTTATCCGTAAAAGGAAGGATTACCTTTTGTACAACATTTGCGAGAAGGCTAGGTTCCAACCTTCCATAGCGCTTTCCCAAGGAAGCTCGGCTCCTCGGGAACTACTACCAGCTTGTTGTTATACTTTCTTGTCCTTGGCTTATTGATCCCTAAACTTAATAAACCCTACAACCATCCTCGGGTTCCTAAGTATCCTCAAACGCGGCCCACAGCCCAATACTCCTGCTCGGCCTATTTATCCTCACACTAATCATTTGAGGAATTTTTTTAATTTTTATTTTAAAAAGGGTTAAAATTGTAATATCCAATAAAAAATAATAAGATTACAAGTAGGTTATACAATTCATATAAAAACTCTATTCAAATTGCGATAGGAAAGAGTGCAATATTAAATGACATGTCAATTGAAAAGATAATTGAGTTTTGTTGTTGTTGTTGTTGTTGTTGAGAAATTAATTGGAATGGTAGTTTTCTAAAATGATTATTGATTGATGTATTGTTTTGTTATTTTTTTAGTCAAATAGTTGTTATATAAGTTAGGCATCTAGTGTCTTCCACAAATTTGTTAGTATTATGTGTGGTAAATGAAGTTATTTTTTAGAAATAGAAATTTAAATGTTTAAGGGGTCAAAAGTTTCATTAAAGTAAAAATTATCTCATAGCACATGACTAAAACTAAAAATCTGTACTACATAAACCAAACAGATGCTTAATTTAAACGTAAAGTTAAAAATCTATACTGCATATACCAAATAAATGCTCAATTTAAATTGAAGTTTTTATATAAAACTCATACATCTTTCAAGTAGTCAATTACTCATTAATATACAACGTATAAAATCTTATTTTAAAGATAATAAAAAAAAAATCTAAGATGTTAATAAATCAAGAAAATAAATTGACCTTAGACCCTTTTTTTCGTAATTTAAGTTTAGTTATCTCTTATAAATATGGGGAAAAATTTTACTCAGAGAGAGAGAGAGAGAGAATTTAGTTTTATACCGTGTCCAATTGGGGAAAAAAATCTCATGAGGTCATCCGACAAAGCCTCTTACAAAAAAACAACTAGGTGCCAATTGCGTGAAAGTGTGCACCGACCGTTCTCCTTTTCCCACATGCAGAGGAAAAACCCAAATTCTGAGCAACTTGCCCTTCATTCTCATGCTCTTTTAATACGATTAATTAAATGTTGTTTTGATAATTTTTAAGAGAGTCAAATGAGCTTTGAAGAGTATTTTACAAGGTCGTGATGTTATCCTAGATGGTGCTTGTTGGAGGGTGGGGAATGGTAAATCGATCAAAATCTGGCAACACCATTGGCTGCCCCGAAAACATCCAACCAAGATACTCTCCCCAATGGTAGATACAATGGAAGAAGTTACAGTGGATTGCTTAATTGATGAAGGAACTAGAACGTGGAATGCAACGATGGTGGATGAGATTTTTGCACCACAAGAAGCTGAAGAAATAAAAAATATTCCATTGGCTAGAAATGATACGAAAGACATCATGTATTGGCCGTGGGAGCATGATGGGAGATATAGTTGCAAAACGGGCTATCGATTCTTGAAGGAAGATGAAGTTGGTTTTCAGGTGGCAGAGAATCAAGACCATGAAAAAGGGCTATGGAAGAAGATTTGGGCTTTTGAATGCCCAAATAAAGTAAGAAATCTTATTTGGAGGGCCTGCTGTAATTCACTCCCATCAAAGTGCAATCTAGTGCGTCGAACAATTATTTCAGAGCAAAGTTGTGACCACTGCAAGGAAGAAAATGAAAACGTTTTGCACACGATGTGGAGCTGCAAAGAGCTGGACGAAGTTTGGGGAGCAAATAATATATGGAGCTTTCGGAACCAACGGTGTTTCTCCAATTTCAGCGAGCTTTTGGCCTGGGTATTTGATCACCAAAGGAACCCGGTCCTGTTTGCATTCACCATCTGGTCCATTTGGCACCAAAGAAATCAGGTGAGAACCCAGCAATCCCATCGACCTTTAAACCATCTCTCTCAATGGGCTCATGACAGGTATGTGGAGTTCAAAGCTCTGAAAACGACGCCAACTAACAACAAACCATAGAGGAGAGTTCGGTGGAAACCACCTACTCAGGGAACATTTAAAATCAATTTCGACGGAACCATATTCGCCGAAGATAAATGCTCCAGCTTGGGAGTTATCGTTCATGATAGGGAAGGACCTGTTATAGCTTCCATGGCTACTCAAGTTCCTCAACAACTCCAGCATATTGAGATTGAAGCCTTGGCTGCCAACAAGGCTCTCGAGTTTGCTAGAGAGATGGGCATATCATAGGTTGTACTGGAGGGCGACTCTTCACTGGTGATGACAGCTTTGAACTCTAAGAACCCTAGGCTAGCTCCTTTTGGCTTGCTGATACAAGACTCTTTAAACGTATCTTCAGATTTCTCTAAATTGTCCTACTCTCACACTAAGAGAGAGGGCAACACAATTGCACACAACTTGGCTCAATTAGCAACTAATTTTCCAAATTGTGTAATATGGATGGAAGATGTTCCATCTGATGTATTGTCTTCTTACCATGCTGATTTAGCTGGTATTCCTTAATTTAATGCATCACAATACTGTTTCTCAAAAAAAAAAAAAAAAAAAGAGCTTTGCGTCTAGTGCATGCGTCAGTGGACTCTGTCCTGTAATATTGTGTGGGGAACTATCCTCATTGGTCATGTCTCTATCCCTAATGCGCACCATGGAAATGAAGAAGACGTAGTGACGGGTCCAGGATTTTGTCCAATGAATAAGAAACATAAATTATATAAAATTTAAAACAAAAGAGACTTGAATATATCAACATCACAAAATATATATATATATATATATATATATGAACTTTTATAATTATCTTCTACAAGGTTTTATATTTTGAAATCATTGCATGATAGATTAATTATCAATCCTACGAGTTACATATTTTTCAATGTATACAGTCAAACAATTATTCATTCACCAATTCCCCATTCGATTGGGCAGTTCATACTTGATATCAATCCTACGAGCTACGTATAAATATATATTTATTGTCTTTTAGTGTTAATGTACTTACCCACTCTCATGTGTAGCAGATCATTCAGATGCTCATAATAACCTACTCTTCACCTTAATGAATCCTCCGCAAGAGTAGAAAAAAAAAGTCACAAAAGAGATTTACGAAAGAATCACTAATTAATGAATAAATGTTGAGATAAACATAAAAAAATGGTGTAACAGGATTGAAGTAGCTACTGCACGTAGCTGGAATTAAGGCTGTGTTGGATTTGGGCAGTAGGGCAGCGCAGCAGAGTTTGGGTTTGAGCAAGAGAGGATGTTCAGATAATTCTTTGCCGAATTATGAATAATAGTTGACACCCTCCAACTTTTATATTTTAAAATTATGAATATTAGTTGAGTTTATATATTAAATATTAATAGTAGTAGTAATTAAATAACATCAAATTAGAATAAAATTTAGCATATATATGAAAAACATAGAAAACACGTGATATATTTGATGAAATATTCAAAATATCAATTAAATAAAAAATTATTAAACAATGCAACATTACTTTTTTTTTTATAAACATGCAACATTACTTAAAGTTATCCTAGTTAAGCGTATAACATGTCATTACTTCACAGAGAGGAATTGGCACGTTGATCTAAGACACCTACCAACCTACGATATTTTACGTAGCATAGGCTTTCATCTATGATTCCATATTACTTTTTGTGGCATCTTTTCTTTTTGCCTACCTGGGGCTTGGATTACCTTTGCCCAAATTACTATTTGGGTAAAATATCATTTTCGTCCTTAAATTATCACAAAAGTTCGTTTTTCGTCCCTAAACTTTCAAAAGTTCTATTTCCGTCCCTAAACTATCACAAAAGTTCATTTTTCGTCCTTAAACTTTCAAAAGTTCTATTTTCGTCCCTAAATTTTCAAAAGTTCTGACGGAGTGCTGACGTGGCTTGACTGAGTGCTGATGTGGGAGGGACGAAAATCAATACGTTTGGAAAAGTTTAGGGATGAAAATAGAATGTTTGAAAGTTTAGGGACGAAAAATGAACTTTTGTGATAGTTTAGGGACGAAAAACGAACTTTTGAAAGTTTAGGGACGAAAAACGAACTTTTGTAATAGTTTAGGGACGAAAATGATATTTTACCCTTACTATTTCTATTTGCCTACCTTGGATTGCCTTTGTCTGCCACACATAATTAAAAAAAATTATATAACTTTTTATAATATTTATGTACTTTTTTTTTATTGATTACGTAGTTGTTTTACACGATATACATGTATATATGTTATACATATTTCGAATTTTATAAAAAAAAAAAATGTTAGTGATTTGCGAGCCGACAAAAATTGCAACTTACTAACAGACAAAAAAGAAAAGTTTTTTTTTATAAAGAAAATAGGAAAGAGGAAGAATAAAATATTAATTACTAAAATGACGTAACTACACCTCTCTTGTTGAATGATCTCAGAAGTCAGAACCACCACGTGAATGCCATCAGTGAATGAAAAAGAAAAAGAAAAATGTTTGCACTAAGTTTTTGTTTTACGTAATTAGACGAAACAACTACATTCTACACACACCGCAAACTTTTACTAATCAAGAATGGCAAATATTGTAAAAAAAAAAAATTTTGAGAAACAATATTAAAAAATGAAAGACGTTTTACTAAATACAAAAATTACTCTATAAAAGGCCAATCTTTACATTGAAAAAACGTGTACACTCCTTATAAAAAAATGAAAGACGTTTTACTAAATACAAAAATTACTCTATAAAAGGCCAATCTTTACATTGAAAAAAATGTTACATTTCGAAACATAGACACAATCTCCTTTTTTTTTTTTTTTTGAATAACATAGACACAATCTCCTTGTCATGGAACTTCTTAAGAGGTAATGTGATCTCCTAGTTTATAGTCTTTCTCCGGCAGGTAGTCCTAGTTTATAGTCTAAACAGCCTAGGCCTAGGGTTGGCATTGAAGAGGTCATAATCATTATTTTTTTTTTTTTTAAATGTTTCAAAAGTAAGAAAAAAAAAATCAACATAATATTATTTTCAAGTGGAAATTACTTTTTTTCCACCTTAAACTATCACCCCAATTACACTAATTTCACTCCCTAAACTATCAAAACTCATTATCGACCTTATAATTTAAAAAATACATTACACTTAACCCCTTGCATGCCGTATATTTTGTTGTCAACTCTAACAAAATTTAGTATTAAAATACCAATTTGCCTTCAACCATCTATTTTGTAAAGAAAGGTAAATAGGTCTTTTAATACTAAATTCCATTAGAGTTCACAAAAAAACAGACAACAATGGAGACATTGAAAGAAATTTATAATTTTGGGAGGTCGATTGTGCATTTTGATAGTTTAGGTGATTAAGTGTAATTGAAGTGATGGTTTAGGGTGAAAAGTGTCATTAGCCCTATTATTACATATAGTTTGATAATAACTATTATTTCTTATAATCACTAATTAAATTATTTATTATGTGCTATAGTTTACCGGTTACCCCTCTATTTCCTATACTTTCTAAGGTTTAGTTATTTAAATCCTTTCAATCTTATAAGGAACAAATTGTCTAAAATTTTGCGTAGAAATTTAGGTAGGAGGTATATATGGTATTACATGCATTCGATGCACGATAGATTTTTTTTCAGCTATAATCGACATCGTAAGGACAAGTAAGGCAGAGAGAAAAAAACTTGTGACAAACATATATTCTATTGTCAAATGCCCTAATTTTTTTTTCCGCTGAGAAATAATTGTAATGAAAGCATGAAATACTAACTGTAAAGTGTAAGGGTACAATTCTCTTTTTACAAAGTATCAAACATAAGTAGGATAAATATGGGGCCCAAATTCATGAGTGTTGCACTTAGCACTTGCACTTGCACAGTTGGACCACCTTGAACTGTTACTGAATCTTTTTTTTTTTTCTTTTCTTTTTTAAGGAAATAGTAATACTTATCAGAACACACATGAACATGAAAGTAGTATAGAAAATTTTTTAAACAGACTTATAATATTACATAACCAAAGTATCACTACAAAAAGGGTCTAACTTTTGTAGTAGTAATATGGAAGCATAAACAATGATAAAATAGATTATAAAGAAGAAAATAGCAAAATAGATATATTCAAAATAAGGTTAAAAAGGAATATGGAATATGAAAACTGAAACTTGTAAAATCTTACTTTTTTTTTGAGAAACCAGACTAGCAGTGCCTGGCAATTTATTCAAAAATAAAATAATCAAAACATCAATGAACATCAAAACCAGCTAGGGAGGCTATGTCCTCAGGTAGTTCTTCTAACCAAACCTGGGTGCCTCTACAAGATTTTGCTTTTTTGGCTAATGCATCAGCCACAACGTTACAAACACGTGAAACATGAGTGAACACAGATGATTGGAACTCCAAGGCTAGCACACGAATATCCTCAATGACATGTCTGTATGGTAAGACATCAAATGGCCCCTCCTGTACCGCTTGAATGACTATGGACGAGTCACCTTCAAAAATGACCTATGAAAGGCCTATCTCCCTGGCAAACTGCACAGATCTACGACACGCCAATGCTTCCAATTCTACCACTGTCTGAGCTAGAGGGACTGACGTAGTTAAAGCACCAATAGCCTCCCCATGCCAGTCCCTAATCAACACCTAGACCAGCCAAGTTATCGGACTTAAACATAGCCGCGTCGAAGTTCGCCTTGAAGATGTGAACATCAGGTGGGCGCCATTGCTGAGCTTGCTGGATCGGAGGTGGCTCGGGATTAACTCTAGTGGGCTCTTGAACATTTAGGAATTCCTGGAGAAAACTTCCTGCCATTTGGGTAATCTTGTGCAGGGGTTGGGTGGATCGCCCCACTCTTGAAGCATTGCGACGATTCCACAGAAGCCATGCTACGGTGATGAAAATCTCCTTCCTATAGTCTTCATCTGTCTGCATGAACATCTCCAACAAATCCTTGAAGCTAGAGACCAGTACATCAACAACTTGTTGGGTCCAGCTTAGAGAGCTCCACACCTCGGCAAGCTTCGAACAGGACCAAAGAGCATGGAGTTCATCTTCAGGGTGAGTCTCACCCACTTCGCATGTATTCAAGACAGAGATACGCCTGTGTTGGAGATTGACCATGGTTGGGAGGGAGCTATTGCACGCCCGCCAAGCGAAGTGTTTTATTTTATTGGGAACTCTTAACTGCCAGAGATCGTTCCAGAACTTTTTTTGTGATGCCAAGGAACAGGTACCTGCAAGGTTAGTTGAAGCATGGGAAACTAAAAGTTTATAAGCACTCTTAGTTGTGAAAGTACCAGAGGGAGTAAGGCCCCATATAATCTGGTCCTGTGGTAGTCTGGCACTCAATGGGATGCCACAAATAGTGGCTGCTTCGTGAGGCAAGAACAGCCGCTGAATTTCAAGAGTATTCCACTCTCCTGTCTCGGCCTTGATGAGTGTATTCACTCTTGCACCCGGGTCAATAGTGGGCAAAGGTGAAACAACAAATCTGTGAGCTTTGACCGGCAACCATTTGTCTTCTTTGATTCTGACAGAGCTCCCATTCCCTATCCTCCAAACCATCCCTTTTCGAATTACATCCCGTGCACTTAAAATGCTCTTCCATGCATAGGATCCCGTGGTAGACTCTTTGGCTTCAAGTATCGAACAATCGGGAAAAAATCTTGCTTTAAAGACTTTATGGCACAGGGAATCCGGGTTATTTATCATACGCCAAACTTGCTTCGCCAATAAAGAATCATTGAATTTCTCAATGTCCTTAAAACCCATTCCTCCTTTTCCTTTATCTTCACACAGTTTTTCCCATTTCACCCAATGGACCTTTCTACTGTTACCATCATACCCCCACCAAAACTTCCTAATGAGTGTTTCCAAATCCTTAATCAACCCCCTAGGGAGTTTGAAACAACTCATCGTATATGTAGGGATGGCCTAAGTGATAGATTTTATCAAAATTTCCCTACCAGCTTGAGAGAGGAGCTTCTCTTTCCACCCTTGTAGCTTTCTCCACACCCTTTCTTTAATGTAGGCAAAGCTTTGTTTCTTTGCTCTGCCTACCAATGTAGGCAATCCCAAATACTTCTCATATTGGCGAATAGCAGGCACACCTAGGATATTTTGAATCCGGGTTTGCAAATCTGGCTGAGTGTTGGAGCTGAAGAAAATGTTGGTCTTGTCCCTGTTTATTTTTTGCCCTGAACCTCGTTCATAGACCGAAAGTAAATCAAGAATATTTTGGCACTCCTCCTCCTTTGCTCGACAAAACAGGACACTGTCATCAGAAAAAAATAAGTGGGAAACTCGGGGGCCATTCCTGCATATAGAAACACCTCTGATATCCCCATTTGCTTCTGCCTTTTTTAACAGCCCCTGTATTCCCATAGCACATAGGAGAAATAAGTAGGGCGATAAAGGATCACCCTGTCTGAGCCCTCTAGTTGGCTTAATATTTCCCACTGGTTGTCCATTGAGCAAAACAGCATAAGAAAATGAAGTCAAACAAGACATAATGAGAGTCACCAGTTTATCAGTAAAGCCCAATTTCTTCATTATTTTCTCTAGAAAAACCCATTCAACCCGGTCATATGCCTTACTCATGTCAAGTTTTAATGCCATAAAGCCCAATTTACCTTGGGTTTTTCTCTTCAAATAGTGTAGAGTTTCAAAAGCAACCAACACATTGTCTGAAATTAATCTACCAGAAAGAAAAGCACTTTGGGATTCGAAGATCAAATTTGACAAGATTTTTTTCAACCGATTAACCAACACCTTAGAAATCAGTTTGTAAACCACATTACAGAGACTAATAGGTCGGAAATCAGAGACTTTTTTTGGGTTCTTTATTTTTGGGATGAGAGATATGAAAGTAGGATTAAGGGATTCATGAACCACACCAAAATTTAAAGCATTTAAGACCAGAGTAGTTACATCCTTACCAACTATGTGCCAATAAGTCTTATAGAAAATAGGAGACATACCATCAGGACCCGGGGCGGTAAGAGGTGCCATTTGTTTAAGAGCTTGGTCCACTTCCTCTACCTGAAAATCACGGTCAAGGGCTGCACACATCTCAGCTATCACCGCTGGTTCTATCCCATCCAAGATTGCATCAAAACCATCTGGTTGAGAAGTAGTAAACATGTCCTGAAAATAACTTTCAACAATCTTGCCCATCTCAGCTTCATCTTCCATCCACAAACCAGCCTCATTTTCTAAACCCGTAATATAGTTCCTCTTATTCCTTTGGCTAGCTCGGCAGTGAAAATACCGAGTGTTTTGATCACCCTCCTTCAGCCATGCTGTTCTTGCTCTTTGCTTCCACATGCATTCCTCCCTTCTTTTCAACTTATCAATGTCACTTCTCAGATTGTACACATGGTTTGGGTTTGTAGTGTACCCACCCGATTCCTCCACCAATTGCAACTCCTTCAATTTTTTTGTGAGGGTGTTTCGAACATGACCAAAGGTGGACCGATTCCACTCCTTCAATTTTTCTTGGCATATAAAGATTTTCTGGTTGAAACTCGTGACCAAGGCAGCCTCCTTGCTAACACCCCATGAATCCCGAACCACACTTTCACATGACTCCTCTTTTACCCACATTGCTTCAAATCTAAATGGACGGCCTTTTCTGTAGAAACGTTTAAATTCTGAGTCCGTGCATAACAATAAAGGCTTATGATCAGAATGAAATGCATCAAGGTGATGGACACGGGTAGCTGGAAATCGCAGTACCCAGTTCACAGTGGCTACACCCCTATCCAAACGAATCCACACATTATGAGTTCCCGGCCTCCTATTGCACCAAGTGAAGGGAAACCCACTGAACCCCAAATCCTTTAGCCGACAAAAATCTAAAGCATCTCTAAAGGATTGCATTTGTCTTTCCGGTCTGTCAAGCCAACCCTGCTTTTCTTCAGCCAACAAAATCTCATTAAAATCGCCTAAACAAATCCAAGGAAAAGAAAAACGACTGCTAAGATCCCGAAGTAAGGACCAGGAGTCTTCCCGGCCGGCGGTATTAGGGTCACCATAGAAACCCGTGAATCGCCAGGCGTCATCAACTCCATGGTCAATAATGGCATCAATATGACGCTCAGAATGAGACTGAACATCCACCTGAAAATCTGTTTTCCACAGTAGTGCTAAGCCCCCTCCATTGTTAACCCGTGGAACAACAAAATTATTTAAAAGCTGCATCTTCCTACCAATTCTCTCAATTGTAGACTTCTCACATTTTGTCTCCATTAAGAAGACCATTTTGGGATCTTTGTTGCCAACCAAAGCAACCAGTTCAGCTTCTGTTTGTGGGTTCCCAAGCCCACGACAGTTCCAGCTTAGGCAACTCATTGGGTTGGGTGGGACTGGAAACCAGTCTCCACCTGAATATTTTCCTTGGAATTCTTGCCTTCAGCCAAAACCCGCTATCTTTTAACTCCCTGAGCTTCTGTAGAAATCAGTACAGAGCGTTTTACCAGTACACTTTCAGTTGACACCCCCTCATTACTAGGCACAATATTACGAGCAAGCTTCTTAAAAGTTTTAAGGGAAGTAGGTTGAGATAAAGGACTTAACTGATTTGTGCTATCTCCCAAAGGAGTCTTTACGTGAGACCCTTCTGCATGGCTACTATGCAAGTCCACCAACCCATTAAAAGTGGGTGAGGTCCTATGTCCCATGGAAATTTCCCTAGCATCCTTTTTTGCTACACATAGCCCTTGAATACTTTTTGTCAAACAATCAATGCTTCCATTATTTGAAAAGCTATTCACGGCCCCACCACTTTTTGTAAACTTTTCTCCCTCTTGGACCGGCTTGCATGGGATTGCCTCTTCCATAATAACTTCCTGAAAAGAACTAACCTCATCCCCAACCACTGCCTCATTCTCTGAACCTGCTTCTGACCCATGCACAGAGTTTTCAGATGAAGTTTTTTCCTTGCTACCTGACTTTCTCCACCACGATGCCTGGCTCCGAGAACGTCCCGAAATTACTGCAACTGATTTCCTCAAAGATCGAAGCATCTCCGCCCTCATCCAATCCCCAAATTGCTGTTCATCCTTCTTCAAACTGCCCTTGTTCCTAAGCCACACTTCACAGTCTCTTTCGCCATGTGTTAGACGCCCACACCAATAACAAAAATTGGGAAGGCGTTCATACTTTAGTCCCACCCAACCTATCTGTTTCCCTTCAGACCAAAGCTTACGACATCTCGGGAGTGGCTTGGTAATATCTATGGCTATACGAACCTGGAGAAACTCTCCACCCTCACCATCATCCTCTGGGTCAGCTACATCAATAACCTTCCCAATAGAATTACCAATCGCCTCCCCTGTAGCTTGGTTGAGACTTGTTGGTGGGAGGTTATGCAACTGAATCCAAAAATTAACCCTAAAAAATTCCAACGAGGGAACTTCCTCCACTGCCGTCACTTCTCTGAACACTACTATATTTTTTTCGAAAGTCCACGGCTCAAACTCAAGAACTCGAGCAAGGTCCAGTGCATCTGAGAATTCAAATAGGAGAATATTATCACCAAGGTCTCGGAGTTTTAGTTCTCCAGTAGGCTTCCACAGTGGTTTGAAGGTGCGTGCGACGGACTCTACATTCAGCGTCCGCTTCGTGAAAAACCAGCCAGCCAACCGGTGTACCGTCACTTCCAACGGTTTTGGAACCTCCGCCCCATACTCCTCCTCGTTGTCCAAAGTAAACCGAGACCACAAGTTCTCCAAACCAGCCATGATAGAAAGTCTCTGTCTTCCAATAAACTATAATCCCAACGTCAAAAAAGATCACACCAATAGAACTAAACACGAGCACCGATCCGTCCTACCAAATTAAGAGTAATCTGGAGGGTACAAAAACCTAAACCTAGGAAAGGGACAAATATTCTACTAGCGGCGTGGGAAAACCCTAGCAGCCAGAGAAACCCGAGAGTAGGTGTGTGTATCAGGTAGTTGTAAAATCTTACTTGAATAAAAATTTCTGTCTTTGATTAAAACTGAAAATTGCTGTCTTTGATACAAACTTGAAAATAAATGTTGTCTGAAGAGTTACAAGATTACAAAATAAAACTGTCTAGAGAGAAGGGTTACAAGATTACAAGAGGGGAATAGAGTACAAAAGTCTTTCTAAGGGAGAGGGAAGGCTATTACAAAGTCTTTCTAAAACTTGGAATTTTAGAAGCTTGGAATCTTAGAGGCTGTTTGGCTCTATTTTTTTCGTCACTCAATTTTCATCACTCTAAAATACCAAGGTTGTTTGGCATCATCACTCACTTGTCATCACTCAATATTTTTCACACTATTTGTGGGTCTCATACCTGTCACTGGTGCAGCCTCTTTTTTTTTTCTTTTTTTTTTTTTTTCCAGTACCCAGAAACCTGAACTCACTGAAGAAAAAAAAAAAAAAAACCTAGGAGAAGAAGACCAAACCCAGTGAAAGAAGAAAGAAAGAAAAAAGTTCAGATCACCCAAACCCAGTGAAAGAAGAAAGGGAAAAAAAAAACCCAGGAGAAGACCGAACCCAGTGAAAGAAGAAAAAAAAAAAAAAGGAAACCTAGGAGGAGTGGAGAAGACCGAACCTAGGAGGAAAGGAAAAAAAAAAGTGAAAAGGTGGTCAAAAGGTGCAGCTGAAGTTATGACAGTGGGTCCCCCTTGTGTGTTTAATTACAAAAATAACATTGAGTTATGAGTTATGGAAACTGAAAACAGCCAAAATGTGTTTTCAATTTTCATAACTCATGACTCAAAAATCAGAGAATTAAGTGTTGGAAACAGAGTTATGGAAACAGAGTTATCCCCTTGCCAAATGGACTTCTCACTATGGGTCCCACCATTTTTGAGTTATTAGTTATGAAAATAGAGAATTAAGTCATGGAAACAGGCTAACCAAACAGCCTCTTAGAAACTTAGAAACTTATCTTTTGTCTTCGTAGTTCGTCTCTTTTATAGATGAAATGAACCATGGTAAATTATCCTGAGTAGGTAAAGTTAACTCAAGTTAAACTATTGATGAGAAACTTGTAGAATATTACTATTGATGAATAGTAGTCTGTCTGGGAATCTATCATTCTTTTTCCACCCATGATAATAAATAGTAGTAGAATTGTAATCTGTCAGGAAGATCTGTCTGTTCTATCTGAATAGTTTGTTTGAAGCATGTAAGTGAATAGTGCTCTATCAAGAATATTTGTTTGATTTGTCTAGATTGTCTTTCTCGTGCTTGTGAATAGTAATCTATTTCTGAAGGGTTTGTTTGAGCGGGCTGTCATTCTGTTTTCTCTGTCATATGTCATAAGGATCTTTAAAATCTTGAAATGCTTATGGGTGAGTCCTGTTGTCACGCCCTGAACCCAACTATAAAGATAGGCACATGACAACTGCCACACGCTTATAAAGTAAGCACCTTACAAGTGTGCAAGGCCTTTTTAAAAACTAAAATTTATCCTCAAAAATTAAATCAATTATATCCAAAATATATACCTCAACAATTTCTTTATGAATAGATCTCCAATAATTTAATAGGAACAAAATCCAAACCTTATGTACATAATGCCAATTGGCCAATAAATATAAAACTATTCGAAGACCATTCAATCCCAAAATCACTAAGCTTCTTTTCCCGCTCACAACACAATATTAAAACTCCTAAAACTTGTTATTCTTCATAATCTGAAATTGGAGAGGAAAAAGAGGTGAGTTGACAACTCAATAAGTAACCAAAATCCTAATAAGTTTTATCAAGCAATAGATTTGTAAAGTATAAGATGTAATATGTGTTTTCAAAGTTATAATATACTATGTGATTTCAAAATACTGAAGAAGTTTCGTAGTCTTAAAATAATAAGTTGCACATAGATCATATACTTTAATCTTACAAATATATCATAGATGCCTTAGAAAAGAGTCAGTTTTCCATATATCAAAAGCTAGAACTTACAATAGGTTCCAAAAACACATAAACAGTTTTAGTGACTCAAAATAGTTCAAATACTCAAACATTTCCAAAATCACATATGTAGTTTTAAGGACTCAAAATAGTTCAAATATTCAAACGTAATTCATATTTTCTTAACAATCTTATGACTATGGCTACGCTATACCTCCGTGACTGGATATCAGAGTATCAATGAATAACTCTCATTGGCTGGATATCAGAGTACCAATGAATAACCCACATTGGTTTGGGTATCAGAATACTAATAAATAACCCCCATTAGTTTGGGTATCAGAGTACCAATGAATAACCCTCATTGGCTGGGTATCAGAATACCAATGAATAGCTCCCATTGGTTTGGGTATCAGAATCAATTCATAGTTAGATTGTCCATAATCATATATATGAAATCATAGTTTCTAACAAAAATATATCTTATTCAAATACATATATATATATATATATAAAATCATATATTCAATATTCAAATATATTTGTGATATTTCTATATTCTTTGCTTTTAATCAATATAGCTAAAAAAACAATAAAACAAAATCAATCTTATATTCAATGATCATATATATTTGTGAAAATTCTTTGTTCTTTACTTTGAATCAGTATAGCTAAAACAATTAAATAAAATACATCATTTATTCAGTGCTCAGATATATTTGTGATAAACTTGAAATCAGTAATACAATAGAAACAAAATTGTAACAACTATAAACAATTTTCAGTAGTTAAATTACACAAAATAAAACTAATTAGGATAAGGTTACTTACCTCCAAAAACCATACCAAAGTGACACCAAAATTAGGAGTTCAAACTAGACTTGGGCAAGCCAAGACTGTCGATGCAATCCTTTCTCAATTCTGAATAAGAAGCTAGAGCAGAGGGTCGCTAACGGGCCAAGGCCTAGAGTTGAAACTCAAGGACAAGCTAGTTTCTTGAGTTGTTGGGGACCCAATTTCCAGTTTGAGTTACCGAAGCAATAGGATGGCAAAAATCCTTGTGTTGAGAATGTAGCTGTGGTGGCGTGGTCAATTTTCTCTATGGTAGATGTAGGAAAATGTTGGTCATTGCTGTTGCAGGATTGTGATTTTCTGCACCCTTATCTAGTGATGGCACACTATAATATATACGAAAGTTTGGTGCCCAAATACTGATCCCATAAGCCAAATCTCATTCAATCACATCTCTTCCATTTCACAAAGGTTATCTCGGGACTTGAAAGGGTTGTCAAACATATCACACTAAACACTATCTGATTAGACCACTCCAAGAAAATGATTTCATGTTCTAATCGCCATTATTTTATTCACCATCCTCTCAGAAAACATATCCAGTTTTAGAGAAAGTGAGAACAAGAGAGAGGGCTATATAGCCAAGACGTGGTTTAATAGAAATTTTAATCAAGAATGTTAAATAAGCACAAGGAATTAAATAGTTCGGCTGGTATATACAGATTGGCTAGGTTTTTTGACATAAGGTATATATATTGCTAACCCCAATATCAAAATTACTAAGCTGCCCCTATAAAAAAAACTCTTTATTTATTTATTTATTATTTTTTGGAATCGGGTATTACACCTATAATTTGGAGAGGAGGATTCCATTACTGTGTCATCTTCATCGTCTGAAATTTGTGATGCAGCTTCAAGCAGTTGCTTTTTAAGCTGTCTTCTGTTTGAGACGAAGGCAAGTTGGCACTGGACTTAACTCTTTTCTAGAAGGAAATTAGAATTTTTTGTCTAGGAGGAAGAGATCTTTTTCTGTAATTCTTGGCAAATATGATCAAAATTAAACTTATTCCACCATTTTAATTTAAACTTTCTAATGATCATGGGAAAAAGACAATGGGGATGCTTTTCTATCTTGTATTCCCATCTGATGATCCATGGGAGATCTGGAAACCTGTAAAAGAACTGCAAAAGATGTGGGAAGTCTTTAAGGTGCGGTATGTTTGGTCCTTTCTTGAAAGTCTCATAGGCTTTTAGGAGATTAGGAGGGAGAATCATAGCTTCAGGACCATAGGAATTCCACTAGTCAATGAACCATCTTGGTATCATCATGTCTTTCTTTCTATACATATCAAACCGGAAAAACCAAGTATGTCTGTAAATATTGTTTTGAAGTAAAAGGAACCTACCCCAAGCTTCCATATAGTCATAATAATTATAAAATTGAGGCTCAAAGGTTTGAGAAAAGTTCCTGGTGATCCAAGGTTGTGCTCTCCATTGGGAGGGAGTGAGGATATGTTTTATGACAACTTTAGAGTAGCCAATTCTGTTTGAGTCTTGGGAACAAGGCATATGTGTTACTAAAATTGAGTCTGTATCAACTAGAATAAACTCATAAAATGTTTGTGTATTTAAGGTTTCTGTCTTAGGGTGTTCCAATCCTGGAGGTATGAGCTGACTAACTAAGGAGAGGGTGTGTGTTATGTGCTGATATTCTCTTTCAATCCATAAAATAAAATTCTAGGAATCTTTTCGGAGTTCAATACTGTGATCTCCTTTTAGGGCTTGGGCTTCTTGAGAGGTAGAGGGTCTACTCTTTGATTGGTTAAAGGGAAAGGCTAAAGGGGGAAAAGAGGATGCAACTATGTTGAATGGTGTTTTTAAGGGAGAAGTTGAGGGCAAGGCATATGACTGTTTGGTGTTGGAATGGAACTTGGGGAGAGTGGTTGGAAGGGGTTCGGATTGCAAGTCAATGGGGGTCTTTCTTGGGTCTATTTGAAGAAAAGGTAGGTGAGTTGAAAGAGGGACAAGGGAGAAATTTGCTAGGGGGAGGAGGGATTGGTGGAGCAGCATAAGACTGTCTGATTCTAGGTTTTGGGGATTTGTTTTTATCTGCAGGGGAGCTCATCTTACCTGTAGAAATTCACGGGTTAGGAAATCAGGAATTGAATTAGTCTCTCCTTTAATATATTCAATATCAAAATAAAAAACACTTAAAATAGCCTGCCATCTAGCAAAACTCTGTTTGGAAACAAGATTTTGAACATCTTTTTGTAAAACTTTTTTAGCACTTTTACAGTCAACTCTAATTAAAAACTTTTGATTAAAAAGATCATTTTGGAGTTTTGAAACACATAATATAATGGATAAAATTTCTTTTTTTATAGTACTGTAATTTTGCTAGGTAGCTAGCCAAGAGCCAGAATGGAATCTAACAATTTGTTCCTTAGCATCATCTTTTGCTACCTGTTTTAAGATTCCACCATAGCCTATATCAGAAGCATTTGTCTCAACAATCTTGAAAGCATGGGGTGAAGGAATAACAATGCAAGGGAGTGGTTTAACATATTTTTTAATATGTTGAACTATCATAGCATGTTTGTCTGTCCATGCAAGAGGATTCTTTTCTAACCTTTTATATAAGGGTCTACATATTTTTCTTAATCCTTGAAAATAGTTTGAAACATAATTTAGGCTACCAAGAAATCTCTGTAACTGATTTTTATCTTTTATTTCATTTGGAAATTTGTCTGCAAATTGTATGGCTCTATCAATAGGACTTAGGGTTTCCTTATAAATATTATGTCCTAAAAATCGGATTTTATCTTTGAATAGATTTATCTTAGTAGCTGAAACAACTAATCCATTATGTTTAATTACTTTAACAAATATATCTAAATGTTTCCAATGGTCATTGATTGATTTGGAAAATATTAAGACAACATCTATATAAACAATTGAAAATTCTGTAAAAGATGTAAATATATCATTCATTATATTTTGAAACTCACTAGGTGCATTTTTTAATCCAAAAGGCATAACATTCCATTCATAATGACCAAAAGGAACTGTAAAAGCAGTTTTATATCTGTCATTCTCATCTATCTGAATCTGCCAATATCCATTTTTCATATCAAATTTAGAAAATATAGTTGCTTCATGAAGTTTGTCAAGTAAATCTTTCTTATTGGGAATATGATTTCTTATCCATTGTAATGCTTTATTTAAAGGTTTATAATTTATAACTAATCTTGGAACTCCTCGTTCCAATTCTGTCTGTTTATTAACAAAAAAAGCAGCACAGCTCCAAGGAGACTTGTTTTTTCTGATTAAACCTTTATTTAAAAGATCTTCAATTTCTTTTTTATAGTGTTCTAATAATTTATTATTCATTTGTATTGGTCTAGCCTTTGTAGGTATCTGTCTTTCATTTAAGTTTTTTTTATAAGGTAATTGTACTATATGTCGGTGCCTATGCCAAAAAGCAGTAGGGAGATTAGAACAAATTTTTGTCTCAATCTGTTGTCTAAATACTTCTATTATATGATTTAATATGGGATCTGCCAATTGATTAGCAATTCTTTCATATATGATTTCTGACTTTAAGGATAACAAATGTTTGCTTTTCCTGTAAATTCTTTCTTTATCAATTTCTTTTATTATGGAAATATTATCTAGTGAATAGATTTCTTTCGGGATAGGTGGTAAAATGAATAGATTTATTATGGCAACGACGCTGGATCGGTGGACTTCGCCTCCCTCAAGATCACGTTTCTAAACCAAATCCATACCCATGATGGATCAGCTGCCTCCAGACACACCCCTTGTCCTCCTCTGTCAGTTCACCGCCCCTGCCATGGTAGATCAGCAATGGCCTGTGGGTTTGGTGGTGTGACAGCGGCCCTAGGTTGGTGATTTTATTTTGATCATCGGTGTGGGGTGGAGCTCAGCTATGGGTCTGGATCTTCGAAGATGGAGGAGATCAGAAAAGCGTAGAGAGAAAGAGAGATTGAAGGATTGGAGAGAGAGAGTACTGAAGGATTTTATATATACATATATATATATATATATATATTTTGCTAACCTTTTAGCGACTTTTATTTTATATAATTTCAAAAACTCTAACAAGGATTATAGAATAAAGGTTATGTATTTAATTATTTATGCCTTGAAATTTAAGGAATTCGTTGGATTTGGATTCGGAATAGTTTCAGTCACATAAGCCTAAAACTATTTAATTCTGGGAGAAAAAGGAGTGTTTGATTTGTTTTGAGTTTTGTTTTTGATAAAAAATGTGTTAGAGTAACGTCTGCACTGAAGGTGGGTTACGGAGGAGTAACGGACCTAACCTCAGGTGGGTAAAGTGTCAAAAATTAAACCACGGGTAGGCAAATCGAAATCGGGCCAAACCACAGGTGGGTAAATTGTAATTATCCCTAAAAAAAATTTGTGACCTATTCTTTATATTTTCATGGTTCTGTTGAATGTTATAGGCTTTTGAGGATTTTAGATTTATAGGTTTTTTTTTTTTCGGTTCACATTGACAGTCATCAAGCAGAGGTTTGTGATTCCAAGGCTGCAGCAAAGCAAGGGTGAGTTGTATTTTTTGTGTTTGCTTTGATTTCAAGTTTAAATGCTTAAAACTTTTAATATATGAAGAAGGGGCTTGGTTTTTCTTATGTATAACTAATTGTTTAGATTTTATTTGATATGAGTAGGCATGACTTTGTGTAATTGAACAATCATCTTGATTCAACCAATGGATGAATTATTGTCTCTTTGGTTTAAGAAATTATTTTGTGAAAAAAAATTTATGAAATTATTTTGATGTTTTTTTGGTTAGAAATATTTTTTAGTGTTTAATGATTTGGATGTGATGCTGTAATTCTTAGTTTGTTTTGGAAAAAAAGTTGTCATAAGGTGTTTCTCTTCCCAACTTATATATATATATATATATATTAAATATATGTTATGTGGTAATTGATTAAGAACAAGGTATTGAGCAATTTCTTTAAAAAAAATTTAAATATAAATAAAACCTTAGGGGCAGCGTGTGTTGTCTTTAATTTGTTAATTTATTTTGATGTCTAAGTGAGTGTAGTACATTTGAATAGTTATTTGAGATTATGTTTTCAGTTTACACAAATGCGGTGGTGAATTTGTAATTGAACAGTTGTGTATAGGGATTTTGTTGTGAGAGGCGTTTTTTAGATACTTAATATCTTTGTGATAATTTGGGGTTTTAAATGAGTACTTGGATGGAAAAGGCTTATCATTGAGATAATATGATAATGTTACAAGCATTTTAACCACCTGATAGTTGTCAATTATATCATAGAAAATATAATCTGTAATAATTATGCTATAGAAAAACAGCTTTTTTTCATTTTTATTTTTTATATGTATTTGAATTTATTAGATCCTTCAAATTTTGTTGTTTTTATTCTTCTTTTAAAAAAAAAAATTGTGTGTACTTGATTAATCAATAATAATATGCCTTCGTCATGATTTACTAAATTGTGAGAACAATATGATTTTTTTCTTTTCTTTTTAAGGATTGTTCTTGAGAAGTTAGATGTTTTAAGGAATTGAAGACCAACATTACCAAAGAGCTCAGCACCAGTCACAAAAGGGTTCTAATTTTTCTTTGATTTTTTCCTGTGTATTTAAAACTCAACAGACCTCCAAATTCAATGAAACCTAAATTCACCACACTTCTTTTGCTAAAACTTTGGATAATACCCTTATTTTGATTGATCAGAAACCTCTACCCTTAATTGTGGCCAAGCAATATGATCATTGTTTGATTGTTTATCTTTATAGCTTTGTTTGTAGTTGTATATTCTTGTTGTTTATACTTTTTACTCTCCATTGTCTCATTTTTTTTTTTTTGGTTATATGAGTTAGCAGTTTTCTGTGAGTCCCACCAAAGGATATGTCACTTTTGTCAGTTTAAAGGTAAAATAGCACTGTCATTACAATTTTTAGGTTGTTCACTAAAGGATATGTGCTATTTCTTATTTTATCAATTTTTGAGTGCGTGTCAAGTGTTTGCTTGACTTTTGAATTAATCAAACGTGCTGTTACTCTTAACCTTTTAAGTTTCAACTCTCTAATTCTTTCCTCCTTTCTAGGCTGTTGCTTTGGTTAAACCAATCTAGGAGCCGGAACAGGTAGCAAAGAGGTTGATGTAAGAAGCATATCAAAGAGTTTGTGTAGGATCAAGGAGATTCCTCTCACAGTAGATGTGGAAGCACCCTTCCTTGGCTTGATACTAAGGTTTGGTTTTCTACAAGAGTGGAAGATAAAGTGCAATAAAATCAAGTGGTTCACAATGATAGAAAATCTTAGTGTTGTGCTAGATATAAACAAACTCATTAGAATTTGAATGTGTATTACATACTATCACCTTGTAGCATAGAGCTGTATCTGAAAGCTTAGTTTCTATATTGATTGAATTTAGCTAGAAAACATGCCTTGTTTGATTTTGTAAAGAACCATTGGCTATGATTACAAGGTAGACATAGTGTTTGGTACTTTGTTTTTACTACATATATTGCCAATACAAATGGATCAAAATGCTACTTTGGATTGGTTAGTTGCCCATTACACTTTTAAATTTTTACACTAATCAGACAATGGGATGGAAATTGAAAATTTAACACCAAAATAAGGTGTTAACTTTAAATATTAAAGTTCAGGATATATTTCCAAATACCCAATGTATTGGCAAGCACGTGCCTTGCACGTGCAGCCCACACTAGTTATTAATAAAGTTTTAATAACCTATCAAAAGAAGCAGATTGTTGTGTTTATGCCAAAATCTAGTGCAAGGGGAATCAGGCAAAGCTGGCGTAAGTTATTTCCAGCTGTGGGGAACTAAGACTGATGATGCTGCAACTGTATTTACAGGAGCAAGTCTGGTCTGCATCTTAAGCTTGTATGTGTGAATGTCTCTCTCCTTGTTTCTCTCTTAAAAATATGTGTGCAGTGCGCACATACACACAAACTCGCCCAACACTATGTTTATGTTATCACTTTGAAGGGTTGACTTTAAGGTGTTAAATTGAAAGTGTTGACAGGCAGTTAAGGAGAATATAAAACAAAGGTGACTTTAGTTTGTCATCTCCCAGTATCTTGATGTTATTATTTTATTTGATTGACTAAAGGTGTTCAATCCAATGTGTTGACAACGTGGTTTTAGGACTTAGGATCCCGAAGTGCCTATTTGTTTCAGTGTTTTCAAGCAAAAAGTCACGATTGCGCTTCCAAAACGTGATTTTAGATGGAATGAAGCATTTGGTAAACTTTTGAAACCCTCTTTACTCTCGTCTCTAACCAAAAAATATACAGACAGAAAGACAAAACACAAAGAATCGTAGCAACAATAGACAAGAACCTTCTCACTCTCAACTACTCACTTTGAATCTTCTGACACAGCTAAGGTTGAGTGACAAGGAGGAGCTCTGATGCACCCATCTGAGTTCAATTCCAATTCGGTTTTGGGGTTACAAAGAGTGATAAATTAAGAGAAACTAATTCACCTTTAGGCCTTAATGCTCTTCAATTGGACTCCAAATGTGCCTTTGAAATGTCCAAGTGGATATCAAAATCTCTCGTCACATGGATTTGATTAAGAACACCAAGATCCCTAGACAGTGGGTTTATTTTGTTTTATTTTATTTTTAATTAAAGATGTTTATGAATTTTCCTATATCGCACCACCGATGTTTACCATTTATGCCGCAGTCTTGGTTCTTACAAAACACAGGATGAAAAGATCTAGATAGTGTTCTGGGGGGATAGTTGCCATCTAGCTTAATTTTCAGAGACTATTTTGTTAGTAAGCACGGTTTTGAAACCGTTTAGGAAACTAGCATCTCGAGTCTGTGAAGCTCGAGTTCGGTCACAAACTCAAGCCCCAAAGACACGAGTTTGGACTGTTGAGGTGGAACAATTTATCCACGTTAGGGGTGGCAAATTGGTGGGTTTGGGTGGGCATAATTGGGTTGGGCATATAAAACCCATTTACCCATTTAAAACCCATTTAACTAATTGTTTTTAATCCAAATCCAACCCAACCCAATTATTATGGGTAAACCCCAACCCACCCAATTACCCAATTATCAAAATTACCAAAATGCCACTAAAGTGAAAATAACCAAAGTACTCTAAAATATTCAAAAATGACCAAAATACCCAAAAACCTAAAAATTACCAAAATACCCTCAAACTCAAAAAATGACCAAAATACCCCCGAAACTAAAAAATGACCAAAATACTCCCAAACCCAAGAAAATGACCAAAATACCCCCGAAACCCAAAAAATTACCAAAATACCCCCAAAACCCAAAAAATTACCAAAATATCCCTGAAACCCAGAAAATTACCAAAATACCCCCGAATCCAAAAAATGACCAAAATACCCCCCGAACCCCAAAAAAATTACCAAAATACTCCCGCAACCCAAAAAATTACCAAATATTCATCCCCCACTACTAAAAAATTCGATATTTTACCTTTATTTAATTAAAAGATAAATATTCATCCCACTACTAAAAAAAATGGTTAGAAAAAAACATAGTGCAATAGAATTTTCTACTAGTTATTAGTATATTCCTTTTCTTTAGTATTAATATTACATACAATGTGGCTTACATAACATGCATGTGTATCTACAAATGTTGAGAACTGTATAATGACATGTATATTAGTTATAATTTTGCCTCTTTAGAAACAATAACTTACACCGGTGGAAAACATCATGTGACAGTGATACTAATACCAAAATTGATATGCAATTAATGCTTTGACCTAAAATTTTCTTGTTACTTTGATTTCCATCTACCTCACAAGTGATGGATATAAAGATAAATGCAGCGGAAAATAAGTTTTAAACGGATCTACTTCATTCGATATTGATAACACGTACAAAGTAAATTTCAGAATTAGAAAAACAAGAGATCGTACCTTGAAGCGGTGAATTTCAAAACAAAGATTGAAGCAGTTGGGACTACTTTTAATCTTCACTCCAATTCCACTAACGCCCAAGACGTGTGGTCTCTCAATTGGTAACAAAGGGATGACTTGTGAGTGACAAAAACTCACATGCACACCCTTTCCATGATGTTTTTCTCACCTATATATTTCTGTACGTTTTTCCCTTTGTATCTAACCAATTTATCTAATTGGGCTGGCCTTTTGGGCCTTACCAATTGGGCTTAAGTGTGTGGCTTGGAGTGGGACCAAAAGGGACCAATAAGACACTAGCTCCAATGGGCCTTGGGCTTTTCTGTCAACTCTTGACAAGTCCAAAGTTACCATTAACTATTTTTAATACTACTATATAAAAATAGTTGCACTCTAGGTCTTATCTATAAATTATATCTCAAGACTTTATTATACATGCAACCCCTTCATAAAATATTCGTAGTAATACAAAGTCATTAATGTAAACTGCCACTTTGTAAATTACTACATCTTAATCCTTGAGTACCCGGTTTAATCCTTTAATGTTATTCATTATATATTTATGAAATCCAATTCCATAAATATATACTTTAGTCTTACTAAAGTGGTTAGGCCTAACTCTCTGAATAACAAACCCATTAAACTTATCTCAAGGGAATATTTTATATCTCCGTTAAGAGACTATGAATTCCATCTTGAGAATACATGTTCCATCAACACTAAATGTGGCTGCCCAACATACTGAGATTTTGACCATAACTGTAGATCTCACTCCTGATATATCAAAGCAACCTACACCTCATGATCAGGTTCATTATTCTCTCAGGATTAAGAGTTCATGCAAATACAAGTCGTGAGATTTATTATTCATTTGACAGTCTTTAGGAGAATAATAAATCTCACAGCGGTCCAGTTCAATATGTCTTAACTCTTAAAACATATTAACACATCAACTAGAAGTCTCCACTTCCATGATCAAGACAAATCATCGTAGTTGATATGTTATAGTCTTCACAGATGAAATGCCCAATTTCATCACCGACTACGAATTACAATTCTGAGTTTACAAAGAACTTGTGATTTATATCTTCTGTGACTCTTCACATAAATCACATACTATGCATCTCATGGACTATATGATAATGTCTGAATATTCATGTTACCATTATTTCAGATAATAATAAAACAAATTTATTAAACATAATATTAAGTCATACATAATGTCAAACACAATGTTACACTTAATATTATACATAGCATCTTACAATAGGATTTAAGGGCACCAATCCTAACAATCTCCCACTTGCCCTAAAGACTATTGTGCACTAATCTAACTCCCATTCTTTCCAAATGCGACTCAAAAATCCTTTGAGGCAAAGCTTTAGTAAATGGATCTGCTAGATTATTTGCACTTTCAATCTTTGCTACCACCACATCTCCACGAGCAACAATATCTCGAATGATATGGTACTTCCTCTCAATGTGCTTTCCTTTTTTGTGATTCCTTGGATCTTTAGATTGTGCAACTGCTCCACTGTTATCACAAAACAATGTGATTGGAACTTGCTCCATTCTTATTACACCAAGGTCAGAAAGGAACTTCTTGAGCCATACAGCTTCCTTTGCTGCTTCACAAGCAGCAACATATTCTGCCTCCATGGTGGAGTCTGCAATACAAGATTGCTTAATACTCCGCCAACTAATGGCTCCACCTCCCAAGGTGAAAACACATCCTGAAGTGGATTTTCTGAAATCTAGATCCGATTGAAAATCTGAATCTGTATAGCCAATAGGTATCAAATCCTCACTTTGGTAAACAAGCATATAATCTCTCGTTCTCCGTAGATACTTGAGAATATGCTTTACAGCTTGCCAATGTTTTGGTCCTGAATTTGATTGATATCGGCTGACCATGCCAACTGAATAGCAGATATCTGGTCTAGTACAAAGCATGGCATACATGAGACTTCCTACTGCAGAAGCATAAGGAACTTGTCTCATCATATCTTCTTCCTCTTGAGTCTTAGGCCTTTGGTCATCAGACAGAGGAACTCCATGTCTGAAAGGAAGCAATCCTTTCTTGGAGTTTTGCATGCTAAACCGTTCTAGAACCTTATCTATATATCCAGCTTGTGATAATCCTAACATCTTATTCTTATGATCTCGCAAAAGCTTGATCCTTAGAATAAAGTTAGCCTCACCTAAGTCCTTCATATCAAATTGGCTTGACAACCAAACTTTTACCGATGACATTACCCCTACATCATTTCCAATGAGTAGAATATCATCAACATAAAGCACTAGGAACATTACTACTTTATCTTGATGTCTTTTGTACACACATGGTTCATCAAGATTTTGTTCAAAACCAAATGTCTTGATTGCTTAATCAAATCTGATGTTCCATGACCTAGATGCTTGCTTAAGTCCATAAATGGACCTTTGCAACTTGCATACCATATGCTCTTGGTTCTTTGCTATGAAACCTTCCGGTTGCATCATATAGATTTCCTCTTCAAGATTGCCATTAAGAAATGCAGTCTTGACATCCATTTGCCAAATCTCATAATCAAAATGAGCAGCAATGGATAAGAGAATTCTGATAGATTTAAGCATTGCTACTGGAGAAAAGGTTTCATCATAATCAATACCTTCTTTTTATGTATACCCTTTCGCCACTAGCCTTGCTTTAAAGGTTTCAACCTTTCCATCTATTCCTTTCTTCCTCTTGTAAACCCATTTGCAACCAACAGGTTTAATGCCGTTAGGCGCCTTTACAAGATCCCAAACTTGATTGGAATACATGGAATCTAATTCAGATTTCATAGCTTGGACCCAATGATGTGCATCTATATCATTTATAGCTTCATCATATGTGTAGGGATCCGATTCAACCTCTTCTGAGATAGCTTCATAAGTTTCTCCCAAACCTATGAATCTTATAGGAGGCAGAACAATTCTCCCACTACGACGAGGCACCTGAGTACTAGACATGTCATGAGTAGTATCTTGTGGTGTATCTAATACAGCCACATCATCCCTAGTTTCATCTATTGGTTGTTCATTTACAGATTCATTCATTTCAGCCAACACAACTCTACTTCTAGGAGTAAAATTATTCATATAGTCATTTTCCAAGAATTTAGCATTTGTACTAACAAAAACTTTGTTATCTTTACGACTATAGAATAAATAACCCTTAGTTTCTTTTGGATAACCTACAAGCAAACACACTTCTGATTTTGGTTCCAATTTATCAGGCTTCCCTTTTAAAACATGTGCTGAACAACCCCAAATGTGGAGATATTTCATACTAGGCTTACGCCCACTCCACAATTCCATGGGTGTTTTGGGAACAGATTTTGATGGAACCAAATTTAAAAGATGTATTGCTGTGTTTAAGGCATAACCCCAAAAAGAAATCGGTAAAGTTAAGTAACTCATCATGGACCTAACCATTTCTAAAAGAGTCCTATTCCTTCTTTCTGCTACACCATTTTGTTGTGGAGTTCCAGGTGCAGTCAACTGGGATACAATCCCATTCTTAGTTAAGTAATCCTGAAAATCCCCAAGAAGGTATTCGCCACCACGATCAGATCGAATGGCCTTTATGCGTTTACCCAATTGATTTTCTACTTCAGCCCTAAACTCTTTGAACTTTTCAAAGGTTTTGGACTTCCGTCTCATTAGGTACACATAACCATACCTTGAGTAATCATCAGTGAAAGTAATGAAATACTCATAGCCACCTCTTGCTTGGATTGACATAGGACCACAAACATCAGAATGCACTAGCTCTAGCAAATCTTGGGCTCTTCTACCTTTTGCATTAAAAGGTCGTTTGGTCATTTTACCTTCCAAACAAGATTCACAAATTGGAAATTCATCAAAGTCCATGGGCTCTAAGAGTCCATCTTTGATCAGTCTTTGAATCCTATTTGAATTAATATGACCCAAACGCAAGTGCCAAAGATATGTTTCACTAGTAGAAGGAAACTTTCTCTTTAATGATTTTACATAAGAGTTATTATCTAATTCAGAATTATATAATTCATACTTATCAGGAGTTAAAATATAAAGACCATCCACAATATTGCCAGAACAGATAAACACTTTATCCTTCTTTATTACAACATTGTCTTTCAGGATAACACAATATCCATGTTTACCTAAGTAAGTAGCTAAAATTAAATTCCTACGAACATTAGGTACATACAAACAGTCTTCTAATATTAGAACTCTAGATTCAAAACATAAATTACAAACACCAACAGCTACAACTGGAATCTTGCTCCCATCAGCCAAAGTAAGAAACAACTCCCCTTCTTTAAGCTTTCTGGTCTCCTGGAACCCCTGCAAGGAATTGCAGATATGATTAGTACAACCTGAATCCACACACCAGGAATCCGTGGGATTCTGTACCAAACATATTTCAAGAAGGAAAGTATTAATTATACCTTTGTTCTTGGCAGCCTTAAATATTGGACAATTTCTCTTCCAATGTCCTTTCTCACCACAATGGAAACACTTTCCTTTGATCTTCTTTCCTTTGTCAGCAACCCCTAAGGCAATTTGTTTACCCTCTTGTTTGGTGAAGTTCTTCTTCTTCTTCTTCTTACCTTTGCCTTTCGACTTAGGTTGAGAAGTAGAAGCTTCACCAACATTGGCTTCAACATTGGAAGTACCAAGAATGCCTTCTGCCGCTACCAATTCATTCATTAATTCAGACAAGGTATAAATCTTTTTATTCATATTATAGTTAAGTTTGAATTCCTTGAATGATTCTGGTAGCGACTGGAGTATCATATCCACTTGGGATTCTCCATCTATATCGGCACCTAAAACTTCCAATGTATTCAGATTAGAGATCATTGTAAGACAATGCTCTCTCACTGAACTTCCTTCAGCCATTCTGGTATTATAAATTTGCCTCATGGTCTCTTGCCTTGCAGAACGGCCTTGCTCACCAAACATCTCCTTCAGACTTTGCATTATGTCTGAAGCTAGTTCTACATTCTGTATTTGATGCTGTAGAACATTTGAGATAGATGCTAGGATGTAGCACTTGGCCATCTCATTAGATTTCTGCCAACGATCATATCGTTGTTTTTCCTCAAGAGGAGCATCTAATGAAGGAAAGCTTGGACATGGTTTAGTAAGAACATACTTATGCTCTTCAGCAGTAAGAACTATATCCAAATTTCTTTTCCAGTCAACATAGTTAGATCCAGTTAGTTTGTTTTGATTAAGAATAGTTACAAGTGGGCTAAAAGATGCCATGATCAAATCTGAAAACAATAAACATGAATATAATAAGTAAATTGGACATTATCTATTTAGCATATAAACATATAGTATGGAACCTTAATAAAACCACAATATAATATATGCAACGACAACCCAATCCCGTAATTAATATTCCTCAGAAGCGAGGTCATACCAATCACTATGATCAGGTGAGAATTATTCTCATTATTAATGCTATCATGGTAACTCTTACCAAACAAAAATAATTTGCCGCTATTCCTTTAGCCTCTAAGTAATAATGACATAGCTCCGAAGGGAGGTTAACATCACACTTAGTCTAGTGTACACCATTGCCTAGAATCAATGTGAATCACCAAGTAACTCCACGGAAGCGTGGTCGTTCTTAATGTAAAAACACATTTCATCTATCTTTAAGAAGTTTAACCTGTAGTACCATGAATCAATCACCCTCCGAAGGGAGCAAGGCATATACGCCAAGGCGAGGTGCTTAATCACACTACTTTAAACCGACAATGGAGGCCGTGAGATGCAACCCTTGTATCTCTCTCCCATTAGATGTCTTTAAATAAAAGGTTTTTAATTACTAAACATGCATAATCTAATTACACATTGTCTTAGTACTTTCACATGTGAAAACACTCAGAAAAATTTCTGATTTTCTTTCTTTCGATCGATCGAATGTGCCCCTCGATCGATCGAAAAAATTAAGAAATTCAAACTTGATCCTCTGACTCCTTCGATTGATACTCGATCGACTCTCGATCGATCGAAAAACAAATTCGATCGATCGACTAACAATCGAAAATCTATCGTTCTAAGAAGTCTGATCACTGTCTCATTCGATCAATCAAAAATAATTTTCGATTGATCGAAAATCGCGAAACTTGAATTTCCAGAAATTTTTCTAAGACAGTTTTCTTCGTTTTTCATGAACAAACATCTTTCATACGAACATGATAGACAGAGTTTGATGTCAAAACTGAATTCTATTGATGCTATAGCCTTAAAATTCAATTTAACATACTTAAATTTAAATTTAAACAACATTATAACATCAATTCCAGTTTTCATCAAATCATAGTTTCAACAACATGCAGAAAATTATAAACTAATCTTCTAACAATATGAAACTATCTTCTCCAATTCTAAAACTCACATAACATGTTAAACAATACGAAATTGAAGACCGCTCTGATACCATTTGATGGATATAAAGATAAATGCAGCGGAAAATAAGTTTTAAACGGATCTACTTCATTCGATATTGATAACACGTACAAAGTAAATTTCAGAATTAGAGAAACAAGAGATCGTACCTTGAAGTGGTGAATTTCAAAACAAAGATTGAAGCACTTGGGACTACTTTTAATCTTCACTCCAATTCCACTAACGCCCAAGATGTGTGGTCTCTCGATTGGTAACAAAGGGATGACTTGTGAGTGACAAAAACTCACATGCACATCCTTTCCATGATGTTTTTCTCACCTATATATTTCTGTACGTTTTTCCCTTTGTATCTAACCAATTTATTTAATTGGGCTGGCCTTTTGGGCCTTACCAATTGGGCTTAAGTGTGTGGCTTGGAGTGGGACCAAAAGGGACCAATAAGACACTAGCTCCAATAGGCCTTAGGCTTTTCTGTCAAATCTTAACAAGTCCAAAGTTACCATTAACTATTTTTAATACCACTATATAAAAATAGTTGCACTCTAGGTCTTATCTATAAATTATACCCCAAGACTTTATTATACATGCAACCCCTTCATAAAATATTCGTAGTAATACAAAGTCATTAATGTAAACTGCCACTTTGTAAATTACTACATCTTAATCCTTGAGTACCCGGTTTAATCCTTTAATGTTATTCATTATATATTTATGAAATCCAATTCCATAAATATATACTTTAGTCTTACTAAAGTGGTTAGGCCTAACTCTCTGAATAACAAACCCATTAAACTTATCTCAAGAAAATATTTTATATCTCCGTTAAGAGACTATGAATTCCATCTTGAGAATACATGTTCCATCAACACTAAATGTGGCTGCCCAACATACTGAGATTTTGACCATAACTGTAGATCTCACTCCTGATATATCAAAGCAACCTACACCTCATGATCAGGTTCATTATTCTCTCAGGATTAAGAGTTCATGCAAATACAAATCGTGAGATTTATTATTCATTTGACAGTCTTTAGGAGAATAATAAATCTCACCGTGGTCCAGTTCAATATGTCTTAACTCTTAAAACATATTAACACATCAACTAGAAGTCTCCACTTCCATGATCAAGACAAATCATCGTAGTTGATATGTTATAGTCTTCACAGATGGAATGCCCAATTTCATCACCGACTACGAACTACAATTCTGAGTTTACAAAGAACTTGTGATTTATATCTTCTGTGACTCTTCACATAAATCACATACTATGCATCTCATGGACTATATGATAATGTCTGAATATTCATGTTACCATTATTTTAGATAATAATAAAACAAATTTATTAAACATAATATTAAGTCATACATAATGTCAAACACAATGTCACACTTAATATATATTATACATAGCATCTTACAATAGGATTTAAGGGCACCAATCCTAACAACAAGGACTACTTGTTACTTTCTTTTGAACTAACCCTGTTCATGATAAAGCTTTCAGATTAATCTTTAAATAGTTATGTCAACTATTTGTAGGAACAATAACTTCAATTCAAACTTCGATGGAGTTTTCTCAAACCCAAGGGAATCCAAGCAGGATAATGACCTTCTAGCACCTTGTCTCAACAATTCCATGGTTTTATTCTAATGCCCAGGACCATTTCTACCAAAGGGTTTTATTCTAATGCCCAGAACTGTCCTAGTATTGGAGGTGTGGCAATGCCAAGCAGAGAGAACTTCAGCCAGATTTATCCTAGTATAAATATTTCCAACTTGAATCAATCGCCATCATCATCAAAAATTTCAAGATCCTTGGACATGAACTTGCAAGCCTTGAATCTATTGACCCCAGAAAGATACAGTGGAAGTTTTAGCCAAACTTCGCATGATAGTCTTGGATTATTTTTAATATCATGAGAGTTCATTAGAAGTTTGTATGGGGTGCCCAGTTCTTGGTCTGTTCAACTTCAAACCTTGTCCTATTTGCCCCTGTAGACAAAAAGAAAAACAAAAAGAATACAACTTTACATCCCAAACAACAATCAGAATAGAAAAAAGTAATACAAATCAAACATATCTAAGAACAAAATGTAAAGCAAAATCATTGCGTTCCATGATATCCTATCTCTCCTTGGCATTCTATCAAACACTAATCGTGCACTTTGAACATCACCACATTTCACATACACAGTAATCAATGCATTCACCACATCCACATTTGACTCAAACCTAACTCTGCTTTTGCTTACCCACCCACCAACACATTCCAAGAAAACACATCCCTCTCCTCCATCTTCCCAAACACATACCAAGCATTACCTAGATCACCAAACCTCACAAACATACTCAACAAAGCATTACCGATACTTACCGAAAAGATAAAATTAGAAGATGTAAACTGTTTGGTAACGGAGAAAATGAAGGAAAGCAAAAGAAGATTTTTGAGTAACTAAAGAGGAACCAAATCCGAGATTCGAAGCTTACTGATGAGTGCCGGAGTGACCGGAGAGAGATAGCGTGAATATTCCGGCGAACAACTCAGAAATCTGCTAAAGCTTTGAAGAGTTTTGATGTGTCCGAAGCTTTGAAGCTGCTGAAGCCGTGATTGGAGGCTGAGAAAATGAGGGAAAATGAAAACCTAACCCAGAAACGTTTGAACTGAGGGCTGGGTTATTTTTTTTTTTTTTGGGTGGGATGGGCTGGATTGAGTAATTTGAGTTTGGGTATATTATTTTTGGGTTAAATAGGGTTCAATGGGTTTTTAGTTAAAACCCAATTATTATTGGGTCTAATTGGGTTAATGTCCATTTAACCCAATTAATAATTGGGTGGGTTTGGGTGGGCAAATGGGTTTGGGCTTACTTTGCCACCCCTAATCTACGTGGAACTCAAGTTTCTTAGATTCGAGTTCTATAAAATCAGAAGCAAGAAGAACAGAGGAAGATGACAAAGGAAGAAAGATGATCTGCAGATCCGAAGAGGAACAGAGGAAGACGATCTGGCCGGAGAAGAGCAAGACGATCTTATAGGTGGCTAATTGGTTGAGTATCCATTGCTGGCCTCAAAATTTTGGGATTAAGGTTTTGTTGATATTGTTGTTGTAGGTGGTTATATTGCAAATTTTGAATGAGTATGGGAAAATGATCCTATATCACTTTTGTGAGATAAAGGTAAAATACCATTGTCGTTATCAATGTTAGGTTACACTTATGAATAATTGACTTATAGTTTTTTTTTTTTTTTTGGAAATGCAGTGACTGAACTGTACGTGCTGGTAGAGATATAATGAAATGCAGTGACTGAACTGTACGTGCTAGATTTTGCTTTTAGCATCTGCATAACAAAATACTCTTTGAAGTAATTTTGTTACTAATAAATTTTTGTTTCTCATTCTAAATGTTACAGAGAAATTCAGCTTTTAATTTAAGCAAAGCCATGATAGAATTACTATGAATGTTCTTTGATAGTTTTGCATGTGCATCAAATGATAAACTACTAATACATAAAAAGAGAGAGTTTTGCCTTCATGTGTATTGTAATAGAACGGCAATAGAAGGGCAAAACTATAGGTTGAAATCAATTGTGCTGGGCCAGGGAGAGAATTACAAGGGACCTATTTTTTTGTCTTTTTCATTTTTTTCCTATCATTATCTATTGCCAGATTTTCCTCCAATTTTTCTCCAATCGACACCGAGTTGTGAGTACTGATAGAGAAACATGTATGGAAGAAGAAACAGAGAGAGAAAATAGAGGAGAAGAAGAAGAAGAAAAGAGGGAGACTGGCAGAAGAAATTCAGTGATTGTTATCTGCTCCATCACCAATTGTAGAGAAAGGGGCATGGGAATGATTCTTCTCACAAATCGCAGAAACTCAGGATTTTATGTTGTAAGTGGGGCATTAGATCTTTCATGTATTTCAATTAATCACAAAATGATTTGTTGATTGATGGATTACAGTATGCCTCCATGCTTAGGAACTTGGAGGAAAGAGAGGAGGGAGAAGGGGAGAGGAAGGTTGCAAGTGACAATGAATTGAATTTCAGGTACTTTAATGGATGCATTTGAAGTGTTTTTGAAAGTGTCCCAATGGACTTTTGGGTGTGTTTTTGTTATTTGTTTGTTAGCTTAATGGTATAAGCTAGATGAAAAATGCGGCCATAAAACCTGATGTCAGTTTTAGTATGAAGTGTTTGTCTTGAGGGCAGAACCTTAAGTAACTCAACCTGAGTGTACAAAGATAGATGGCCACATATTGTTTGTGTATAAAGAACTCAACCTGAGTGCATATGTACAACTATCTTTTAGATCGCTTTTGTTTCTTTTCTGATTTTGTATAATGTATAATGGTGCTATTAATGTTTTCTCTATATCTCTATAATGTAGGAAAAACTTATCCAATGATCAAGAAGGCTTAATCCTGTGTTTTTGAGAGATACTGTGCCCACATAAAAAAATTATCCAATTATCAAGCTGATTCTCCTATTTGTAGCTCATTGAAGCTTATATCATGTTATTGTACTACTAGTCCTAATTTGTGCTTTTGTACTTCCTCAATAGTAGCAAATCAAGCATGCTGAGGAACAATTTAACTATCTGCGTCGCTGTTCTTTTCTCAAGGTTGAGTGATTATAAACTATTTCTTTTGGTAGACTTGACCTACTTATTCTTGTAAGGATATGCCACTTGATTTTTCAGTTTATTGCAGATTTACTATGAACAATCACCATTGGATCCAAATCAAAGAAATCTTCAGTTAAAAGGGACTTATAAATATTTCATATTTCATTTTTATGCTAGAATCCTGGTCTTCTTAGAGTCTTAGAGCATCTCCAAGAGCATTGGCATCCACATATATTAGCTAAAATTTGGAAAATATGTGCTATGTTAGTGCTCCAGTAGTTTTAGCAAAGTCAGTTTTTTTTTTGGCTCATGAACAGTAGCCCATCAAGTCTGATGGGCTACTGTTCATTCTTCAAATTCTTATTTTATATTATAATAATTAGGTGTTGAGTAAAAAAATATTGGAAGATGTGTAGTTGTTAAAAAAGAATAAATAATGAATAAAAAAAATAATATTTAAATGAAATAGAGAATGAGATAGAGAATCTGTTGGAATGTGTATTTGAAAAAATAGGTAGATAAAGGAAAAACTCACTGTTTATTCTCCAAACAGTACAAAAATTTGATGAATCTGCTGGAGATGCTTTTAGGTCTTTTCTTTTGTTCTTCCAGATAAGAGAAGACGTCAAATCTGGCATTTATGTTGAAAATCTCACAGAAGAGTATATATGTACAATGAAGGATGTGACTTGGGACTTGATAAAGGTTTGCTATTTGTTATACCTTTTCTACTGTAAAGCGTAGCCTGAATACATAGGGTGTTTTGTCGTTTGGGACTTTACTGAGTGATTAATCATTCAAATGGAAATGTTTTGTGCTGTCTGGCGCCGCACCCGCGTCGGACGCGTCCCGACGAGGCGACGCGCGTCGGACGCCGCTGACCGCGCGTCCGACACGCATCGGGCCGCGTCGGGCCACGTGGCAACGCCGACGCGGGCCGACGCTGCTCGATTCGGGCCGTATCGGCCGAAACGGCCGGTTCAGGCCGAAATTTAAAAAAAAAAAAAAAAAAAAAAAAAAAAAACGGTGCAGAACGCACCGTCTTACTTAGCCTAATGCCTCAAAACCCATCACTCCCTCACACTTCGTCCAGGGACCTCCAAACAGCCTCCTCACTCCCAAGTCCCAACTCCATCGCCTCTTTCTCTCTTCTCTGTGCTGTGACTGCTGTCTGGGCTGCCTTCTTCACTGAACCAGCCACTCTAGAGTCTTCACACAGCCACTTTAGACTTTTAGTTTCAATCTTGTGAGTTGTATTTAATTTATGAACATCATGTTTTAATTATTAAATTTGGTATATGTTTATATAATATGAAAAAGTATGGTATTTGTTTATATAATGTGAAAAAATATGCTTAGCAATATATTAAAAATATAAATAAAAATATTTTTAATAATTTTTTAATCGCCGAGTCCCGCCGCACCCGCACCCACCTTTTTCAAAAATTGCCGAGTCCCGCACCCGCACCCGCACCCGCACCCGAATCCCGAAACGCACCCGTGCTTCCTAGGTTTTGAGTAGTGTATTTAGAGATCTATTCTTAACTTTCTGTTGAGAATGAAACAATTGGATCGTACAAACGCACATTGCAAATGAAATAAAATAATTTCATTTTGTTATATTTTTTTCTTCTTTTAAATTTGATAAATTTGGATACTGATACTTGATTCTAAGCTAGTAGTTTTTATTGGATAATTCAAGTTCAGTTACGTGGAAAACATCTCAGAGGGTTGTCACTGTGTGTGGCTAGCTTACTCTAAGGCCTGGTGAATCCTTCGGCGCTGGGACAAATTTCTTTGCCTGATTACTATGAACTTCAGCTGAATCTGTTGCATTTTGTTAAACGCCAAAAATATTCCAAATAAGCTTAGACAATCCCCTTTCTGAACTATAGTTGGTTTAAATTAGAATGTTCAATGGTTTACTCAGATCAATTTTCCTTATTTGGGCTTCAAACGAACCTTTGAAACATCCAAATCAATATCAAAATCTTAGAGAGTTAGAGGAACCCCTCCAGTGGCTTGGATTCTCTCTTTAATATGGGCTTACCTGTAGACATGGTTCATGTAGTTTAAGAAGTAAGTTTCTGATGACTTCTCGGAATTCAACACTGTACTAAAAGCTGCTTAAGAATAAGTATATATATTTTTTATGGTAGTCACACAAGTGTTACTTTATTGATTAAGAACCCCAAGAGGCCAAGACAGTGGGTTTATATGTCTTTATTATTTTGTTTGATTAATGATATTTATGAATTTTCCTATATGGCACAAGTGCACAACCGATGCTTATCATTTTATGCCGCTGTCTTGGTTCATACTGAACACAGGATGAAAAGATGTAATAGTGTTCGAGGCTAAATATTTACAGCCCAACACAATAGGCCAGCAAACTTAAATTTTCGAAATCGGACTCATAAAGTTGTTAAAAGGCCCAATTACTCAAGGCTCGACAAAATGGTTTTACTTTACCTCCGGCTACCACAAAAGGGTGATACAAAATCCTGAAACCCAAACCTTCACAACGCTATTATTTGGGCTTGTGCCTAAGAATTTAGATTAGTTTCATCAGGCAGTCCAATCCTACGTGAAAACCCAAAGTGGAAAACTAAGGGGGTTGTGTCTTGGAGGCAATAAAAGGATTTTTTTTTTTGCCATCAATTTTTGGGCTCCATGCGAGGACTTGCAAATGGTTTGGAGTTGCAGGCCATGAACCCATGATGGCTAAATTGTGTATAGAAGTGTTTCCTATTTTTTTTTAATAAATAATTTGATAGTTAAAATAATAAGAAATGAGGAGTTAAACTCTAATTATCCATTATATTATGCATTTTATTGTATATCTTTAAGTGTATCCATGCATGTACATAGGGTTACAAGCTAATTTTGATTAATACAACATTACTTTTACATGATAATATTACTAACATTATCTATATATATATATATATATATATAAAACCGATGCCTCTGAAGCTCCCATAATTTTTCACGTCAGCATAATATTAAAAAAAAAAAAAACTAATTAAAAAACCTTCCTTTAAAAAATCCAAAAAAACCCTACGTAAACCACATAACTAGCGGCTATATCTCCATTTGAAGCAGCACACAACCAGCGGCTATATCTCCATCTGAAGCAGCATATCTGAAACAGCATTAGCGCTAAAAGTTTGTCCTCTGGTGATCGCTCCACTCATGCGCTTGCACAGACATACAACCTAACTTCTGATATATGAGAACTTCTTTTAACGCAATAGACCAAACTAGACGTGGTAACTCATGATATTGATAGTTATCTTTTATATATATATATATATATATATATCCTTTTGGAGAAACATTATTGACGTTATTGGAAACTCATAATACTAATAGTTCTCTTCAAGAAGATTATGGTTCTCATCATAGGGATTTGTTATTAGTTCAATGAAGGCTAATCTCTATTGAGTAGTCACATATTTTTTTTGTTTTGTTTTGTTTCAATAAATTCTAGGATTATAATCTTCTAATTCTTTATGCCTTTTGGAACTTCCAACGGTCATGGATTATTCTTTTGAGGGTATTTATCTTCACCTACAACCATCGGCTTCACAAATTTACACCTCATTATAATTTATTTTATTTTTATTTTCTTTAATTAGACTGCAATATTAGGAGTTATTATAGAGACTCATGTTAGGATTATGATTTATTAGAGAGACTCAAGTTAGAATTACGATTTCTGTTATTTGGGTTATCGGTTTATGATCATCTTTTTTTTTTTTTTTTTTTTTTGGTTTAATAAATTTGAATTTAGGATCTAGATGATGATGATGATGATATACATATGTGTGTGTGTGTGCACGCGAGTGTGAATGTATTGGTTGGTGTAGGGTTTGGTTTGAATTCTGGGTTTTTTGCTACTGTAATTCACTCGAAATTTTTACTATATTTGAAAAAACGAAGTTTTTTTTAGGGTTTAATCTATTGTAGAATTATAGTTTCCCACATTGTTTATAGTTTCATTGATTTTTGTTGATAAGGCTTTGGTAGTGGCTATTTTCACTAGGGGTAACCAATCTTTTTGTTATATTTCTATATTGTGAAGTTATATATTCTTTTGTTTTGTTTCAATGATTTCTAGGCTTTGAATCATCTAATTTATTATTACTATATTTGAACTTTTGGAAATTTTAACATCTGATTCTTTGATTTCTCACTTTTTTTTTTTTTTTTGCAAGATTTGAAATTGTCTAATAGATTTCAACAACTATATCCACAAATTATTCTTTTGAAGGTAAATCATATTTCTCTGTGTAATTACATAGACATATATATTTTGTTTTGTTTCAATAATTTTTTGGCTCAAAATATTCAGATTCTTTAATTTTTTTTTTTGGCCTTTTGAAAGGTTTAACATTTGAATATTTGGGTTCATTTTTTGCAATAACTGAATTTGTCAACTATATAGCCATGGATTAGTCTTTTGAGTGTAGCCACATCTTTCTCTTATATTTCTCTGTTGTGTGATCAAATATTTTCGTTATGCTTCTCAAAAAAAAAAAAAAAAAAAAATCAGTTTTGAATCTTATACATGATACATTATACATTTATGCAAAATTTTCCTGTGTTAGCGACTAGTTTTTATTATATACCAATCATAATATGTCATTTCAAAGATTGTAAAATTTATTGTGACTTTAGAGCGTACTGTCAATTTTTTTTCGAACCTAAATTTTTTTGTATTGAATAAAGTGTTAGTATATAAACACTTGAGTAACATGGTAATATCAAATTATCAATATTAATTTCTATGTCTCTTACTTTCAGCCTTTCTAAAATTATCTTCATAGGTTAGGTGGGACTACTAGGAGTTCTAGAAGTGAAGGGTGTGACTAATATGACATATACTCTCACAAATCAAATAAAGAAGGATTTGCATTGCATATTGTTAGCAGAAAACACTATTGGTGTATACCAGTGCCACGACTAGGGACGGAGTCATAGATCTTCTATCGGAGGGGTAGACCCTTGACCACGATGATACTGGCCAATTGGGTTTTCTTTTTAATCTCAAATGTGATAATATACCTCGTGGAGAAGTTGCATATGTTGCAATAACAATGGGCAACTGAAACTTTTCTTAGTTCTGAAACAGAACAAGACAGAATATGTGTTATAAACTAGAAATAACCCTGATAGAATCTATTTGTTGAAGATTTGCAACCATCATGTGTATGGGTTTCTTGGTATTTGGGTTCACACTCTCCACAACATCTATTTATTCATTATTTTCAAGGTTATTTTGCTAAAATTGATGGCAGCTTTATTTGGAGATGTTGCTATAAAAAATTTATCATGCTGATCAACAATGAAGCCAATCATAGACACTACGCAAGTATTAAACAATCATGGCTAATTTTTAAATTAATTGGTTATTAACTTTCATATCTAAACTTGGCAATAAATTTAAAATCTAAAATTTTCACATTTATAACAAAATACAAGAAACTTACCTTTTTTATTTTATAATTGTAAGATGGGATAAAAAATATTGAAAGTTTTACTAAGCTCTCCTTCGATAAGAAGTCTCTCATCCATGTAAGAGCAATAAAATGTGACATCTTTGGGGAATCATGCCTTTGATATTTATGATTCCACTCTAGAAAAATCAATAAAAATGAAGTTTTAAGTTTTGTATAATGCAAGACATCTACTTTTAGAACTATATTAAAAATAGGCACATAAAGGAAGCCAAATTCATGATGCATTATTGTTGTATAGTGTATCACTTTATCTTTTGATATTTTGACAACTGAAGGGTTCCGTTTGTTTTGGGTGTAAATGGTTTCAGGAAATCATTTTCCATAAAATAGGCTGTTTGATTGGTTTTGAAAATAGAATTTTTCGGAAATCATTGAGAGAGAGAGAGAGAGAGAGAGAGAGAGCGAGAGGAAAGAGGGAGCCCAGATCACGCCTTCGACGTCGCCAGCGAACCCCGAGCTCCAGTCCGACGATCACACGCACCAGATCGCATTCGATCTCGCCTCCGCCGCTCGATCTCGCCTCCGCCGCTCGATCTCGCCTTCGACCCACCGATCTTTGACCCAGCGCCCGCAACCCAGAGCCTTTGACTTAGCCGGAAACCCACGAACCGATCTCTCTCTCTCTCTCTGTGATTTTGATTTTTGTGTGATTTTGATTTTTGTTGTTATTGTGGTGGTGTGGTGGTGGTATTTTGGTGGTTGTGACTTTTAATTGCCGGAGTTTGCTGCCGTGGGTTGAATTGGAGTTTCGGTTGTGTGTGGTGTTGGGATTTGGCTGTGATTTGTTCTGTGGATTGGGATTTGGCTGCGATTTTAAATTTTTTTGTAATAAAATTTGTTTGGATACTGAGAAAATAGCTGAGAAAATGTGAAAAATTTGTAGGAAAATAGCATTTTCAGAATAGAACCAAACACCTGAAAATATTTTCTACAACAATTCTCATAATGCAACCAAACACTTGAAAATATTTTCCTTTTCCGAAAATAGTATTTCTAGAAAATATACTATTTTTCGAAAAATATTTTGCGAGAACCAAACACAACCGAAGTGGAAAAAAACATATGCTCTCTTTTTTTAATGCACTATATGCCTACTATTACTTGTGATTTGTCTTTCTTTGTATGTAGTCAAATTAATGTCTCTGTTTACTATGGTCAGCATGTGGCCGGCGCCGACAAAGTTAAAGACGCAAAAAATAAAGCTTTAAATAGTTTTGGGAGCCGCAATCCAGAAGCTTGTAGAGGGCACGCAAAAAATTGAGCATATTTGAAAGGAAAATATTAAAGGATGCCATTTAAAAAAAAAATTTAATCTAAAAAAAAGTAATTAATTTTTTATTAATTTTTTTATTTTTTATAGAAATAGTGTCAAAATTATTGCATTTAAGATATTTATTAGCATAACCCTTTAAATATATGTGTGTGAAATTTTCATTAAAATAATTATACCCACAAACACTTTTTTTTTTGAGAATCTACCTACAAACACTTATACTTATAAAATGAGGACCACATTACCGGCATTCAGTGATGACAAAAGTGGTACATAACATCCCATCAAAAAAAAAAAAAAAAGTGGTACATAACATTAATTAAAAGAAGATGAAATTTGAGGTCATGAAAGAATTATCTATAAGAATTCAAAAATTCAAAAAAAAAAAAAAGAATTCAAAAATTGGTAAAAGTCTAAACAGTCTAAAAGTCTAACATTTGGCCTTCTTACGTACGTTACACGTGTCGATACAACTTTCTTCTTCTTTTTTTTTTTTTTGAGAGAGACGGTACAACTTTCTTCAATTTGTCATAGCCAGTTACTATATTATAATCATCATATCTTAATATTCTTCGGCTAGTCAAATTCCACGTGGCATGGCCGGATCACCAACAATGGAGGAATAATGTGGAATATTTCTATTTTCTGAGATTAAAGGCCTATTTAATACATGTGTTTAAATATATGTTTTCAGTTTTTAAATAACATTACACATACTTCTAAACATTTTTTTACTCATACATATTTTTAAAAAAATTAAAAACTGTTATTTAAACACACATTTCAAACAGGCCCTAACACACTACACATTCACACACTATACGTTTAAATGATAATCATGGCTACAAACTTAGTATAAGGAGGCTTGTAGTAAGTAGATACAACTCTACTTAATATAATTTTATTAAATACATAAACTCATTTATTATTTATAATTTAAAAGTACAAAAACTTGAAGGATAAATATTATTCATAATTTAGCAATCCATTATATGTAAATGAAAGTTTTTTGGGTAGTGTCAATGATGGCTGATGAGAGACCTTTTTAGTGATTGAAAAGTAAAATATATAAAGCTTCTAGAATATAACAAACAAACAAACAAAAAGTTTTGGACTCCGAAACTGGTTACATTACGTAACTACTGTAGTCATAAATGTCCTGCTCAAATTATCAAAAAAATAAATATAAAAATGAATTCAAAAATCCTATAAATATAGATTTAAGCAGACCATATTTTGTCACATTGAAAAGAAAAACTTATGCGCTATATTCTTGATGGAGCAAAAAATGTGGAAAATTTTCTCTAAAATCATGAAGGTGGCGTTTTTGGCTATGCTGATTTTCAACTGCCATCCTGTTAGCTGTACCAGGGCTACGCCTTTGGCGGCGATGAACACAGTTCCACAAGATCGTGGACCGGTTCCTCCTTCAGATCCAAACCCACGTACTTATTTGCCCGCACCCTCGCCGCCATAGTTGAAGATAATAATGGAGAGAAGCTTCGGCATATGCATGGTCTGCGCATGATATGTAATTCTATCTTTGATGTAAAAAAATTGATATGTAATTGAAAATAGAAACAAATCCAACATATCAATACGTTGCCAAATTTCTGCTTTCTGTTATTGCAATAAAAAGAGACCATATATGCATAAAGTTGGTATAGATATATTTTTTTTTACCAGCAAATGAAATTAAAAAAAAAAAAAAATGTTCTCCACTCTACAGTCTCAATCTCAATCTCCATAATAGTAAAAAGTTTTTTTCTTTTTTCTTTTTTCTTTTTCCTTACGATATGAAATTACATTTTATTCGTCGATAAAATTCAATCGTACCTATGCCTATTTAGATGGGTTGTTTCGTAATTTGCGTCCACTATAACGCACCGTTTCGCACGAAAAGTAAAGGCCCCCCAAAAAAAAAAAAATTTTTTGATGATAACAAGCTCAAGCATTTTCTCCAAAAAAAAAAAAAAAAAAAAAGCTCAAGCAAGTACGATGGGTCTGACGGACTCTGCTCAATGTGCTCAAGCAGATCTTTTGGCTTTCTGGGTACTTTGAATTTCTTTTTCTTTTTTTGTTCTTTTGGGGCTTTTTCTTTTTAAATGTGATGAATTGTTTTGAGGGGTTTTATATTTTGGGGAAAACTATAGAACTTTTTGATTTTAGATATGTTAAATTTGTTGAAATTTTGGGTTTTTTTTTTTTTTTTTTTTTTAATAATATTGGATCACCAGGTGCTTTGCCATCTGGGTATATGAGATTTTGGCCTAACATGCTCAATTTGCTTAATCAGACTATACGGTAATTTGTGTTTCTATATTACTTTGATTGTTCTGTTATTGCTTACCATTATGTTGTTTAATTAAATTGTTTCATAGAATGTGAAATCCTAATCTTGCTCAGTAGATTGGTAGATTATGGGTGTGGTGTATTTGCTTTTTCTTTGTAAATTGCAATTGAGAGAATTTTCATTTGTTCTATCTAATGTTATCCTTTATAATACACTGAAAGTTTGTTAAGTTTGTATATTTCTCAAATTTATTAATTCGTAGCAAACACAACAATGGCCAACTGCATATGTGACCACCTTAAAAAATGCGATGCACTTTTCCTGTATAAGGAAAAAATGTTGAAAACATTCTTTGCTTTTTGATAATTTTGAATTAAAAAAGCATATTTGATCCATATCTTTAATTTTCATCCCCATTTAAGCACACTTAAATAGTATTCAACGTAAGATGCTAAAAGTGTTTATAATGTTTGCTATTTTGACGCATCATTTAGTTTGATGTTTCTCTTAATGTTTTCATGTCAGACCAATTTGAGAGATTGGTGCTTAGAAAATTTATGCATATGGTGTGTTACAAGAATAATCCTTTTGTCATTTAGATTCTAATATGTACTATTACCAACTTTTTTCTTCATGTTGTTGACTACAATTCTAAAAGCTTTATGTTTGTTTAACCTTTTTATGTAGGCTGGTTAGAGCTACCTATGCAAAGGGTGTAAACACTGTACTTATACAGGTATGTATAGTTGGAACCTGTGATGTCAACTTTTGTATTTTATGGCTACTTTAGAAACGTTTCTTTATAGAAATTATGTATTTGATACATCTTCAGGAGTACTCTGTAGTTTCTGTGTCATTCTTATGACTAAAATATGGTTTTTGAAAATGTATTTTGTTCTTCAATTCAAAAATGTCTCCCTTTTGCTATCGTTAAAATTTGTAATGATAAACTGGAAAATGTGCATGTTAGTGACACAAGAGGACCTTGGAGTTTTTGTAAAGAACTATTTATTGAGGCGTTCAAATTTATTCTTACTGTAGTTGTAAAATATGTATGGTTCAATGGAGTCTAACTTGGTTTTCCTGATGCTAAATAAAGTTTTGGCATAGATTCCAAGTATTTGAACATCTGTCAGCATTGTGAAAATGCCATTTTTAGTGTTCTTGGTTCGAAAACCTTGAAGCTATGGTCATCAATGATGCTCAGTTTAGTGCTCTTGGTTCACATTTAGCTTTTCCAGTTTGGGTATATTTTCTATAACCAATTGAAGTTCATTTAGCATTAAATTTTAGTGGGCACATTAGAGAATTACTACACCTTAGTTTAATCTTTTTGTTATATTAACTGTTTTTTTATATGAGCAGGTTTCTAGGGGTCTTGGTAGGCCATGGGTGTTTAGATTAATGGTAATTGTCTCTTTAGGAGTTGTCCAATTTGATAGCTTCAAGTCATTAGTGTTTTATCTCAGCTTTTGATGATAGTTGGTTCTATTTCTAATATCAATTCTAATGGACAATAGAGTACTCTAAGATTAACAGCAGCGTTTCATACAAGTGCCAAAGCCCCAAATTGTTCTCCGTCTAATTATCTCCCTCAGGCTTAACACGTGGTGCAATTATTGGAAACATGCGTTTAATGATTGATTACTGGCTGTCAATCTGTTAAGAGTTGTGTTAGAGAATTAATTTTGGTTTCCTGCCTAAATTGATCTAAGCTTAAGCTTATCCCAGTCCTAGAAATAGGACTCTTGTATTGCATTACAGAGTGTGCTGCATAATATCAGATTTGGATATTTTTCAATCTCTCTCTCTCTCTCTCTCTCTCTCTCTGTGTTTTATTCTCACACATACAATCTCAAACTCCTTTAGAGGAACCATCGGTATTGAGTTGAACCAGCCCACCAGAGGTGTTTCCCATTTCAGAAACATAGTAGACCTGGCTGTAGATGCATCGTTTGAGTGTAAAAAGGCAAAAGTTTCCATTGCCTGACTTAAACACAGATGACATAGTCTCAGGTTAAGGAATTTATTGCTGAAAATTACGCATCTCTATGCAGCAAAAGACTCCATGTCTGTCAAAAAAACACAATAGCCCAAGGATAGAAGATTGAGCATGAATAATAGAACAATTGCGATTCCTTTTGAACCAGGAATGAAGGGAGCTTTACCAAGGGAACCCTGCTTCATTCTTGTGGAAAAGTTACACATGTTGAGCATGGTTTGGGTTTTGTTATTTGCACTTTAATATATATTGTGGAGAGTTTACATATGTTGCAATGGCAACAGGCAACTGAAACTTTTATTGGTTTTGAAACCGAACAAGACAGAATGTGTTATAAAACAAGAAATAACTGATAACTCTGATTGAATTCTGTGGTCTATACCATTCACAATGGTTGTGCATTGCATACAAAACTCACTGTTTTGGGTAACCTATAGATCAGAGATACATTGCAGCCTCCTCTGGGCTGAATCTTGCTGCTGGTGGTGACCAGAAACTCTTCCCTTGCTGTAATGAGTAATCTGCCCTCACCTGTTAATATATATATATATATATATATTATTATTATAGCTTTGCTTCATCCAAATTTTTTTTTCAGTCCTCCAGATCTGAACTATTGTTGTGCTGAATGCCTCCCAACAATTATTTTTATGGTGAATGTTCTCTGACAGATTGATGAATATTGAACCTTAGATTCATGAAATGTGCCATTTATAGGTTGCATTTGTTAATAGATCTTGTTGTTTGAGAATTTTTTTTGGTGATTATACTGTCATTGGATGCGACTGATTAGTGATTGGACTTGTCCCACTTCCTCACGGCAGAAACTAAGGCCAACAACTCCTCATAGGTAGATAAATGCAGATTCTTGCCTTTCAAGGCTTGACTGTGAAAAGCTATAGGTCTCTGGGCTTGCATTAACACAGCTCCCAAACCAATTCCAGATGCATCACATTCAATAACAGAAGGTTTTGAGAAGTCAGGTAAAGCTATAACTGGTGGACTAGCCACTGCCTGCTTGAGACTTAGCATCCCAATGGAAAGAGTCTTTTTTCAACAAGGCAGTTAGAGGTTGTGCTATCACTCCATAGTTCTGACTGAATTTTCTATGGTACCCTGTTAATCCCAGAAATCCCCTTAATGCTTTAACAGATGTGGGGGCAGGCCATTGCTGCATAGCAACAGTCTTTTTAGGATCAGCCTTATGACCTAGGTATTTCACCTCACTACTACCAAAAAAACACTTGCTCTTCTTGGCATACAGCTGATGTTTAAGAAGAACCTCTAAACACAGATTTCAAATGAGCTAGATGATCTTCTATAGTCTTGCTAAAACTAATATATCATATAAAAATACTAGCACAAAATGTCTCAAATATGGTTTGAAAACATCATTCATGAGTGCCTGAAATGTAGAGGGTGCATTAGTAAGGCCAAATGGCATCACCAGAAACTCATAGTGGCCCTTGTGTCCTAAATGCAGTTTTTGGAACACCCTCTTCCCTCATTCTAATCTGGTGGTAACCAGATCTTAAGTCCAGTTTTGAGAAAATGCTAGCCCCAGCAAGTTCATCCAACAATTCATCCACCATAGGTATAGGAAATTTATACTTAATAGTAGCCTTATTTAAAGCTCTATAATCAATACACATTCACCAACTACCATCTGCTTTTCTAACTAGTAAAACAGGAGAAGAGAAAGGACTTTGGCCTGGTCTAATGGATCCAACCTCTAACAATTCATTCACAATTTTCTCATTTTCAGGTTTTTGGAAACGGGTACCTTTAAGGTTGTTTACACACTGGTGGAGAGCTCTCTTTGAGAATAATCTTGTGTTCATGGCCTCTTAATGGTGGAAGACCTGTGGGAGTCTCAAAGACCTGAGAATACTCCTCCAAGAGCTGCTGCAAAGGTTCTGGTAGCTGAGTCAGTGGCATAGAGGAGAGAACTGGTGTTGAAATGTGTAAGATTAAGCCCTTTGTTGCACCGTTGCTGAAGAACTTGCCATCCTCTTGAAAAGTTGATTTTTCAGGTTGGACACCCCTTAACATCACCTGCTTGCCTGAGTAAGTGAATTGCATAGTCAGCAAATTAAAATCCCACTTGATAACACCCAAAGTACTCGGCCACTAAGTTCCCAAAACCACTTCACAACCCCCAAAAGGAATGGCATTAAGCTCCACCATAAATTTTTATACCCTGCATTGAGAGTTGGACTCCATGACAGACACCTTTAGTCTTACTTTTAGTCTTAACAATTAGCCACTTTCACCTCCAAAATCTTAGAAGTATCAATTTGTAACTTCAACTTCATTGCCATAGCAGCATCCAAGACATTACCTCTTGATCTTTAATTTTGCTCTTGACCCTCATAGTGTTTGGAGATGGATTTCCCACCAAGGCATAGAGTGTAATCTCAGCCTTGTCATCTTGTTCTTCTAGCTCCATCACCACATCACCATTGTCATCTAATTCCACCAATAGCAAACCGTGTGCATGCTCCACTTCAAATGCAGAGCCCTCCAACAAAAACAATTTTTCTCCTTTGCATTTATGGCCGGTGTGCCATTTCTCATCACAATTGTAACGCAATCCTTGCTTTCTTCTTTCCTCCATTTGGGCACTTGTTAACCTTTGAAGAGGCACTCTTACCTTCTGTTCAGACTTATTTTCAATCTTGGGCACCCCTAACAATCAGGGCTTGCTGGGATCAAAAGAAGTCTTCAAGCTTTTCTTGCAACTGATCAAATACTCCTCCTGACTTGGGTGCCAACATCCTCACAGGAAGATGTATCTCATCCTTTAACCCACTCAAGAAGCAACTGAGTTTATGGGTTTCTGACAAACCTGTGATCCTGTTTGATAAAGCCTCAAATTGACTCTTGTAAACCACTACACTAGATGATTGTTTTAGCCTTGTTAAAGCTTCCATTGCATCATCATAGGCTGTAGAACCAAAGTGAATCTGTAGAGCTTTATTGAAAGCATCCTAGCTTGTGAATATTCCAGCATTCTCACATCTTGAAACCACACCAATGCTTCCCCATCCATATGATAAGAAGCCAACAAAATTCGTTGTTGCACTGGTGTATTGTAGTAAGAAAAATGCTGAGTAACTAAGTACCTGACTTACAGGATCTTCCCTTTGGAATCTTGGAAAATCAAGCTTCAAGGGTTTTCCTGGATTCACGAAAAAAGATTCTGCAGTTGTTGAATCGTTGGTTGCATGGTGATCCCTAGGTACAAATTGTCTTCGATCTTCTGCTTCAACGATCTTCTGCATAAACTGGTTGAGGGATTGCAACTGTTTCTGGATTTATTGTAAGATGATATCATGTTGATCAGTAACTTTGGCTAAAGCTGTGATCTTTTCTGAGTTGTGGGAGGCCGGTTGAGCTTCAGCCATGGTGATAGGAAGATTTAGCTCTGATACCAAATGTTAAGATCCCAGCTGATCTCACAAATCTTAGGGATTGAATGGTTGAATGGAGAAGAATAGGGGATAGAGATGGAAACTGAGTATTCATCTTATTTCTTGATTGATTCCCATTACAATGCTACTGTTCTCTATAATGCAATTGTCGTAACTAACTGTTCAACAGTTATTTCCTTCCCTAACAGCCTTGCTAATTCCCAACTATCCATATTTGAGAAATCCCACTATTCACATGGACAATTAGGAGTTAGTTAATTGAAGGTATAATCTACTACATTACAATTACGAGGGTAAACATTACAACAAGAATCTAAGTACAAACTCCACATGGCATTCCAGCTCGGCAGCTAGGCTTCATAGCAATAACTGTTGGTGCCTTAACACACTATAATAGGAACAATGGTATAGCCAGATGTGCCATCAAGGCTGATTTGAGGAGAGCCTATGATTCTCTAGATTGGAACTTTATTCTTATGTCTGCTATCAGCTGGCTTCCCTACCAAATTTGTGCATTGGATCAGGGTTTGTATTACCTATCCCAGATTTTCTATTAGCCTAAATGGTTCTTTGGTGGTATATTTCCAAGAGGGAAAAGGTTTGAGACTGGGAGATCCCTTGTGCCCTTATCACTTTGTGATTTTATCAATGTTGTCCACTCTAGGGTACAAGGCTTCAATAATTTCAAGTTCCATCCCCACTGCAAGGAATTGGGGCTCACTCATCTCAGCTTTGCAGATGATCTTCTAATGTTTTCTGCTGCTGACCTGCCTTAACTTAATCTCCTCAAAGATGCCTTGCTGGATTTTGGAAAAATCTCAGGCTTGGCAGTAAATCCAAGCAAGAGTGAGGTGTTTGTGCCAGTATCCCTGCGTTTATTTCTTTATGCTGAATTGCTAGTATCCCTGTTGCCTCAAAGCTGGAGGGGCTGATCCTATGACCAAGATGAAGATGATGCTGTATAAATATATAACTAATCAGAGTCCGAAAAGTACATTGCTGGAACTAGGTTGACAAAAATTAAAACTTTAGACAATATTTTAGTACTTACTCATACCAAATAGGTATTTGACTTTAGAATACACAAATACACAAAATATTTTATATAGCTACATGCCTTAAATATAATTGTATTAGAATCACTAAATAATAATCATGTATTATTTTCACAAAAATAATGAATTTGATGTGATTTTTATCCAATTTGTATAATTTATTTGTAATATCATTATCTTTTATGATATACTATTGTGCTCTAACCTTTTTTTTTTCTTTTTTAGGGTGGGGGCATTCGTATTTTTTTAGGAGCCAAGCTATTAAAAACTTTTAGTTTGAAAAAAAACGCATATAAACTATTTTAAGAAAATGTTCTTCGTAAAACATTTTACAATGAAATACACAAGTATTAAAAGTTGTTTGTTTTCAAATGTTATGCTATTGGAAATATTACGTAAGTGATTTAGTATTAGCAGAAGATGTTGCATTGTGGGTTAAGAACTTGAGATGAATCCAAGGACACCTCTCTGGTTTTTCCAAGACAAACATCAGCCTCGTTCTATGGTCATTGTCTCATTGACAAGTTTCCCCATTGGGTAGCCAACATTATTGACATGCTCCAGATTACAAGAATTTCCAAAATGGTAATGATAATTACAAAAACATAAGATTATAGTTATTGATTGATTTGATTATATTCCATTCCAGTAACACCAAAAAAAAAAAAAAATCGAGACAAAAAAGTGAAAACCCCCTAATTCCACCTCAGAAAATTCCAGGTCATTTCAACCCAATATCGGCCACAATTCTCAACTCTTTATCTCTCTCTCTCTCTCTCTCTCTCTCTCTCTAAAGAATCTAAAGTCTAAACATCTCTTTCTCTTGCATCAATCTCTCATAGACATGGCAAAACGGGTCAGAATTTTTTGACCCGACCCGACCCGACCCGAACCCGATTTTTTTTACCCGAAGCAAAAACGGGTTGACCCGTGACCCGACCTGTGTTTTTTGCGGGTCAACCCGACCCGACCCGCGACCCAACCCGAACCCGAACCATTTAATTTTTTTTTTTTTTTTTGGGGTAAAAAAATAGTAAAACTAAGACAATATTGGTTTAATTGTTTATTGTGAATTTTAAGGAAACAATTGATACATTTATATAACTATATGTAAATTAATTGAAAGATAAATAGTTGAACATTCTGTAATGAGTAAATATTTATAGATATCAAATAGCAAAGTACATGCCAAGATAATCTGGTTACAGTAGAGTTAAAAACATAGATTTAAAATTGTAGACATGTGAGAAATATTCACAAGTGTGAAAATAGTGAAGCTGAAGTATTAAATTAGTATAAATTATGAATACTTAGACCTATTTTTTAATAATTTATGTCCAAAATAAATGACTTTTCAAAATAAATTATGATATTTCCTAGAGTGTGTGTTGCTTAACAATAATATGATATTCATAAAAGAGACCATGTATAAATAAGTAAGCAATCAAATTTTAAAGTATATCTCAAATTGAAATAGAGTGTCAACTACAACTGATAATAGATTATAAAATTAATTTTTAAAATTGTAAATTTCTTATATATTTTTATTCTTTATCAAATGAGTTATCCAATAAGTCATTTGTAATTTTGTTTTATATTTGGAATGTTGATATTGTGTAGAAATAAAACTTGTGTATTTGTTTTACTTATCTTTGTGTTATTTTGTTTTAGATAGTAATGTTAGGATTTGTATAATTTTAAAATTGTTGAATAAGTATTAATAAGTTTAACTGAGTTCATTCTTGATATAAGTGGTGAATTCTAAATAATGCATTTTATATCAAGTAATTTGTTGCATAAGTTTCCAAATGACAGATACACATTGTTTTTTTTTATTAAAAAAAAAAAAAAATTCATGTGAAAAATACGGGTCAACCCGACCCGACCCACAACCCGATTGACCCGAACCCGATTTTGACCCGCTTAAAATGACCCGTGACCCATTTGACCCGTAACCCGATTGACCCGACCCGACCCGCCCGTTTTGCCATGTCTAATCTCTCATCCCCTCCTTCTAAAAGACAAACCGACATTTATTTTAAAACAATATAATATAAACTTTTTAATCTAAGATTTGTTATATATACGATAATAATAATAATAATAATAATAATAATAATAATAACTCATGTATGTTTCTCAAAAAAAAAAAAAAAAAAAAAAAACTCATGTATCAAATTGACACATGTATCAAAACAACATTCAAAATGTTGAGTAAAATGCACACCAATAGTTTGATAAAATTCACGAGTGTTTTGCTTTTATTCTAAACTCATTTTGTACAGTTTTATATGAAAAATGATATGTATAATTCTTTCTATAGTACTTACATGGCCTAGCTAATTGCCTAAAGGTAAAGGAGTTCAATATCTACATTGGCCACAGCCTGTCAGCCACGCTTCATGTCATTGGGTATTTTCTCCTTCAGCTTCATGTTGTATCTTTTTCTCCTCCCTTTTTTTTTTTTTTTTTTTTTTTTTTGAGATTCTTATTGTATCAGTTTATTTTATAATATAAATAAACGTATTATAGAATTGTTTTCTTATATTTAATTTTTATGTGAAAGTAGGAGATTGTGCGAGACAAAACCTACACCACACCACAATTTACCTTCATTTGTTTGTCTTTTGGCGTGACTGTCCTTCCCTTTCACTTTGTTTGAAATGGTTGGTTTCATTAGTTTTTTTGAGTCATCATATATTGTCTTATTTACTTTTCCGCACTAAGTAATATGGTTGAATGCTTTTAACCTAGATTTAAATAATAAACCTAAGTAATTACTTGACTAATTTATTAGGTTAAACTAATCTGATTTATAAGGGATCTAAACAAACAAACAGTAGTGATGCTATTGATGTTAGTTTGGATTATTATATATATAGGATATTAGTTCGACTAGAATATTTGGAGTTACTAAAATGATTTTTCCTTACAATTTTAATAATATTGGTTACGCCATAATTTTGAAAATCACTATTAAAAACTACATATACAATATCAATTCACTATCATTGTCCGTGAAATTCTACTAAATACAACACAAAATAAAAGAATAAATCGGTTCAATAGTATCTCCTATATTAATTGGAGATAGGTGCATAGGATCATTTAGCTCATTTACAATTTGTTACATTCAAGATCTTCACATACAAAATATCTAAATAAAAATAGTATAAAAAATATTCTCATTAGTTCAAAAATAATAATAATAATAACAGCAAAAATCTGAATAATTTAATTTGTATGAAAAGCTAACAAAAGCAAAATCTAATTTTGATTTTAATAAAATTTTATCTAAGATTTGGTTTTACATCTAAGTGTATGTGTGTGTGTATATATATTACCTAGATTTATTTATACTATACTCCTCATTTTATACATTGAATTAACTCATTTGGCACAAAAATTAAAAAAATTTAGATTAAATGGGACATTTGGCACAAAATTAAACTCTAATTGAAATCTAATTTTTACACTAAATTAATTCATTTGGCACAAAAATTTAATTTAGATTAGTAAGTCAAATGCTCGTGAGGATTAGGAAGAGCAAAAAACGAGTGAACATCCAACCCTAGGCGGAAGACATTCTTCTGCACACATGGGCGGAGCCAGGAATTTTTGTTTGGAGGAGCAAAGTTATGGCACTAATATATTTATCAAAACACCCCCCCCCCCCCCCACGCACATATATATACACACACGCGCACGCTTTTTTATTATATATACACACTTTTTTATTTGATAAGTTATATATATACACATACCTAGCAGGAAAAAAAAAAGTTTAGTATTTTCAATCAAAATTATGTTTGATGGAAATCTTTCATAAAATGAAATTCATTTTACCATTTTGTGAAATTCTTAAAAAGTTTCATTTTCAACTAAAGTAAGTAAAAAAATAAAAATAAAACTTTCAATTGAACTAATGAAAATTTTAAAAACATGAATGATCCAAAACTTGGAGGAATAAGTTAAGTTTTGAACATATTTGAAACTATCTTACTCTAACCCATTGTTGGGTTAGGATTTGTAGCCCAAGTCCAAAACAATGAATTTGTAGAGAGTGGGTGAAAGAGCTGGGTTAGTTGTGAATTTAGCAACTATTAACTATGATATCCAGGAATGAACCAACATAAAAACACACTTAAAAGCTAAATAAATTGATGTCCAAAGAGGTTTATTATTGATTGAACAGTGAATACAATTCTTAGAGCTACAGTAATATTTTTCTCCTTCTCTTTTTCTCTTTTTCTCCGCCCCCCCCTTATCAAAGGCCTCTTCCCTTTATATAGTTTTCTTCTCAACCATCTTCACCGTACACTTGTTCTCTATCTATGCATTCACTTGAGTGCATGTCACATCAAGTATCTTCTTTAGTTCTCCATGAGTGGTAGTAGCTGAAGTTGCACTATTCAGGGGTCTTCTCCACATAAATGCGGTCAGAAAAGTTGCTGCAGTGCATTAAACACGGTAGTAGCAGCTTTTTCTTTTAGATATTTCTCCATTCTTACTATCTCCATACAAGCTCGAAGCTTATCCTTATCATTGGAATCGCTAGGAAGATCACCTGAGCCTTCCAGATATCTGCTTGATCGAGACTCTTTATATCCGAGGAGAATGCACTCTTCAGACTACAGATGCTCTCTTCAGACTATATCCATTGACCGTTTCCAGGTATATCTCTCCCCATGGAATTCTTTTCAATCATTTTCGTCTCTTTGGACACACTGTAATCTTCAAATAAGGCCCTAGGCCCAATACATAATGTTGGGCTTTTACCCCCACACCCATTATATGGCAATTAAAGAGACATTTCATGTGTAGTTTTAGTGACATAATTTTTTTTTAATGAGTCAATAACTTGTTAATTGCCACATAACAAGTTGAAAAAGGTAGATTTAAACATGTTTGATGCCAAATTTTATCAAATATTTAACAGATATAAGAGTACATTTTACTATAAAAAATATAATTGCGAAAAATAAAGTTACATTTCTATAACTATTAGACCAGTTATTTTTTTTAAAAGCATCATTGGACTAATTCAAATATTTAGAGAGACTAACTCTTATTTTTGTAGACTAAATTTTGAAAATATTAAAATAATTATATATATATATATATATATATCAAAATTTGGAGAAATTATAAAATCCATATGGTGGATAAGTGATATGGTCCACAATTCCACTAAAAAATTGTCACTTGTTTAAAATTGTTAGTTAGAAAATTTTTTTAAACAGAAATTAATTACTGACTAAACAATTTTAAACAAGTGAAAGTTTTTTAGTGGAATGGTAGACCACACCACTTGTTCACCAGAGAACTCTATAATTTCTTCAAATTTTGGGGGCATGGTCCACCCACCCTATTGCATAACTCCGCCCGTGTCTGACTGCACATTGATTAGAAATGCGTTAAACGATAAAGCATGCCAACCTTTTCTTGTGCCTCAATGTGTTCCACTACGTTTCGATTCATTCCGTGTTGGAAGGGCCATTTTGTTGTCTTTCGTTGGTAGTGGTAGTGGAGGAAGAAAAAGTGGGAGATAGACATACAGAAGAATAGAAAAATGAAGATTCATTGATAGGGATTAGGGAGCATTGGAAAGAAAAAAAGTAGTAAGAATAGAAAAGCAAGCCAAAAGAAGATATGCTTTTTGTTTTTTTAATTGTAGGCATTCGGTAGAAATTCTAACCTTTTTTTTTTTTTTTTTGGCTAAACAGAAATTCTAACATTTTGGTAAGGTTTCAGTGTCTTCCCCTTATGCCGGTTAGAAAAAAAATTTGGCGAAATATTTTCCCTTTATGACAAACCCATGAACCCGACAACCAACATCACCCGATTTGGTGGTCGGGTGATGTTGGATGTTGGGTTCATGCCTGGCTGGTCAATGGTGGGTTCTGTTCTTTCCCATCTAAAATGGTCAGGTCATGTTTGAGTTAGATACAAACGGACCATGAACACTCCTACTAATATCATACTAACAATAGTAAGGCATTTTTAGCAAGGAGTAATACTACAGTCAAAATTATTTTATAACATTTTTACAAAATGTTGACGTGGTTAACTTCTTATTGATTTTTATTTAAACTTACCATTAATATCATTTTTCATTTAACAATAATTACTTATCACATTAGTAGTTTGTAAAATATTTTGTAAAATGTTTTGTATTTCTAGCATTATTCTTCTAGCAAGAGAGTAATGGCTGGGAAAAAGGACAGATATTGCCACCAAGCTGCCTAATTTGCAGGCTCCACGTTTTGCCTATCACGTGAGTCTGCAAGTTTGCTATGACATTAAAAGACCACCACGACTCTTAGTGTGGTAGTCATTCCACAAATATAAGTGCTTGTAAAGTGTGAGGGAAATGACCGAGATTCAAATTTTCAGAATGAAATTTCACATATACATACACTTATATTAAACTAGAGTAAAATTTCTATATTTGTTATAAAAAAAAAAAAAAAAAAAAAAAATCAGCTACAAGTGGCCTGATGAGATACGTCTCCTCTCACCCCGTACAATTTGATTAGCGTTGTCCTTAAAATCAAACTGCCATAATTAGATTCTCGGCGCAGTAAAGGCCCCAGCCACATTGCTACCCTTGTTCTTAACAAGAAATGGAATTCCCTTTTTCTCCCACCTCACCAAACTACAGCCATAATCCTCCTAAAAATTAAATTTAGCTGAGAAATTTTTTTAAATAAATAAAAACCTTTATTTTTATGGGCTTAAAAGCATCTTTGACTAGATGTGGTGACTGGTATGTGATCTCAGCGTGTATATGAATGACTAAGTAGATAATTAGATAGTAGACACAAACACAATCAATACCCATATATAAGTCTTCTAAAATTTAAATTTTTTTTAAAAAAAAATCCCTATATAAGGTCCACATTATCCTTCCTTCCTTGTCATTGAACTACTTGTTCTAGAGCTTGAAAAAATTCAACAAAGCCTCAATTTTTCTGTTTGATTTGTTTGGCCAACTGGGAATTCCACTTAGGATTTGACGTTCAAGCCGGTCCAATAATTTCTCTAGCCAATTTTATGACATTGAGAAGCAAAAAATATCGCCAGTGTCTTTATTTGCAAGTGTGATACATGGACCCAACGGAGGAATGGTCGTAATACAAAAACTTCTTTTGATTGTGGCGAATTTGGATTTGGTCAATCTACAGTGTCAACTTAATTTAAAATCAATCTGCCATAATCAAACTGCCTATGTTCCGTCTCATTCCTCTTGTTTCGTTCTTATGGTATATTCCTCCTCATTCTCAGCCAAAAAAAAAAAAAAAGCCTCCTCATAGCTAGACCACGAGGAGTGAGGACCATTTAATAAATTGAAAAGTTTTGGCTAAATCAATGAATACAAGGGAGTTAAGGTAAGCATTAACGTGGAATTTATAAAATTGGGATTACCAAACTAAAAATACTAAATACTTATATTATATACACAAATAGAGCAGTTTATCTCTTTCTGATTTGAGTTTTGTATATTTAGGTTAAAAATTTTAACTCTTGGAAATGTATACATAGGAGAAGGAATGAGATGGAATAAATAGATATAATAAGAAATGTCCAACACATTAGTGACTTGAAATGTCGGTTTCTGTGCGGCCTGCAAGTGAGAACTCTATACGTGATTGTCCCATGAATTTTCTTCTCAACTCTTATAAACTGCCTTACAAGTTACAATACAGGATGCATGATTTGTTAATTAGTGTTCCGGTTGCCATCATTGAAGATCATGGAGCTTAATTAGCAATTTGGTCATCTGTGGAGTTGTGTGGTCACGTTTATTAACTTTTTTTTTTTAAGAGAGTTTTAACTTATGACATCTGCTCTTAAACTCAATCGATTTTTAGTATAAACGGATATTTAACCTTAAATCTTTTATCACGTTTATTAACTCCATATTGCAAGAATAAATAAAATTGTTGTGTAGTAGAAATAAACGGCAAAATAGCTCTAGCTAGGAGGCTTGGCAATATTATTGGTTGGTGTTTAAGCCTAGCTAGGAGGTTAGCGGCAAGTTGGCAGCTTCATTGCCATTTTTTTTTTTCTGGATAGGATGTTGTTTCTCACTTTCTCTTCTTTTATATAGATTTTCGTTAAGTAGCGTTTGAAATTACATTTTCGTTCATAAAATTTTATTGTGTTAATGTGTGTTAAGTTGGGTGGTTTTTCGTAATTTGAGTTATCTATGATTCCCGGTTAGACAACTAGTACGATAAGAAAAGAAAAAATGTACTCCTAATATATTTTGCAAATAATAGCCAAAACTTTTTCAATGACATCTGTGGGGCCCAATAATCTGGTAGCCCAGCCCACTACGTTCCTGGGCCGAAGGCCCGAGCCAAGGAGACAATCCAAGTCCGAGGACGACCTCATCATCGGACGTCCGAGGGTTTAAAGGATAGGCTCGAACCAAGCGGTCACCTCAGCATTAAACACACCTGACAATCATCCTTGCCGCATTAATGAGGAAGGGACCTCCACCAGTATCACCTTGGAGGCTGTGACTCCCAAGGAGACTGGGAAGGCGGCTGATGGGACAAGCATCTAATAAAAGGGCCTAATCGCTCAACACATGTGGGGCTAGGATCAATTGTAAGGGGGATATATAATGTAAAGGAATCGCTCCTATAGGAGGGATCCGGGAGGTAGATTTGGGAGAGAAAGGAAGGAGAAAGAAGAAGAGAGAGAAAAAGGGGTAAGAGCCTCCTCGGCCCATGACCGAGGAGCCCATCCCAGATGTAATTTTATCTAAGTCCTTTGTTCTTTAAATAAAAGAGGCCGGAGTCCACGCCACCCGAGCGCCGGCGGGTGCCTAGACCTTCAACCCACTCTCTACAAATTCATTGCGGGGTTCGTTGGGCTTTTGACCCGGGTCCATTGGGCTTGGGCAGCCGAAAAACCCAGCCCCCACAATTGGCGCCGTCTGTGGGGAGGATTAGTGCACCGGTGGGCGCAATGGGTGACCATCCTAAGTAACCATTCTATGGAAGATCGACGGGGATGCAAAAAAAGAAAACCATCAAAAAGAAGAACATTGCAGAAAGATAAAAGTTGGAAGACAAGAGATTCATCAGTAAAAAAAAAAAAAGAAGACTTTCTATTATTTCATAAAGAAAAATTTACAGATTACAATCAGAGGCTCAGGCAAACTTGTTTTACAATTATTCCTACCAGCTAGTCCTACAATCAGAGGCCCAGGTGGACCAATCCTAAAACTAGCTAGAGGGAAGTGTCAACCCGTGCTCTTATTGGCATAAAGAGAATGGGAGAACTTGACAATAAGCGGGCTGGAGGGGGCTGGGGCTAGCTCGTTCCAAGGCCCTCAACGACTCCTTTCTCGGAGCGGCGGAGCTTGAACAAAGCGAGGAGCAGATACAGGGGCTCCGGGACGCCCTCCCCATGATGTTCCCTTGATTCTCTCCAACCTCCACGAGCGTTGGCCGTCGGTGACGGCAACACTCGGGCACTGCCCGTAATGAGAGTTCGCATGTCTCCTCCGTCGGGGGTGCGCTCTGAGGAGGGACGTTAGGTACTTCAACAATATCCCTCCGGGCCACCGTGCATGGCGCCATTGGGGTTACGCCTAGATTCTGCCGCACCAAAAGCCCAGTGGGGGCTGCGGCCACCACGGTTCTTGGCGCGGATGTCCTCACACCCACCCAAAAACGCCTCATACCAACTGACTCCGGTCACAACTCCGGCGGGGTTATTAAAGGGGATGGAGAAGCTAGAAAGGTGTGTTCTTTCTGTTTGTGTTGGGTAGCTCATGGAGTATGAGGAAACCATTCCCCTCAGAAGGCCTTATATAGAGGTATAGGGCTGGTGAGAATTAATTCACGCGGAGCCCAAAAAGAGGGTTACCGAAGCGTTGGATAATAATGAAGCCACCAATTCACGAGGCCATTAATGAAGGCGCGTCTCGCGCACTGAAGCGTCAGGCGCGGAATACGAACGGCCAAAGGACGCTTCGCAAATGACAGAGATGAGGGCTCGAGATGGAGATGAGATCAATGCCACGTGCAAGATCATGAGCCTCCCGAAGGAGGAATTGTCCTCAGTAAAGCAAACCGAGGACAAACCCCTACTTCCAGATGCCAAGCGTTAGACAGAACCAAGGCACTGCATGGTCCTCGGACTCAGGCCTGTGGGGAAACTAACCGCTCCAGATGCCAAGCGCTAGCCACATAACTTGAAGGCAGCAACTGTACCTAGGTCTTGCATGGTCCTCGGACTCAAGCCTACGGGGAGCTAGCCACATACCTTGAAGGCAGCAACTGTACCTAGGTCTTGCATGGTCCTCGGACTCAAGCCTACGGGGAGCTAGCCACATACCTTGAAGGCAGCAACTGTACCTAGGTCTTGCATGGTCCTCGGACTCAAGCCTACGGGGAGCTAGCCACATACCTTGAAGGCAGCAACTGTACCTAGGTCTTGCATGGTCCTCGGACTCAAGCCTACGGGGAGCTAGCCACATACCTTGAAGGCAGCAACTGTACCTAGGTCTTGCATGGTCCTCGGACTCAAGCCTACGGGGAGCTAGCCTCATACCTTGAAGGCAGCAACTGTACCTAGGTCTTGCATGGTCCTCGGACTCAAGCCTACGGGGAGCTAGCCTCATACCTTGAAGGCAGCAACTGTACCTAGGTCTTGCATGGTCTTCGGACTCAAGCCTACGGGGAGCTAGCCACATACCTTGAAGGCAGCAACTGTACCTAGGTCTTGCACGGTCCTCGGACTCAAGCCTACGGGGAGCTAGCCACATACCTTGAAGGCAGCAACTGTACCTAGGTCTTGCATGGTCCTCGGACTCAAGCCTACGGGGAGCTAGCCACATACCTTGAAGGCAGCAACTGTACCTAGGTCTTGCATGGTCCTTGGACTCAAGCCTACGGGGAGCTAGCCTCATACCTTGAAGGCAGCAACTGTACCTAGGTCTTGCATGGTCCTCGGACTCAAGCCTACGGGGAGCTAGCCACATACCTTGAAGGCAGCAACTGTACCTAGGTCTTGCATGGTCCTCGGACTCAAGCCTACGGGGAGCTAGCCACATACCTTGAAGGCAGCAACTGTACCTAGGTCTTGCATGGTCCTCGGACTCAAGCCTACGGGGAGCTAGCCTCATACCTTGAAGGCAGCAACTGTACCTAGGTCTTGCATGGTCTTCGGACTCAAGCCTACGGGGAGCTAGCCACATACCTTGAAGGCAGCAACTGTACCTAGGTCTTGCACGGTCCTCGGACTCAAGCCTACGGGGAGCTAGCCACATACCTTGAAGGCAGCAACTGTACCTAGGTCTTGCATGGTCCTCGGACTCAAGCCTATGGGGAGCTGGCCACTTATCTCGAGGGCGGCAACCGAACCAAAACACTGCATGGCCCTCGGACTCAGGCTAACGGGGAAGCTAAATGCTTGGGATGAACCTAAGTGTTAGGCAGAACCAAGGCTCTGCACGATCCTCGGACTCAGGCTCACGGGGAAACCAACCACCTCAGATGATCCTAAGAGTTAGACAGAACCAAGGCACTGCATGGTCCCAGGACTCAGGCCTATGGGGAAACTAACTCCTTCAGAGGATTCCAGGTGTTGGACAGAACCAAAAGCGCTGCATGATCCCAGGACCCAGACCTATGGGGAAAACTAACTACTTCAGGGAATTCTAGGTGTTAGCCAGAACCCAAAGCACTGTACGGTCCTCGGACTCATGCTTGTGGGGAAGTCAATCACATCAAGGAGAACCTAAGTGTCAACCTAAAGAATTTTCTACCCAGCCCTTAGGGGAAGATGGGCCCACTCAAGCACACATGCCTTCGCTACAACAATTGACGCCGCGACTGGCCACGGTGCAATTAAAGATAAAATTACACAAGTAAAGCAGGAAGGAATAACGTTCAAGAAAGTAAACAACCACAACAAACAGGAAAGAAACAAAGCTCGCGTTTCATTGAGTTCACAAATGCTACATGATGAGAACCACCTTACAGTCACGATACCATAAGAAAAAAGAAGAAAATACAAAAGGCCAGAAAGACAACAGGGTCGGAGGGCCTGCCTCACTCATTTATACTCCTCCATCAACCGGGGGCTGGACCATAGCAGCATCAAGGCTCCCTGAACTTTGGCCAGAGGGGACGGCCCGCGAAGGCGAAGCAAGAATGGTGGCCTCCTCGGCAGGGGGAGCTTCGGCTCCAGCGCCAGACTCCACAGCCTCCCGGGGCGCCTCCCCAACGGGGTCCTCACTTGATTCAGCCACCTTGGAAGGTTCACTTCCTTGGGCGGGCTCAGCCACGGGCTCAGCAGTTGATGTGTCTTCACCCGTAGCAGTGCCGGCTTCCTCCACAGCCTCGACGGCCTCAGTGCCACTAGGAGCCGCCTCGCGGATGGCAGGGGGGTAGTACACGTTCTCCTCCTTCCACAGGTCGGATGAGGCCTCGACCCCAGCCTGCCTAAGAGCCTCTCACCAAACCTCGGCCGAGTAACGCCTGCACAACGCGGGGACTTCAGACCTGAAGGTTGCTGCGGTCTCTTCCATCCCCGTGGTGTAAGCCTCCTCCTCGGCCTCCCTCTTAGTGGCCAAGGCCTCCTCCTTGCCCTGGTCAGCCTCTAACTTGGCCCTAAGGGCCTCATCTCTCGCCCACTCAGCCGCCTTTTTGTCCGACTCGGCGGCGGCCACCTTTTGGGGTAGATCAGCTAACAACCCCCTTGCAGCCTTCAGCTGCTCCTCCGCCTCAGCCAGGCGCTTTGAGTAATCCTCGGCCTGCTTCTGAAAACCGACGAGGCCGGACAGTGCAGTATCCCGGGCACTGGTCATCGCACTCAGCTCCTCCCGGGCTTTGGACAGATCGGCCTCAGAGTGTTTCAGGACCTGGGTGGCCTCCAGACGTTTCTCGCGCTCTACCTCCATGGCCTTCCCCTGGCTCTGGGCTATGTCCTCCAATCTAAAGGTAGCCTGAACGGCCTGCCCAACAAAACAGACAAATCTTTAGCTGAGACCAAAAAAGCGAAAGAGGAGAGCTACACTTAGTAAAAGTTCCAAATTTTGAGGAGCTTACCATCCCCAAATATCGCTTGAGGCAGAAGAAGACCTCCCTGCTCCTCATAGTCGCCAGTTCTGCCATGTCGGCGGGGAGTAACAGGCACCTTTCAACCGCATCGGCCACGTATGTGCCCTCACCCTCGTTGAAATCTCTGAGGGAGGAGTCTTCCCTCAGCGGCGCCCCACGGAGCATTGGGGCCGGAAGCCAGGCCCTAGGCTCGGGTTGGTCATCAATCTGTTTGTCCGAGCCTCGGGAGCCTATCTTCAGCTGTTTGGAGGGCCGCCGGTCATCACCCTCCTCCCGTGGGGGCTCGGACCTCTCCTCGGCTAGCCTTTTGCCCTTATCCCTCTTCTGCTTGGGATCAGAGGGCTCACGCCTGGAAGGCAGACTCGTCTCGGGCGGAGGGGGAGGAAGCCCTGATTGTGCGGAGGCCGACTTGCCCTGGGCAGAGCGGGTTCTCGGAGGAGGAGGAGGGACCTCTGACTTGGATTTCTCTGGCTGGCCTTCAAGCAGTTCAGCCAAGCTAACTTGCGGCTTCTTCTTGTAGCCCATTTTTCGCCGAGAAGAGGACCTGGATGCTGAGAAGTCCGCTTCGGTCAGTTGAGGGTCACCCAAATCTCCTGGAGGATCCTCGGACTGATGAGCTTGATCAAACACGTCAAATTCGTCCTCGGCGGGACCAAAATCAGCAACCTCCACTTCCCTCTCAGGGCCTGCTTCGGCGGGCTCCGAGATCCTAGAAGAGGAGGAGGGACCCGCAAGTGTTGCGCCTCCTGATGTGGAGGGCACTTCAGGGAACCGAAACCCGTCCTCGGTCACCGTTATCTGCTGAAGACGAGGATCCTTTGCTCTAATCACGTGCTTCGGTGCCGCAAATACCTTGTGAGCCGGGTCGTATTTCAAAATTTCGTGGGCGGCCCTAACTTGATTATCCGCTGCGTTCACAAAAACCTCCGCCCTCAGCGCCTTCTGCAGGTCTTCCCGGTTGATTAGGCCGAAGTGGCGCGTGAAGGCGTGCGGATCTGCAAAAGGAAACACATCCATATTAGAAACCAAATATGGCAGGAGAAGGGGGGGAGAGAAAGGATGGAACTGATTAGGGTCCTAGAGCTCTCTCTCTTTCCATTTTTCCACTGCCCACCTGGGATCCCCTCCGTCGTCGGGCAGTGAAGGCCATCATGCCAGTCTCCAGACACGATGAGAAAATCTTTGTTCAACCCCTTGCTGGACTCAGGGAGACACTGAATGAGCCGGACTCTGTCATCCCTGGTCTTCAGATAGTAGGTTTCGCCCTTCAGGCACTGGAGATTATAACACCAGTTGACGTCATGGTGGGTCAGTCTCAGGCCCAGCTTCTCATTTAGGGCATCCACACAGCCCAGAACCCTAAAGACGTTAATGGCGCACTGAGTGGGGGCTAGTCGAAAGTGTATCAGATAGTCCCTCATCACCGGACCCATGGGTATCCTCAGGCCACCTTCGACGAAGGCAACAATGGGAATCACCACCTCACCCTCCTGCCTCAGGAAGCGCCACTCACTCTGCGCACAATACCTCAAGCCCACGTTGGCAGGTATCTTGTAGTCGGCGATGAATTTCTCCATCGCCTCCTCAGTGAAGACATACTTCTTAAAAATACCCATCCCAAACGAAGCCTAGACGAGCTAAGAAGGAGTAAACGAAAAAGAGGCAGAGAGGAAAAAAGGGAAAAAGTTCCAAGGGAGACAGAGTGACTTACAGAAATGTGTAGAAGCTCCTCGGACAAGCTTTTTATGCTGGAGATGTGGACTCTTGGGTGCAAAGATGCAGAAGAACCAAGCTTTCAAATGGGTATTTATACCCTCAAATTAAGGAACAGTACGGTTTTTCCCACTTCTAACTGCTATGCGAATCCCCACCGTTGGATTGACATCCTCCCGTTGAACGTGGGGAGCAAAAAGCCGTCAGGATTTAATGAGGGGCACGTCACGCCCATCAAGGCATTAATAACGCTTCTGAGGCAGGCGAAAAGACTCCAATACCCCCAAAGGGCCGAACCCCAGCGGCACATAATACACATCCGAGGACATCAAAATCCTCCTCTCCGCCCGAGGAGGCGGACAGCAAAATTTTGGGGGGCTATTGTGGGGCCCAATAATCTGGTAGCCCAGCCCACTACGTTCCTGGGCTGAAGGCCCGAGCCAAGGAGACAATCCAAGTCCGAGGACGACCTCATCATCGGACGTCCGAGGGTTTAAAGGATAGGCTCGAACCAAGCGGTCACCTCAGCATTAAACACACCTGACAATCATCCTTGCCGCATTAATGAGGAAGGGACCTCCACCAGTATCACCTTGGAGGCTGTGACTCCCAAGGAGACTGGGAAGGCGGCTGATGGGACAAGCATCTAATAAAAGGGCCTAATCGCTCAACACATGTGGGGCTAGGATCAATTGTAAGGGGGATATATAATGTAAAGGAATCGCTCCTATAGGAGGGATCCGGGAGGTAGATTTGGGAGAGAAAGGAAGGAGAAAGAAGAAGAGAGAGAAAAAAGGGTAAGAGCCTCCTCGGCCCATGACCGAGGAGCCCATCCCAGATGTAATTTTATCTAAGTCCTTTGTTCTTTAAATAAAAGAGGCCGGAGTCCACGCCACCCGAGCGCCGGCGGGTGCCTAGACCTTCAACCCACTCTCTACAAATTCATTGCGGGGTTCGTTGGGCTTTTGACCCGGGTCCATTGGGCTTGGGCAGCTGAAAAACCCAGCCCCCACAACATCAATGGTAATAGTGATCAATGTAATATACATTGATGTATATTACATTATTTTTATGATTTGTCATGAAAAAAACATATGAACAAGTTTTGGCTCAAAATATTTTTTTTTTAATTTGTTGTTGCAATTATCGAATTAATATATATATATATATATATATTATGTTGTGATATCAACAATATCAAATTCATATGAGAACATTACTAACGCCTATTAGAAAAGATAAGATATTGTTATAGAAAAGACAAAAACATATTTCTCAAATCTTTGATATTATATTAGAAAATGCGATACATAACTTTGAGACAATGATAAAATATAAACATTAAAATGAATAATATTTCATAAAAAAAATTAATAAATTACAGAGAAAGAGAAGCATTAACTAGTTTTGGCTATTTGCAATCACATCAATGGTAATAGTGATCAATGTAATATACATTGATACCGTTGCAAATAGCCAAAAACTTGTTCAATATATTAACTGTCCAAGAAATTGCAATAACACCAATGGTAATAGTGAATCAGTGATCAATGCTATATACCAAAAGGATGCCATGGTATATTCTGTCCAAGAAGTGTGTTTTTGGGTGTTTTGGGGGTGGGGAGGAATTGAAAGAAATGGGGTGGTTTAAGTTTTTATAGATTTGAGTGTGTTTTAATTTGGACACGACTGACTAAGTTCCCTTTTAATTTCACACAATCTTTTTTTTTTTTTTTTTTTGGGTTGAGAAAAAACATCATCAAATTGGATTAATAAACGAACTAATGAATTACATCAACGAAAACTAAATAAGAAATGTTTGGTGGAATAGATTTCATCCAAACTAAGTAAGGGGAAGACATCGATCCTAGCTCTTTTAGCTAATGTATGAGCTATAGAATTACTGCTTAGTATGAGAGAAGGAATAGGTTTGTAAGAAACCCGAAATAAACTTACAGTCTTTGACATTATGTCCAATACAAGATCGATCTGGAGACTCTCCAGATAAGGCCTTAAAAACAATTTCTGAATCACCTTCAATGACAACCCGATGCAAACCCAATTCCGCAGAAAAAATTGCTGCTCTCTCGAAGCCAGAGCCTCCAACACTTGACGCTTACTGACATGTGAATCCTTTCTGCTAGGGAGGCCATCACTTCACTCTTGTCATTCCTTTGGACTGACTTGAAATGTCGGTTTCTGTTTGGCTTGCAAGGGATAACAAAATAGGTGATTGTCCCATTTAATTAAAGAACTAAGATTTGGCATCAAATACCATTAAATCTGTTAGAGATATATATTAGACTACTAGTATAATAATGTTATTTAACAAAATCCACAAAGTCCAACAAAGTTAACCTTATGTTTGTCACCGAAAATGGAAGTCAGAGACCAAATATTAGAAGCACTGGTACACAACTCCAGCTTATATGCCATGTGTCTCAGGGCCAAACTTGCACGGTTTTCACCCCTCACACAGTGACAGGTCATTCATTAGTAGTAGCAAAATGTAATATTTTGCTAATAGCCAAAACTTGTTCAATAAAAGCCAAAACTTGTTCAATGACATCAATGGCAATGGTGAAAAAGTTTTGGCTTGTTTACCGAAAAAAAAAGAAACAGTTTTGGCTTTAAATGTTTCTTTATTAATATTACCATCGATGTCATCGAACAGTTTCTTTAAACGTGTCCAAACTAAAAAATGTAATATGTTTTGCAAATAGACAAAACCTGTTCAATGACATCAATGGTAATAGTGATCAATGTTATATTACATTGATCACTATTAATGCAGGCATAGGTGTGGTGGTGCATGACAGCCAAGGATGGGTGCTGGCTGCTTTGTCATTGAGACATTGGCTAGCTATTCGGCGGGCTATTGGGTTTGCAATTGAGACTAGTTTCAATTATGTTATAATTGAGAGTGACTCACTTTCGGTAGTTAAAGCTATCCAAGACACTGCTGTCTTATTAGGCATATCATAGATGACGTGAAGCATTTCTCGATGGCCACGAAAAGCTGTGAATTCCATCACACAAAGAGAGGCAAAGCTTGAAGAGATTCCTCCGTGTCTGTTGTAATTTAAAACGATGACGTGTAATTGCTTGTTTCTTTTTTGTTAGTTCTATTGATCTGATTCTCAAAAAAAAGGAAAAAGAAAGTGACTTGAAATATCTCTCAGCAAAAACAAAAAGATTTGGACGGTTTTTTGTCAGAGACCAAATATTAGCACTGGCACGCACAGCTCCAGATTAATTATTTGCCATGTGTGATGTGTCTCATTAGAGCCAAATTAGACTTGCACTGTTTTCATCCCTTGAGATCGCCATGCGCTTCCTTCCTAATGGTTTAGATTAAAAGTTAAAAAAATAAGAATTTAAAAAAAATTCAAAATTTTGAAAAAAATGAAAATGACGCGAGATATTGCATAGTGCAATAGTCCTCAATGTTACATTGGATTCCAATTCCTCCCCGGCAGGGTCGGCACACTCACACAGTGACACAGGTGACAGGTCATTCACACCACAATGCCTGTGTTTTTCAAGTGCTTTCAAAATTTCTTGATAATAGTTTCTCACAAAAAAAAAAAAAAAAATTCTTGATAATACCAACACCATACTTTAGGAACCAACTTTATCATATGAACCGCCTTAACATACGTAATACGTGGCCTAGACGTCTCTCGAATTTCTGTTACTACTATAAATTTAAGCCACTTGTTCATTGACCAAACATACATTGAAAATTCACATCCTATATCTCTTGTGGTTTGATTAGAAACACATCAAACCACATCTTGATAGAGAAAAACATGTTTTCGAAGAAAAATGTCTTCACCATTGTAAAGGTGGTGATGATCATGGTACTCACATTGTTCATTCTTAAAAGCAAGCCTGTTGAAACTACAAGGCTTTTTGTTGTCATGAAGTCAAATAAACTTGAGACAGTCAAAGTGGTGCCAGTTTCTCAAGTTCCAGCCCTGATTCCACCTTCGGCGCCTAATTCATGCACTTACTTGCCTGGACCCGGTAATGGTTCAGGCTGCCATCATCATTGAAGATAATGGAGCTTACTTAGCAATTTGGTCATATGTGGAATTTGTACCCACATTTATTCTGAATTGCAATAATATATATAAAATTGTTATGTTATGGCAAAATAGCTCTAGCTATTTGCCAAATTTTTGTTTTATGTTCTAGTTGCATCTAATCGTAGCAAACGAAAAAAAGAATGTTCTCTCCTTTTCAGTATTATTGGTTATTTATTTAGTTGTTTCCGGATTAGCAGTGTGTTTGGTAACGTTGGAAGAGGGAAAAAGAAAAGAGAAATGATAGGAAATGTTGTCTTTTCCTCCTTTTGGCCAGTATGATAGATTACAAAAGGGCAGAAAAGAAACCATTTCCCTAGCCCACGTGTTTGCAATCCGCTAACTGGGGCCCACATAAGAGAATTGAGTTCGGGGTGTAATTTTTGTATTTATCAGCAATATATGAGAGTGAGACCCACTTCTTTGCGTTATCCACGTACCCGGTGCTCTCCCTCCATTTCCATTCTCAAATCTCCAAGGCTTCTCCACAACCAGACATGGGTGTGTGAAAAACAATAGAACTTTTTTTGGGCAACAACATTTTGGGGTTAAGGGTTGTTGTTGTTGTTTGGGTAAGCTAAATTGTTGAATTGTTTAGGGTATTTTTATTGTTGGATCACCGGATGCTTTGCCATCTGGGTATAGGAAATTTTTGCCTTTATGGTGAATTTTCCTGTGGGTAATTATTATTTTATGTAAGAATCACCTTAGGGTAATTAAAGTCAATTAATTACCAGACGAAATTGGCTTCATGGTGAGTTTGCCTTAGGGTAATTAAATTTTTTTTTAATGACTTATTATTATTATTATTATTATTATTAGTTTTAGTAATGTTTCATTTGAAAATGCTTGTGAACATCATGTGAAATGTTATCCCAAGGGCTATGCACTTTCATGCATAGGAATTATATGGTCTATACTACTCACAATGGTTGTGAATTGTATACAAAACTCAGTGTTGGGTAACCTATAGACCTATAGACAGGAGATACATTGCAGCCTCTTCTGGGCTGAATCTTGCTGCTAGTGCTGTGATGAGTAATCTGCCCTCACCTATTAATTTTTTTAAAAAAATTTATTATAGCTTGCTTCATCCATATTTTTTTTCAATCATCTAGGTCTGAACTATTGTTGTGCTGAATGCCTCCTGACAATTATTTTTATGGTGAATGTTGTCTGATGGATTGATGACTATCAAAACTTAGATTCATGAGATGTGCCAATTATAGGTTGCTTTTGTTAATAGATTTTGTTGTTTAAGTATTGTTTTTGGTGATTATACTGTCATTGGATGCAATGGATTAGTGATTGGGCTTGTCCCGTTGATGTTAGTTTGATTTGGAATGTGATAATGGTTAATGGAACTGTATCTCTTTCTAGTCTCTAATTTTTTTTGTTTTTTGGTAAATACAGCTTGCATAACTAACTTTAGATCTTACAAAACTACTTTACCGATCCTCAGAGTTATCAAACTCTGATAAAATAAAATAAAAAGGTACATCAGAAGGGGATCTTCAAAAAACATGACATCTGAAACTAAGGAACAACCTCTCTTATAGCTGAAGTGTCAGCACACTTGTTGGTTTCCCGATGGTTGTGCTTCACTTCATACCTATGGAATGCTTGGACTAAATTCTTGCAGTCATGTACAAGGCTACAGATAAGAATGTTAGGACAAGAAACACTGTTGAAAGCTAATACAATTTCCATAGCATCCAGTTTCACAATTAAATAATGGATGCCTAACTCCCTAGCTAAAATGAGACCATACCTAACTGCCCAAACTTCAGCCAAAACACTCGAAGCTTGTTGATGTAGGGAATTTAAGTAATTGTTTTACATTTGTAGTTGAACACAAAACCAGTAGCAATAGATGCTTGTGTCTAAACAGTGGGTTAGAGATTGTTATTGTAACAGCAATTACTTATGGTCATTTGTACTTAGTATGTTAGTTGATTAGACTGCCAATTACAAATCAGGTTAAGTCTTTAATTGAGCCAATCCAGTGGCTGCTAGTATAGTGTAGCTTGCATAAATAGCAGATTAGGCTCTCACTCTCATTTGTATTTAGTTTTTGTATGTGAATGAAATGAGCCCTTTAGAGCTTTTCTTGAACTTTATAGAGGTGCCTAACCACCTATCAATTTCTTTTAAGTAACTCGCATTCCATTTAGTTCTAATACATATCACAACCCATCACTTTCCCTGCATCACTTGCCCAATAGCTCTGTAGAATCCGTTTACCCAGTTACCCTCTGCATTTCGAATAAGTCCACCCGCACCAGCCTGGCCTGTGATCTCCCCGGAGGATGATAGAGACAGAGACAAATCCAACGACATCGTTTCAGGAAATCCAATTACAATGATGCCGTTTCAGTAAAACTTAATACAAACAGCAGCATTTCATACAAGTGCCAAAGCCCCAAATTGTGCTCTGTCTAATTATCTCCCTCAGGTTTAACACATGGTGCAATTAGTGGAAACATGTGTTTAATTACTGATCACAGGCTGTCAATCTGTTAAGAGATGTTAGAGTTCTGTTAGAGAATTAGTTCTGGTTTACCGCCTAAATTGATCTAAGCCTAAGCTTATCTCAGTCCTATAAATAGGACTCTTGTATTGCGTTACAGAAGGTGCTGCATAATATCAGATTCAGATATTTTTTAATCTTTCTCTATCTCTGTTTTACTCTTTCGCACGTACAATCTCAAACTCTTTCAGAGGAACCATCGGTATTGAGTTGAACCAGCCCACCGGAGGTGTTTCCCATTTCAGAAACATAGTAGACCTGGCTGTAGATGCATGGTTTGAGGGTAAATAGGCAAAATTTCCATTGCATGACTTAAACTTAGATACTTTAGTCTTGGGTTAAGGCATTTATTGCTGAAAATTACTGCATTTCTATGCTGCCAAAGATTCCATATGCCTATCAAAAACATGATAGCCCAATGGATAGAAGATTGAGCATGAATAATAGAACAATTGCCATTCCTTTTGAACCAGGAATGAAGGGGGTTTCCCAAGAGAACCCCACTTCATTCTTGTGGAAAAACTACACATGTTGAGCATAGTTTGGGTTTTGTTATTTGCACTTTAATATATATCTTGTGGAGAGGTTACATATGTTGCAATGGCAACAGGCAATTGAAACTTTTCTTGGTTTTGAAGCCAAACATGACAGAATACGTGCTATAAAACAAAAAAATAACTCTGATGGAATTCTATGATCTATGCCACTCACAATGGTTGTGTATTGCATACAGAATTCAGTGTTGGGTAACCTATAGATCGGAGATACATTGCAGCCTCCTCTGGGCTGAATCCTGCTGCTAGCGGTGACCAGAAACTCTTCCCTTGCTGTAACGAGTAATCTGCCCTCACCTATTAATATATATTTTAATTATAGCTTTGCTTCATCCAAATTTTTTTTCAGTCCTCCAGATCTGAACTATTGTTGTGCTGAATGCCTCCCTACAATTATGTTTATGGTGAATGATGTCTGATGGATTGATGAATATTGAACCTTAGATTCATGAGATGTGCCATTTATAGGTTGCATTTGTTAATAGATGTTGTTTGAGTATTATTTTTGGTGATTATACTGTCATTAGAGTGCATCTAATTAGTGATTGGGCTTGTCCCATTGATGTTATTTTGATTTGGAATGTGATAATGGAACCATTATTTCTTTAGTCTCCAATTTTTTGTTTGGCTTTTGTTATTTGCACTTTTATATACCTTGTGGAGAAGTTACATATGTTGCAATGGCCGATTAATCAAATTTATAAAGGGCCTATTGAGATCTTTGGGTGAGTCTATTGTTATCTTACTATATATAAAAAGAGAGAGTTTTGCCTGTGTGTTTGTTGTGTAATAAAATGGCAGTAGAAGGGACAAACGATAGGTTGAAATCAATTGTGTTGGGCTGGAGAGAGAGCTTGGGCTTTTTTTATTTTTCATTTTTTTTTCCTATTGTTATCTATTGCCAGATTTTCCTATGGATTTTTCTCTCAACCACTACTAGCACCGAGTAGTGAGTACTGATAGAGAAACACGTATAGAAGGAGGTGGTATTGCATGTTTCAACTATGTGTAGAAGAGAGGAGAAGAAGAAAATGATTCCACTACATATTTCTTCTACAAATTAGAACTTCAGGATTGTGGGTTGTAAGTTGGGCATTAGATCTTTCATGTTTTTCAATTACTAAGAAAATGATTTATTGATTGATGGATTACAATATGCCTCCATGCTTAGGAACTTGGAGGAAAGAGAAGAGGGAGAAAGGGAAAGGAAGGTTGCAAGTGATTATGAATTGAATTTTAGGTACTTTAATGCGGATGCATTTGAAGTGTTTGTGAAAACGTACGAATTGGCTTTTGGGTAAGTTTCTGTTATTTGTTTGTTAGCTTAAATGATGATATAAGCTTGATGAAACATGTGGCAATAAAACATGATGTCAGTTTTCATGTGAAGTGTTTGTCTTAAGGGTCAGAACCTTAATGAACTCAACCTGAGTGTATAAAGTTGGATGGCCACATATTATTAGTGTATAAGGAACTCAACCTGAGTGCATATGTACAGCTATCTTTTAGATTGCTTTTGTTTCTTTTCTAATTTTGTATCATGTATAATGATGCTATTAATGTTTTCTCTATATCTTTATTTTGTTAGACAGGAAGCAGGACTTATACAGTTATACCGAGGGTCCAGCCAATGCCTTTATAGTTGTAGAAAAAACTTATCCAATGATCAAGAAGGCCTAACCCCGTGTTTTTGAGAGATTCTTTGCCCACATAAAAAAAAAAAATTTATCCAATTATCAAGCTGATTCTCTTACTTGTAGCTCATTGAAGCTTATATCATATTATTGTACTATAGTCCTAATTCATGCTTTTGTACTTAATAGGAGCAAATCAAGCATGTTGAGGAACAATTTAACTGTGTGTCGCAGTTATTTTCCTGAGGTTTAGTGATTATAAACTATTTCATTTGGTAGACTTGACCTACTTATTCTAGTAAGGATATGCCACTTGATTTTTCAGTTTATTGCAGATTTACTATGAGCAATCACCAATTTGTTGGATCCAAACCAGAGAAATCTTCAGTTAAGAGGAACTTATAAATATTTCATCTTTCATTTTTATGCTAGAAACCTGGTCTTTTTAGGTCTTTCTTTCGTTCTCCCAGATGAGAGAAGATGTCAAATCTGGCATCTTTGTTGAAAATCTCACAGAAGAGTATATATGTACTATGAAGGATGTGACTTGGGGCTTGATAAAGGTTCTCTATTTGTTATACCTTTTCTACTGTAAGCATAGCATGAATACATATTGTGTTTTGGCGTTTATGGCTTTACTGGGTGGATTATTCACATGGAAATGTTTTGAGTAGTGTCTTTAGAGACTTAGAGTCTGTTTGGATATTACTTATTTTGCTGAAATTGAAAACTTATTGCTGAAAGTACTATAGATAAAGGTAAAAATTAGTTGAAATAGTACAATGGGGTCCATAAATAGTACCGAAAAGTGCAGTGAGACTCATGAATAGTAGCAAAAATAAGCTAAATAGTAAAATAATTTTCATTTTTAAGTAGTATCCAAACGGAGGCTTATTCTCAACTTTCGGTTGAGAATGAAACAATTGGATCATACAAATGTGCATTGCAAATGAAATCATTTGATTTCATTTTGCTATTTTTTTTTCTTTCTTTCTTTTAAATTTGATAAATTTGGATACTGATGCTTGATTCTAAGCTTGTAGTTTTTATTGGATAATTCAAGTTCAGTTACGTGGAAAACATCTCAAAGCGTTGTCCCTGTTTGTGGCTAGCTAGCCTAGCTTACTCGTAAGGCCCGGTGAATCCTTAGGTGCTGAGACAAATTTCTAGTCCAAACTCCAAGACAAATTTCCAGTGGCTTGGATGGTCTCTTGCATATGGGCTTACCTACTTTAGACATGGTTCATGTAGTTCCTGATGACTTCTCGGAATTCAACACTGCACTAAAAGCTGCTTAAGAAAAGTATAGATTTTTTCATAGTAGTCACACGAATACAAATGTGTTACTTTCCTCCATAGTATTATTCGTGTCTCACGGAATTGATTAAGAACCCCAAGAGGCCAAGACAGTGGGTTTAGTTTTTATTATTATCATCTATATATATATACCCGAAGCCTCTACTAGCTCTACAATTTTCCGCGTCATTTATGTTTTTTTTTATTAATTCTTTTTAACGTTTTGTTATATTAGGATTTATCAATTTAACTCTCCCATCAGTATACAATAATACAACTCCCCCATTAGCCTTCATGTCACCTTTTTTTTTTTTTTTTTAATTCTTTTTAAATTTTTATTATTATATTAAAATTATCAATTTAGAACCCTAATACAAGTATACAACTCCCTCTTTAGCCTTCACATCTAAACCCCACAACCTCTCTGTTTTCTCATATACGCTGGCACCCCAAAACTCAGATCCTCCCGCTGCCGCCGCCACCATGGATCACCGCCACTACATCGATTTCTCTTTGTCTCTCCATGGTCGCTCAATCCAGCCCATCATATTCTATGTCTGCAAATTATTTGGAGGTAATTAAAACATGTTTTTTACTCTCCTTAATTTCTATATATTGCTCTCTCTCTATCCGCTTCAATTTTTCATGGAATTTTGTTAGTTTGTGGCTGTTGGTTGCGCCGGATTTAAGTTTTTTTTTGTTTTTGTTTTCATGGAATTTTGTTGGTTTGTGGTTGTGGGTTGCTCTGGATTTAAGTTTTTTTTTTTTTTTTTTTTTTTTTCTTTGCAGATTTCCACGTTTTCTTCTTCTTCCTTTGTTGTCAAATCTATGGCAAAGAAGAATCATGAAATTTTTGTAATTAGATTTTCTTTTTCCCTTTTTTTTGTATGCAAATTTTATTGGATTTTTGGTTTCTTGGGATTCTTCTATTTGGTTTTAATTTTGGGTTTGTTTTAGTTGATATATAGTGTTTTTGTCATCTTCATTTTACATTGTTTTGGATTTTCTTTTTCCCTTTTTTTGGTTATGCAATTTTTATTGGATTTTTGGTTTCCTGAGATTCTTCTATTTGATTTCAATTCTGGGTTTGTTTTGGTTTGATATATAGTGTTACTGTCGTCTTCATTTACATTGGTTTTCCCTTTTTATAAATTATTATAATCTCTGGGTCTTCTTATATGATAACCTATGGAATGTTATGTTGAGCTTCTCTGATGAGCAAAATCTGAACCCAAGGTAAGAATTCGGATTTGCTTTCAATCGAAGACCTACTTACTCTATTATTATTTTCTATATATTGCTCTTTCTCTCCACTGCAATTGTTCATGTGGGTGATTTACTTTTGGTGTTTTGGGTTGCTATGGCTGAATGTTCCTCCTTAGCAGGAGGAAGTTTCGGTATTTAATCATCTTGATTTAACTTTGATCTTATATTTTAGATGGGTTTTTTTTTTTTTTTTTTTTTTTTTTTTTTTTTTTTTGTTATTAATATGAGCCTTTTAGCGTACCAATTACTTGCATTGGTACCAATTAATGAATTTCCAATGGGTTTAATTCTTTTTCTTGGTGATAGGTTTCAAATTTGCTACATAGAACATTTGGTCTTTGTTTTCCTTTTTGTTCTTGAAAAGATATCATAATTTCATTGTTAGATGATAGTTGGAAATATTTACAAATTTTCAGTTAGTCCAGAAATTTGATTTTCCAGGTTCCAAGGATGAAGGAGATCAAGATTTCAAAGGCTAATTTGATGTAAGTCGTGGCTTTTGTGATGGGTGGAATTCAGGAAGCCTGCAATGATATTTAAATCTTTCAATGGTATCATATACATAATACCAAGTTTTGTATTTTTATATTCCCAGTATTTGATATATTGTTTTAACCAATCCATTTGATTGTATTAGTCGTAGTGGAGGTTGGCTATTATGGTCAAATCGGAACCAAGGCATGTGGATGAAACTCTAAAGTTAGTAGTGGATTTGGTGCAAACAACTTGTACACTTGCTATGGAATATATGGAAGCTTAGAGAAATAATCAGTTTAGATAGCCTGTTGAAGGGTGTACATGGCCTCTGTGGATTTGGGGCTTCAAGCAGTTGAGGTAGAGTGTGAATTTAAAAGTCCAGTAGATGAAGTAAAGTTAGCAGGACCTACCAATTTGAGCATTGGCCACATCGTTCCTTAATGATGTTAGACTACTTTGTAGTTGGTTTTTCTATTAGGAATTTATTTTTCTCTTATGGCTTTCCTTGAACAAACGGACCAACAGAGAAGATAGCATGTGAAGTAAAGAACTAGCTGGGTTTGCTAGACAATGATGTATTGGATGAAACAGCATCCCCCATGTATTAAGACTCTACTAAACAGTGAGGTACTTGCTCAATAAATAATTAAAAATTTAAAAAAAAATTAAAAAAAAAAACCCAAATGTATTTGTAGCATTTTTTATTGGAATGCCTTGCTTCCTTTTGGCATTTTTACTACAGTGTTACTCCAAAAAATTTTTAATTAGATTTTTTTTTCTATTAAAAGTTGTGCTATTACCCCAGTCCATTAAAAATCACTTCTCATGTTTTAGTTTTAAAGTTGTAATATCTATTGGACAATATAGTATTTTGTGTTTCAATGCATTAATATTTTTCTTTTTTTAAAACAAAAAAAATTGTCATATTTGAATGATATCTTGAATAATCACTAACTATATATAGAATATTATTAATGTCATCTCTGATTTGTAAGCATTTCATTTAATTATATAAGTTATTCCAACTAGAATAAAATGAAATGAAGGTTTGAAATAATATTTTAAACTACCATAAATAAATATTAAATATAAACTAAAATTAATAAAATTTTCTTTTTAAAATCTTATTTTCAATAGTTTTCCCGCGCATTGCACGGGTTATCGACTAGTTTTAATTAAAAATGTTCATCAATTTTCCTATATAGCACAATCGATGTTCACCATTTATGCCGCAGTCTTGGTTAATACAAAACACAGGATGAAAAAATAGTCTTCTAGATAGTGTTCGAGGCTAAATACTTACAGCCCAACACAATCGGCCAGCAAAGTTAAATTTTCAAATTCGAGCTCATAAAGGAGTTAAAGGCCCAATTACTCAAGGCTAGACAAAATGGTTTTACCTTCTGCTACCACAAAAGGATGATACAAAATCCTGAAACCTAAACCTGTATTTCACAAAACTATTATTTGAGCTTGTGCCTAAGAATTAAGATCAGTTTCATCATGCCGTCCAATCCTACTTGAAAAGCCGAAATGAAAAGTAAGGGAGTTGTCTTGGAGACAATAAAAGGTTTTTTTTTTTTTTTTTTTTTTTTTTTTTTTTTTCAATATTTGGGCTCCACGCTAGGATTGCAAATGGTTTGGAGTTGCAGGCCATGAATCCATGATGGCTAAATTGTGTATAAAAGAGTTTTCTTCTGCTTCTTCTTCTTTTAAATATATAATTCAATAGTTTAAATAATAAGAAAGGGTTCAGTTAATGTTTGCTCAGTGGCAGCTCTAGAAATGTTTTTGAGGGTAGTAATTAAGAAACTTAAATTATGCAAAATCTAATAAAAAGATAATTTCATATATTGTCAACCAAAAAAAAAAAAAAAAAACACACATACACACACATATACAAACACATAAGTCTTACAATTTTTTTCTACGAATTTTCTTATTTTGAAATCATTACATGATAGTCTCATTATCAATATTGCAAGTTACATCTCCATTAAAATTTTAGTTAAATAAAAATTTTCTTGGACTTTTTTTTTAAAGACCTAATATATTGTTAAGAGGATTAAAGTTTAAGGACAAAATTTGGCTACAAACTAAGTTGTAGCACAAGGTTATAATTCTCACTAAATAAATTAATATTGCTACATATTTTGAAAATCTAAGGGTATGTTTGATAAATGTTTTTTTTCCCTTATTTTCAGTTTCCAAAAACAATTTTCTATTTTTGAGACTAAAAAACTAGTTTGGCAACCCAAAATGAACAGAAAACAAAAACTGTTCTCAAAATTCAATTTGTGAAGGAAATTGAAAACATAGAAAATGTTGTTTTTAGTTTTTAATTTTCAAAAGTCAATGAAAACACACATTTGTTTTAATGAATCTGTCTCATTTAATGAGTTAGCATTAAAGTTCAAACCCTAGTAATAACATATTTTAGTATTTTCTAATTTTTTCTTCAAAAAACTTTTTTTTTTTTTTTTTAAATTTCAATGAATCAAACATGTTTTTTCGAAAATACAAGAAAATTGTTTTTTCTTTATATTTCCAAAAACAAGTTTTTGAAAATAGAAAACAAAAACTATTACCAAACATAACCTAACCGTTGAATTGCATGTTCTCTATGTTCTTAAAACAAATTCCAAATTTTATGTCAATTGGATGTTATTTACCATTTGATCTATAAACTTATTTTTTAGGTATAATTTTACACTACAAAAACTCAAAAATTTAAATATTTGATTGATGATATAGCTATTGATCTTTGATCTTCTTGAAAATTTGCAAATATGGAGTATATAAGAAGAAAATGTGATTAAATGGTGGATTTGTTGTAATTCATATCCAATAAAAAAAATATTGAATGGAGTTGTAGCCTTACCTTACAACTAAGTTTGTTTCCAAATTTTGTCCAAAGTTTAATTATATTGGGCCTAAAAAAAATTTAGAGTTGTCACAAAGTTTTTTTAAGGATAAATTTTTTTAAAAAAAATTTATACATAATAATAATAATTTTTCTAGGCTAGGGTGGTCCTGTGACCACCCTGGACTCTATGTAGAGCCACCAATGTGTATGCCCTCAGGGCACACATTAATCATCCATTTTTGCAAACATTTTATAGTGAATTGTAAAGGTGTTAAAATAGTTTGTAACTTTTTTTTTTATAAAAAATTTCTTAAAATAGTTTACTAATTGATGCCCTATGGCACACGTTAATAAAACCCAATAAGAGATAAGGACCTAAACTCTAATTTTCCTCATAAAGAAGTGTAGGTCATATCACTAAGTTATGAAACTTGTGAAAGAACACATGCACCCAAAATCTCAAATTTGCATTTAATTCTAAATTAATCACAACTATTACTCATTGCCTCCAAACTTTCAAATTTAGAAGATCCAGAAGCAGCCATTCACCAAATATAAACAAAATCCAATCAAACCATATTAACCAACTTGCCTTGTTCAGCAAAAACAAAAAAGAAACTAATCTAGATTTTCATGAATTGCACTACCCCATGCATAGGTTCTACTAGTATCTACCATTTAAAACAAGTTCTACCTGTAGGGTCAATTTTTGTAGCCCAAGCCCACGAGATACAGAGTATGAGCCTTATGAACCCAAGACAATGAATTTGTAGAGCGTGGGTGAAAGAACTGGGCCGGATATGAATTAAACAAGAGTTGGTTATAGTATTTGCGAATAATCTAACATGCAATCATGTAAAAACAATGGTAGACCCAATGTCCGAAGAGGAATTTTATTGAATGAAATTAGGTTACAAGTTCCAGAGCTATAGTAAAGTTGTTTTTTGTTCTTCTCTCTCTCTCTTTTTTTATCCCCGCTCTATCAGGGGCTCTTCTTCTTTATATAGCCTCTTTCCTAATCATCCCAATCGTCCACTTGTCCTCCATCTGCTTACATACTTGAGTATAGGTCACATCAAGCATCTTCTCTAGCTTTTTGGGAGTGGCGGTAGCTGAGGTTGCACTGTTCAGGGGTCTTCTCCACATAAATGCGACCAGAAAAGTTGCTGCAGGGCATTAAATACGGTGGTAGCAGTTTTTCCTTGAGATATTTCTTCATCCTTATCATCCCCAGGAATGCCCAGAGCTTATCTTTGTCACCAAAATTGCCAGGAAGGGCATTCAGGCCTTCTGTACGTTTATTTGATCAGAACTATTCGTATCCGAGGAGTAAAACCTCCTCGGACAAAGGGTGACCTCTTCGGATTGTACTCTTCCGCTAACTCTGGGTTTGTTGCCCTCAGGTGAACTCTATCCCAACCCGTTACTACTCTTCGGACACAAAGTAATCTAAAAAACAGGGCCCCAGGCCCAATTGGTAGATCTGGGCTTTTACCCCCCACACTACCTTTTAAATACATTTTGCAAAATTAAAAGTTGAACATTCTCATCGGGTGTTTTATAAATATGCCATTTTGACACATTAAAAAGTCCACTTTATTATTTTAGTACATCATTTTACAATATACCCTACATCACATGTTTTATTCTTTAATTTCATACATTAAAATAATATATACAACACATTAAAATAATATCTTAACACAAAACTTAGCTAATATACAAAACACAAACAGTTGCAGTGGCCATCACCCAACGACCAACAACCACCGCCACAACCAAGGACGTGGTATTACATGACCATCCAGGTCTTCTAAGAAATACGCCCCAATACCAACTCCTGAAGTGATACGATATGGCCCTTCCCAATTAGGTCCTAACTTTCCCCAAGTTGGGTTTTTTGCGGTGCCGACCACTTTCCTTAGCACCAGGTCACCAAGTTCTAGGGGCCTCAGCTTTACGTTGGCGTCGTAGCCCTGCCTGAGCTTTTGTTGGTAATAGGCCAGTCGGATCATGGCGTTTTCCCTCCTTTCGTCAATCAGGTCTAAACTCCTCTCAAGTTGCTCATTGTTGCTGGTCGGACTGAACGAACTGGTCCTTAGTGTTGGGAATCCAGTTTCCAAAGGTATGACAGCTTCAGCTCCATAGGTCATTGAGAAGGGGGTCTCTCCGGTAGATCTGCAAGGCGTTGTTCTGTAAGCCCACAGTACTTGTGGTAACTCTTCCACCCATTTGCCTTTCGCGTTGTCCAGTCTCTTCTTTAAGCCATTCACTATGACCTTGTTGACAGCTTCTGCTTGCCCATTACCCTGGGGATAAGCAGGGGTGGAGTATCTGTTTACAATTCCTAGCTCACCACAATAACTATTGAATGCTTTGCTATCGAACTGCAGGCCATTATCCGAGACTAGAGTATGAGGAATCTCAAACCGAGTGACAATATTTTTCCATACAAACTTTTACACATTCACGTCTCTGATGTTGACCAGAGGTTCAGCCTTGACCCACTTGGTGAAATAGTCTGTTCCGACCAGGAGGTATTTCCTGTTTCCTGCAGCTTTAGGGAATGGTCCCACGATATCTAAGCCCCATTGGGCGAAAGGCCATGGGCTGGTCAGTGGATTAAGAGGCCCCCCTGGTTAATGAATGTTTGGGGCGAATCTCTGACACTGATTGCACTTTTTAACATACTCGAGGGCCTCTTTTTGCATGTTCGGCCACCAATAACCTTGAGTAATAACCCGATGGGCCAAGGACCTTCCTCCCGTATGGCTTCCACATATTCCTTCATGTAGTTCTTCTAGCAGTAACTCGGCCGCTTCAGGATGCACGCATAATAAATATGATCCTGAATAGGAGCGTTTATATAATCTCTGGTCCTCGGATAGCCAGAATCTGGTCGCCTTCCTCCGAATTTTGTCAGCTTTCTCCCTTTCTTCAGGCAAGAGGTCTTCTTTCAAGAACTTAATTATAGGGTCCATCCAGCAGGATCCGGTCCTAACTTGGTGAACCTGAACAGCATCTCTTTTTGCCTCTGTAGGCCCATACACGTCCTCAACGAGGATGACTCTTGGTAAATTGTGTGCCAAAGAGGTAGCAAGCGTCGCCAAAGAGTCAGCATGTGCGTTATCATTTCTGGGGATGTGCAGCAAACTAAAAGAGTCGAACTCCGATTGCAGACATTTAACTCGACTCAAGTACCCCTGCATTCTTTCATCTTTCACCTCGAACGCTCCTTGTACTTGACCCACGACCAACTTTGAGTCCGAGAACAACCCCACAGACTTTCCTCCCATCTTTCGGACCATAGCCATTCCCGTCAATAGGGCCTCATACTCTGCCTCATTGTTCATTGTCGAGAAGTCCAGCCTTAACGACTTTTCGATAATGATTCTTTCAGGGGATATCAACACTAGCCCCACTCCAGAACCTCTTTGATTTGCTGCGCCGTCTTCGTACACTTCCCAACGGGACGGGTCTTGCTGAGAGATCATGCCAACTGATTTTTCATCCATGTCTAACATAGGCATTACTTCTTCTAGTCGGGGCTCCATGAACTCAGCCACTAAATCCGCAAGGACCTGGCCTTTGACTGATGTACGGGGCATATATCTGATATCGAAAGCCCCCAAGATCGTACCCCACTTAATAATTCTCCCCGTATAGTCAGCACTTCGGAGTATAGCCCTGAGTGGGAGCTGAGTAAGAACAATGACTGTATGAGCCTGAAAATAGTGAGGTAGCTTTCGTGTACCAAGCACCACTGCTAGGATAGCCTTCTCCAACGGCAAATAACGGATCTCGGCCTCATGCAGCGACTTACTCACGTAATAAACCGGTCTTTACACACCACAATCTGACCGTATCAGCGCCAAGCTCACCGCACCGGGAGCTACAGCAATGTAAGCAAATAATACTTCATCTTGCTCAAGATTGGACATAATTGGTGGCTGAGCTAGATAATCTTTAAGTTGCTAAAAGGCCAAAGCACATTCTTCGGTCCACTCGAATCCCTTCCACTTGTTGAGCAGAGAGAAAAAGGGCCGACACCTGTCTGCTGATCGATAGATAAATCGATTCAGGGCAGCCGTCATTCCAGTCAACTTCTGAACTTCCTTGGGGTTCCGAGGAGCTTGCAAATCGTTGATGGCTTTAATCTGATTGGGGTTAACCTCAATTCCCCTGTGAGTTACCATGTACCCCAAAAACTTGCCAAACCCCACGCCAAATGAGCACTTGGAAGCGTTTAGGCAGAGCTTGTACTTTCTAAGGACTTCAAAGGTACTTTCAAGGTCCTTCACATGCTCAGCAACAATCTTGCTTTTCACCACCATATCGTCTATATAAATCTCGATATTTTTACCCAGATATGGTTCAAACATTCTCGTCATCATTCTTTGATAAGTAGACCCCGCGTTTTTTAAGCCAAACGGCATTACTTTGTAGTGGTAGTTACCAACTAGGGTGTCGAAAGCAGTCTTCTCCTGATCGTCCAAAGCTAGTGGTATCTGGTGGTAGCCTTGGAAAGCGTCTAGGAAGCTCATTCGAGGGTGGCCGACAGTGGCATCCACAAGCTGATCAATTTTTGGCATGGGGAATGAATCCTTAGGACAAGCCTTGTTCAAATCAGTGAAGTCTACACAGACTTGCCATTTCCCGTTTTTCTTCTTCACTACCACAGTATTCGCTAACCACTCCGGATAGAAAACTTCTTTAATAGCTCCAGCTTGTTTGAGCTTGGCCACCTCTTCTCTCACTGCATCAGCATGCTCCCTGGATGGGCGCCGAGAAGGCTGCTTCTTGGGAATAATCAATGGGTTGACTTTAAGATGGTGGCAAATGAATTGAGGATCCACCCTTAGGCCTTCGTAAGCATTCCAGGCAAACACGTCAAGATTCCTATTGAGCAACTCTATTAGTTATTCTTTCTCCTGAGGAGGCAGCTGAGATCCGACTTGAAAGAATTTTTTAGGATCGTCCCCAATGACAACTTTCACTAAATCTTCGCAGCGAGCGTCCTCGTTCGAATCCTCAATAGGTAATGTCCGAGACTTTAACTGCTATAAACCCCTTTCGGCCCTAGACTAGGGCTCGGCTTTGGGCTCGTGTTGGATGGCAGCCACTAAGCACTGTCTAGCTACGGACTGATCTCCTCGGATCTCATAAACCTGCCCTTCAGCTGGGTACTTAACTTTCTGATGCAAAGTAGAGGAAACAGTCCCCAGTGTATGAAGCTAAGGTCTGGCTACGATTGCTGTATATGGTGAGTACACGTCCACAACTATAAAATCCACCTCTACCACTTCAGAGCCGGTTTGCACGAGTAAGCGTATCTGGCCTTTCGGGGTAACAACCCTTCCTTCAAAACTCACGAGGGGGGAGTTGTATGGTGTTAAATCTTGAGGTTTTAGGCCCAGCCCCTTGTAGAGATCAGGGTACATTATCTCCACAGCACTACCCTGGTCCACCATCACCCTCTTTACATCGTATCCTCCAATTCTGAGGGTGATTACTAAAGCGTCATCATGGGGCTGAATGGTCCCTATCTTGTCCTCGTCCGAGAATCCTATAATCAGGGGGGCATCCGATTTAGACCTCTTTGGACCATGGCCGAAATGCCCTGTCAGTGATGGGGCTATTGAATAACCTTCGCTGGCCAGGATCCTGTTCTCCCTGGTGCAGCGAAGACGACATTAATTGTTCCCAATTACGGTTTTGAGGAATCATCTCTTCGGGGCTCCGAACTGATCTGCCCTCCTCGGCCGCTGGAATGGTGCAAGAAGTGTCTTAATTTACCCTCGCCGACCAGCTGGTCTAAATGATCCCACAGGCTCCTGCAATCGTCTGTGCTATGCCCGTGGTCTTGATGATACTGGCAATAAAGATTATGATTACGCCTCTCAGGGTTTCCTACCATCTTATTCGGCCACCTGAAAAATGGCTCGTTTTTAATCTTTTCCAAAACTTGGTGCACCAGCTCTTTAAATACAGTATTGACCGCTTGAGGATTGGTCGATCTTGATTGTCCAGCGAAATCTCTACGCGGTTTACTGCTATTGTAATGATCCGACCGGAAATCCTTCCTCTCCTGGGGGATTGCTTTGTCTTTTCCCTTCCCTTGCTGCTGATCTTCCTCAACTCTTTTAAATTTTTCTATACAGTCCATAAGCTGACGCATGTTAGTGACTGGTTTGCCAGATAAGGAGGTCCTTATACCGTGGTCAGTAGGGAGGCCTAGCTTGAACGTGCTGAGGGCCATTGCATCGGAGTTTCCCTCCATATCATTAAACATCTCCCAGTATCTATCCGAATACGCCTTCAGAGTCTCGCCCTCTTGCATGCTTAGGGACAATAGTGAAGACAGGGGCTTGGCTACTTTTCGGCAGGTGACAAAGCGTGAACCAAATGCCTGAGTGAGCTCTTTGAAGGAATTAATAGAGTCTGCCTTCAAGCTGTCAAACCACCTCATTGCCACCGGCCCCAGACTGGAGGGGAAAACCTTACACATTAGGGCTTCGTCTTTGGAGTAAACAGCCATCCTCTGGTTAAAGTGACTCACATGTTCCACCGGGTCTGTCTTACCGTTGTAGATGGTAAACGTTGGCTAGTTAAAACGCCGAGGGAGTCTGGCCTCCTCAATTCTGCGAGTAAAAGGTGACCGAGAGATCTGATTCAAGGCCCTGCTCATAGCATCATTCCCTACGCCTCCGCGTGATGGACTTCTAGATCGCTTTTTGCGATGAGGCTCTTCTTCGTAGGAAAAGGATTCACTGACCGGTATCCGAGATTTCTGCTGATAAGTGACGTCCTGCTCGTCGTCGGAATTGTCATCAGAATACGAGGAAATCCATTTCCTCTTTGCATGGCGCAACTCCCTCTTCAGTTTTTCAACTTCTAGTTGCAAGCCCCGATTCTCCTCTGCATGGGACACGTGACTTCCGCCGTGTGACTGGCTTTGGCCAGTATGCACAGTGTGCACACTACCCTCACGATCTTGCCTTCTTTCCAAGTTAAGAAAAGGGTCAGCATGTTGGGATGCCCTAGATTCTGCTTGTTGTTGACTTCGTTCTGCCATCACCAATGGTTATTTTCAACCCTGCACAAGTTTTTCCCATAGACGGCGCCAATTGTAGGGTCAATTTTTGTAACCAAGCCCACGAGATACGGAGTATGAGCCCTGTGAACCCAAGACAATGAATTTGTAAAGCGTGGGTGAAAGAACTGGGCCGGATATGAATTAAACAAGAGTTGGTTATAGTATTTGCGAATAATCTAACATGCAATCACGTAAAAACAATGGTAGACCTAATGTCCGAAGAGGAATTTTATTGAATGAAATTAAGTTACAAGTTCCACAGCTACAGTAAAGTTATTTTTTGTTCTTCTTTTTTTTTTTTTTTTTATCCCCGCTCTATCAGGGGCTCTTCTTCTTTATATAGCCTCTTTCCTAATCATCCCAATCGTCCACTTGTCCTCCATCTGCTTACATACTTGAGTATAAGTCACATCAAGCATCTTCTCTAGCTTTTTGGGAGTGGCGGTAGCTGAAGTTGCACTGTTCAGGGGTCTTCTCCACATAAATGCGGCTAGAAAAGTTGCTGCATAGCATTAAATACAGTGGTAGCAGCTTTTCCTTGAGATATTTCTTCATCCTTATCATCCCCAGGAATGCCCAGAGCTTATCTTTGTCACCAAAATTGCCAGGAAGGGCATTCGGGCCTTCTGTACGTTTATTTGATCAGAACTATTCGTATCCGAGGAGTAAAACCTCCTTGGACAAAGGGTGACCTCTTCGGATTGAACTCTTCCGCCATCTCTGGGTTTGTTGCCCTCAGGTGAACTCTATCCCAATCCGTTACTACTCTTCGGACACAAAGTAATCTAAAAAACAGGGCCCTGGGCCCAATTGGTAGATCTGGGCTTTTACCCCCCACACTACCTTTTAAATACATGTTGCAAAATTAAAAGTTGAACATTCTCATCGGGTGTTTTATAAATATGCCATTTTGACACATTAAAAAGTCCACTTTATTATTTTAGTACATCATTTTACAATATACCCTACATCACATGTTTTATTCTTTAATTTCATACATTAAAATAATATATACAACACATTAAAATAATATCTTAACACAAAACTTAGCTAATATACAAAACACAAACAGTTGCAGTGGCCATCACCCAACGACCAACAACCACCGTCACAACCAGTGGCCACCAACCAACAACCACCGCATCATCGACAATCCAAAACACAACTCAAAACAAACCAAATAAATTCTAGCCAAATACCCACAACAAACCCACAGCCACAATCACCATAAATCAGATTAAAAATAAAAATAAACAGGTAAGAAAGATAGAGAGATCCGGCAGTGGTGGCTTTCTTTGTCGACGGTGGTGGCTTTAGATCAGCGGTAGTGGCTCAGATTGGCTTCGCGCCGTGGCTGAGATGCACATTGTTGCGGACTCTTTTTTCGACCCACATGGCATTACTTTATTAGCAACCCATGCCACATCAACATATTATTGATTTTTTGGGTAAATCTCTTTAAAGCCCAAAATGAGTTCATATCTCATTCAACTACATGGATTTGGCTCACATGCCCTGCAAGATCCTTACTTCAAGAGGCGGATTCATGGTCCACATTTTCTCTTCATTAATTGGGATCATAACCCCATGACATCATCAATATCAACATATGGATCGGGCTTAATCAATGAATTAAAGCTCACGACCTATATTACCTCTCTTATGTTGGGAAATTTAAATCTCAGTTGATAAAATTAACAAGCTTTAAACCCGAGTTTTTAATTGGATTTATTATGAATAAAACTTGTTAAAACAAACAAATATCAATATCATATCAAAATCATGCAGCAGAAAAAAATAAATAAGACAAGATATGATGACCCAGGAAAACCAATGAAACAAACTAGTTTCACAGTAAAAAACCTAGGGGAAAACATTCCCGAAAAGCAATCCACTATAGTAAAGAGAAGTTTCAGATCTAGTACAAAACTTTTGTCCTTAGACTCTACAATCCCCGTAGATGAACTTACAGAAGAAACCTTCTATTTCTTCAAGTTTTAGATCTAGTTCAAAACTTTTGTCCTTAGACTCGACAATCCCCGTAGATGAACTTACAGAAGAAACCTTCTACTTCTTCAGAACCTCTGAACTCTTCAATATATGAACGCCACCCTTTTTTATGCACGAATCCCAATACGTGACTAACCAATGATGCACGGCTCCTAGTACGTGACTAACTCACCAACTTGAAGAAGATGTTGGCTGCAAAGTTCTTCACTTCATCAACAAAGAAGATCAAGAAGCACTTGGTTACAAAACCCTAAGGCGCAAAGACGCAGTAGCTTTTTTCAGAGAGAATAAGGCATCAATCACTTTTTTTGCATATGTTCTCCTTATATTCTCTTATGTGACGGCCTCTAAAATAAGCCTTATATAGGTCTAGGGTTGTGAGAAAAGAAACACTACACATACATGTTAGTATGGGCCGAAAATCAGATCTGAAAATCTGAATTCCCGTAACCTCGATCGATTGAGAGGTGTCGAGGAGGTGTCGAGCTTTAAACTTCGACATATACAGCTATCGAGAGAAGCTATCGAGGAGCTGTCAAGGAGACAGGAGTTTTCTTGATCAATCCACCAACTGTCGAGAAGTTGTCGAGATTACGATAAGAAGAAGTTGAAATCTCGATAGATAGCCTAGTTGTCGAGAGGTGTCGAGCAGGTATCGAGCTATCTGTCCATAGGTATCGAGCTATTTGTCCAACTTTAGTGAACAACTTTTCTTTTCTTGTTTCTTGGTCCAATCTTCATGGCTTTAATACTAGACTTGAACAACATGTTTCTTCAAGTATTAAACACATCATAGATCTACCCAAATATAAGTAAAGTGCATTTTGTCAAAGGATTAGACAACTACATAAATATTGACATATGTTCCTAACATGAATCACATATGTCCTAACAATCTCCCCCTTTGGCAATCCGTGACAAAACCACAACAAACAAATGAGATATGAGAAAAGTCATAAATCACTCAACTCATATTTACTTGTTGAATACAATAAAATCTATCCTAACACAAACTCTTGAAAAACTTTGCAAGAAAAGATTTTATGGCAAGTAGACTTTGACAACCTGTATTTCTAAAACACTTTAAATAAAACTCATCATGGCATCTTTGTGTGAAACAGAAATAATAGATTGCATACAAGTAATAAGAAACATGTGTATAAAGAAGAAAAAGAAACAACACATATAGAGGTAGGTGAAGAAAACATACATTATTATATATATATATATACATATATATATCAAAGATAACTACAATGTATGTAAACATGATCACAAGACCGATGTATAAGAAGAAGAAGGTAAGCACTCCCCCTAACAAGATGAAACAAAACTCCCCCTTATAGAGGCATGTATTTCTCCCCCTAACTTGTAGAATATTAAAAAAGAAACCACAAACTCTCCACAATTTCTCCCCCTTTTTGTCATGATTGACAAAGGGTACAAGAAGCTAGAAAGTTTCACCCGAGAAACATAAAGATGATCAAGGGAGTACAAGGAATCCATATAAATGCATGAATGTAATGAAACAAGATGCTATGGATGACAAGATAATAGAAGGATGCAAAACATGTGAAAAACAAATCTCTCAACAAGAAAAATGTTAAGCACATTGATCCCAAAACACACACACACACACACTAAACAAGTCTAACCAATTTTATATTTCAAAAACAAGTCAAGACAGTTTAGTGAGCAAACATAAACACATGTAAATCTTGTGATGGTCAAATCATATTATACCTACACATGTATCAAGAGTAGCAAAGAATATTGTGTGTTGTGTGTGAAAAATATCGCAAGATTGCATAAATGTCAACTAGTTATGACGATTTGAGATATAAGAAAATCACTTTAACTCACACACAATCATAACTGTTTGATGGAGACTATTACCTTCGAGGTACATCTTATAACTCTCACATCTTCTAAAATACACACTTGCAATCATATTTAAAGCATTTTTTTTTTATCTTTTTGCTTTTTATTTTTCTTTGCATATTTTTCTTTTTAATAAGCATATCATGCATGGGCATATAAAAGAGAGAAAAGAAATACCCAATGATATTTGACATTCCAATTTTGCTATGTCGAAACACACAAATGTCATGATTGGCGGGTAACAGTGATGAGATAGTTATTTATGCCTTTCTCTTAGGATTTTCTAGTCCTTCCCGTCAAAAAGAGTAATACGAGTGTTAAGTATAAGAGATTACTTAATCTTACTCATCGCAAACACGAGCCACAAAGCTCACTTGCTTAGTTGTGTATAGAGATGCTCATCAAAGTTACAAAAAATACAAAGTTTAGAAGACTTTGTTTTAATGGTCATCCAAGGTACACAAGTACCAATGTACACAAAACACATACTGTTTTTGTATTTTTTTGATTTTTCCTTTTAATTTTTATTTTGAAAACAAAACAAAATAAAAACTAAACAATCAAACAAAAACAGACAAACAACATGAAAGCATGAAAGAAATATGCATATACATGAAGGTATGATAGAAGGGTGCAGATGCATGAAAGCATGCATGATTCCAAAAACAGATAAGAAATCAAGCAAAAAGAGTCCTACTTTAGATAGAACGAATTAAAGCAGAGGACAAACAGAAAAGACAATTAGGTCTTAAGCTCCTTTCTCACCCATACAGCACGAGTTTTTGGCCATGAAGATGAAAAGACACGTGTCCTAGTATATCTACTAAAGGACATAGAAGAATTAGAATTATCCTGAAATTAAGTTAAAAAGATTAAAACTTTTAATAACTCTCCAAACAAAGATATAGGTCCTTGAGAGGAAACTTGTGACCGTTTGAACAATTGCTTATGAGGATACAACTTAAAGCAATTAGGACGAATATGTCCAGAAACACCACAATGGTGACAAACATGAGGTCTAATAAAGGATTTAAAATTAAACAAATCAGTTTTGGATTTCATACCTTTATTACCTTTCTCAGATTGTGGCACAAAAACAATCCTTAATCCAGAAGCCGTGGAAGAGGAGGGGTTGGAGAAAACAACATATCCTAAGCCGGTCTTATTAGAACTAGGCTTTTGAGCACTTAATACTTCATCAAGCTTTGCATTAGACATCCTCTCTATTTAAGTTCTAACTTGACTAAGCTCAACCTCAAGACTCTTGACCTTCTCTTTTAATGAGGCGTTCTCCACAACAAAAGTCTCAACTAACCTTGTAGTCTCATTTAGCTTGACTAAAAGATCAGCTTTTTCAGTTTTTACCTCATTAAGCTCTTTTCTACAAATATGAGAAGTCTTTTTAGATTTTATGAATTCAATACATAGCTTATCATAGGCTTCCTGAAAGGTCAACTTCTTGGGTACTTCATCATTAGAAGAGTCCTCACTGTCATTAGCACTCTCCACAATCACCTTATCGGTTGAGGCAACAAAGGCCATAACGTGACTACATTCATCCGTATACTCATCAGAAGAGTCATTCTCAGTATCACTCCAAGTAGCAACCAACCCTTTATCTTTTGACTCCTTGGTCTTTTCCTTCATGAGACAGTTTGGACACTCTATCTTCATATGACCAAAACCTTTGCACTCATGGCATTGGATGAGGGGTTTCTCATTCTTGCTCTTCCTAGAGGATTTAGATTTCCTAAGAGGTTTTCCCTTATCCTTTTTCCTAAACTGAAGAAGCTTGATAATCTCATAAGTTATGAAGGTTAGATCCTCATCTTCATCTTCACTTTCATCTTCATCTTCAGAGTCCTCAATCTCTTCCTCTATACCCTTGTGAGCCAAGTTTCTACTCTTTCCACATTTTCCCATTAAACCTAATCCCATTTCATAGGTTGGAAGGTTCCTTACAAGCTCAGTCAAAGGAATTTGATCAATGTTATTTGCTTCTTCAATGGCAGTGATCTTGGCATGGAATCTTTCAGGTAAGGACCTAAGGATTTTCTTAACAATTTTGGATTCCGCAATAGATTCTCCAAGATTGAAAGCAGAATTCACAATATCCTTGAGTTTAGCATAGAACTCATCAAAGGTCTCATCCTCCCCCATCCTTATTTCTTCAAAACTACTAGTGAGTTTTTGAAACTTCACAGTCTTTACTACCTTGGTACCTTCATAGGTGATCTCAAGAATAGTCCATGCTTCCTTGGCAACTTCCGTGGATGATATTTTCTTGAATTTCTCATTAGTCACCCCACAAAATAAAGCATTCAAGGCCCTACTGTTGAAATTTGCCACTTTGATTGTTGCATCATCCCAATCTACCGGCGCTTCCTTTAGCTTAATCCAGCCAACTTCAACAGGTTGTCATACCTGTTCACCTAAAGCCTGCAAAAAAAACTTTCATACGAACTTTCCAGTACGCATAATTAGTTCTATCAAATAAAGGACGAATCAAAAGAGATTGTCCACGATCCATGACAACAGGGGTCAAGGATCACACTCTAGAAATTAATCCAATCAGAGTGAACCCGCTCTGATACCACTTGTTGGGAAATCTAGACCCCGGTTGATAGAATTAACAAGTTTTATACCCGAGTTGTTAATTAGATTTACTATGAATAAAATTTGTTAAAACAAACAAACATCAATATCATGTCAAAATCATGCAGCGGAAAAAAAAAAATAAGACAAGATATGATGACCCAGGAAAACCATTGAAACAAACTAGTTTCACAATAAAAAACCTGGGGGGAAACCTTCCCGAAAAGCAATCCACTTTAGTAAAGAGAAATTTCAGATCTAGTACAAAACCTTTGTCCCTAGACTCTACAATCCCCATAGATGAACTTACAGCAGAAACCTTCTACCACTTTAGAACCTCTGAACTCTTCAATATATGAACGCCACCCTTTTTTATGCACGAATCCCAATACGTGACTAACTAATGATGCACGGCTCCTAGTACGTGACTAACTCACCAACTTGAAGAAGATGTTAGCTGCAAAGTTCTTCACTTCATTAACAATGAAGATGAAGAAGCACTTGGTTACAAAACCCTAAAGCGCAAAGACGTAGTAGCTTCTTTCAGAGAGAATAAGGCATCGGTCACTTTTTTTGCATATGTTCTCCTTATATTCTCTTATGTGACGGCCTCTAAAATAAGCGTTATATAGGTCTAGGATTGTGGGAAAAGAAACCCTACAGATACATATCAGTATGGGTCGAAAATTAGATCTGAAAATCTGAATTCCCGTAACCTCGATCAATTGAGAAGTGTCGAGGAGTGTTGAGCTTTAAACTTCGACAGATACAGCTATCGAGAAGCTATTAAGGAGCTGTCGAGGAGACAGGAGCTTTCTTGATTGATCCACCAACTATGGAGAAGCTATCAAGATTGCGATAAGAAGAAGTTGAAAATCTTAATAGATAGCTTAGCTGTCGAGAGGTGTCGAGCAGCTATTGAGCTATCTATCGAGCTTTAGTGAACAGTTTTTCTTCACTTGTTTCTTGGTCCAATCTTCATGGCTTTAATACTAGACTTGAACAACATATTTCTTCGAGTATTAAACACATCCTAGATCTACCCAAATATAAGTAAAGTGTATTTTGTCAAAGGATTAGCTAACTACATAAATATTGACATATGTTCCTAACATGAATCACATATGTCCTAACATCTTACACTCATGGCAAACAGCTTTTTCAACAAGAGCCCATATTTACACAAAATGACAACAAAACCCGAGGTACGTTGTCTCATCTTTGGCTTATGATCCAAGCTCATAAGTCTCATTGGGGAAACTTTGGGAGTCGTGGTTTGGAGGACCAAGAGGTATGTTCAGTAAAACTCCAGCGGTTTAAAGTTGATAAAAGAGACATGTTGCTTGGCGTGTCTTCTCCAACTTCCTGAACTCTGACGAGTCCGTGTGTAACTGATAACATATGGTAAGCATCTCTTATCACATAGCACTTTAGATGATAAAATTCCTCATTGCTCTTTTCCTAAAATTTAATATTCATCATGTGACAAATACTCAATATCTCCAGCAATCTAACTGTTGAGAAAATAACTGTTCATTCAATCTCCAGCTGTTGCTATGCAAATTTAGAAATTTCATTATATTATTCTACATAAACTACATTACTACTTTCAGCTAAAATCCAACTCAAACACATGGCCTAATCTGATTGGCTATCTTTTATCTTTCTTTATACAAAATATTCATGATATCTCTAATACCCAGTTGCTGTCTGCCAAAATCAGACCATATATTTCTCTGCCAGCTACCAGCGCAGAGCATTAAATACTCTTCTTGTTCACCAAGATTATGTCACAACACAATGAGACCTTGACTAAATCTCTAAAATTTCATTAACTTTCAAACAACCATTCTATTATTTACTAGAAATGTGTTGTAATGGAATCTTGGACCAAAAACACAAACACCCGAAAAATGAAACATTTTCAGCTGAACCCCAGCAATGTATTCAGCACTTGACACCTAGCTGAAAGTGATATCATCAGCTATTTAATACTGAAATCCCAATAGCCAGTTGCTATACCCAAAATAGCAAGATACATTTGAAAGAGATCTTACTATTTTTCAGCCAAATCCATAAAATGACCTCTCTAGCAGTCTGAAATTACCCAGCTAACCTCATCTGCTTTTGCCCAAAGTAAACAGCTGTCTTATGACAGCTGTCTCATGATAGCTGTCATAGCTTTTCCTAACAACTGAGACATCTTTTTTAGAACAGCTGTGACAGCTGACTCAGCAGTTTGAGCATTACTAATTTTTCCACATTTGGCTAAAACCAAAACCAACTAAAATAACTATCTTTTTCTTGCCAAAATACCTTCCTTTTCTGTTGCTCTTTTCCCAACAGCTTTTACCCAAAACAGCAAGAATACCTTAAAGCTAAACATACCATTTTTGACCAAATCTTAGGATGGATTTTCTAAAGATTCATTACTAGTTGAGAGAGATTTGGGCTGAGATCCTTTGATAAAAATACCCCCTTAAACTCAGCTAGAGAGGACCCTTGATCAACACCTCAAAGGGGGGGACACCAATAGAGGGGAACTCTCTCATAAACTTATCTCTCCCTCTAATTATCTTCTTAAGCTCTTAATGAAGTATTGAGCTTATGGGTTTTTTAGTTTCCAAAATAGAAACTAAACTTTCCAGCCCTTAACTCATAAATGCCCCTCAAAAGCCTTCATACATCCTCCAGCAGAAAATCCCAGCAACATTGCTAAACACACTACAGCACTATTACCCCTCTTGTACTCATTCTCTCACTTTCCATATTCTAAAAATACATATATCTTGCTGCCCATATCTCTAAACATCTCTTTCTTAACTTCTCTTACATAATCTCATACACACTTACTTCACCATTACATATAACATACCACAACTCTTCTAAGCTCCACTCTCATACGCTCTCACTCTGAAATTCTCTTGTTTTGCTGAACATAAACACATTTCAATACTTTTCTCCACCTATCTTATAAAACTCCTTCTCATGGAAGGCATGAACTCCTATTTCTAAAGCCCTTCTCCTAGAAGGCACCAAGATCTCACATCAAAGCCCTTCTCCTAGAAGGCACAAATCTAACTTACATAAAGCCCTTTTCTTAGAAGGCACAAATACTCCATACAAAAGCCCTTTTCATGGAAGGCAACACTATTTATAACTTCACAACAACTAAAAGAGTATTGTCAAAGGGGAGACTCATTTAAGTGCATGATAAGAGGGGCAAGCTTAACCAGCCCCTACACACAGCTGGACATACTCTCTCTCCCTCCAGTTGCATTCATTTTCCCCCCTCAATCTTGAAATTATCATGGCAAACTGCCTCTCTACCACTGTGGTCACTTTGTTGGGATATTATCAACTCACAGAAGCTGTATAGCTGGGGCTGCAAACCATCAAAGATAAGTGACTTTACTTCCATATATTTAAATATACATCATTGAGCACATGATTACTTCACATTTAAATACATATTATTTTATTCCAATTACTATTACAACTATTAACCAAGGCTTAAACTCATTTAAATGCATGATAAGAGGGGCGAGCTTAACTAGCCTCTACCGCTGACATTCTGCTGAAATCCTATCAGCTCACTGATGCTACACAGCTGGAGCTATAAACCATGCAAAGTTAAGTGACTTTGCTTCTATATCTTTAAATTTACATCATTAAGTACATGATTACTTTACCTCTAAATAAATACTATTTTATTTCAACTGTTATTACAACTAATCAAAGCTATCATATCAAACGCATATTGTATATTTATTCGACCATTATCGTGATTCTTAGACTTTGAATTTAATAGTTTTGTAGGCTTAAAAATACACCAGTAGCCATTGGACCACGTGGCCCAATGTTGAGTTCTGGACGCAACTCCCCAAAACGAACGCGGGTCTAGCAAGGTTACCCCCCCAAAGGACCACACGTGGCCGAGTAACCGAAAAAGGCCCCCGAACACACATCAGACAAGCGGTAACTGCAACTTCAGGCCATGGCTAAGATTTATTCAAACCAAGGTGACATGGCAGCTTCAGACCAAGGTGGCAATGGCGGCTTCAGACTAGAGGCGATGGCAGCGTCAAATCGGCGGCGATGGAGTTTTCAAACCAAAGGCGATGGCAACGGCTTAATCGGTGAGGGAGGTAGAGAGGAGAGGAGGGAAGAGATAGAGAGCAATCAGCGTGGATAGGGGAGAGAGAGAGAGTGTGAGTGAAACAGAAATACTAAAATATTTGAGGAGGGAATAAAAATAATAATAAAAATTTTAGAATATGGCTACGGTACCGTCTCATATTTGAAATTGCACTGTAGACTAATGCTAAAAGTTTTGAGATTTGGAAAATCTTATAAAGGTTGTTTTTTTTTTTTGTGTTTGGTGTGCTAAATGCTAAAAATTTAGCTTTTAGTACACCCAATGAGAATGCTTTAAATAAAAATCAAGGTCATTAAGGTTGTTTAACAATTAATTATCTCTCACCAAACTCTTTAGTTTCTTTAATTCTGAGAATAAAACTTTTTTCTTACATGCTATAGGTCTGACACTTAAGCATTTCTTTAAATTAATAGCACAAATGGAATTCCCTTTTTTTTCCCACCTTACCAAACTACAGCTATAAGCGCATCAGATGTGCTAAATTTTTAGTATTTAGCACCCAAAAAAAAAAAATCACTTTTATTAAATGTGTCAAATGCTAAATTTATTTGAAATTTGCTTCAGTAGCCTAATTAGAAGTGTATGGACAAATATGCTATAAATATTTTGGCTACATTTTATTCTTTTTTTTTTTCCTCTTTGTCTTATGTCAAATCTTTGACCGGTTGAGTATTACTCATAATTTCTCTCTCTCTCTCTCTCTCTCTCTGATGACCGTTGGGTCTTGGAAAATCAAAAAGAAATAATTTTAAAAAATATAAAAAGAATATTAAAATAATGTAGTAAAAAAATAAAAGACATGATGTAGAATGTATTATAAATTGATATGTTAAAATAGATAAAGTAACTTTTTGATGTGTCAAAATAGAATTTTTTTAGAATACCTGATGCTATTACTCTCCTCCTAAAAATCAAATTTAGCTAAGAAATTTTTTTATTGTTCTTTTTAATATATAAAAACCTTTATTTGTATGGGCTTAAAAGCATCCTTGGATTAGATGTGGTGACTGGTATGTGATCTCAGTGCATGTGTATGTAAATGACTAATTAGATAACTAGACAGTTGTTGATGCCCATTTTTGCAAATTTGTATCCAAAGGCTTATGAGGAAGAAAGCCCAATGAAGAGCAAGACCCAAAGGCCCACCAAGAAGACCAAAGAACAAGAAGAGTCCAAAGAAAGAAGTGCAAGTGAAAGCAATCTACGGCAAAATGCAAATCTGCAGCAAAATACAAGTCTGCCGCAGAATACAAGTCTGTCTGCCGCAGAATACAAGTCTGCCGCAGAATACAGTTCTTTGGCAGGATGGCTTCGGCAGATGAAGATAAATTGGGTCCAACGCCCTTTTGATCCAGTTAACATTATTTGGCCCACAAAGGCCCAAATCCTTTTGTATAAAAAAGATAGGCGTGAGAACTGATATGAAAAGGAACGATGAAAGGAAACAAGGAGCAGCAGGAAGTGTTAGCAGCAGGAATTGCGTGAAGGAAGAGTCAAACTAAAGGAAATGACAGATGCAGCAGGAAACGCGTGAAGAAATAAGACAAAAACACACAGTAGACGAAACAGAGCTAATCTGCTGCGGCAGGAATTGCGTGGGAGACAAAAACAAAAGACAGTGGAGCAAGCACAGAAGGGCCGGGGCACCACCAACCTGTACCCAGCCAATACAAGGGAGGTGGGCCCACGGTCAAAGAGATTCAGAGGGCGTGGTTTGGTGGTGGGGGGAAAAGGGGGTCTATATTTGGTTTCCTGCCATGACTTCTTTTGGGAACATATCCTGCTGGGATGATATCTTATCCAAAAGAAGTAATAAATGGTTGGGACCACTGATGCATGCCATAGAGCTAGGTAGTGAGGTAGAGGTATACAGTAGGAACAAACAAAATGGAATTTTGTCGTGGAATAAGTAATGGGGCAGCTGATGTATTCTGAGCAATGACAGTGGCAACCAATGGGTGGATGGGTAATCTTGAAAGGATACCCACTACAAACCAAAAACAGTTGGTGAAGCCCTAGGGGTAAAATGGAGAAATACCATTGAATTAGCTCACTATAAAAGAGAGGTAGCCACGGCAAAAAAAAAAGGGACCAAAAGTGGAGGAAAAAACAGGGGAAAGAGTAAAAAACAGGGGAAGAAGAAAAACACCCAGAGGGGAGAGAAAGAAAGAAAGAAAGAAAGAAAAAGAAGAGAAAAAACGCGGTAGGAATAGGGGCATGCATCAATAGACCATCTTTTCCCTCCCTCTTAGCAAACCCACTCTTTGAAATCTCCAAAAGTAATAGCTAGTAGCCATTTAGGCCTATTCTCCAAAATGAACAACTTTTATGGCAAGAGCCCATGATAGGGTTGTTGAAGTTGGAGTTTGGGTTCCTTCTTGGTTTACTTATTCTATGGGCAGATTCAATACTTGATTTTGATTGCAAATATATTTGATTTCTCTCATTATAACTCATATCTGCTGTATTTAGTTATCCTGCCGTAGCACGTTTTTATCACGTCTGCCGCATCAGTTGTCCTGCTGTGGTGTCTTTACTTGTTGTATTAGTTATTCTGCCGTAGCACCTTTTATTATATTTACCGTGTTAAATCATTTCCTGCCGAAGCTTTCTCCTTTATTTGTTATTACGTGTTTTCCTTTTGACACAAACTAACAATTATCCTGCCATAAGTATATATATACATATACGTTGTTTCTCATGTTCTGAAAAAATATATTTATAGATATATATGTGAATGCGTATAAGTATATATACTTATATACGTATGTATATATACTTGAGAATATGCTAACCTGCTTAAACTAACACTTATTTGATGGGTATTTTCTTTGGGCTTTAGATTTGTTTGTGCGCAGGGAGTATAAAAGTATTTATGCAGTAAAAATGGCAGTCAGTCACATTGCCGAAGGTTTTACTGCACGACAGACAGCTTTAAAGCACGGCAGACAGCTTTAAAGCACAGTAGACAGCTTTATTGCACAGCAGGCAGCTTCACTGCATAGCAGAAACTTTTATTGCACGGCAGACGGTTTTACTGTACGGTAGAAAGTCTTGCTGCACAGCAGAAAAGTTAGACCTGTGGCAGAACCTGGAGGAAAGTTCCTGCGGCAGGAACAAAGGATAAGCCCACTTCGCAGCATCTTCCCTTGGACTTGGACTCAACGTTTGCGCACAAGCCGGCCCAAGTTAAGTTCCAATTGGACCGGTCTCAACTCTCTTACTCAGAATACTCGGGCCTACTACCGCGGCAGGCAGCCCAGCCCAACACACAAAAAAGGCCCCTACAACAGTAGACACAATCAAGACAAATATATAAGTTTTCTAAAAACAAAAAAAAAAAACCCTATATAAGGTCCACATTGTCCTTCCCAGTCATTGAAAAGAGGAAATGTGATGTACTGATGTCCTTCTACAGTGACATTAAGCCTCCGTTTGAATGTTGCTAAAAGTAGTATTCAGCTGCATTTGCATTTGAATGAGTGGGTCTTGTGCACTATTCACGAGACTTTCAAGTACTTTTTTCAGCAAAATTTTTATTAAAATTGAGTCTCATGGTACTATTTACACATTTAAAAATTATTTTACTATAATATTTTCAGTTTTCAATTTTCAGTAATAAGCGGTATCCAAATAGACTCTAAGTGTGCGTTTGGCTCCAGTTTAAAAAGCCAGCTTATTTTAATATTCAGCTTATTTTTACTACTATTCATAAGCACCCATACACTTTTTGGTATTATTCATAGGTCCTACTGTACTATTTCAGCTAACTTTTATCTTTACCTTTACCTTTATATCTACGTCTTATTCCAACCCTAGCCTATTCCTTATTTAAAGTTGGGCTACGACTACATGTTCTAGAACTTGAAAAAAATTAACAAAGCCGCAATTTTTCTGTGTGACTAGTTTGGCCTACGGGGAATTCCACCTAGGATTTGATGTTCAAGTCGGTCCAATAATTTCTCTAGCATCAATTTATGACTTAGAAGCAAAAAATATCGCCAGGTTCTATATATGCATTTCTCAAAAAAAAAAAGGTTCTATATATGCAGTGTGATACATGGACCCAACAGAGGAATGGTCATACACTCGTACTACAAAAACCTCTTTTTGATAGTGGCGAATTTAGATTTTGTCAATCTGCAGTGTCACTTAAGCCTTTGGCCTATTGTCCTGCCAATGCAGTATTTTTAGACGCATATTATGCTATATATGAACGAGGGTACGCTACCAGTGAAAAAATTAAAGTACATTCTGCATATTCTATTAGCAACTATGATTCCATATATCAATTGGGAATTCAAGCTAAGTGGCTCCCTTAATTTAATTGAGGGTATCATCTCGCATATTTTGAATCTTTGATTTTTTTGTTTTTGTTTTTGTTTTTGTTTTTGAATCTTTGATTAATACAATAATCACTTTCATATGGGAATATGAACATTGCTGACATGTAATATGCCACCTCAAGGATTGTAAAATTTATTGTGACTTTAGATGCATTGTCAATTTTTTTTTTAACCTAAAATTTTTGTACTGAATAAAGTGCTAATATACTCCGCAATATGCCAATGTCCCATGAATTAATAGTATGTCTTCCTACGCTGCGTGATAAATGTCTTTGGCTTTTATTGTGCACTATTTAGTGCCCGTTTGTTTGCACTTTCAGACGGCAAAAAGCGTTTTTTGAAACCAAAAAAATAAATCAGGCGTTTGGTAATGTTTCAAAACGTACTTTCTCAAAAAAGTTGCATTTTGAAATGCAAAGAATTGAGCCTTTGGATGAAAGAATGTTTGAGAAGCTTTTGCAAACACAAAAGCGCTTTTGATCAATATTACTGTTGGAAATGCAAGGAATGACCCAAATTATCCTCATCTCACTAACCACAAAATACACTGAAAACTGAAAACTGAAAAGATAAACACAGAAAATAATAGCTACAATATGCCAGAACCTCCACTGCCAATCTCACTCTGAACAACTTGATCTGAATCTTTCGACATGGCTGAGGTTGAGTAACAAGAAGGAGTTCTGATGCATCAATCTGACTTCAATTCCCATTTGGTTTTGGGGTTACGAAGAGAGAGAGGTATTGAAGATTTTTGGTGAAATTAAGAGAAATTACCTTAGGTGAATCTTCCCGATCTAAAATAAACTCCTTCAGAGATGAGTGAGCCTTACCTTTTTCCTATGGAGTTTTCCGGTGATCCTTGCCGAAAAATGATGGTGGAGGTGGTGCTATGGAGTGTTGGAAAAATAGCATGGAGTGAATAAGAAATTGATGTTTCTATGTTCACTTGAAGATGTTATTAAAAGTAGTAAAAAAAATCCTGAGTCCCACATAGGAAAGGAAAGAGATAATATATGAGTTTATATGCTCATGAGTTGGACATTGGGTTAGACCTTTGGCATATGTGGACTGGGCCTACTTGTCCAAATAATAATATTTTATTATTTTAATTTTTTTGAGTCAGTTAGTCTGCGCACAACAGTTATTACTGAAATAGAGTGTTTGTTCAATAACGTATAATTTTTTATAGTCCCTCATTCATAAAAATGACTTTCGAGAAAACTCTCCTAGTGAAAATATTTTGTGCATTTCATTTTGTGTCAAAGAGAGATAAAGAGACATTGAGTAGTTCGCAGAGCGTGACCTTGTGTGCTTCGTTTTCGTGCTGTAGATCATTTTATCCTGGGAGGAAGACGTCTGTGAGTCTTAAAGCACCACAGTGATTGTGTGAGGGGCGAAATCTGTTTTAAGGAGATTGTGTCAAACACAAAACTTGATTTGAATCATTCATACTTCATGCATTTGGTCTATGAGTTTTAAATTATATTGCAGATTTCTTTGATATATGCAGTATATACTTAAAGTTGTTTTCTAACTGCATATCTACTACTTTCAAGAACAGTTGGTTGGCATAATCTTGATTCCATTGAAATGATTTTCTTAGATAAAATGTTTCTAAGCTAAGTATAAGCATTTTAGGCTTTCAGAGCATTTCCAACAAACTCTCTAAACCCAAAATTTGGAGAGTAAACCCATAAAAGGTTGCTCCAACAGTTTCTCTAAATCAATGTTCATTAGCAAAAAATTGTTTGCTAATGAACAATGGCTCTCTTGGTCTGATGACCTACTATCCATGAGCAAAACAATTTATGAGAATAAAAAATTCAACCAATCAATTAAAATATTCAGTTTTTACTTAATATTCACAATGGCTACAAACTCATCCCAAATTCTCCCTCTCTCAATCGTCTCTGAACTCAAGAGGGAGACACAATCAAAACAAAGAGAAAATACAATCTTTCATATAAAACTGCTACCAAATTGATTTGATTTGACCAAACTGCTAAGAAAATTGTTCTTTATTTATTTATGTTAATTGTTTGTTTGAGTATTCTAACAAGCTTGGTCAAGTGTTATTTAATGTTCCTATATTTATACAAGGGTTCAAAGTTAGTACCATATCCCAGGCAAGACTTATTGTAGTATTTGGAATATTTAGTACATGACATAGGCTAAATGAACATAATTAATAATTGAAAAATATAAGAAAGGATTTCACATAATGGAATTAGAATTTAAGATCAATCACTTGATTACTATCGGACAAGACAAGATAATTAATTTAAATGTATAAACTTTGAGTTTCTAACCACATATACTATCGACTTTCCTATCAACTTTTCTGTTTTATGGAATATAAGGGGTGGCAAAATTTGACACGACCTGCGAACTTGACACGACACGACATGAAATTAGCAGGTTATGGGTTGAGGCTTAATGAGTTCGTGTCATATTCGGGTTGACACAGCTGATCCGTTTAATAAATGGGTTGGGTTAGTGTTGAACACATAGAACCCGTTTGACCCGTCTGACCTGTTTAATTAAATGACATTTTACTAATATACCCTTCAAACTCTAGGTATATAAACTTGTACGGCCCCCGCACCATGACCCATAGCGGGCCTTGGACCTTGACCTGGATATATGGCCCATGAGGCCCGTCTCCCTTTGCCATGCGGCCCACCCCCGAGTCACGCTTGCTTGGGGCCCAGACTTTGCCTTTTCAATATTTCTCGGCGAATCCTTCCCGAGCATTAATCAACATATGGCTCGCGGGACACCCCGCCCTGTACCTGCCCGGCCGTGCCTCGGAGAGGCACCTCTGCCGAGAACTATCGTGGAGATGGGAACCAAGTTCCAACACCACCCTCACCGCTTCCCATGCCTACCTAACCATCCACTTACGATCGATAACACTGGACCGCCGGTTGCACTTGTTGGCAAATAATTATGACCTCTCAGCTATTCTATGAACTATAAATACCTGGAGTTTTGAGGAAACAAGGGTTGGTAAATGCAAGAAAAGAGGAGTGGTAATAGAGAGAAAACAGAGTGAGGAGGAGGTTCAGTCCCCCGAGGAGAAGGAAGCGATACCATTGGGCCTTGGCGCTTTGAACGACCCAGTGTGGGAAATCCAGACCCACTATACAAGTAAGTTGTGAGCCCAAGCGAGGCCCAGCCCTGACGGGCCTTGGTTTTTGGGTGCGCACAATTGGCGCCGTCTGTGGGAAATCCTACTAAGCAGTAGTTCCGCCAAGGCTCGTGTACAGAAAAGATGTCCAGAGGTAGCGCCGAGAGTGGCTCGGCAGGGTCTTCCAGGGGCTCTACCTGGAGGGAACGGAGGCAGAAGAGACGCGAAGATCCAGTTTACGAGCAATTGGAAGAGCGGTCCTGCCTCGGGGAAGGGTCGTATCAAACGGGGAGAACGGTGTCCCATGCTTCCCGGCATAGACAGCCCGACGTCAGGGATGAAGAGCTTGAGCAGCTGCGGAGGCTAGTACAAGATCTGGAGTTGGAAGCGCGAAACGAGCGCCGCCGAGCCGATCAAGACGACCGAGATAGAGGGCCAGACGCCGAGGAAGAGAGACGCGGGATGGGATCGAATCGATTAGGATCACGACACCGCAGGGAGTGCTCGCACTCGAGGGAGTCCCGTCGCCGCCGGGACCGCTCCCATTCAGCTGAATCTCACCGGCAGCGAAATCGATCTCGGTCGCGGGAATACGGGAATCGGGACTCGGATTCTCCGGAGGGGCGGCCAAGGAATGCAGCCATGGATGCTATGAGCCGTGCACTGCGCAGGGCGGCTCGGTCACCATTCTCAGCAGATATTAAGCGAGCAACGATGCCGGACAGATTTACGCGTCCGCCGTTCAATTCGTATGGTGGGAGAACGGACCCCGTGGAGCATGTCAGCCACTACATCCAGATGATGTCTTTGCATACCCACAATGATGCTCTGATGTGCAAGGTTTTTCCCTCAAGCCTTGGTCCTACGGCCTTAAGGTGGTTCAACGGGTTGCACAAGGGCTCCATTCACAGTTTCGCCGAGCTAATACAGGAGTTCGGTTCCCGTTTCGTGACATGCAGCCGGGAACAACAACCGGTGGACGCGCTATTGTCTATGAAAATGAGGGCAGGGGAAACCCTTCGTGATTACGCTAGCCGATACTGGGAGCTCTACAATGAGATTGGCGGAGGGAATGAGAAGATCGCAGCGAGCACTTTCAGAATGGGGTTGCCTGACGAGTCAGGGTTGAGGGAGTCATTAACCAAGAAACCTCCCGAGGATATGAGGCAGCTGATGAGGCGCATCGAGGAGTACAAGCGGTTGGAAGATGATAGAATACAAAGCAAAGGCAAGGCACAGGTGACGGATCGTCCTCGGCTGAGCGGTTTTCAACAGAGGGCACGGGGAAATCTGAGGATTCAAGAGCCAGTAACGCCAGCAGGGGAAGTGAACATGACATTCAAGGAACCCGTGCATAAAATTGTGGATAAGATCAAGCACGAGCCGTATTTCAGATGGCCGAACCGGATGGCTGGCGACCCCTCTAGGAGGAATCAGAACCTATACTGCACCTACCACAAAGACCGGGGGCATACTACCGAGCAGTGCCGAGTATTAAAGGATCATCTCGGGCAGTTGGCTAGGGCGGGACACCTCAAGGATTTTGTGATGGATGCCGGGGATCGGGGAACGGGACATGGCGCCCCTCGCGGAGGAAATCCCCTTCCGCCCCCTCTTGGGATAATTGACGTTATCCACATCGCCCCGAGGGGAACCTCAACAGCAAAAGGGAAGGAGGTGTTGACAGTGATATCGGTAGAAGGTAGAACTGGCGTGCCGCCTACCGCGAAGAAGATCAGACCTACCCGAGAGCCGATCTCTTTCGACGACAGTGACCTGGAAGGAACCATTCAGCCGCACGACGACGCATTGATAGTCACGGCGAGGATTGTCGACTTCGTTATGAAGAGAATAATGATAGACCAGGGAAGCGGAGCGGACGTCATGTACCCGGACCTATTCAGGGGGCTCGGATTAAGGATTGAGGATTTGTCGAAGTACAACACTCCCCTGGTTGGATTTGATGGGAAGATGGTGGTGCCCGAGGGGCGAATCTGTATGCCCGTGAACATGGGAGGCAAGGAGGCGATAGTGAGTTTCTTTGTAGTTACCTCGTACTCCCCATACACGGCGATTCTAGGGAGGCCATGGATACATGCAATGGGGGCTGTCCCGTCTACTCTGCATATGAGGGTCAAGTTTCACACTGACTATGGTGTCACGGTGATACAAGGAAGTCAGCAGGCGGCCAGGCAATGTTTGATCGCAATGGTCGTTTGGAAGGAGCAAACCGACCAGAAGGACCAGGCCGGCCCCAAATGCCCGTCGTCGGGGAAGCCTTTATAGCAATTACAGGGCCCGCCAGAGGTCGCGCGCGCCGAGAACATGATAAAGGTAAAGGTGTTGCCGGACACGGACAAATATTTCCAAATAGGGGAGAGCATGGAGGACCGGGAAAGAGTAGAGATGTTGCTGCTCCTGATACAGAACGTGGACGTATTTGCATAGAGTCCATACGAGGTACCCGGGGTGGATCCCGACTTCATCATGCATAGACTCGGGCTTGACCCCTCGTTCGCCCCAAAAAAGCAGAGGCCGAGGAGATCAGCCTGGGAGCACTCCGAGGCAGTAAAAGCGAAAGTCCAGAGATTGAAAGAGGCGGGGGTGATTCGGGAAATCTTCTTCCCGGAGTGGTTGGCGAACACCGTGGTAGTAAAGAAGAAGAACGGCAAGTGGAGGGTCTGCGTCGACTTCACCGACCTGAATAGAGCCTGCCCGAAAGACCCTTTTCCCGTGCCAAAGATTGATCAGCTGGTGGACGCCACGTGTGGGCACCCGAGGATGAGCTTTCTGGACGCCTTCCAAGGGTATCACCAGATCGCCCTGGCGCCCGAGGATCAAGAAAAAACGGTGTTCATTTCCCCGGAGGCAAATTACCACTACACGAGGATGCCCTTCGGACTGAAGAACGCCGGGGCCACCTACCAACGAATGATGACAAGAATGTTCCGAGACAAGATAGGGCACACGGTCGAGGTATACATCGACGACATGGTGATTAAAAGCAAACAGGAAGCCCTACATATGGGGGACCTCCAGGCGGTCTTCGATGTTCTCCGACGACACAAGTTGCGCCTTAATGCGGAGAAGTGCACGTTTGGCGTCGGGGCCGGGAAGTTCTTGGGGTACCTAATCAGTACACGGGGGATTGAGGTCAACCCCGACCAAATAGAAGCAGTGAAAAGACTGAAGCCACCGAGCAACCCGAAGGAAGTGCAAATACTAACCGGGATGCTGGCCGCCCTTAACCGGTTCATCTCAAAATTCGCAGATCGCTGCCGGCCATTCTACCAACTACTGAAGAAATGGACTGGATTTCGGTGGAGCGAGGAGTGCGAAGAGGCCTTTATGGATCTGAAGATTTATTTGGCACGGGCGCCCGTGCTCGCGGTGCCGGAGGCAGGTGAGGATCTGTTCATGTATCTGGCGGTATCCGAGCATGCCGTGAGTGCAGTACTACTGAGGGACAAAGGGATCCAGCAACCCGTGTACTACATCAGCAAAACTCTTGTCGAGGCCGAGACGAGATACTTGCCGTTGGAGAAGCTCGTATTAGCCCTGATACACGCCACCAGGAAGTTGCCGCACTATTTTCAAGCTCATACCGTACATGTCCTGACCGAGTACCCATTACAGTCGTTGTTGAAGAGGTCGGATTTTACGGGCCGTATAGCCAAATGGGGGACTCGGCTCGGTTCCTTTGACATACGGTACAGACCACGAAGCTCGGTAAAGGGCCAGATCCTGGCGAATTTTATCGCTGAGTTTTCGCCCAGAGAGAAGGGGGTGGTGGTTTGCCAACTGGAACCCCGACCGTGGAAGATATTCGTGGACGGCGCGTCAAGCTCCACGGGTGCCGGTTCAGGAGTCGTTGTGATCGCCTCCGAGGGGATACGACTAGAACACTCGTTTAGATTGGGATTCAGGGCATCCAACAACGAGGCGGAATACGAGGCTTTTCTGGCCGGACTGAGGGTAGCTTCGAGCCTGGGGGCTCGGGAGATTGAGCTATACTCGGATTCGCGGCTGGTGGTTAATCAGGTGCAGGGCAGTTTTGAAGCCCGAGATCCCCGGATGAGAGCATACCTAGAACAAGCAAGGACAGTTATGACCAGCTTCAACGCGGTGAAAGTTTTCCACATAGCCCGAACACAGAACAGACACGCCGATTCCCTAGCCACGTTGGTGTCGTCAGTAACCGAGGATATACCACGGCAAATCAAAGTCGAGCTTATTTTGGAGCCGAGCGTCCGGGTAGTGAGTGACTCGGGAACCACAAGTATCAATGTCACGGCCATCGCGACACCTGCCCCGTGCTGGATCGACCTCATTACCAACTTTCTGGCTGACGACCAATTGCCGAGTGACGAAAAGGAGGGCATCAGGATCCGTAGGATGGCTTCTCGGTATTGGTTGGCAGAAGATCGGACTTTGTATCGACGGTCCTTCGAAGGGCCGTACCTCTTGTGCTTACGCCCGGAGAAGGTGGGAGAGCTCCTGGCGGAGCTCCACTCTGGGGTGTGCGGCGGCCATATCGGGGGACGTTCATTGGCGCACCGAGCAATGACTCAGGGGTTTTGGTGGCCTCAGATGCAGAAGGACGCCGCCGAGTATGTGCTTAAGTGTGAGCAGTGTCAAAAGCACGCCCCTCTGATCCATCAGCCCGCGGGCCACCTGAACCTGATCAGCAGTCCTTGGCCTTTTGCACAATGAGGGCTGGACATCATCGGCCCGTTCCCCCGGGCAACAGGCGGCCGAAAGTTTGTTTTGGTGGCCGTCGACTATTTTACCAAATGGGCGGAGGCCGAAGCATTGGCCAACATACGAGATGTGGAAGTAAAGAAGTTCGTCTGGAAAAATATCGTCACCAGGTTCGGGGTGCCGAACACTATCGTATCTGACAACGGGCTACAGTTTGACAGCCGGGCGTTCCGAGAATTTTGCAACGGTCTCGGCATCAAAAACAGGTACTCAACTCCGGCTTACCCACAGGCCAACGGTCAGGCCGAGGCCGTGAATAAGGTGATTGTGAGTGGGCTGAAGAAAAGGTTGGAGGGAGCAAAGGGAAACTGGGCCGAGGAACTACCCAAAGTCCTGTGGGCATACCGCACCACTCCTAGACGGTCCACCGGGGAAACCCCTTTTTCTGTCACGTACGGAGCGGAAGCCGTAATCCCTGCCGAGATGAATCTACGCAGTGCACGAGTAGCACGGTTCGATCACACCCAAAACGACGAAATGATGGTGGGATCTTTAGACAAGGTGGAAGAGTACCGCGAAATGGTGACAATACGGCTCGCGGAGTATCAGCAGAAGCTCGCCCAGAGATACAACCGAGGCGTGAGAACCAGGGAGTTTGTCCTCGGGGATTTAGTTCTCAGAAGGGCCGTGGGCAACATGCGGGACTCAAGTGCCGGGAAATTGGCGCAGACGTGGGAGGGACCCTATAGGGTCACGGCCGTAGCCGGCACCGGGGCTTATTTCTTGGAGGACCTGGACGAGAGACAACTGCCCCGACCGTGGAACGTCCACAACCTCAAGAAATACTTTCATTGATGGGCGATTCCCCGAGCATGGAATAAACCACAACTTGTTGTATATGTTTTTTGGTTATACTAATGATGTTTTTCATGCAGATTCGCACTGATCTAACCAAAATTCTCGATTCCATCCCATTCACCGGGCAACTTCTATTCTTGGCCGATCATAAGGACAGAAACCTGACTCTCGGTTCGATCCTAATCACCGAGCAGGTGGAAACCTTAACCTTTTCTCTAAGGACAGAAACCTGACCCTCGGTTCGATCCTAATCACCGAGCAGGTGGAAACCTTAGCCAATTTATTCAAAGGACAGAAACCTGACCCTCGGTTCAATCCTAATCACCGAGCAGGTGGAAACCTTAGCCAATTTATTCAAAGGACAGAAACCTGACTCTCGGTTCGATCCTAATCACCGAGCAGGTGGAAACCTTAACCCTTTCTCTAAGGACGGAAACCTGACTCTCGGTTCGATCTACTCACCGAGCAGGATTGAAACCTTAGCCAATTTATTCGAAGGACAGAAACCTGACTCTCGGTTCGATCCTAATCACCGAGCAGGTGGAAACCTTAACCTTCTCTCTAAGGACAGAAACCTGACTCTCGGTTCGATCTACTCACCGAGCAGGTGGAAACCTTAACCTTTTTACTCTAAGGAAAGAAGCCAGTTTCTCGGTTCGATCTTACCACCGAGCACGCTTGAACCCTGACCCTCGGTTAGATCACTATCACCGAGCATGAGGAGGCTTTGCCATGGTCGGACACATCACAATAAAGGCAACCAACAACGGTTCATTACTCGACCGAATACGAAAGAGCAACACGGAAAAGCAATAAAGCATTCATACTAAAGCATAAAACTTAAATCAATGTTTTGTTGCCAAAACCCGGCAACTCAAAACAAATAAAAAACAACATAAATAATGTATCTCGTCACCACAGCCCGGTGACGTAGGCAATTCCGCTTCTCAAAAATTCTAAAAAAACAAAGTAAAAGTTAGAAAGGGTTGGTTTTCAAATTTAAATGTCCACGGCGTGAGCGGAAGATGCGTCCCCTTGGGAGTGCTGTTCGGCGTGGGGAGTTGGCGGCTGGATGTCCCCCCCGGTCTGGCCCCCCGCATGGGGGTGGCTGGTCCCCTCCATGTCGGTTGGAACCGCGTGAGAATCAATGGCGTTCACTAGTTCCCTCATGCTGGAAGTCTCTTCTTCGTCAATAATTAGGGGCGCGGGATTCTCGGTGTGAGGGTTGCTCGGGAAAGGGATCTTGTTGCGATCCCTCAACGGAGAATCCTCGGGAATCCCCAATACTTGAAGAACGGCAAACCAACCCTCTTCAAACCCGAGCCTATGGGCCTGACGAATGACCGGTTCCGCTGAGTTTTTGGCATCCGCGAACCCCTCGTTATACCACTTGTTTTCACAAGCTTCCAACGCCGCCTTCGAATCGGCCAGCTGCCCTTCCAGCATGGTATTCAGGCTCTGAGCCTCCGCCAATTTGAGCTCAGTGCCGCCCAGCTGCAGCTCCAGTTCCTCAGACTTCGTTTCAGCAAGGGCCTGGGCCTTCACGGCTGCAGCAATTTTACTCTCCGCCTCCGCGGCAATTTTTGACTTCTCCTTCGCCGTGGCCTTGGCAACGTCCTTCAGAGCCTTCTCCTGCTCAACATCCTCGGCCAGCTCCTTCATCCTCCCGTCCATTACGCACGACATTTGCGCAGCCTGACCACACAATATTCACTTCATAAGGTAAAAATAGAAAATACACGTACATAAGTAGATGGGAGACCAATAACCGAAGAGAAAGAAGAAATAGTTACCGCTATGGTGTGCCACTGCAAACGCCTCCCCAAAGACTCATCCGTCGACTCCATGAAGGCATGCAAGTCCTCGGGCAAGAGGATGCCGCACGCCAGACTCTGCGCCACATGGCCACCATGACCTTTGTCCCATATCCGGGCACTGGCCGTCGATGGAAGAGGCTCGCTACCGAGTTGGAAGGAAGGTCGCCAAGCCGCCGGAGCTCGGGAAGTAGATGCCAGGTCTATCCCGGTTTGCGCTATCGGTTCTCGGATGACGATACCGGCCGAGGGTCGGGGGGGCACGTTGCCCGAGCCCGTCTGAGGCTGGTCAGTTGTGCGCGGCCTTTTTCGAATTCGGGATGGTGGGGCAGCAGGGGGCGAAGCATCACGGCCGGGGGTTTGTTGTTGCTGCACGGTAGGCCGTGCGCTCGGGACAAAGCGGTCTATTGTCATCTTCCTCCTGGCCACCATTGCGTTGCCTTGATCGGATCCTGTTTCGGAAGAGTCGGACAGTTCTGCGACAACAACCTCCCCGATTCTCTCGGGCTCTGCGGCTCTCTTGGGCTGAGCAGAAGCTTGCTGGATTTGCTCGTGGGCACGTTTTCGACGCTCGGCAGACACGCGCTCGGCTGATTCGTCACGGATAGGCTGCCGCTCGTCTGAACAGATGTACCGGGGACCGAGATCACGCGCCTCGCCTACGGTTAGCTTGGGGGGAAGGAAGTTGGCGTGCCGGACGTCGATGTATGAGAGGAGAGGGCTGTCAACTAGCAAAGCTTGGCTGAACGCCTGCCAAGTTGAGTAAACAGGGTTGACACCGAGGATGAGGTGGGATGCTCAGAGTTGTCCGTCCGTATGTACGAAGATTTCCGACCTGAGCACGAAGTTCAGGTCCCGAACATGCACCACTCTGATGTCCGGATTGAATCTTTTGGTATCTGCACAAAGGAAATAAGGGTTAACGATTACATAACCAAACCAAAGTCAAAAAAGGGACCAAAGTAAATAAAGGTTAGTCACCGACCAACATCGCGCGGCGAAAACGCGCAAGGCATCTCCTCGGCAAACCAATTGCCGCTCACCTGAACGAAATCTTTTGCCGAGTTACGATTTGAATCTGGCAGGCATGAAATAAGCCGTACCCTCACGTCCCTAGTCTTTATATAATAATCAGACTCAACATTGCCGCACAGGCTATACATCTGATTAATGTCGTGGTGGTTTAGTTGCAACCCATATAACTGGTTCAACCTACTCACACAACTCACTACCCGGTAAAAGTTGGGAGGGAGTTAGTCGGGACAAAGGCCGTAAAATCTAAGGGTGCTAAGGACTAGGGGGTCAACGGGGAACCTAAGCCCTCCCTCTAAGATGGCCATCAAAGGGAAAAACACCATGTTTTCACCACGACGCCTCTGGATGTCGATATCACCCATATTGTAGTAGGCAATATCTACATCACTAGGAACATTATATGCTTCCCTAAACCTAGCCAAAGCATGCTCGGAAGAAAGGAGGTAAGAGTAACTCATGTTTTTCAAAAACGAGTGTTTTTTGATAAAAAGGAAAAGAAGTGCTGTGATCACCAAAGAACAGACTAAAATGGCTGAACTGAAAAAGCAAGAAGAGGGAAAGGAACTTACTGTGGGCTCTAGGGAGGGAGTGTGTTCTGGGCCAGTAGATGAACCACGAGAGGGATGCTCGGCAGAGTAGGATACTGAAATATGAAGGATGCAAAAGTGAGAACCAGTGACTAAAAAGGCTATTTATAAGCATAGGGGGAAGGTGGAAGGGGAAGCATTTAATGATCCACTGAAAGGAAACCACGCAAGCCGCCGTTTCAAACGGCCACACGCACGACGCCTCGGTTCACGAACCGTCAGGCAGTAATGACAGATAGGCCATCAATCAATTTCGAGTGCGTCTTTTGAGATGCGCATTAATGCGCCCCACAATACCCGGGCACTGACCTTTTGACTTCCCAGACACGCACTTACCCCTCGTGATCCTTGATTCATCCCCGGGAATGGGGAGCGAATCAAAGGGGGGCTATTGTACGGCCCCCGCACCATGACCCATAGCGGGCCTTGGACCTTGACCTGGATATATGGTCCATGAGGCCCGTCTCCCTTTGCCATGCGGCCCACCCTCGAGTCACGCTTGCTTGGGGCCCAGACTTTGCCTTTTCAATATTTCTCGGCGAATCCTTCCCGAGCATTAATCAACATATGGCTCGCGGGACACCCCGCCCTGTACCTGCCCGGCCGTGCCTCGGAGAGGCACCTCTGCCGAGAACTATCGTGGAGATGGGAACCAAGTTCCAACACCACCCTCACTGCTTCCCATGCCTACCTAACCATCCACTTACGATCGATAACACTGGACCGCCGGTTGCACTTGTTGGCAAATAATTATGACCTCTCAGCTATTCTATGAACTATAAATACCTGGAGTTTTGAGGAAACAAGGGTTGGTAAATGCAAGAAAAGAGGAGTGGTAATAGAGAGAAAACAGAGTGAGGAGGAGGTTCAGTCCCCCGAGGAGAAGGAAGCGATACCATTGGGCCTTGGCGCTTTGAACGACCCAGTGTGGGAAATCCAGACCCACTATGCAAGTAAGTTGTGAGCCCAAGCGAGGCCCAGCCCTGACGGGCCTTGGTTTTTGGGTGCGCACAAAACTTATTAGTTATTGTGATTTATTTTCTTTGACATATTGTGATGGATTATTTGTGATATTGAGATATACTTTAGTTTTGAATGATTATTTGTGATGCAGCTACTCGTTAATTCTGAATTTTATATTAAAAATATTTATTTGTTTGTTTTTTCATAATTTTTTTTTTTACATTTTGATAAAATCTAATAAACAGGTCGACACGACTGACCCGTTTAATAAATGGGTCGTGTTAGGGTTGAGGAATCTTGACCTATTTAATAAACATGTCGGGTTAGTATTGACCTATATAGTCGAATACTCATGACTTGACATGATACGAACCCGACACGCGAACACGAATTACCACCCCTAATATAAACTAAGATAGTAGGAAAGACTGAGAATTAGCAAAAGCAAATAAAGCTTGGGGTTTTTTTTTTTTTTTTTTGGTGGTTCAGAATCAAAAGTTGGTATATTAAGTTGCTGGAAAGTTCAAGTTTTGTTTGGAAATTGCTTATTTTTTATAGTTTATTTGCATAATATAAAACAAAAGACTAAAAACTAGTTTGTTTTAAAAAAAACTGAAAATTTGATTATTTGAAATAAGGGTTTAGTTAACGGATGCCTTTGGAGGTTTTTGTTAATAGACTAATTTAGAATACCTAAGGGTTGTAAAATTTCTTATTCAAAGCTGCAATAACTCAACTCAATAGGTCATGTTAGCGGGTGTCCTTAAAGTAATTGTTAATAAACCATTTTAACAAAGTTTTTAAACTATTTTTATGAGAAATTGAAAAATTTGTCAAAATATTAATTACTTTTTTTATTTTCTCCAAAAAAAAAAAAAACTTTTCTAAAACGATTCACTAACAATGTTAACTTTTCCGAATCTATATTATGTGGGCTTAGAAATGTATGAGTTGGTGCCTTCAAAAAAAGAAAAGAAAAGAAATGTATGAGTTGGTGAATGATGAATATTTTATTTGTTACAAGTTACGTCAATAATTTTTATTTTCTTTTTCTTTTTTTTATATTTATAATTATTTTTTTTTTTTTTTAGAAACAAACACACACATACAAATGAGAGGGATAAAGATTCTAACATAATTAAAGGCACACCACAACTCCACTTAAAAACTATGGTAACAAAAATTATATATATAATAAGAAACTAATTGATGAAACCTATGTTTTTTTTTAATTATTATTTTGGCATGAGAGACATGTAGATATTATATAAAAGATAAAGTAAGATCTACAAGGTCACGGTACAGATTATAGTGCACCCACAGACTGACGGACAATGATAATTATTATCCTAATACAAATAGTTTTTCCTTGAACTACTCAAGCTACTCAAACTTCCTCTACAACAACACTATTAGGGAGTTCAGAGAGTTTGGAAAAGCCAAGTTTGTTACGATAAAAACTAAAAAGTCGATTGACTTAGCCAAATAAAACTATCAAACATAATAAAAATAATCAATGGATTATCAAATAAAAAATAATCAATGATGAGAGTACAGACCAAGTGGGCAGCACTTCTTACATATTTTTGAAAGTGACTCAACTCATAGCAAATTTTTCTACCTACAAATTGAAGTGATTAATGATAAGGACATTAGTGCTTGCGCATTGCCCGATAAATTCGTGCAGCTCAGACGGTCAGACCAGATTCCTTGGAGACTTTTCAACTTTGTAGACAAGTTTAAGCTTGCATGTAACACCCATGATGGAATTTACTTTAGTTGGCTTCATTGCAAAAGAAAAAGAAGCCATGCGGCTCATGTATTAGTAAAATGGTCTGTCTGGTTTTCTTTTAGCTAGGGAGTTTGTAGAAGGAACTTGAGGAAAACAATAATAGAATAGAAGGGGCAAGTGGATATGACTTTCACAATTTTGACGCGTGAAATGAGGGACACAGAAAAACCGAAATGAATGTGCATGAGAGAGACAGAAAATCCACGTTTTTGTTTTCATTATATATATTATCCTACACTCGTTTTCACTTATACTTTTTTTATAAAATATTTATAATTATATGCTCTGATATACTCATTTTAAAATTAAAAACAAATATGTTGAAAAACACAAAAGAGGATGTGAAATGATGCATCTAAAATAATCATTACTTTTAAGTAATAAGTTTTAGGTTTTAAACAATATTATATGTAATTTTACATACTTTTTTATCCATATGTACTTTCAAAAAATACGCTAGAACAACGTTACCGACCATGCCTTTAACTATTACTTTTAGCAGCTAAAAGAAAAAAAAAAAGGGTAAAATATCATTTTCGTCCTTAAACTATCATAAAAGTTCGTTTTTCGTCTCTAAACTTTCAAAAGTTCTATTTTCATCCCTAAACTATCACAAAAGTTCGTTTTTCGTCCCTAAACTTTCAAAAATTCTATTTTCGTCCCTAAACTTTTTCAAACGTATTGATTTTTGTCCCTCCGTCTAACGGAGTGCTGACGTGGCTTGATAGAGTGCTGATGTGGGAGAAATGAAAATCAATACATTTGGAAAATTTTAGGGACGAAAATAGAATTTTTGAAAGTTTAAGGACGAAAAACGAACTTTTGTGATAATTTAGGGACGAAAATAGAACTTTTGAAAGTTTAGGGACGAAAAACGAACTTTTGTGATAGTTTAGGGACGAAAATGATATTTTACCCAAAAAAAAATTATAAACATTTTTCGGATGGCAAATTGTGAACGTGGGTCCGCCCCGATCACAGTCACAGATACTTATCCCAAATTCCAGCTGCATTTTAGCCGACAAATCAGTACGATCAAAACCTACCTTGTGGTTCTCATAAAAAAAAAAAAAAAAAAAAAAAAAACTCTACCATGTGGATAGAGTGAGAGTTGGAAAAATATTCTTGCGGGCTAGCTTTCCATGCAAAATTTCTTTGACATCATCATTAATTATTACCGTAGAAAACCACTTTATCTTATGAACCGCCGGCCATACGTGGTAGTGATAGTGATAGGTGATACGTGATATCCCAGTATTGCCATTTACTCATATAGACGTCTCTTGATTGTTTGTTCTATAAATTAGGCCATTTGTTCATTCAACAAACATACATTGAAAATACACATCCTATATATATATATATATATATCTTGTGGTTGATTAGAAACCAATCAAACCACATCTTGATGAAGCAAAACATGTTATTGGAGAAAACTGTCTCCACCATTGTAAAGGTGGCGATGATCATGACACTCACATTGCTCATTTTGAACAGCAAGCCTGCTGAAGCTACGAGGACTTTGGTTGCTGTGATGAAGTCAAATAAACTTGAGACAGCCAAGGTAGTATCAGTTTCACAAGATAGAGCCCCGGTTACACCTTCTGAGCCTAATCCATGCACTTACTTGCCTGGATCCGATAATGGTTCAGGTTGCCATCATTGAAGATAATGGAGGAGCTTAGCAATTTGGTCATCTGATTATGTGGAGTTTTTTTTTTTTTTGAACAACTGATTATGTGGAGTTTGTAGTCACGTTTCTTCTGAATTGCAATCATAAAATAAAATTGTTATGTTAAAGGCAAAATAGCTATAGTTTGTTTTACGCTATTGTTGCAATTAATCGTAGTAAACGTAGGCAAGTTGGCCGGCTTGTCCATGCTGTTTTTTTCTATTCTTTTATATAATATATAAACATTTTTGTTAAGCGCCGTTTGAAATTACATTTTTGTCCATAAAATTTTAGGGTGCCAATGCGTGTTAAAGTGGGTGGTTTTTCGTAATTTGAGTCTGACATCAATAAGAAAAGGTTCTCAGTCTACATGGTATGGCGTTCAGCCTTTAGGCTCTTTAAGGTTTTCTAATTCTATGCTGAGATTTTTGTCAAAACATCAAGTACAAATACGATGGCTCTGAGTCTGGCCACAATAAGCCTCTGCTCATGGCCATTAAGGGACAGATTTGCGACGAGCTCAGCAGGATTTTTTTTTTTGTTTTTGGCTCTCTGGCTACTTTGAATTTCTGTTTTTTGTTCTTCTCGGACTTTATTTTGTCTATTTTTTTTTGAAGTAAATACGTAAAACTGAGTTTTAGCATCTGGATTATTTTGTAACTAAGGGTATTAGCCGACATGTGAGGAATTTTTTAGAGGGGTTTTGAGTTTTGGGATTCTGGGCATGCCAGAAAAACTATAGAACTTTTTGGGAGTGTTTTGGGTATGTTAAATTTGTTGAATTTTTTGGGTCACCTCACCTGGTGCTTTGCCATTTCCATTTGGGTATATGAGAATTTTGCCTTTAGGGTAATTATAAGTTTTATTAATTTAATTTAATTTCTTTTGTAACGTTTTCGTGTGAAGATGCTTGCGAATATCATGTGAAATGTTATCCCAAGGGCTATGCTCATAGTGTACAAACCAAAGATGGTCCAGTATGCACTTTCTTGCTTAGGAATTATATGGTCTATACCGACTAACAATAGTTGTGTATTGCATACAAGACTCAACAGTGTTGGGTAACCTGCTAGCGGTGACCAAAAACTCTTCCCTTGCTGTATTAAGAAATCTGACCTCACCTATTAATATATATATTTTTATTATAGCTTGATTCATCCAATTTTTTATTTTATTTTTCAATCATCTAGATATGAACTACTGTTGTGCTGAATGCCTACTGACAATTAGTTTTATGGTGAATGTTGTCTAATGAATTGATGAATGTTGAACCTTAGATTCATGAGATGTGCCATTTGTAGGTTGCATTTGTTAATAGATTTTGTCGTTTGAGTATTATTTTTTATGATTATACTGTCATTGGATGCAACTGATTAGTGATTGGGTTTGTTCTGTTGATGTTAGTTTGATTTGGAATGTAATAGTGGAACTGTATTTTCTTTCTAGACTCCAATTTTTTTTTTTCTTTTGGTAAATACAGCTTGTATAAATAACTAAAGTTCTTACAAAACAACTTGACTGAGCCTCAGAGTTATCAAACTCTAATAAAATAAAATAAAAAGGTACATCAGAAGGGATCTTCCTTCAAATAACATGACATCCAAAAAATAAGGAACAACCTCTCTTAGCTAAAGCATCAGCACATTTGTTGGTTTCCCGATAGCAGTGCTTCACTTCACACCTATGGAAAGCTTGGACTAAATTCTTGCAGTCATGTATAATGCTTCAGATAAGAATGTTAGGACAAGAAACACTATTAAAGCTAATATGATTTCCACGGCATCCAGTTTCACAATTAAATAATTGATACTCCCTAACTAAAATGAGACCATATCTAACTGCCCAACCTTCAGCCAACACACTCGAAGCTTGCTGAAGCAGGGCATTTAAGTAGTTGTTTTACATTTGTAGTTGAACACAAAACCAGTAGCAATAGTTGCTTGTGTCTAAACAGTGGGTTAGACTTTAGAGTTTGTTACTGTAACAGCAATCATGTAAAGCCATTTGTACTTACTTACTTAGTATTTTAGTTGGTTAGATTGTCAATTACCAATCAGGTTAAGTCTTTAATTGAGCCAATCCAGTGGTTGCTAGTATAGTGCAGCTTATATAAATAGCAGATTAGGCTCTCCGCTCTCATTTGTATTCAATTTTTGTATGTGAATGAAATAAGTCTTTTAGAGCTTTTCTTGAACTTTACAGAGGTGCCTAACCACCTATCAATTTGTTCTAAGTAACTCACATTCCATTTAGTTCTAATTCATATCACAGCCAATCACTTCCCTGCATCACTTGCCCAATAGTTCTGTGGAATCTGTTTACCCAGTTACCCTCTGCATTTCGAATAAGTCCACCCCCACCATCCTGGCCTGTGCTCCTCCAGGAGGATGATTGAGACAGAGACAAATCCAATGACACCGTTTCTGGTAATCCAATTACAATGGTGCCGTTTCAGTAAAACTTAATGCAAATTGTGCTCTGTCTAATTATCTCCTTCAGGTTTAACACATGATGCAATTAGTGGAAACGCGTGTTTAATTACTGATCACAGGCTGTCAATCTGTTAAGAGTTGTTAGAGTTCTGTTAGAGAATTAGTTGTGGTTTACTGCCTAAATTGATCTAAGCTTAAGCTTATCCCAGTCCTATAAATAGGACTTGTATTGCATTACAGAGTGTGCTGCCTAATATCAGATTCAAATGTTTTTCAATCTCTCTCTCTTTGTTTTACTCTTTTGTACATACAATCTCAAACTCTTTCAGAGGAACCATTGGTATTGAACCAGAGGTGTTTCCCATTTCAGAAACATGGTAGACCTGGCTGTAGATGCATAGTTTGAGGGTAAATAGGCAAAATTTCCATTGCCTGACTTAGATACTGTAGTCTCGGGTTAAGGCATTTATTGCTGAAATTTACTGCATTTCTATGCAGCCAAAGATTCCATATGCCTGTCAAAAACACGACAGCCCAATGGATAGAAGATTGAGCATTAATAATAGAACAATTGCCATTCCTTTTGAACCAGGAATGAAGGGGGTTTCCCAAGAGAACCCGCATGGTTTGGGTTTTGTTATTTGCACTTTAATATATCTTGTGGAGAGGTTACATATGTTGCAATGGCAAAAGGCAATTGAAACTTTTCTTGGTTTTGAAACCGAGCAAGACAGAATATGTGTTATAAAAAAAAAAAAAAAAAAAAAAAAAAAAAACTCTGATGGAATTCTATGATCTATGCCACTCACAATGGTTGTGTATTGCATACAGAACTCAGTGTTGGATAACCTATAGATCGGAGATACATTGCAGCCTCCTTTGGGCTGAATCTTGCTGCTAGCGGTGACCAGAAACTCTTCCCTTGCTGTAATGAGTAATCTGCCCTCACCTATTAATGATTTTTTTATTATAGCTTTGCTTCATCCAAAATTTTTTTCAGTCCTCTAGATCTTCACTATTGTTGTTTTGAATGCCTCCCTACAGTTTTTATTTTTTATTTTATGGTGAATGTTGTCTGATAGATTGATGAATATCTAATCTTAGATTCATGTGATGTGCCATTTATAGGTTGCATTTGTTAATAGATCTGGTTGTTTGAGTATTATTTTTGGTGATTATACTGTCATTGGATGCGACTGATTAGTGGCTGGACTTGTCCCATTGATGTTAGTTTGATTTGGAATGGGATTCTTGGTATTTTGGCGCGCACTCTCTACACTGTTTAGTAACCTGGTTTAATGGAAGTGTTGCACTTCCGCCAGCACTCAGCTACCCTGAGGCTGAGTTTTACATGTGATGAATGATTGGTTTCCTGGAATTCTTTTTCTCTTTCTCCTTTTAATTATAATTATTCTGTTTTTCTTTTGGGTTTAATTTGCGAATAGCAACTAGTGAACCCAAACTTTGTGTATTTATTAAATTATAAAAACCTAGAACATTGTTTAATAACAAGTCTGAATCCCTGCATTTTATTACTGCTAACCCTCAATGGGGTTGGTCATCTCTTAAATACTTATATGATGTCATTTAACTCCATAATTTATTTTATGAAGTTAACTATTATGCCTTTTAGTCTTCTTGATATAGCCATGCTAGCTAATAGAATATCTTATTTTATAGGTGAAATAAGGGTAATATGATTGCTTAAATTTGATTGCACTAGATGTGCTCAAATGAGGTTTTAAGTCATGCCAGTCTCCATCATTTAGATTTTGTAATTTTTTTTTTCTTTTTTATTGCTGTGGACTTGTTTTTGTTGAACTCTTACCCTTATTGTTGATAGGATTTCTCCATGGTACTAAGTACCAATGATCATGGTAAGTTCTTGCACGAAATTGTTTCAAAATGTGCTACTCAATTTTCTATTATTCCACTTGTTCCCAATACACTGAAAATTGCACATATCATTCACAACCTAGGGAAATAGATGAACATGGGATTTTGTAGGGAAGTATTGAGTACTTAAGTAGGATAGTCATATATCTTTTGAGGAACTATATACAATAGTAATAGTAGTGCACATAGTTAGAGACAACACTTTTTTCTTCTCCTCTGCTACTTACTCTCTTTCAATGTGATCAGACATTAATTATATATACAAGTGGTACAACAGGTAAACCAAAAGGAGTGTTGACCCTCACTGAAGCGTCACTGCACAGGTATGCACACCATGTATCTCGTGTTTCGTTACACTCTGTAAAAACCTAATGGCCTCTTATACACTACTATCCTTCATGTGAAAGATCTTATTTTTGTTTGGTACCTTATATCTGGCCAATGTGCTAGACTGTATATATTTATATGTTTGTGGTGTCAATATTCATCCATGGAATGGACATTAGTTGATATCAAATGAAAATCATTCATGTAGATGACCGATTAGGTAGAAATCTTACTGTAGATAAATGCTCTTCAGAATATTTGATCTGAACATTTATATGTTATTACCTGTTGTTTGAAACATAGTACAAGTGATGCTGAAATCACCTTGATTGAACTAGTGCTTGCAACTATGCAATCTGATATTTTTGTTTTTTGTTTTCTTTTAATTATAGCGTCTTAATTAATTTATGATTTTTAAATTGATGTTGGCCGCAAACATTGACTGCAGCTTGGGTGTGTACATATGCTGATCAATTTTTGCATTGCCTACCATTGCATCATAACCATCATATTTTACATATTTAGATTGCAAAACATTTATAGTTTGTCAATCATCATACAATTACAACTTGAGTGTATGCCTTTCTTGGTTACTTTTGTGAGTTGCTGTATAAAACTGATTTGGAATTTCAGTGTAGTGATCCTTAACTTATAAGATACATTTTCATGGCCTTTTTAATACTTTACTAGCCCCTGTATGTGGTTTTAACCATAATTTAGTATACTTTATGTTTCTGTTAAAGTTCCTTTTGTTGCACAACTTTTGGTTGTAATATCTCCAATCATGTTATAGAAGGATGTGGGCATAATCGATGTGTTGAAATTTGAAAGGCTATTCCCTCATTGTTTGATGCCATGGACCCGTGGTGTATTTGGAGGAAAAGAAATGCAAGGAGCTTTGATGGGTGCAATAGGACAATGAAGACAAACTTCTTGAGTGGATGTCAGGCTGTCAGCCTTAGGGGTTTTTTCTCTCTAATTTAGTTGAACTTCTTGATTTTTGTAATTATAGGGCTTTACCATGATGTTTTTGTTTGTATACTCCCAGTGTACTTGCAATTATTTTTATTAATAAAGTTTTAATTACCTATCAAAAGAAGAAGATTGTTGTGTTTATGCCAAAATTTAGCGCAAGGGGAATCAGGCAAAGATGGCGTAAGTTATTTCCAGCTGATGGGGGACTAAGACTGTTGATGCTATAAGAGTTATTTATAGGAGCAAGTTTGGTCTGCATCTTAAGCTTGTGTGTGTGAATGTCTCTCCTTGCTTCTCTCTTAAAATATGTGCGCAGTGCGCACATACACACACAAACACGCCCAACACTATGTTTATGCGATCACTTTGAAGGATTGACTTTAAGCTATTTAGTGGCTGTTTGTTTCAGCGTTTTCAAGCAAAAAGTCATGATTGCATTTCTAAAACGTGATTTTAGAGGTAATGAAGCGTTTGGTAAAATTTTGAAACCCTCTTTAGTCTTGTCTTTAACCAAAAAATATATATAGACAGACAAAACACAATCATAGCAACAATAGACAAGAACCTTCTCACTCTCAACAACCCAATTTGAATCTTCTGATACAACTAAGGTTGAGTGACAAGGGGGAGCTCCACTGCACCCATCTGACTTCAATTCCAATTTGGTTTTGGGGTTACAAAGAGTGAGAAATTAAGAGAAACTAAGGGCTGGTTTGGTTTAGAAATAGCTTAGTTTTCATAATTCAGTTTTCAAAACTCATAATTCAAACCCAAACTCATAACTAAGGGCTCGTTTGGTTTAGAAAAGTGTTGCTGAAATATTTTGAGGGAAGAAGTGAAATGAAATACCTATTTGCAACGGTAATATCGAGTGTTTGAAACTGATTTGACAATGCACTGATAATGGGCCCACGAATTCTTTATTTTTACCACTATTGCCACTAAAACTCAGTTCTCAGTTTTTGAAAACACCCAAATCTTGTTTCCGAATTCCATCACTCAAATTAAAAATTTTGAGCTTTAAGTGATGGAAACAAATGTTAAAAACCAAGCCAAACACATTTTTATTTGTGAGACTCGCGCGTTTTGGAAACTCAATGATGAAAACTGAGTAACATCACTCAATTTCTTGGTGATTCAAACAGGCTTTAACTCACCACTGCGCACCATAGAATTTCTCTTTTGCATTGATCTCTGTTGAAAAAAAAAAAAATAAATAAATAATAAAACTCACCTTAGGCGTTAATGCTTTTCAATTGACTCCAAATGTGCCTTTGAAACATCCAAATGAATATTAAAATCTTTAGAGGTACCCTTCCAGTTGCTTGGATGGTCTCTTATATGGGCTTTACTTGTAGACAATAGCACATGTAGTTTAAAAGGTTCAAGTTCCTGATGACTTATCGGAATTCAACACTGCAATAAAAACTGCTTAAGAACAAATGTTTTACTCTCCATAGTATATTCTCGTCCCATGGATTACCAAGATGCCTACGAGATGGTTGACACCAATAAAAGAACATTTGTGTCACATGGTGTATGCCTACGAGCTGGTTGACACCATGGCAACAACAATAAGATGTTGACAACAACGAGATAAAATTGAGATGAAAAAAAAAATTAAAAAAAAAGCTTGAAAATGACATAGTTTGACTACAAATTAAGTTGTAGTTAATGACATGACTACAACTCTACTTAATATCTTTTTATTGGATCTGGATTATGACAAATATATTATTGGATTACAATTTTTTCCTATATCCTTTATGTTTACAAAATTTTCAAAAAAATAAAAAATCAATAGTTATGTCATCAATCAAATATTTAAATTTCAAGTTTTTGTTATTTAAAATTATACATAAAAAATAAATTTATGGATCGAATAGTAAATAATATTTTATTAGCAAGAAATTTGACATGCTATTTAAAAACAAAAAGAATATGCAAACCATCAGTTAAATTTTCAAAATATGTAACAATTTTAACTGTTTTTTAAGTGGGAGTTGTATCCCTTGGCTATATCCAAGTTTGTAACTAAACTCTCTCCATAGAAAGTATACACTTAGGGTATGTTTGGTAGACTATAACGGTGCTTACATAGGAATAGAAATAAGTATTACAAATAATACAAGATGCTATAATGTAATGCTTATTACCATTCATTTGTTTTGATAATAATAGAACCCAAAAAACAATGGAATGAAAGCATTTTAAATCAAACTTAAGATATACTTTAGGAAATATTTTACTTATATAATTATATTTCCTTAAAAAAATTTAATTTGAATGAGAGATTAGTTTTTTTTATGATTTTTTATTTTCATAATTTTTATGTACATATGAAAAGTTTGTTTATTTGGAAATATATTAATTGTAGAAATTAATACATCTGCTAAGGAATAGTTATTACATCTCTTTCAGAAATGAATAATTATTCCTCATTTTAAAGAATATCTGTTCATAAAGAATGTCTATTCTTTATAATAAAAATATAACAAAACTAATTAATAGTTAAATTATAAAAATAACTATTATATTACAATGTTTATTATAGTTTACTAAACATACTCTTATAGTTAGTTGAGGGCTGAGAGTTGATACCAGGAGTACCTACGCGTGGCGGTGAATGTGATTGAGGAAGAACCACTAGTAGCAGGCCCAATTAAAATTCTCAACTAGGCATAGACTATATTAGCTACTTAAAAGCCTGGTACAAATGAACCAGTTCTCAAGCGGAAAAAGGGTTTGAAAACGTGTCATTAATCTTTGGGCTTATTGCAACCCCAGCCTATTCCTTATTTAAAGTTGGGCTCGGACTACCTACAACCTAGGATTCAACGTTCAAGTCCGACCAATAATTTCTCTAGCATCAATTTATGACCTTGAGATGCAAAAATATTGCCAGGTTCTATATATGCAAAAATATTTGGACAATGTTTGCCATAATTGAAGAAAACGGAGCTTTAGTTATGGTGATATATATGGTGGAGTTGACAAATTGTTAGTCATGTTCAGTTTTTTTTTTTTTTTTGGATAGGAAATCATACAACTTAATATTAATCAAACAACCATAGCTTTTACATCATGAAGAACTACTAATTCTAAGAAACTAGGACATTTCTCCATCCACATACACTGATTAACTATGCCCTTGGCATACTTTGCTAACAAATGAGCTGGAGTATTTGCATTTCGCTTAACATGAGAAAAATCAACATTATGGAACTCCAAGGAAGCTTCACCAATACCCATAATCACCGCATCAATCGAGACCGGAACTGAGGAAGAATGATTCAACGCCCTAGAGACAATTAACAAGTCACCCTCAAGTATAAAATCTGTAATCCCAAGCTGCTTTACGAACTGCAAACCAAATTCAACGGCCTTCGCTTCTACTTCAAGAGGCCCCAGTGGTGCATGTATTTTTCTGCTCATTGCTGCTACAAATTGCCCATTCCAGTCCCGAACCATGACTCCAACTCCCACAGAATTTAGCTCTACAAACACAGCACCATCAACATTGAACTTGAAAACCAATACAGGTGGTGGAATCCATCTCTGAACATGCTAAACTGACTCCTGGGCACTCGGTAATAACTCAATAGCAACTCGATACTCCTCTAAATATTGCACTGCCCATTGAAGAAGCATCCTTCCATCTTTTCGCTTTCCCCATGACGAATATCATTCCTGTTACCCCATAACGCCCACGCATAAGTCAACAACAACTCAATGTTTTCTGGTGAAGTCTTTTCGTCCATCATTAAACACCAGAGCATCTCCTTAAAAGAACCAAGCTGATCCATCACATTGGGAAAAACCAGTTTCGACGAAGACCATAGTTCTTTAGCACGGAAGCATTTCCAAAAGAAATGGATCGAATTCTCAGCCTCCTCGTTGCATCCATCGCATATATCAACCTGCAAAACATTTCTCTTAACAAGGTTAGTTTTCAAAGGTAGGATGTCTCGACAAGCCCTCCAAGAGAAGTGCCTTATTTTATGAGGCACATTGATTGCCATAGGCGTTTCCAAAAGCTCTTTTCTTGGCTGCCATCAGAACTTGAAACCGTGGATAAGGCTAATGACATTTTAGGTGCAACCCAGTAGGCATTTTTCACCGAAAAGGCTCTATTAGTGCTCCAAGCCCAAATCTGTTTATCTTCTGGTAGATGAGAACTTATAGTGATTGCTTTTATAGCTTCTGATTCATGCGGCAAGAATAGAGCATCAACGACATCAACCTTCCAAGAAGCCTCTTCCTTATTTATCAATTCTCCGACCTTCATATCTTCTGGCATAAACAACTTGGGGGATGAAACCATGAATGTAGAAGGCTTAGGCAGCCACCTATCACCCCAAATTCGGATTTTCTCACAATTTCCAACTCTCCACCGTAAACCATATTTAACAAGAGGTTGAGCAAACATAATACTCCACCAAGTAAATGATGGATTGTTGCCCAAAACAGCTTGTGAAAAATCACTTGTAGGGAAATACTTAGCCTTCAAGACCTTTCGTGTTAATGTACTTACCCACTCACATAGGAGTCCAAATTTTCTGTCTCATCTTTCCTGCTTCATCCCATACTCCACAAATAAAAATTTGACACATATCAATCTATTTAATTCAAATATAATTTTGAGCCTTTTATTATTTAGTTTCCTAAAATAAATAAATAAATAAAAACCTAAACCATCTCAACTAGCCAGCCACCACCATTGTTCCTCCACCACCACCACCAACTGCTACTGGCACCACCAAGAGGAGATCGTCGACGTCATAAATGGCCACCCACTACCACCGGCCAGCCACCCATCACCACTAGTTATCAGTTACCAAAAATGATTAAAAAAAAAAATAACCAACACATTCCCCACCAATCACCATCGTTTCATCACTCTAGTTCAGCGCCTTTAGGAAGAGATGGTGACGCCATGAGCGCTTCACTACCACCATGGGTACCTGCCATGGATTTGAAGAAGAATGGTGGTCATGGATACTCACCAACAAAATGTCACAAAACTAATATCAAACATGGATTTTGAGGAAAAGAAGGCGGTGGTGGAGCTCCGTTGATGTCGCCAGAGATCTCCTCCTGGTAGTGCCGGCAAAGTTGGTGGTGGTGGTGGAACGTTGGTAGTGGGATTATTTGATTTTTTTTTTTTTTTTTTTTTTTTTTACTTTTTTGGTTTTCGTTTTAAATTAGGAAACTAAAACAATAAAAGGCTGAAAATTAGATTTGAATTTAATAGGTTTACGTGTGACAAATTTTTATTGATAGAGTATAAAGTGGAACAGGAAGATGGAGTAGAAGACTTTTTAATTTTTATTTTTTTAATTTTTATTTTTTACAATAATAGGGCAGAAGATTTGGACTCATTAAAATGTTTAGCGGATCATTAAGATGCTCATAATAACCTACCCTTCAGCTTAATGAATCCTCCGTAAGAGTAGGAAAAAAAAAGCACAAAAGAGATTTACGAAAGAGTCACTAATTAATGAATAAATGTTGAGATAAACATAAAAAATGGTGTAACAGGATTGAAGTAGCTACTGCACATAGCTGGAATTAAGGCTGTGCTGAATTTGGGCAGTAGGGCAGCGCAGCAGAGTTTGGGTTTGAGCAAGTGAGGATGTTCAGATAATTCTTTGCCGAATTATGAATAATAGTTGACACCCTTCAACTTTTATATTTTAAAATTATGAATATTAGTTGAGTTTATGTATTAAATATTAATAGTAGTAGTAATTAAATAACATCAAATTAAAATAAAATTTAGCATGTATTTTAAAAACATAGAAAACATGTGATATATTTGATGAAATATTCAAAATATCAATTAAATAAAAAATTATTAAACAATGTAACATTACTTTCTTTTTTTTTTTTAGAAACATGCAATATTACTTAAAGTTATACTAATTAAGCGTATAACATGTCATATTTGATGAAATATTCAAAATATCAATTAAATAAAAAATTATTAAACAATGTAACATTACTTTTTTTTATTTTTAGAAACATGCAATATTACTTAAAATTATACTAATTAAGTGTATAACATGTCATTACTTCACAGAGAGGAATTGGCATGTTGATCCAAGACACCCACCAACCTACGATATTTCTACCGAATGACTACAATTAAAAAAACAAAAAGCATAGCTTATTTTGGCTCGCTTTTCTGTTCTTACTACTTTTTTTCTTTCCAATGTTCCCTCGTCCCCATCCATGAATCTTCATTTTTCTATTCTTCTGTATGTCTATCTCCCACTTTTTCTTCCTCCACTACCGCTACTATTACCCATAGTTGTCAAACCATAAATCGTATGGTGAATTGATTTTTAATTTTTTTGTATTGTGTATCGTATCGTATCGTGTATCGTAAGATACACAAATACTTAATAAAATTTATAAAAAATTATAAATATACATATATAAATGATATATTCATTATAAATTTTAAATATATTCAACTAATGACTAATTTATTCATCACTTATGTAATAATATTTAACAAACTAACTAAATAAATCAAACTACCATGTGTTCATAACATACACATTAAAATTACTTAAATTCAAAAGTGATAATATATTATAAATGACTCAAAAATAATAATTTTTTTTCATCATATTCATCAAATTGCCTAATCAACCCCATCTAAGTCAATGCTATTATCATATTTATAATTTTGCAAATTTATTTCTTTATTAAAATTTTCTTTATCGTCATTCGTTCTTAACATTTACTATCTCTTCTTGTTCTTTCTATTTCTATAATTTTTTTTTTGGCATTCTAGTTTCTTGGACTTATAACAATAATGATAAAAATAAAAATAAAATAATTTTTTTTTTTTTATATATTAAAGTGAAAGGTAAATGTGTACTGTGTAGTCCAATTGTTGGAGAGAGGGGAAAAAAACTTATGAATATGTTATTTTAGTAAGCTAAATTAAGTAAACTAATAATTTTGTGTTAAAAACAAGTCTAACAACTTGTTAAATTCAAATAAAAGTACAAATTTTAACAAAAAATCTCATTTTAAAGCATTTATCAATGTATCGTATGATACATATAATTTTACGATACGATACGATTCATACGATACACATACTATATCGTACGATTTATGAACATTTACGATACATAATTTTTTACACACGATTCGATACGTATCATTCAATATGTATCGCGTATCGTACGATACTGACAACTATGCTACTACCAACGAAAGACAACAAAATGGCCCTTCCAACACGGAACGAATCGCAACGCAGTAGAACACATTGAGGCACTAGAAACAGTTGGTATGCCTTATCGTAGGAGTGAGCGCGGAGATGCCGTCACTGACCCAACCAACCGACGCCGCTCTTCCCGCACCGCCTCTGCCACCGACCGATGGAGCCGATGCCGGTGATCGGAGCTTGAATGGACTTCCGATGCCGGTGCTGTGTATTCATCGGATCAGAGAGCCCGAAACCGATTTCCTGACGAATCGAACCGATACAATCTGCGATTCTGCATGTCTCTTTCAGATGTTTGGTGATTCTTCATACGATGTTGTTTCACTGAGTAAGTCTTTTAATTTTTTTTAACAAAACGACGTCGTAGTGGGTGTTGTAAAAAAAAACAAAAAAAAAAACAAACGGTGGTACAAAAACGGTGTTGTATTTTGCTAGGTTTCCCTCACTATATATTCTTTCTTTCACTCTCAGAGGTCCTCAACTCTCTCTCTCTCGCTCTCGCCTCGCAGTCGCCTCCTGCGGTCTCGCCTCTCGCCTCTCATTGGCCTGAGCAGGTGCTCGCCACTAGCTCATCGAGGCAAACCACCACACCGGTAAGGTTTAATGCTTTATCCCGATTTAATGCTTTATCCCTTTATTCGTTTGAGTTGGTTATCTGTTTATAGCCATAGGATTAGGTCCATTGTATTTTGTATTTGGTTTATACAGTTATACTAAGTTCCATTCCCCCTGTTACTGTTACTATTTTTTTTTTTTTTTTTTGAGAAGGTACCTATTTGTTTTTTGAGTTGGTGTATTTGGTTTATCCGTTTATGTTTTTTCAGTTTATGTTTTTTACTGTTACCTATTTGAAATGCTTTGTTTTTTATATAGTAAGTACTACGTAGTAACAGTTTATACTGTTTGGGTTTTGGTTAACACTTAACAGTTAAAATATGATACCTGTTTTACTATAAACTTACCCAAAAAAAAAAATAGTTTATACTGTTTGGGTTTGCTTAGCTGACATGAGATAAGATAATTACAACTTAAATGTGATATATAGTAAGTAGGAACAGTATAAACTATAAACTTAGTAAACTTAGTAATACATTGTTAGTTGTTACTTTAGTAAGTTTTATAAACTATAAATTTTGTAAACTTAGTGAACAGATTTTTTGCACAGGTTTCGCACAGATGGCTTGCTAAATAAATTAAAAAAAAAACTGTATGTATTTACTTGAAATTTTAAACAGGTTGATATATTGATATTGGACTTGAAAGCCCAATTTTTTATTATTAAAAAAGAACAGTTTTTTTTTTAATATTTTAAACCGACTAAATCGATCGCAAAAAATTGCAGCATTTCTAGTCAAATGTGCCAGGCTGCAATATCAAGTCGAATCTCGCTTGCGCAAAATGCTAACTGGATGACGCAACAGTCCCCACTAGACTCAATTATTAAGTCTTCTCGGCAGTCCTCCCCTAATCTCACATGGTTGGTCGTCTTACTCATAGGTGCCGTATAGACCCACGTGAGGAAAAATTATACTACAAGACAATTTTATGAATCTCTTTCTCAATTCTCATAACAATTAATTTTCTCTCGTTGGTATGTCATGCACTCATGCTCATTAGAAACGGTTGAATGCTCTATCGTTTAACGCATTTCTAGTCAATCTGCCGTGTCCCACTAAAAAAAGAAACTGTCAAATTTTTCATAAATTGCAATGCCCAAGGCACAGGTTTTGCTAGTATATATCTACTGTTTCAGGTTTCATTGATTTCATGAACAAAACGTCTGTGTCTTACATTCAGCAGGTCTAAAACTTAGGCATTCTTTAATGGATTTTACTAATGTGTGCCCTTAGGGCACACATTAATTTCTATTTTTGGAAAAAATTTTATCGAGAACTGAAAAAGTAATGACAACTTTTTCAATTCCCGAGAAAATATTTCTAAAAATAAAAAGTTTAAGGGCACACATTAACCGGACCCTTTAGCTAAGAATTAAATTCAAGTATAGCAATTTTTTTAATGAATACACAAGCTTTGTTTTTATGATTTAAAGCATCCTCGACTAGATGTGATAAGTGATCCCAACGTGTATATGAATGACCAAACAGATACATAGACACAATCTCCTTGTCATGGAACTTCTTAAGAGGTAATGTGATCTCCTCTTAGAATGAATAAGCCAAATTTTAAACAAATAAACTGACTTATTTGAAAAATATAAAGATTTTACGATATTTGCAATTTATAACTATTTATATTACTTTGTATAATTTTGGTAACTTATAGATAACTTATAAGTCAAAATTATTTAAATTATAACCTCTTGTTTATAAAAGAAGTATAGGGTCAACTCAATACAATTTAAGGCCTAAAACAATAATTTGGAAAACCAATGTAGTAAAATTTAAGGTATTTTTAATATCAGTTTTTTGTCTCTCATTAAAAGTGGAGAAAAAAAAAATGTAAAACTCATTTTTTTAAGAAAATAAATAAATTCACATAAACCCCCCCACAATTGGCGAAAATTATATTATGTACCCGGCATATATGCTGGGTCTCTCACAAGCTAGCGGGCCCCACAGTGTGTGGGACCCACCAGTCTGTGAGTGACCCGGCATATAGGCCGGGTACACCATATACTTGCTCCACAATTGGGGGTCTTTCTCTGGCAGGTAGTCCTAGGTTATAGTCTAACCGGCCTAGGCCTAGGGTTGGCATTGAAGAGGTCATAATCTAAATTACTATGTCATTAAAGTATATATTTTAATGTTTCAAAAGTAAGAAAAAAAAAATCAACATGATATTATTTTCAAGTGGAAATTACATTTTTTTTCTTCCTTAAACTATCACCCTAATTACATTAATTTCACGTCCTAAACTATTAAAATGCACGATTGACCCTATAATTTTAAAAATACATTACACTTAACCCCTTGCCGTATATTTTGTTGTCAACTCTAACAAAATTTAGCATTAAAATATCAATTTGCCTTAAACTGTCTATTTTGTAAATAAAGGTAAATAGGTCTTTTATAATACTAAATTCCATTAGAGTTCACAACAAAACAGACAACAATGGAGACATTGAAAGAAATTTATAATTTTGGAAGGTCAATTGTGCATTTTGATAGTTTAGGAGATTAAGTATAATTGAAGTGATAGTTTAGGGTGAAAAGTGTCATTAGCCGTATTATTACATATAGTTTGATAATAACTATTATTTCTTATAATCACTAATTAAATTATTTATTATGTACTATAGTATAGCAGTTACCCCTCTATTTCCTATACTTTCTAAGTTTTAGTTATTTAAATCCTTCCAGTCTTGTAAGGAACAAATTGTCTAAATTTTTGCATAGAAATTTATGGCCTGTTTGGGAGTTTAGAGAGGGAGGAGAGTAGAGGAGAGTAGAGGGGAGGATAGTAGAGGGGAATAGTTCCCCTCCACCTTGTTTGGATGTTTTTAAAATTAGTAAGGGGGAAGGGAGTAATTACCCCTTCCTCTTGTTTGGATGTTTTAAAAATTAGGAAGGAGAGGAGAGCAAATGATTTAAATAGACAAATTTACCCCTATTTGAAAATTGACTTGCAACATTGGTCTATGATTAATTTCTTATATTAAATAATTATGACTATAGTATGCAATATTTTTTTTGATAATTTTTTTTTCTAATGTGAATTAAATAATCAACATTGGTTTATGATTAAATTTTTTTTTTGCTTTTTTATTATATTAAAAAAAATTCTTAATTGATAATAATTAAAATAAGAAAAAAAAATGTTTAATTTGTTTGTTTACTGAAAAATTCAACAAAATATTGAATTGAGTGTTTCATTTATTATTATTTTTTTTAATATATATATTTTTTATTTTGCTTAGTACGTGAATTTAATTTTTTAAGGATTCTGAGAAGAATTGAGACCCCAAAAAAACAAAAAAGCTAGAGAAAGTGAATCTATAAATTAACTCAAATTTTTATTTATTTATTTTTTTTTTTTGTGTATTTGTAACTTTGCTCAGTCCCTAAGCAACAAATTCTCTTACCTGCCGTCAACTTCAATCAGCCAAGTGCCCCTAAACACTGGGACACAATCCTTTTATATCACAATTCCCACTTGTCAACAGAAAATTGGACAGACAAAAGTTTAAACTTTTCTTTTTACCTTATCATCACATCATCACTCATCAAGGTCAAACCCTATTTTCTATTCCCATTTCCCACTAATTCAACGGCAGATAAACACACAAACAATTCATATTTCATCAAATACCATTAACTTTTAACACATAACTGGTGCAAACGACAGCATTTTACAATACACCCGATATAGCTCCACTTGTCTAAATAGTAACTGACAAATCTATTCAGAAAAATTAATCCCAAGAGTTTACAGTTCAACGATCAATTGAAAAGGTTTTTAGAAGCTGAAATTGTCTTGGAACATTTACTTGTCTAACTGTTAGAGAAATTTAAGGATCAGACATCATTGTGAACAATAGCTCCTTGCGCTGCTCCACTGGATAGCCAATAAAAGCGCTCAACATATCTGGATTCTTAATAAGAAAGAGATAAGCCCTCATTCGCAATCTAGAATCAATTCCTATCTCATCCAAGAGATGGAACACATCCTGCTCAGGAATGGGAAGACATGCCAAGCTCCTCTCAAAAATTAAATTTCCTTCTCTAAGTGCTGAATTTCCTTCTCTCATTGCTAAAGCAACATCCTGAATTGCTCCCATAATTTGTTCCATGTCCTCATTTTTTGATGTTTTTCTCTTTTTGGCTTTTGAGGAGGATTCACCTACATTATTATCACCCACATTATCACAGCTTTCCAAAGTAGCTTCATTTTGAGCAACTAAATGATCAATATCTTCAATGTTCTCCATAGAGCCCTCTCCGGTTGAAGTAGCCCACCGTTGCCTCATCTCCGATGCAGTTTCAGATTGTTCCCCAGTTGCTCTATCTTTTCCATAAAGCTCAACCAATTTGTCGTAGTTTGGAATTGGTTTGTTCTTAAGCTCTTTTGCTTTAGGTTTAGCTTGTTAAAAAATGACAACAAAATAAACCCATTACCTTACCTTAGATATAGCTACACTTGCATCATAAATTCCAGTTAAAAAACTACAATAAAAGGAGGCAACTAAACAAATACTGAACACTTCTTTTTTGAAGTAAAAAAATAATAATAATTAAGAATTGAATGGGATTTTGTGCATCACCCGAATACATTGTATGAATGATGTTTATATAAGAAACATAAACAAATACTAAACAATTGTTCTTTTTTTGAAGTAAAAAAACAATAATAATTAAGAATTGAATGGGAGTTTGTGAATCACCCGAGTACATTAGCTTGGTCCAACTCAATTTGCTTGGTCCAACTCTTGGGCTTTATTTAAGTTAATTGAACTATGCAGACATAAAGCGTTGAAGAACCTTTGTTAGGTTCTAAAGGTTTAGGAATTTATGTATTTAGAACTCTAATTTGTAATGTTGGCAAACCATGATCAAAACAACATGTTTAGACTTGTTAAAGTATGCTCAAAGTTGATTAATTATTGTAAAGTTGGAATCGAGAGACTGTAGATGCATTGGGGCATTTCGGTCTGACTCGATCGATCGAGGAATAGATTCGATCGATCGAAAAATCGACCAGATTGCGTTTTCTACAGTTTTCCAACTCAGCCCTAGCTCATTAAAACGTTTAGGGTTTTTATATTTTTGCCCTAGGTATATAAGGCAAAACCCTAGCCACGTTTTATTGTTGCTCAAGTTGTATTGTTGCTCATACATTGCGGTTTTGTGTAAATCTCTTGTGAGATCTAGAGGAGCTTTCCTTTACACAAAACTTAGGATTTTCTAGATGGAGATTACTTCAACATCTTGATGATCAACTTGGTTGCTGCCTTTGAAGCTTAAAGAATATCAAGCGTGGGTGCTTGTAGCTGATTGAAGAATTCAAGAAAGAAGGAGTCCGTGGATTCGGAGCTTGCACGGGGTCGTGTCAGTAAGTTCTACTGGTAGGTAGCATTAGGAAGTCGAGCGGGGAGCTTGTAAGTCCTTTTGTATGAACTTCAATTCTTTCATAGTGAATTCAGTTTTGCCTTGAGGATCGGCGGGTAAAATCCTCCCCAGGTTTTTTACCGGTTTGGTTTTCCTGGGTGATCATATCGTGTGTTATTTATTATTCCGCTGCTATATATTTTCATGATATGATTGTTTGATTGTTTTAACCTAGAATTGCTTAGTTTGACTAAGTAACAACTTGGCTAATTAACTAAGCTACTCAATCTGGTTGTGTGTTAAGGGGTCTAAAACTGTTCAAGTGGTATCAGAGTAAGTAGCTCTTTTTGTCTGAGATTTTTTTCTCTGAGCTGATCCTTGACCCCTGTTGTCATGGAGCATGGACACTCTCTTTTTGTTCCTCCTCACTTTGATGGGAACAACTATGCCTATTGGAAAGTAATGATGAAAGCATTCCTGAAATCCATTGATGAGAGAGTCTGGAATTCCGTTGAATACGGATGACAGAAGCCCACTACTCCTGTGAGTGAGTGGCAAACTTCTGAAAAAGAAGCAGCAGGCTTCAATAGCAAATCTATGAATGCCATCTTCAATGCTGTTTCTATGGAGGAATTTAAGAGGATCTCTAATGTTGAGGTTGCTCATACTGCTTGGAAAATCCTCCAAACTGTGCATGAAGGCACAAAGGCAGTTAAGATAAACAAACTGCAACAATTAACTTCTAGGTTTGAAAGCATTAGGATGTCTGATGATGAATCCTTTGATGAATTTTATGCCAAACTAAATGATATTGTTAATTCTGCTTTTAACTTGGGTGAAATCTATGATCAACCTAAAATTGTTAGGAAGATACTTAGATCTTTAACTGAAGACTTTAGACCCAAAGTGACTGCCATTACTGAGAGCAAGGATGTGGACTCCATCCCTGTTGATGAGCTTGTAGGATCTCTTCAGTCCTATGAGTCTGACTTACCCAAAACAAACAAATCTAAATCAATGGCTCTTAAGTCTGTTGATGATGTTGAGGCTGGTGGATTTGATGATGAGCTCTCTGCTATAGAGATAGCTTACCTTGCCAAGAATTTTAGAAATTTTCTGAGAAATACAAACAGAAGGGCAAGAGGTACAAACACTGTTGAACCTAGAAACTTTAGGAAGAATGATCCCACTAAGGTTAATAACTTTGAAAAACCTAGAGAAAGAGTAGGTCAATCTTCAAACAATTCTTTGGGTGCTCAGTGTTTTGGTTGTCAAGGGTATGGTCATGTTAAATCTGAATGTCCTACATTCTTGAAAAATAAGAGTAAAGCTATGGCTGTAACCCTTAGTGATAATGAGGTTTCTGATGATGAGTCTGAGTGTGACGAGGATGGAAACTTCATTGCTTTCACTGCTACTGCAGTAGTCAATGAAAGCATATCTGCTGAGGAGAACCCTTCTGATGGGGAACTCTCTGAGGATGCAGATCTTCAAGAGGCCTATAATAAACTTTGCAAAGTTGCTGCAAAGGATGCTGTGAATGTTGAACTTGGCCTGAAGAAAATTGATTCTCTTGAGCTTGAAAAGAAAATTTTGCTTGTTAAATTATTTGATACTAATGATCTTTTGAACCATGTGAAATCTGAGAACATGCTTTTACTTGATAAAGTTAAAACTTTAGAACATGATTTATCTGTTGCTAGAACTGCTAGTTCTAAACTTGATCACATGCTGAATGTTCAAAAGTATCCTTCTGATAAATCTAGGATAGGATATATTGAAAGCATCTCTGTGTCTACTCCGCATACCACGAACTTTGTTCTTGCTTCTTCTTCTGAACCTTCTGTGAGTGAGGTTGTGAGTGAAACTGTCAAACCACCTGTGAGTGAGGTAGTCAAACCTGTAGAAGTTTCACCTCCTAAGAAGATTAGGGTTGATTTGAGAGAAACTAAACCTACCCTACCCAAGGACAAGATGCATGGTAAACCTGTTTGGGTTTGTCATTATTGTGGTAAATCTGGACACATTCGTTCTAACTGTTACAAGTTTCAAGTTGCTAAGAGAGCAACTAAACCAAATGTGCCTGTGCCTCAAGCACAAGATCCAATGGCACTTATTGGTGAATTGGTAAAGGTGTTGAACCTTTATTCCAATCCTGGAGTTGGAAATCACTCGAATGTGAATAAGAACTCCAATGCTTGTGGTGCATCTAAAAGGTTTTGGATGCAAAAGACTCGACCTAATTGAGTCTTTCTGACATGGTCCTTGTGCTTCATTGCTCATTCCTTTGTGACCATTGTTCTTTGGTTTTTGTGTTTCTTTTGCTTTTGTTTCTAGGAATTGCATTGCATTACATTCATGCATTTCATTCTAGGATTTATTTGTTTTCTCTTTTAATAAATGTATAAAAATAAAAAATAAAAAAAAGGGAGAAAAGGAGAAAGCAAAAATATGTTTGACATTATGTTTCTTGGTTTTTGAAAACAATGTTGGTCAATTTATTTACACATAACATGTCTTATGTACCTTGTTTAGCTTTGATGAGCTTATTTATTGCACTTGACTAGTTGAAACTTTGTAGTGCATATTGTGTGGGAAATATGTTTATGGTGTTTATCACTTTGTCTTAATCTTGAAGTCACATGTTATTTGACTGTCGGACTTGATCCTTTTGAGAAAGGCATAAATAACCATCTCACCACTGTTCACTAGTCAATCATAAACACCTTAGTGCATATCATAAGATTTTGTACTCGAGAAAGTGTAGCACATGCACAAAAAGAACATAAGGTGATGCCTCGGCTTAATTACTTAATGCTTAAAATTGGTGTGTACTATTAGGCTTGATGCCAATTCACTTAATCTAAACTGGTGTGTACTATTAGGCTTGATGCCAAATTTCACCTAAATAATGGGGCAAAATACAAGAAACTTACATGATTGCAAGCTTTTGTTCTAGGAGATGTGGGAGTTATAGGATGTAACTCTTTAGGTGATATTCTCTTTTGAATTCTATGTGATGAATTTTGTAGACTTTGTGATTAATTGCTGTTCACATATCACCTCACATGTTTCTCAAAGTTTTTACTAGTTGCACACACTACACAAGTTACTCTTTGTTAAACTTTGTACATGTTATTGTGTGTGTTTTTGATCTGACCAACCAAGTTTGAAAATACTTTGAGAATTATGCAAAACATTTTTTTTGCTTGAGAATTTGAAAGGAAGAATGGCTGAAATTATCTTTGAAGAAACTGGGATTAAAATTTGGGTTTTTGAAAAAGCATTCCATCTCATACTCATGTATTTTGTTTCTGTAATTTAATGCTTTGAGGAGTTATTTTCAAAATATGGTTTGTGTTTTTCAAAACTGTGATTTTTCTCAAAAATTTGTGAGCCTCTGCCCATTTCGATCGATCCAGTCTGATTTTCGATCAATCGAAAAAGTGCTTTCATTTGTCTCAAAATGACTATGTGTTTCGATCAATCGAATGTGATTTTCGATCAATCGAAAGTCGCGAATCAGGTTTTTAAAAACACTGTTCTTGACTTTTTCAAACACTTTTTCAAAAGTTTTTCAAAAAGTTTTTTCTCTCTCCGACTTGGCAAGCTCAACTATTCCAATTTTTTGTCGTTTTCCTCCGGATTTTTTGCAAGAAAACTCTTTCCTCAAGCTGGTATGTCTATCTTACCCCTCCTTTTTGAGTTTATTTACATATTTCATGCATTATTCATGCATTTATGCTCATATTTTCGGAACCTTTTCTTGTTGGGATTGTTGTTGATTTAGGCCCAATTTTGTGTAATTGATCAATGGGTTTTTGTGGGGACACACTATAAACATGTTCTTGAAGGATTAATTTGATCAATTTTGGGTTTTGTGAAAAATTGAAAATTCTAGGGTTTCTAATTTATTCAATTTGGGGATTTTGTTCAATTAAGGTTCAATTGATGAAATTGGCTTGTTGTATTGATGAAATTGGTTATTACAATTTGTTTTCAACCTTGTGTAATGATCAATTCACCAAATTTGTTGCAAAATTTAACAAGTGGTTTTCAAATTTTTAGGGTTTTTGTTAGAAACTCTATGTTCGAGCCAATTTTGTGTAATTGAACTTAATTTGAACTGTGTTTATTGCATTAGATCATGCATCACAACATTGTTATTGTTCATGCATCATATAGATTTTTGTTCTATATTTTTTTATTGTGCTAATTTGCAGTCTGCCCTTTGTTTTGTTTTCTTGTTCTTTTGGTTTTCACTTTGTGTCTCTGTCCTTTCCTTAGCACTATGCCTAGGAAGACTAGAGCCCGTAGGACTGTTTCCTCACCTTCTCCACCTCCTCCCTCCTTTGACTGTGAGAAGTTTTCGAGTGAGAAAAACTAAGAGATTTATGAGAAGCTAAACGTTAAGAGAAAGATATGGGCTGAGCGTTCTGTTCATTTAGATGAACTTGATCCTGCCATTAGGGCAAACTTTGAGCGTAGGGGCTGGTTACCCTTGGTGGATATTTCTGATCCTCCTCCACCTTCTGCCTTGATTAGAGAGTTCTACTCGAACATCTCTATCCGCATCTATGATTCCAACACTCTAGTCAAGAGTTGGATACGAGGCGTAGAGTACTCCATTACTCCTCAGATAGTGGCTGATGCTCTAGGGGTACTTTTGGTCCAGAATCCTGTTTATCCTTATGATGTGTCTCCCGAGATTAGTGATATCTTGTCTTACATCACTGGGACTACTGTCCAGTGGGGTTCTGATCCTAGGGTCACCTTTGCTGAGCTTTCCGGGTTGCACTATTTGTTCTTTAGGATAGCTTGTCATTCTATCTGGCCCATCTCTCATGTTCACACCATTCCTCTCGAGAAGTGTGTATTTTTGTACGCTCTGGTTACTGATGCTCCTATTAGTTTTCCCCATCTTTTTCTTCGTTCTTTGAATGATGTCTATAGGAGTTCATCTACTGCTTATGCTCTTGTTCATCCTATTTTCATTCATAGGATTCTCCTTTATCTTGATCTTGGTGGCTTCCCTTCCTCTGAGCTTGTTCATGTTATTGCTCCTATCGGTGCGTCTTTTCTTAGACAAAGGGCTGCTCATCTTCGAGTTGGTTCTAAACACCCTAGGTCTGAGCCGTCTAGTAGCGCACCTCCTCCTTCTTCTTCTGCAGGTATTGCTGGTGAGGATGTTCCTGATCCAGTTGGTGATGATGCTGCTGCTGCTGATGTTCCTCTACCTCCTTCGACCGACTTTGATGTTTGTCGTACTCTGGAGACTGTCATGACCGTTCAGGCGGCTCATGGTCAGATTTTGGTGGACTTGCTTGACGAGATTCGTGCTTTGCGAGCCGACTTTTCGCGTCTTCATTCACCCTCACCACCGCCTTTTGTTGACGACTTGTGATTGCCCTTTGGCATTCCGTCACAAAAAGGGGGAGTGGAGTTTGTGACTTGTAGAGGAGTTTTTGTAGTTAGGGGGAGACTTTTTGTTACTTTTTGTTGTTGAGGAGCTTGTGGAGTTTTTAGATTGTATCTAGGTGCTTCACTTTGTATATCATTTTTAGGGATATTCATGTTAGGGGAAGTAACATTGATTGATATACATGTTATATACATTGATTCTTGTTGCTTTGTGATTCACTGCTTATTGACTTATATTTATGAGTTGTTCATTCATATATGTCTTTATTTTGTGTTGTGTGAATCTTACAAGAATGTTATACCTGTTGTTTTACTCTTTTCTGTCACACATGCGTTTATGCGTTTGTTGAGTATTTCAGGAATATACAGGTTGATTCAACAAAGCTGTTGTCTACACTTGCAACCGATGGATAGTAGTTAGGTTTGAATTTGAGTTTATGAGCGTTATTTTTGTAAAGGGTTTTTTACTTGTAAACTTTGAGTTTTAGTTTAGGGTTTTGTCACGGATTGCCAAAGGGGGAGTTTGTTAGGTTCTAAAGGTTTAGGAATTTATGTATTTAGAACTCTAATTTGTAATGTTGGCAAACCATGATCAAAACAACATGTTTAGACTTGTTAAAGTATGCTCAAAGTTGATTAATTATTGTAAAGTTGGAATCGAGAGACTGTAGATGCATTGGGGCATTTCGGTCTGACTCGATCGATCGAGGAATAGATTCGATCGATCGAAAATCGACCAGATTGCGTTTTCTGCAGTTTTCCAACTCAGCCCTAGCTCATTAAAACGTTTAGGGTTTTTATGTTTTTGCCCTAGGTATATAAGGCAAAACCCTAGCCACGTTTTATTGTTGCTCAAGTTGTATTGTTGCTCATACATTGCGGTTTTGTGTAAATCTCATGTGAGACCTAGAGGAGCTTTCCTTTACAAAAAACTTAGGATTTTCTAGATGGAGATTACTTCAACATCTTGATAATCAACTTGGTTGCTGCCTTTGAAGCTTAAAGAATATCAAGCGTGGGTGCTTGTAGCTGATTGAAGAATTCAAGAAAGAAGGAGTCCGTGGATTCGGAGCTTGCATGGGGTCGTGTCAGTAAGTTCTACTGGTAGGTAGTATTAGGAAGTCGAGCGGGGAGCTTGTAAGTCCTTTTGTATGAACTTCAATTCTTTCATAGTGAATTCAGTTTTGCCTTAAGGATTGGTGGGTAAAATCCTCCCCAGGTTTTTTACCAGTTTGGTTTTCCTGGGTGATCATATTGTGTGTTATTTATTATTCCGCTGCTATATATTTTCATGATATGATTGTTTGATTGTTTTAACCTAGAATTGCTTAATTTGACTAAGTAACAACTTGGCTAATTAACTAGGTGTGAGAGACCGCGCCCCCGGCCCGTTTTAGAATGTTAGGCCAAACCCACATGAATGGGTGGAGTCATGTTATTGCCTCTCAAAATGGAGGTTCGACTGATTATATTTTCCCCTTTAGATTAAGGGTTTTACAATGGAGTCGCCACTTATTTAATTGTTGGAATAAATAAGAAAACCATAATTGAAAAATTCATCATTTTATTAATTTGAAATTGAATTTACATTGAACATAGGAAATTACATGACTTTGGTCCTAGATACAATCTAAGATAAAGTATATGGCTTTGTTTCCTAGTTACAATCTAGAAATTGAAAATTACAAGGATAAGCATTTGATCTGCTAACCTTTGATCTAAGTTCGGAGGTTATGTTACAAGGTGGGAAGGTGTTAAGCACCCACCTTGCCCGGTAAAACCGGTCTCCTAGACTATGGTGGCCAACATTCATATCACATCATCCAATATGTTATCAATCAATTTACATGTTGAATTTGAAGTGTGTGCATGTGATAAACCCTAATTCAATTTATTAAGCATTGCATTTGGATTGAAAAATAAATTCTAGTGAATGTGTGTGTATAGTGACATCCTAGATTCAAGGACTTGAAAAAATTATGAAACAAACATGTTTTTCATATTTTTGATATGAATTTAAGATCAAAACTAGTGTTTATGCATGAACATGTGATGAACAATCAAGAACATATGAAGAACACATAAGAACAATTAAGAACATTCAAACATATTCAAGAGAATTTAAATAATCACTATCATGTTTTAATCCTAAATTCTCATCATGAAAACACAAGAAACAAGTTAGGAAAAGGGATTATACCTTCATGCAAGATCCATACGGTGGAGGAGGAGATTCTTGAGGGAGATCCTAAGGGTGGAGGAAAAGAAGAACTAGGAGAGGGAGAGTGAGCCTCACTCAATACCTTGAGTCTCAGGAAGACCAAGATATGACAAGACTACTCAACTTCACTAGAATTCAAGAGAGGAGAAGAGAGGGGTTTTTTTTTTTGTCTTGGAATGAAGGAGGGGGAGGGTTTATATAGTAGTAGTGGAGAGAATATGAATGGAAGACCATTTAATGAGGGTTGACAAGGATTATGAACCTAGACCTTATTTTAGCATTGGAGAAAATCTGGTGCATTAAATGGAGAGATTGATGGGAGTGGGGAGCAAGCCAAAATTCGGTTTTCCCGTAGCTGCTGTAACAGCTTGTAGAGCCAACTTCGAAAAATCATATCTAACTCAATTCTAATCGGAATTGTCTCGTTCTTGTGCTTAAATTGAAGCCCCGGATGTCTAATTTCTGGGAAAATTAACCTCATTCACAGATTGAAAATATTCTGAGAGATATTGATGAAATAGTGAGCAGAGGTCATTTGTTAGAAAATAGTTTCAGCACAATTAACATTAATAGGTCCCAAATTAGCTCCCAATTAACATTAAATGGCTCCAATCACTCCCATTTCAGACTTAATTGACTTCAAATTTACTCTAATTAAAAGATAATTGCATAAATTACTCATTGAATAATTAGTGTTTAATTATCTAATTAATTAGGTATATGCAACCTCACCATAAAATGTAGTCCTAACCAATCAAATTATGACACGTCATTAATTTCAAATTGATTACACTTATAACCAATTGAAATCAATTGTTCATAATCACATATAGTCGGACTCAATTTGTGATAGTACATCTTAGCCATTAAAACTTGATTTGATGATAACTTTCAATCTGATGGTTCGATTAGGGCTTATGACCAGTCGATTTGATTGTTACAACATCAAGATCATTTTAGTGAAATGAGATTAAGGATCTAATGGCTAGAATCAAGATGCATATTTTCAAGGAAAAATTACCCTTTTACCCTCCATGTGAGGTTAAATACGGGTTGCAAAATGGGGTGTCAACACTAGGCTACTCAATCTGGTTGTGTGTTAAGGGGTCTAAAACTGTTCAACCTTAAAGATGAAATTTTCAACCGTCACATCAATCTAAGGGACATGGCTTATGGGTTAGTCCTATCAAATTCAACTCCAATTTTTTATCAATTTCCTGATTGTGAGTTCTAGTTTGAGTTTGATGGGTAGGACTTATAGCTTATTGAAATTTTAAGCTTATTATTGAAGAGGATCAGTATTTGGAACGGCTCAACCATCATGTTGAATATGTTTGTGAAAATGTTGATGTTATAGTTCTGATTTGTATGGATTTTTTTTTTTTTTTTTTTTTTGTGCTATAAGGGACTCATATGCTGATTATTCTTTTGGTGGGGATTGAGGTTTTCTTGAGCTGAGTTTGGTTGTTCTTGGTTTTGTTGTGTAGATTTGAAATATTAGGGATGCATCGTCACTTCAAACATCGGGTGGATTATATGGAATGGGCTCCAGGTTTAACTCTATGCTCAAATGTTTCTTCTCCTGCTTGACAGGTTCTCAAATGTTTAATTAACTTTCTGCAAAATTCTAGCTCCTATATGTGCCTAATTCTGACCTAAATGGAGTCCCTCTCTATTACAGGATTTTAGTTTTTATTTTGGTATCTCTTTTTTTATTTTTCTTTTTTTCCTCTTTTACCTGATTTTCAAATTGCTTACCTAATTATATGGTTAATCCTCCCCTGAACTTTTCCCTTCTTCAGCTCACGTAAAGGAAGGAAGGCATGGTTGAAAAAGTACACTCCAGGTATTCCTCATGGCAGCAAATACAGGGTGTATTTTAACACTCCTGCTGGGCCATTGGAACGTGTGAAATTCAAAAGTACAATTATCAAGTAAATCAGGCAATGAAGTAAAAGTATAAGTGAACAGAAGGGACCTCATCTACGCAGCAGCCTGTAAAATGTACCACAAGAAACAATATGAACTCCTAGAGTATAAGTGACAAACCTGGATTAGACTTTCCCAAACTTCCGGTTCAGCACTCCACATTTTGGTGATTGGACTCCAAGCAAAACCACTCAATCCATTCTTAAACACATCATAGCAGTCTAACCAATTATACTTTATGGTTTTAATGCGATTTTTCATCTTTTGCTTGTCTATTGGTTTTTCAAATTTTTCTTGCAATTCCTTCACAATATTGTCATAGGCATGTGTGGTGAAGACCGAACCATTTCGATTACCTAGATGATGTTGATGCAAGGGTGCATCAATAAGCGCTTCATCCATAACAGCTGTCCAATATTCTCTATCTTTCTTAACCACATCATCAATAGTCCTTTTTTCTGACATATTTGAACCTATAAAAAAATAATAAAATGCCATATTTACACATTATACATGGTTGAAATAATAAAAGCTCATTTAACAACACAACTAAGCAGAGAAATATAAGCAGGAAAATGTAAGCAAGTCGAAAGCAAAAGGTTGCCAACGCAACTTAAAGGACAAAGACATAATGTAAAACAATAGAAAAAGAAAGATTACCTGCAAATTGCCACTGTCACAGTGAATGAAGTTAATTAAAATTATACTAAAAAAACTGGAACTTGCTGTGGTAGTGCTGCTCTAACACAATATAGAGGAATAATTCATTTTGCATGCTAAAGAGGAAAGTCTCACACAAACCTCACAAGAAGAAACACGTTCTCAAGTCACAATCAAAACTTATTCAATAGATTATCCCAAGCAAATTAAATGTATCATATACAAAATAATAAGTCCATAAAAAGAAAATTAAATAATAAAACAATTCTAATGAGAATCAGCCCATTGAAACAAAGACATAGTTCTAAATCCACTAGAAGCATTTGTCTACAATTATTAAATTTAGAATAACATCAAGTTGGGTTGGATGTATAATCCCTCCACATATCAGTTGTTATTGAGTTTCTTAAAATCTCTCCTTGGGCAGCATCATCATTATTTCTCTCTCTTTGCGCACCAAGCTGTTCATGGGGTTCAGGATTGTTTAAAATTTCTTGATCCACCTCATGAAGAATTCTATCATCCGGATCTGCACCAATCAAGTAATTGTGCAAAATGCAACATGCTAAAATTATTTTTTTCTGGGTTGGAACTCCGTAAGACGGCTCATTTGAGCTTGCTATTATAGGAAATCTTCTCTTCAAGACTCCAAATGCTCTTTCAATCGCATTGCGTAAGGATGCATGTCGAAGGTTGAATAACTCTTTAGGATTTTGTGGTGGATTTCTTGAATACTCTTTTAAGTGATAACGAACTCCTCTATAAGGTGCAAGAAGTGTGCTCCTCAACATGAATCCAGCATCAACAAGGTAATATTTACCTATAGGAATGACATGCGTCATTATGTTGTTATACACTAATGGCTATATATATATATATATATATATATATATATATATATATTTTTTTTTTTCCTAACAAAATTACCTTGGGGGACTTTTAGCTTATCGCGTCTACTTAATGCATTTTTTAATATTCTTGAGTCTGAAGCAGTTCCTTCCCATCCAGGCAAAACATATGTAAATTTTAAATCAAATGTGCATGCCGCTAGCACATTTTGTGTTGGGTAGTCCTTTCTACCACGATATCTTGGTGCATCTTCAATAGGAACTTTTGCCCGAATGTGCGTTCCATCAATTGCCCCAATGCAATCCTAACATGGGAAGAACTAAAATTGTTGAGTACTTACTTCTATATATTAAAATCTTTATATATACCACAATTAAGCTATTACAGTATAATAATGCTTTTTTTTTACCTTAAAATATGGGAAGAACCTAGAACTGTTGAGTATTTCTACTGAAGTTTGAGATCCATCAGGTTGTTTCAGAAACTTCTCTTCTAGTTGTATCACAGATCTTAATACTTGATGGAAATGACGGTTTATAGTCTCACCAGAGCGATGGAAAAAAAAAGATACTTCCCGATGCTTTACACCATGTGATAATATGTAAAGAAATTTGGCAACTTGTTCTTCAATTGTTGCTCGTTGCGTTGGTTGGAGGCCACCTTCTATACGTAGCATGTCACACAAATCTAAAAAAGCTCTAGGCCCCATGCGTATAATATCACGACACTTTTCATTTTCAATTATCTCTCTCATTAGTTCATCGCGAACACTTCGTCTTTCTAAACTGAAACTACTAATTGAGTAAGTTACTTGTCTCCTTTGAGGCCTCCTTCGAAGAATTAACCAATAGGCAACAAGACAAACTACATAAGCAACTGCCATTTGATGTCTCCATTCCCAATCCCATAATCCACGTCTCCATTCCCAAATTTGCAATACACGTCTCCTTTTATTCTCTTGTCTATCCATCTAATAAAATTATCCCATGACAACAACGCTATTACAATCCATGATATGCATAAATACACTAAGCTATTACAATTCAGTGTGTTTTGTGTAATTTATTATATAAGAATATAAAACTTAGAAAGTATTTGGCTTGCTAGTGAAATGCCACTTCATGGTTATAGTAATAACTAAAACTAAAATCAAACAACTTCATAGCCAGCATCAACAACTTTACAAGACAAATAAAAGTATCACCATAATATAACTTAATGAACATCATTTCTCAATCCTGGACTAGAACTCTTGACTTCAATTTCCACTACAAGTTCATAAAATCAGTTCTGTCTACACTAAACTTGGCCTAATTGTAACTTTGGAATAATCCCAAGTCTGACCAGAGAGTATACGGCCAGCAACAATTAAAGCTACCAAAAAAAAAAAAGACAATGGAAACTAGTCGAGCATTAAACAAGCCAAGTCCAGTTGAACTCTGCCCAAACTTGGTAAACTAAACCACTTCAGGCTTACACTTGGCTCACGAGATCATTGAAAGCCAGGTTTTACACAACAAAGCTTGTCTTGTGACAAAGGTAAGCACAGCATATGAAACAGCCAAATACAAGTGAAAGTACTCAAGAGTCCCCAATTTCGTAAAATAATTGAATGGAACCATATACAGAGTATTAGCAGTTACCTTAATGCCCTTACAGCAGTGACCCAGCTACCCTCACTTCTTGGAATGAGACTGAGACAAACACGATCAGCAACACCCTGCATGCAGAAAATCAAAAGGAATCAATCAGAACAGTCCATCTTCTTGTAAATTAATGCATGTTTTCATGATAAACTTTTCCTTTTGGACCAGTGTAAAATATCAGCAACTTCAACACAAAATATAAACAACCCAGAAAATCTTTAATAGGATTCAAAGCCTCTAAGCTACTTAAACCATCTGTTTCAATTGGTTTGCTTAAGCTGATTTCAAATCAAATATTTTCAAAAAAACGATATAAATATATAATAATATCCTAATGGGGAAAAATCATCAGATTCAAGCTAAACCAGCATATGGTTAAGCATAACAACATCATATAAACAACAAACAAACAAACAGAAATTCTCCTTTATTATTTTCTCAGCAACCAAACAATAGGGAAAAATGAAAGCAAACACGATTTCAAGCTAAAAGCTAACAGTTTTCTCAAAACCCAAATGTCAAAAACATAAATCAGATCCATTTTCCAGTTCAAACTTGAACATCACAAAGCTGAGAGAGTACCATTTTGGTTGGGTCTAAGGAGGAGCCAAATCAGAAACCCATTCACAAAAAAAAAAAAAAAAAAACAAGAAATTACCCAAATCAGAAACCCATTCACAAAAAACAAGAAGTTACAAAATAAAAATAAACAAGAAACACAGATCCATTTAGAGCCAAAATATACAAATTTATGCAAGTTCACAATCTAGACTCACTCAAGTACTTTATCAAACACGTAATGAGCAATACTTTGAAACTTTTAAATTTAAGAAAAAAAGCCCTCAGATCTGAAACCCACCCACAAATAACATGTTATTACCCCATAAAATCACATTTAATAAGAAATTACCCAATAAAATCACAATTTTAAGAACATAGTTATTTGATTCAACTTAAAAGAAACCCATGAAACAGAAATTAAAACAGAGTTTACCTTTGTGAGATTACAGTTTTTTTTTTTTTTTTGGACGTTAAAATACCTTGTAATTTTTTTAATGTAATAAGGGTAAATGAGGTAATTTACATATTCAATAATTTATGTGCTCTACTCTCCCTCCAAATCTCTCCAATTTGGGGGAATTAAAAATGGGGGGTTGGAGGTAGTTGAAACCCCTCCAAACCTCTCCTAATCCCTCTCCCTCCTTCCTTAAAAAACTTCCAAACAAGGCAATTAGATTACTCTCCCTTCCTCTACTCTACTCCCCCTCCATTTTTAAGCATCCAAACAGGCCATTAGGTAGGAGGTATACATGGCATTACATGCACTGAATGCATGTATCCACCCCAGAAGGGTGGTTACATGCATTTGATGCACGATAGATTTTTTTTTCAGCTATAATCGACATCGTAAGGACAAGTCAGAGAGAAAAAAACTTGTGACAAACATATATTCTATTGTCAAATGCCCTAATTTTTTTTTCCGCTGAGAAATAATTGTAATCAAAGCATGAAATACTAACTGTAAAGTGTAAAGGGTACAATTCTCTTTTTACAAAGTATCAAACATAAATTCAACGAGAAACACATAAAAGAAATCATGAAGCATAAATTAAAAAATGGAAAAGAAAAGAAAAAAAAAATCATGATAAAAAAAAAAATCGTAGTTATAGATCACGGCTAAGCTAGTAGGATAAATATGGGGCCCAAATTCATGAGTGTTGCACTTGCACTTACACAGTTGGACCACCTTGAACTGTTACTGAATCTTTCATTTTTTTTTTTTTTAAGGAAATAGTAATTATTATTATAACACACATGAACATGAAAGTAGTATAGAGATTTTTTTAAATAGGTTTATAATATATTATATAATCAGAGTACCACTATAAAAGAGTCTAACCTTTATAGTAGTAGCTTGGAGTTACTTCTAAATTAATAAGACAAAAAGTTTGGAAAGTTGGAAGTATTGTGTGCAGGGCGTAACCAAAAAATCTTAGTTGGGGGGGAGATAATACTATCATATTGATTTGCAATTCAAGAAAAATACAAAGTATGACATACATACATACATACATGTCTTCCTGCATTAGTTTTAGAAAAAACATTAAATCTAACCAAAATTAGACTATATTTACAAGAAATAAGATTCATAGAAATTAACTATAACAAAGTCATTACAAGCAACCATAAAATAAATGGCAGTTAAATTTAGCCAAATTAGACTACTATGGTAAAAAATAAATTCACAATTAATTTCATTCCTCTCAACTAAATTTGAAATCAATTTCATTGCTATTAATAGTCTAATAATGTACCCTCAAGTCTCTCTACTCTCTATAATAGTGTTCCCACACCAGTACAGCATAGGTCCTTGAATAGCTATGGGATTTGGTCTCACTCAAGAAAAAAAAAAGTGAGATATGGCTTTTAAAGGAGGAAAGGAAGAGTCAAAAAGATGAAAGAGTAGAGATTTGTGCCCCCCACCCAACCACCCAAAGGATAACGTCCCTCCGCCCCTGATTGTGTGGCCAGACCGTAAGAGTCTAGTCATTGCATGCTTAACATTGGTTTTTGCTAAATTGGTTTATTCTGTCCCTTAGTGGAATCCTATGGGTTGCCAGATTCTTTTCTTACACATATTGCTGTTTGATCTTGGTCACATGGAAATTAATTTCGTAAAACCCTTATCAGGGGCCTATATATGGTGCTTAGCTGGTTCAAGTGGTAATAACATTTTTTTTTTATGATGTCTCATATTTGGAGTTTGAACTATATTTTCTTTCATTTTCACTATCTATAAAATAAAGCCAGATACTGGTAAGAAACTCTCTCAAAATGTTAACATAGATACATGCATGTGTTCCATCATTCATGGTGAATTGGTGATGGCCGTGATCGGCCGATTGGCAATATATGCTTCCAACTATTCCATGAAGATAATAAATAAATAAATTTGTCTATAAAAAAGAGAATAAAACGTCCAAAATTATCCTTTAAACTAACAAAGGGTCACATCAATCACAGTAATCTTTTAAAACTATCAACATGCATGCCAGTATTTGGTGTTGAACACTTGAACTAAAGCCTAATCTAAGTATATGTATATGAAACTCCCTTTTAGAAACTTGAACTCCAGCCTTTACTTTCCACACCTTAAAAGCACTTATACTTGTAGAGTGATTATAGCACTAAAAGTAGGGGTGTGCAAAACTTCACCAGAATCGACCCAGCCGATCGGCGTCGACAACACCGTCCCGACTGCAGCGCCGACCGACTGAGCCGAGGCCGACGTTCGGACTTCGCCCTCCTTTCCGATGCCGGTGCGGTGAAATAATCGGATTGAGAAATTCGAAATCGAGTTGTGGCCGAACCGAACCGATACTCTGATTCTGTCGTTCTGTTATTTTTATTTTTTATTTTTTTACTGAATCTGATAAAATGACGTCGTATGTATGGGTGTTATTAAAAAAAAAAAAAAAGCAAAACGGTGTGTTTTATACTAGGTTTTCAGATTCTCAAGGTATTTAAGTTCATATGTTTCTCTCGTATCTTTTAACTCTCTCTCTCACTCTCGCCTCTCGACTCGAGTCTCGCCTGACGAAGAACAACGCCGGTAAGCTTCTTCGTGTTTTACTGTTTTTTCCTTTTCATTTGTTTGGAAAAGCTGAAGCCTGAAAGCATGAATGATTTTATAAGTAGCTGCTGTGCTGTGTGACTGTGACTGTGTCTCTCAAAGCAAAGCTTGTGTAGTTGTGTGTGTGAGTCGTGTGACTGTGTCTGTGTCTTTCTATTTTGTGGGGGGTCCAAGTTGGACTAATGTGAGCTGCTTACACTTTGATATATGTAAGGTTTGGATGTAAGGAGCCTGAAAGTTTTATCATACACGAAACTGTATACACACTTACACAGTGTAATCATGTCCAACTCCAAGTAGAACTGTAGAAGTAGCTGCTTACATATATACATATAATAATATATAAATATAATATTATATTAAGTGTAAGCAGTTCATCAAGTTGTTTTATAAATATAATAATATGAGCCCACAGTTCATCAAGTTGTTTTATAAATATAATATAATAATAGGTCGGTGGGCTCATCTCATGGCTGTTTGAGTGTTTGTAGGATACTAGGAGTAGAGTATATATACACGGTATAACACGGATGCCATATATAATAATATAATATTAACTATTAAGGTTGGCTTGGCTGTTTGTACTGTAGCTACTTATACATATAATAATAATAATAATAATATATACACGGATGCTTACATATATAATATTAAGGTTGGCTGTTTGATTAAGGTTGTGATTTGCTGATTTTTATATAAGACTTTAATAGTGGACTATAAACTGCTAGAAAGACTATTATATTATATAGTCTAATAAGTATCCAGTTAGCCCCCAAAAAAATATTATAATATAAAATAACTATGTCATTAGTCTATGTTGTTACTTTAGTAAGTTTATAGTACGTAATAGTAGAAACTATGTCTTAACTATGTCATTAGTCTTAGTTGTTACTTTAATAAGTTTATAGTAACTGTTAGTCTACTAAGTACTAATTTTTTTTCTTTTTATCAGCATTTTAATTTTTGAGGAAGACAGAGATTGAGAGAGTTCACGCTTTCAATTATTCACGGAGAGGTAATCACTAATCACTCACTATATTCAACATTTTGATTTTAAATTTTTAGTACTTAGTAACAACTGTTTTAAGTTTATATATATATAATTAGCTTTTATTTTATATTTATATTGGGAACAATATAATAAATCCCTTGTTAATATTAGTGACATGAATTGTTGAGTAATGACTAATGATTGTTAATTTGTAATTATTGTAACTAAACTGATTAATTATATTTTGATATTGTTGTGAAACTTTGTTTTTTTGTTGGTTGGAAATTTTTTTATTAGATGGATGTCGATGCTCCGCCTGGATTTGCTGCCCCTGGGGACCCTGTATTTTTTTATTATTAAAAAAATAGTTTTTTTTTAATATTTCAAACCGACCAAACCGCACTGCAAAAACCGCACCGCTATAGGTCGAAAAACCGACTCTAGGTGGTGTGCATCGGTTCCAATTATGAAAAAACCGATCTCTATCGGTTCGGTAATAAATTTGGAAAAAAACCACCATTACCGAACCGCGCACACCCCTAACTAAAAGTGTGCGGTAATGACTTCATTTAATATTAATTTATCCACTCTTCATTTAATATTAATTCATCCATGCATAGTATGTTAAAAAAATGGGATTGAATTTGAGGACCATGACGTCTCCCAAATTAAAGTGATCAATGAAATGCTCCACTATAATTGAAAGCATTTCATTGATCACACTTTAATTTGAGAGACGTCAATCCCATTTTTCTAACCTACCATGCATGGATGAATTAATATTAAATTGATATTATTATACGTATTAATTAAAGTGATGAGGATGAGTGCTTTCACTCTGCGGTTGATAATCCAAAACCTCTCTATATAGTAATTTAATAATAAAGATGCACATTTTTATTTAATACTTGGATACCAACTAGAAAAGTGATATGAGACTTTAGACTAGGATATAAAAAAAAAAAATTAGTATTGTTATTTTTTAAGTTAAAAATTACTAATACTCTATTGTAATAAAAAAAAATATATTGATTTTGTCTTTTTACCCCTTCATATCGTGTGATATTTTATTATGAATACATTATAATTACTTAGAGCATCCGTAGCAGATGTTCTAAAAATTATGCCATTTTACCACACCAAAAGCCTACTTTATTATTTTACCACATCATTTTACAACATCCTATTTATCAGATGTTTTATAATTCAATTCTATACATTAAAATAATATTTACTACACATTAAAATAATATTTATTACAACTCATCAACACAATCAACACACTAAAAATTTTACCACATGCATTCCGTACCGTGGCAAATTTGCCACGGTACTGTTCAATGTTGCAAAAAAAATGCAATATCCCACATCTGCTAATGGCCTTAAATTGGGTTTGGTGTGGGATATGTGCCAAATATTTAGCATTTGGCACATATCCCACATCTACTGTGGGTGCTCTAATATAATTTACTTTAACTGAAATTTCTAAAATATTTTTTATATTGTCTCAATTAACCTTAACCTTTCTTACCACCGGCACCATAAGGATAAATGACAGAGGTTCAGATACCTTTTAGAGCATTTATATTGGTTGTGATAAAAAGCCTAAAATAGTATTTGCATAAGAGGTGTCAAAGTTAAATAATTTAACATTTTGATAATGATCTGCTGCTATTATTTAATTCATTTAGTCTCTTCCCTTTCGGTCTGCGTTTATAGAGATTCGATAAATAAAAGCTGCTTTTTAGGCTAAAAAGCGAGTCCAAATCTTCTGTCCCACTTTTCCTACTCCATTCTATATTCTACCAATAAAAAATTATCACGTGTTCACCTAATTAATTAAATACTACTATTAATTAATAATTATAATATTAATAAGTCAATAATGATAGTATTTAATTAATTAAGTTAATATGTAACAAGTTTTTATTGGTGGAGTATAGAGTGGAACAGAAAAAATAAGACAAAAGATTTGGACTCGCTTTTTAGAGAAATTGAATAAGAGCGGAACGTAAAAGAAACAAAGAGACAAATGTTTGGGGTTTGCCCGCTGCACTGTGACCTGTCACGTGTGACTAGTAGAAACAAGTCAACAACACGCCACATTCACAGCAGATTGGCAAATAAATATAAAAATGAAACAGATGTAATGAGAGGGAACATTGAAAAAACTCCCCTATAAAAGCCCTCTCATTACATTGAAAAAACGTGTGCCCTAAGTTCTTGATGGAGAAAAAAATGTGGGGCAAAAAAATAAAGGTTGGCGGTAGTTTTGGCTGTGCTTATTTTTAACTGCAAGCCTGTTGCATCTATTAGGGCTACGCCATAGGCTGTGATGATTACCACAAACGGACGGGAAAAGAGCAAAAGAGCCATTTTATTGACACAATCATCGTGGTGTTTTGTATAACTGTCAGAAATGAATTAACCCAAATTAATTACTCTGTCTCATGTACCTAAAAAATTACCCAGTGTCATGTACCAAAATATTCCTTCTTGTATGTAAAACTTGAAAACAGCAGACCTCATGGGCTAGAGAAGGGGGTGTTTGGTAGAGTAGTTTGAAAATTGTTGTTTGTAGTTTTTTGAAATACGTGTGGGTGAAAAAGTGTGTTGAAATGCGTGAAATGCTGTTTGAAAACACAAACCAAATGGGCCTGAAACATCGTAAACTACCGTTGCTATTGAAGATGGTGGAGACTTTCCAGCAATTGCATTCAAGACCACTAGAGAATCACATTCAATGATGATCAATGGCGGCTCCAGAAATTTTGTTCATGTAGGTCATTAAGAAATCAAATTAAAATTTTTTTAATGAAAATAAAACTTGAATATTTTGACATAAAAAAAAATTCCAAATACATAAAATTTTAAAATTTCTTTCTACAAGTTTTTCATATTTGAAATTGTTATATGATAGTTTCATTATTAATACTATCAGTAGTATCAGTTATATCTTTTTCAATATACAACCAAATAATCATTAAACTATTGATCTCTCATTCCATTACCAAAATTTTGCCTAAATAAGTAACAATATAATTAAACAAAATAAACAACCAATATTTTGTATTCTTTAAACTAATCACTAATCAGGATTAAATCAATGTAATGCTCCACTAATTTTTTGTAGGGAAATCATGGTTAAGAGGTTGACAATAACATCTTTGTAAATATGCTCTTTTTATTTTCTTCTTATCATTAGGATGAAAAGATGAGACATTTTCTCAAGGCATAGTATCTAAAAGAAGATTATTCAAGTGAATACGGATCTGCTTAGAAGATAATTTTTGAAATAAAATTGATTTCCTTATAAGAATTTTGTCAATAGTGCTAACAAAAGAATAAAGGGTAAATTATAAATTCATTCAAAATATTCAATTTAGGCATTAAAAATTTACATTAATCATGTTCAATAAAGTTTTTTTTTGGAGCGATGTTCAATAAAATATTGAAACATTATTTTAGTGCATATGCGTATCTACAAGATGTATCACATAAATCCAATATTCAGCACCAAAAAAAAAAAAAAAAAATCCAATAAATTCAGTTAAAAACCAAAGTAAGCACTAACCAACTAGCTATTGGAAAATATGCAATTTTATATATAAAAAAAATAGCAATTTTAAGATACATATTTTAAAAAAACAATTTAAAATATCACAATTAAAATTTTGATTTAGGCTTTTGGGCTGATTAATTTGTTTGGACAATCTTTGCGAAATGCTATGTCCATAAAAATTTCACAACAAATGCTAGTTGGCAATTGTTATTGGTTCTAATTTACATATCACTGAAATTGTTTTTTTGGTCAACAGTAAACTATAACTTAGAATTTATTGTGAAAGTATTGTAACTTGTGAATATAGCATTTTTTTGGTTCAATCTTCAACGGACCAAAATTTTGGAGATGTCAAATTTTATTTTTAATGAGCTCAAAATTCTTTTAGGATGAAGTTTTTTTTCTTAAGGCGGTCAACAACCTATATTATTAATTTAAAATTCCTTTTTTTAAGGTATAAAAATATTTTTTTTCCAAGTTCAGGGTGGTCCTATGACCACCCTGAATCATATCTATAGCGCCGGCCCTGACAATAACATCCGGAGCAAATATCATGCCTTCTTAAAAAACGTTAGCCTCAATTTTCGATGCCCCTAGTGGTTGTAAAAATTTCTTACTCATAGTTGCTATAACCATTTATGCATGACAGTCAAGGGTGTAACTAGAATTTTTTTGTTCGGGAGACCAAAACATAATGATAATATTTATATTGTACCTATGTATGTATGTCTAACCCACTCGATCATCACTAAACTAAGATTTTTTTAAACATCATTTTCTGGATTTGTGTCTCCAAATGTCAAATACATAAACAAATTTATTAGTTTTGGCATGTCAATGAGATTTTCCAAATAAGATTAGTGGTACCATAAATTGGACTAAAGTTTTATGTTGTAATCTTGTACTAGTAGTGTTTGTCATATCCAATCAATCGTGCTTCTATTTGATTCTTTGAGTAGAAGTTAGTATGAAATTTTAGATAAAATAATAAATAAAACCTCTCGATTGGCTTAGTAAATTATGGGAAAACAAATTATTTTGTATCTCTCAAGATTCTAAAGCCGTTTCCCCTTAACTTCAAAAAAGAAAGCTTTTTGTTAAGAACAAAAACAGCTAGATGAGAATGTAACCATGTGAAAGTAGAGAGACTATTGTATAGTGTGAGAGGGATTCATGTGCAATACCTAAGATATTGCACCTGATATAATTGTAATACATGGTTGAGATTGAAAGTTTAAAAAATAAATTTTCAATCTCAACCATTAAATAAAAAAAAAATTAAAAAGGTTAAAAAAATAAAAATAGTAAAAATTGATGTGAGTGGGTTGCAGTACAGTGTGAGAGCACCTGAGTTACTGGTCACGTTGAATTAGGTGGCAGTACAGTGTTAAGTAAAATATGGGAAATGCAAATTGAAAAGGTAAAAGAAAACTAATAATAAGAGTTGATAAGAATGGTAGGCTTGCTTGAGCTGACACGTCGGGGGAGTGCATGACTTAAAAAAAAAAAAAAAAACATCAAACATGCATGGGGCTAGCTCTAGCGCCCTCTTCAAAAAATGTTCTCTTAAGAGCAACTATATTAGTTTGGGCATAATTATGCAAAATAGAAAAAGTTGTTAATTTTACACAATTTAAGCAAAAAAACACTTACACTAGCTTGGGCATAATTGTGCATTTATGCACAATTGCTACAGTAACCGTGCATATATGCACGGTTACTGTAGCATGTGTATTTATTATTTTATTAATTTTCGTTCACACATTTTTTTTCTCTCTCTTCTCTGTGCACAACGAACTCAGTGACTTTTCTCTCCTTATCTTCTTTTTCCTCAGATGCACACAAACACACCCACACACAAACACATCCACACAGACAAATCAACACATAAACACATCCACACACATACAAATCCACACAGACAATCCAACAGAGAGAACGATCAATGCTTGACTAGAACGATCGGTGCTTGACTTCTTGTGGTTCACGCACCACCATGGTCTCGGTTCTTGACTTCTTGTGGTTCACGCGCAGTTCAAGGCTTGTAGATCGGAGAGTGGTTTGAGAGTAGAGAGTATCGGTGGCAGTTTGTGGGTGTCACGGTGGAGCTTGGAAGCTCCGTTGCCTTTAAGGATCAGAGATGGTGGCATTCTGTGGGTAGGTGTCATAGTGGAGCTTGGAAGCTCCGTTTCCTTTAAGGATCGGAGATGGTGGCAGTCTGTGGGTGGGTGTCACGGTGTTGATGAGGATCAGAGATGGTGGAAGCTTGAGATTCAGCCATGAGAGATTCAAAGATTATAGAGAGGGCTCGGGTTTAGAGTGGGAGATAGAGGGTTCGGTGAGACTTAGGGTCGGACCACCGCCTGTGGTGGCATGGGTGCTCAGAGGCCATGGAGGTCTGTTTGAGAAAGCTTCAGGGGTTAGAGTTGAGAGAAGGTTCTAGAGGATAAGAGAAATGGGTAGAGAGATGTGTATAGAGAAAGGGCCATAAATCAGAAATAATGGGTAGCGAGAGGGCGTATTGGTAGTTGAGAGAAATAATAAAAAATTTGAGAAGAATGAATATTTTATTGAAATATCTTGTAAAATAGATAAACTGATGTGTATGTTTTGTAAAAATGAGGGTGTAAAATAGAAAAAGTAGGTTTTAAGTGTAAAATAGACGGAATCTTATGCACAAGCTGATGTGGTTGTTCTAAGTTTTAGCTGTTTTTCGAGGAATCACTATGATTTTGTGATTATCATCGGCACGACCCTGATGAGTCATCAGTGATGACAATCACAGGTACTTATCCCAACTTTTATGCTGTAACTATAGATGTCTCTCATGATTTTTGTTTTTTTTTTTTTAGCAACTAAAAATGAATGTACGCGTACACTCGTATATATTTATATATGCTTTTATTATTTGGATTTTACTAATATGTGCTCTAAGGGCACACAATAATTAATCATTTTTGAAAATATTTTCTTGAGAATTGAAAAAGTATTGACAGTTTTTTCAATTCTCAAGAAAATGTTTCAAAAAATTGATGGTTTAATGTGTGCCCATTAACCGGACCCTTATTATTTTGCTTGAAAAGATGAGCAAAATTTTGCATATTATGCGAGAGATAACAAAATTAAAACTATAGAAAAATTCGTAATTTAATTTCTTTTTTTAGATGTTTTAACATTATCAATTTGTTGTATATATTGATTTATTTCATATAAAATTGGATAAGTCATACATTACTTAATTAGATTAATTAAGTAGGTGAAATATTTTTAAGTTTTATATAAAAACTCAATTTACATTGATCACTGATGCTGAATTTCTAATATATTTTTAGTTTTATTCATGTGTTATGGGACAATTTTTGACTATGAGATAACCAAATGTTTAAAGATTTAAAAGTTTCATTAAAGCAAAAATTACCTCATGACACATAAATAAAACTAAAAATATAATACATTGATCACTATTACCATTGGTGTCATTGCAAAATTTTTGTCTCTCTGGCTTAGGACAGAACAACTCTGTCTCAAAACCTTAACAAAAGCCTGTTTGACTCTCTTATATTATATATACAAATTTAATAGTTTATCACTTTATCAGTAATACAATATACAAATTCTGATTTGAGTTTTGTATCTGTAGGTTAAAAATTGACTCGTGGAGATGTATTCATAGGAGAAACAAAAGGAATGAGACACGGAATAAATATATGGAACAAATAAATTTAATTAACCTCCAAATCTTAGTTCATTAAATAAATGGGACAATCGCCTAATGGGCTTGTTTTGGTGTCGTTGCAAATAGCCTAAACAATCTTTGTCCTTCCTCTTTAGTTTTAGGACATAACAACTCTGTCACACGGATATACCTGCCTCAAGCGTTAACAAAAACCTATTTGACTCTCTTTATACTAATATACTATATATAGCATATACAAATAGAATAGTTTATCTATAATTCAATCTATATACAGAATCTGATTTGAGTTTTGTATATGTAGGTTAAAATTTTTAACTCAAGGAGACAGGGGCGGAGCTACTAAGGGCCTAAGGGGCTGAGGCCAAAATATTTTTAAAATAGTAATAGCATATACAATTAATGAACATTTTAACAATTGAGCCCTTTGTATGAAAATGATTATTTTTGGCCCCCCCTCCCTCTTCTCAAGAAGTTACAAACTGGCCCATGAAAATGATAAAACTCAACAGGCAAACACCCACACTACAACATCTATAGCATACCATGTTAGCTATCTCTCACTCTTTCTTCTCAAATCCAAAACTCAAATCATTTTTTATTATTATATTGTATTACAGAAAAACCATTCAATTTGTATTTTTGTTAACGTTTTGGGATAATGTAAATTGCCGTGGGACAGAGTTGTTGTGTCCTAAGCCAGAGAGCAAGGACAAAGATACAGTAATACATGCAATAGGTTTTGGCTACTTGGAATGACACCAATGGTAAGAATAAAATTGATATGTAGTAAGAAAATGGAGAACTATATAGGCGATTAAACCATTAAAAGAACTAAAGTGCATGTTTGGTACACTACTACACTGTGTAGATTACATTAGGGATAATAATATTTATTATTAGGAATAGAAGACATTGTAATAGAATATCTATTATTATCCATAAGTTTTGGTGTTACATATGGAAAACTAGTAAAAGACAATGTATAAGGAAAATTTATATTTTTGGAAATATATTAATTTTAAAACCTATTATTATATACACTAAGGAATAACTATTACGTCCATTTTAAAAATAAATTGCTATTCTTAAATCTAAAGAAATATGTATTCCTATGTAATAAAGATGAAATTAAAAGACCAAATTACTATTACACATGAATAACTACTTTATTTATTTATTTTTTGTTGAGAAAATGAATAACTACTTTATTACGGGACCTATTACAACATACAAACCATACCCTAAGATATACCCTAAGATATAGAGGTTAACTTTGTTGGACCTTTTCTTATATATATATATATATTATTATTATTATTTATTTATTTTGTCTTATTTTATTCCTCCTTTACGCATCTTCGATGCAAAGACGAAACTGGGATCAAAGCTTACGGGGCCAACACCTTAATAAATACTTCCTAAAAAAAAAAAAAACACCTTAATAAATAAATAAAAAATTCTGTAAAATCCAACTAGCATATATTTAATGTTAAGAAAATATCAACAAAAGAAAGAAGAAACAAAATAATCATTTTTAATACATTTTAACTTAGTCATCTAAAAATAGAATTCAACATTCTTTTAAATAATAAAAATCATCTATAGTTGATTTTGTACTAAATTTTGCAACAATCTCCCTTTCAATTAAAAAAATTAAAATTGAAAAATCTTTAAATAAATAATTTACAAAGTTCAATCCTATTTGAGTAACTATATTGATTCAATTACAATTTGAATAGTGCTTAACTTATAAGGATACCGGACTTTATCCGATATAAAAACTAATGTTTCCATTATTTCATTGGGTTACTTATTTAATTCATTAAATGTTTCATCATTTCCATGTCTTGCAATTATATTGAATCAAATTTTTTATTTAAAAATGCATGTATATTGAAAAAGTTAAGAAAAATGCTAAAACTACTATAATTTGTACATTTTTTTTTTATGATCGATGATACCTTTTTTTTTTTTTGAAAATCAATTGATAATACTTCAATTTATAAAATTTATATAATAAAATTTGTGAATACTAGTGACTACACACTTCACATTAGTGCCAATTTATTAACACGACTATTCAATTGCATAACACTCTAAATAAAATTAACACTAATTTAGTAACAACTAACCAACAACAACTAGGAAGTTAAAAAAAAGAGTTAAATACACATACACCTGCCACCCCACCCACTGATTAGTGGCCACACTTGCATCCCAATCTCTCCCTCGATGTCCGAAACAAACACCCAAATCTTTAAAAACTTTAAACCGCATAACCGCGTATCCCACTTTTTTCAATCCCCACAGGCCCACACACACCTATATTTATTCCGTCTCATTCCTCTTGTTTCCTTCTTATGATAAAGCCAAAACGGATTCACATCCAGTGCAATTGCTAGGGTATTGCACGGTGTGCAATTCCTCAAATCTCAGCCATCTATGTCATCCAATGCCTCTTTATTTTGACACCTCACCAAATAACGAAAAGACTATTTTACCCTTAAAATATTTCACTGCCCGCCCACTGTTTCCAGCCCGCCCAATGTTCTGGTAAAAGTGTGAGAAGCCAAAACAGAAAATCAAATTTTTTTCTCTCTCTCCCCTGTGTAGCTTCCGTCTCTGCCTCTGCTTCAACCCTTTCTTTGCCTCTCCTTCAATCCATTGTCACAGCAGCCCCAACTTCAACACTGAAACTTAGCATTTGAAACCAAACCCCCAAACACTCACACTCCCTCTTTCTCATTTGTGAAGCTGTCCCAAGTCCCAACTCTCATGGAGGGAAGGTCTCTCTGAAGCCAAACGCCTTTGTGATAGAAGAAGATCGAGCAAGACAAGAACAGAACACAGAAAAACAAAAGTCAGAAGAACAACCTCAAACTCCTCTGCTTTTTTCCACCATGCACGCTTCAATCTCGATCTAGGACTCGCCCTTTCCACTCGGTGAGTTCATCATCTCAAATACCAGGTTTTGTTTTCTTCTTCTTCTTTGAATGGCATACTCTTTATTCTTTTCCTTAATGAGCTGACTTTGTAATCTTGCCCAAGATATGTACTAGTTATTTCTTATACCCGAAAAAAAAATCACCATTTTTTTTTTGGGGCTAAATCTCCCTATCCATTGGAATATTTAGGCAAAACATAATTTGAGTTGAAAAAAAGTTACTTTTTGATACCAGAGTTTATTGTAACTATCTACCATAAACTATAGGATTATTTGTAATGTCCATCCTAAACTATAAATTTTTGTGATCAATATATATTCAATACCCATAATGGAGATCAATTTACCGGTCAAAATCAGTGTTGAATTTACCAAATTAGTGGGCTGGTTTATGTGGTAGTGTGCTCTAATGTATCAAAATTAATTTGTAATATTCACCCAAGTGGGCCTTTACTAAATTTTGCATTTTAATACTGATATTAGATATTGGGGTGGGCATTGCAAGTTAATCTTGAATTAAGGTGTTGATATTGCAAAAATAATTGTGGGTTAGGGTGGAAATTGTAAATGAGTCAATGACCATGTAGGTTAGTGTCAATACTTGATAGCTACATTGAACCCTTAATACCAGAATTGCTTTGCTTCCAATTAGCCCTGAAATGACCCCCTTTAAGTCTTTTAAGATTTTTAGACGATTTTAGTAATTCTGTTTGTCCCACCAGTAGAGGCCTTATCAAAATAAATCAAAATCTTATCATTTATGACATTATTCACTCTCAAAGATCAATGAATACAAATCATCCTCAATAACTTTACTGATGTCTTTTACATTCTAATTTGAAGTATCACTTGTGAATTGTCAATGTGTTTTTCATTGTTTCCTTGTCTTATATAAGTTTCTATCCTTTGGTTCTCTTCTTGAATTCTATGCTTTTAGGTCCTCATTTTATTTAAACTGTAGTGTTTTAATCTTTGCCTTTCAAGTTTGCAGTCAGAATTTAGTGATAAAAATTTAATTGTCATAGGGATAGAAAATTTTGATAATTTTTTTAAGAGATAAAATTTTGATAATTGAAAGTTTGTGTTGATACACGTTAACAGTTTCTTAAAAAAATTTAACATGAAACTACCCTTTATCAATTGGGTCATCATCTCTCATGATCATATATTGGTTTGTTGTAATCCTTATATATGATAAGCACAATATTGATACACAAATTTTCATCTTTTATTTTTAATGAAAAACATTCATTCTTCTACATTTATAATAGTTGATATTTTCTACATTTGTTTGTCAATTATAGGAGTAATTTTTAATTCATGAATGTCAATGAAGATTTGAGTCCTAGAATCATGGATGCCAATGAAGATTTGAGTCCTAGAGTTGGTATGGAATTCGATACATTAGAAGATGCATGGGAATTTTGGCTTAAATATGGAAGGCAAATGGGCTTTGATGTTAGAAAGCATTACATAAATAAAAGTAAGAAGGATGGAAAGATAACATCAAGGGGATTTGTATGTGCAAAGCAGGGCATTCGAGGTCCAGAAAAAGAAGATGTGATTCGCACTCGTAACCGAGATGATACAAGGACTAATTGTCCTGTAAAGCTGTATGTTTCATTAGTGCGAGAAACTGGAAAGTATAAAGTGATTGATTTTATTGAAGAACATAATCACACTCTTCATTTATCAGAAACAGTTTATATGATGAGATCTCAACGAAAAATCTCAGAAGTTCATGCAGGATTGATTGAGTTAGCATCCTCTTCTGGAATCAAGCCAAAAGCAGCACTTGAGTTAATGAGTAGAGAGGCTGGTGGGAGAGCTAATCTTGGATTCACTAAGATTGATCAGCAAAATTATCTTAGAACAAGACGGCAAAAAAATATGATATATGGTCAAGCTGCATGCTTATTAGGATACTTTCAGAAACAATTGACTATAAATCCGTCCTTTCAATATGCAGTACAACTAGATAATGTTGAGCAGATTACAAACATTTTTTGGGCTGATGCTAGAATGATTATTGATTATGCTAATTTTGGTGATGTGATGACATTTGACACTACATATGGTACTAATAAAGAGCTAAGACCCTTAGGGGTGTTTACCGGTTTCAATCACCATAGAGGGTTAACGGTTTTTGGGGCTGCTCTTTTATATGATAAAACTGCAGAATCATTTAAGTGGCTGTTTGAAACCTTCTTAGTTGCACATGCAGGTAAAAGACCTAAAACAATTTTTACGGATCAAGATCCCGCAATGGCAAAGGCATTGAGTGAGGTAATGCCTAACACTTACCATGGATTATGTACTTGGCATATAATGCAAAATGGGATAAAACATTTGGGGAATTTGATGAAGGATGGTTCTTCTTTTCTTCAAGTTTTTAAAACTTGTATGTTTGAGTTTAATGATGAAATTGAATTTGAAAAAACTTGGGAGGACATGATTGACACATATGCTATACATGATCGTAGTTGGTTGGATACTATCTACAAATTGAAAGGAAAATGGGCAAAGTGTTACATGAGGAACGAATTTACATTGGGAATACGAAGCACCCAACTTAGTGAAAGCTTGAATGGAGATTTAAAAGACTACTTGAGACCTGATTTGGATGTGGTGGAATTTTTTGAACACTTTGATCGGGTGATTGAGCAAAAACGAGAAAGAGAGTTACAAGCTGAATTTAATGCAAGGCAAAAATTTCCCCAGTTGAGCTTGAAAAATTCTCCATTGTTGAAGCAAGCAGTACAAGTGTACACACCTGTAATTTTTCGAATACTTCAAGATCAATATGACCTTGCATCAGCAACAAGGATAAAAAATCGCCAAGAGGACTTGTTAGTGCATACATACACTATTGAGTTTATGCATAAGCTTGGTGAGTTCATAGTCTCTTATGACACTGCAGATAAGACATTTTCATGTAGTTGTCGAAAGTTTGAAATTGTTGGGATTTTATGTTGCCATGTTTTGAAAGTCTTTGACTTCCTTGATATAAAGACAATTCCTAATATGTACATTTTGAAAAGATGGACAAGAGAGGCAAAAAGTGGATGCATTTTGGATAATAGGAGAACAAATGTGAAAGAGAATGTCAACTTGAGTGTTACACAGCGATATAGAAAATTATGTCCCAAGTTGGTACGATTAGCTTCTCGAGCGGCAGACAATGAAGATGCATTTGCTTTAATAGAGAAGATGATTGAGGAATATGGAAAAAAGGTTGAAGACATTGTAGCAAAAAAAGTGGCTGGTCATCAATTGCCCCATCAAATGCCATTATGCAGTGGTGCAGAAAATCTTGATCCTAACCAACATTTGGAAGATTTGGTTGAAAGAGCAACAGGTCTTAAGAAAAAAGAAGGTCGCAAGGGTGGAAAAAGAAAAAAAAGTTGGGTTGAGAAGCAAACAAAAAAAAGGGGTAGAGTTCCACCTAATGAGGTTAGCTAATAGTTTTCCAAACTAAATTTTATTTATTTATTTTTATCTCTTGCTAAGTTTTCATTGTTTGTAAATTTTTATATTGTTATGGCTAATAATATATATATATATATATATATATATTTTCTCATATAGGAACCTAGTTTTGCTCCTAACAAGCAATACGATAATTACGGCTCACGTGGAGAACATTATTTGCATCAAGTAAGAGATTTTTTTTTATTTGTAGTGGAATAACTTAATAATTTGTGAAGTTGGAGGTTGTGCTACACTTGCATTTTCATATGTGAATTTATTAATAAGGTCTTCTTTTTTGTGATATAGCAAACTTGTCCTGGCACTTTTTCCGTGCCAATGATGACATCTGAATTGGGACCAATCCATAGTTACCAAACTAGTTTCACGTCATTCTTGAGGGTAAACATACTTGTTTACATCTTTTGCACTTATAAGTAATTAGATGATTTCTTAAACTCTTTTATAATCATTGTGATTACATAGGCACCATTAACTCCATTATTGTCTCAAGTATCAAATCCTGCGGATGTTAGTCAGGTAAAATGTAAATGTTTTCATACATGAAATTTTGAAAAAACTTACATGTTTACTTGTTTTGTAATTATAAGTAATTAGATAATTTCGTAAATTATTTCTCTTATAATCATTGTGATTACATAGGCACCATTAACTCCATCATTGTCTCAATTAACTCCATCATTATCTCAAGTATCAAATGATGCAGCTGTTTGTCAGGTAAAATGTAAACGTTGCTTTAAGTGCATGAACTTGTTAGCTTTGTGTGATGTATATTAATGTTTTAAGTGACTATCTAGAAACTTTTGAATTGGTGGATTTGAAATTTGTTTTTCTTATTGATTTGTATTATGAAGTTTTTGTTGAAGTGGCTTTATGTGTAAGATTTAAGTAGGTCTTGGCTGCCAGTCACGTAGTTGATGGGTTGGGATATTGTAATGGCTTGGCTGTGTGTTGTCTTATTGACTAGTGATTTGGGTTGGCTCTTTGATGATTGATAGTGATGGATGATTTGGGTGTGGCTGGCTATTGATCGTCTCTTGGCTATGCATACCTAGCAATGGGTGATTTGGGTTTTGGCTTGGCTTGTGATGAGTGACTTTATTAAAAGGTCATTCTTGACTGGCCTTTTGTGTGAGTTCCACCTGTAACAATTTGGTGAGTGATTTATTATATTTTTGGTTGAGGCAAGTTTGGTCTTGGTCTCTCAAATTTAAAATATTTAGTTTTAATTCTTACTCACCAAATGAATATTGGTCAAGTAAAAAATAAATCCATGTGTTTATATCTTCTCTACTCACTAAATGAATAAACTTATTTGTTTATATGTATACACAGGAATAAAATTGACACTAGCTTATATCTTTCACACTATGTCTTTCACACTAGCTTTAACATTCATTTCATTTGACTTATAATGGTACCAGCAATAAAATTGACAAGAAACACAATCCAGATGTTGAAAAGAAAAACATTATATGGGAACACCGTACAAAACTAAACTCAAGATGATACTCGGAAAGTAACCTATTACCAGCTCACTATGTTTCTTGCGCCAAGGCACATAATAAATTGACATTGCGACGACAGCCCGCAAGAGAAAATTTCTTTAGGCTGATCTAAATCAAGGTGCTAGGTGCTTCTTTCCCAATTATAATTCAAGCCCTCTTAATAATTTTAAAATGTATCAAGATTGAGGGATTATAAGAATATTCAGTTTCTCACAATAAACCTATGACTAAAAGTTAGAGAAAACTGAACATAATACCAAAATGGGGCTGGTGGTTGGATAAGAGAAAGAAATATCATTAGTTTACTCATCAACCGAATGTACTGTTTAAACAAATTTTGTATCTATGATGGAAAAAGGATGAAGATGCTCTACTGAAGGCCCTATTACATTCATTAATAACGATGGAATTGGAAGAACAATCTCTGTATCATGCTCTAAATACAATCAAATCAATAATTAAATAACTTGGCAAACAACTACAATGTTGAAGCCACATGAATAAACAAAAAGCAAAACTAAAATCTCTAAAAGGGAGACAAGTAGAGGTCTCATGAACAAAGAAAGCTTCACAGTAGGTTGAGTAGGCTTCATGGTAGGGGCTTGGGCTGCTTGGCTTCTATGTCATCCTGCAGCATTAAAAAACAAATTTCAATTAATACAATAAACATAGAATTGTTATTTCTTTTTCTTTTTCTTTTTTTTTGTTACAATCATTACAGTCAATAATAAAATCACCAAATTTTGGAATAGCTCAAGACCAAGCAATAGAATTTCCAGTTTAAGTCAAAGAAAAAAAAAACTCCTAAAATTGCTCAAAAGGTAACAACAACAACCACAAGAAGCAAGGCAATAACAAAAATCAAAGCAAAGGGAAAAAACATCAAGAAGATTAATACACTCACCCATTGCAACTTTTTTACACTAATACATGCAAAGCCCATCCAACCACCATTCATTGGTTTCAAATCCAAACAAAAGCTATAACCATTACACCAAGGACACGCACAGGCTCACCATCAAACAGAAATTCAATCAGCATATTCAGCCATTATAGAACCAATTTAAATCCAAAAAGACTAAGATTAAAGAACCAGTTTCATTAGAGAAATTATAACTAACAAACGTCATGGCTAATGATCTGCATCTGTAGCAGTTTCTGGGGATGCCAAGAAAATTGAGAATCTGAAAAAGTAAATTTGGTATAATTAAGAATTTGCTACCCATTTAGTGTCTTCTATATCTAAGGAGTGACACTTGATATGAATCATTCAACACAATAAAGCATGCCTTTTTAACAACACATCTACAAGAAGTCTTTAAATTCAATTTTATGTAATTAACTCCAAATGAAAATATGTGCTGCCAAAAATTTCCTGTGAAAGCCTTTCAGTGTATTGAACATTCATGCTTTGGTTAAATAGCTCATAAAGGTTCAAACTTTCATCATTAGGAACCTAATAATAAGCCCACTGAACACAAAGGATTCAAGCATTTTTAAACAATTGACAAAAATGCAAGCAATATAAGACTTGATTTCAATTCCTAAGCTAAAAACCCAAAAAAGAGAAAACAGAATTAAGTTCAGTCCCAATGAGAAAAAGAGTTTGACCTTTGAATATTTTCAATATCCATGGCAGTTTTCATCAAGCATAATAAAGCTACGTAATATCTACACTAAATTCCTCCAGAGTCCTTAAGTTGAGCAGCCACAATCACTATTTTTGGAAGATGTACAGTTCTAATCTACACTAAACGCGAATGAATTACACATGTATTAGCAATTACCTCCAAACTGTCGAGACAAAGGAATGAGCGACATTCTCCAAACTGCATTTCAGCTTTCGAGACAAAGGAATGAGCGACATTCTCCAAACTGTCGTTCAACACTTCCGTCATTGCAGCCGTGATTGCCTCCGCTTGTTTCGACGGCACCCCCTGTGCTTCTAAGCCCCTCACCAAAATGGCAAAACCGTAAATAAGTCACTCAAAATCGAAAATTCCAAAACTCTCACAAATAAAATTGAAAGAGAAATGAAAATACCAGAGCCAAAGTATCGACGAGAAATGCGCGCCTGAGACAAGCCCAAATCGGCAAGGCCGGCTCATCACAACCACCACCTCCGATGGTGGCTTCTTCTCTCCTTCGACCAAACTCTCTTTGTTTCTCCCTCAATCTCATATCCCTCCATAGATCAAACCTGAAAAAGCATCAACTTCTCTTGCCCGATTCTCTCCAAACCCTAACCCTTACTTTCTTTGATCTGGGTCTGAAAAGCATCAACCCGATTCTCTCCAAACCCCAACCCTCACTCTCTCTGATCTGGGTCAGTGCGCGATTTTTGGGGGTCGGGATCTCTAATGGTGAGCCGCTGTTTTTTCTTCGTTTTTGCTTATGGGTCTGAGTTGGGTATGCGGGAAGCGGTGACGACGGGGTTGAGGGAGAGGCAGAGAGCAATCGTCGATGTTGAGAGAGTGGTGGAGGGGCAGTCGGGGTTGAGACAGTGGAGCGTTAGGGAGAGTGACGGATGGAGCTAGGAAGTATTGAGAGAGAGAGGAAAGAGAGTTTTAGTGTTATTCTGAAACAAAATGGGAAGCTGAAATGAAATATTGAGAGAGCACACGGATTGCCAGCGTGTTCTGGTGATGTGTCAAAATAAGGAGTCATTGGATTAAATGGATGGCTGGGATTTGAGGTATTGCACACCGTGCAATACCCTAGCAATTGCACTGGATGTGAATCCAGCCAAAACAAAGGGTGTTTTTTTCCGGTTGCAAAATAATTTGATCTTTCCCATCAAAACTGACACATACTAAATCCAATACATAGCCTTTTCCAAATCCCAAAAAAATGAATATTTTATTATTATATATATCACGTTAATGGGTGCTGTACAGCATCCTTATCTCGTAGCCAAAGATCTGACACCAAAAATCATTGCGTACAATACAAGGGAGTTTAGATAAGCATTATAGTGCGATTAATAAAAGAACAAAGTTTGCATGTAAGGTGGTTTGGAGAGAAATTTTATAAATTTATTATATATATTTATGTTGAGTATGAATTTTAAAAATTTAATTGTTAAATTTTATGTTCTTTATATTCTTAATATACATATTAAATTTCGTTCAAATAAGATATTATTTATTATTTGATTAATAAACTTATTTTTTATATACAACTTTATATTATGAAAACTTAAAATTAAAATATTTATTTGATGACATAGTAATTGATTTTTGATTTTTTTGAAATTTTGTAAGCATTAAGGACGTAATAAGAACATGCAATCTAACGGTTAGATTTTCTAAATTTACACTCAATATAAATATATATGATGAGTTTGTAGAATTTCTCTCTAAACTTTAGAGAGAAACTTTGTTCTTAATAAAATTGGGATTAGCAAACTAAAAATACTAAATACTTATATTATATATATACAAATTGAATAGTTTATCGGTAATTCAATATACAAAATCTGATTTTGGTTTTTTTTTTATATGTTGGTCAAAACTTTTGACTCTCGGAGATGCATTCATAGGAGAAGGAATGGGATGGAATAAAGAGATATTATAAGAAAATGTCCAACACATTAGTGACTTGAAATGTCGGTTTCTGTGCGGCCTGCAAGTGCAACTAAACACATGATTGTCCCATGAATTTTTTATCTTAACTCTTATAAACCGCCTTACAATACGGGATGCATGATTTGTTAGTGTGTTCCGGTTGCCATAATTGAAGATCATAATGCTTAATTAGCAATTTGATCATCTGTGGAATTGTGTTGCCATGTTTATTAACTTTTTTTTTTAAGCGAGTTTTAACTTATAGCGTCTGTATTTGATAATTACTCTTTATTATCGGATCAAAATATTAATCAGCTTTTAGAATAAATATAATTGTTAATCTCAAATCTCTTATCACGTTTCCTAACTCTGTATTGCAAGAATAAATATAATTGATGTGTAGTAGAAATAAATGGCAAAATGGCTCTAGCAAATTGCAATTAATCATAGCAAACGGAAAAAAGAAAGTTCTCTCAGAATAAAAGGCAATATTATTGGTTGGTGTTTAAGCCTAGCTAGGAGGTTAACGCAAGTTGGCATCTCCATGGCCTTGTTTTTATTTTATTTTTTTGGATATGATGTTGTTTCTCACTTTCTCTTCTTTTATATAGATTTTCGTTAAGCGGCGGCGTTTGAAATTATGGGGGTGTTTGTACATGTACTTAAAAATATGTGTTTTGTTGTTTGAAAATATGTGTGGAAATATGTGAAGATAAAAAAGTGTGTGAAAATATGTGTAATGTTGTTTAAAAATATGTGTTTTTTTTTTGGAATAGTGTACCAAACATCCTCTATATTTTCGTCCACAAAATTTTATTGTGTCAATGTGTGTTAAGCTGGGTGGTTTTTCATAATTTGAGTTATCTAGGACTTTGTTCCACAAAAAAAAAAAAAAAAAAAAGAGTTAGCTAGGACTCACGGTTTGATAACTGGTACGATAAGAAAAGAAAAAAAAAAAAATGTACTCCTAATATATTTTGCAAATAGCCAAAACTTGTCCAATGACATCAATGGTAATAGTGATCAATGTAATATACATATAAGTATACTTATATACATTGATGTATATTACATTATTTTTATGATTTGTTAGGGTGTCATGAAAAACATATGAACACGTTTTGGCTTAATTTTTTTTAATTTAATTTTATTTGTTGTTGTAATTATCGAATTATCTATATTACTATTTAAAGGGCTTCCTTTATTTGGGATTCTCATTTTTTTGGTTTAAAAATGCTCCTACACCCTATGTTTAAATAGAGACAAAACTAAATGACAATCTGGTAAAAATACAATTTTAACTCACACTTAAATATTGCTAAAAAATAGGGTCACTCACCTGTTAATTTTCAAATTACTTTATTTACTTATAAATTAGATTCTCAAAATAAAAATTATATATATAAAATAAAAACACATTTTTTTTTTGCTACAAAATAAATGTGTAATATTTGTTCATTTTTTGAAGCTAGCCTCATGACACTCTTGGTTGTATTAGTAGTTCTAAATGTATAATATTAATGAGAAAATGTGTAAATCTCAAATTGAAATGAACGAAAAATTATGACACTATTAAAAAAAAAAAAAAAGAGTCTTCACACGCAATGAAGCTATATATATTATGTTGTGATATTAACAATATCAAATTCATAAGAGATCATCACTTATGCTTATTAAAAAAGATTTTTTTAAAAAAAACTCTATATTGTTTTAGAAAAGACAAAAACATATTTCTCAAATCTTTGATATTGTATTAGAAAATGTGACACACAACTTTGAGACCATGATAAAATATAAACAATAAATTAAAATGAATTATATTTCATAAGAAAAAAATTAATAATATACGTGAAGAGAAAGAGAAGCATTAACGTAGTTTTGGACAAAACTTGATGTCATTGGTAATAGTGATCAATGTAATATACATTGATGTCATTGCAAATAGCCAAAACTTGTTCAATGTATTAACTGTCCAAGAAATTGCAATAACATAAAACAACTATAGATTCCTATTCCAACTAAAATGCAAAACGAACTCCTAATAAATAGCAAATACAGCTGTACAACTCCCACTGAAGCAGATCCAACACTAGCCGTTGCCCACCATATCAGCCACTTCCAATTCCAATCCGTGGATTATTGCACGTATTGATCAATGTAATATACCGAAAGGATGGCCATGGTATAGATCTGGGTGTGCATGTGTTTTGGACACGACCTACTAATTAAGTTGCCTTTGAATTTCACACCTATTTGTTCACTTTGAAATGTCGGTTTCTTTTTGGCCTCCAAGGGAGTACTAGATACGAATACGACATCCAATGTCCCATTTTTTTTTTTTTGAAGAACTAAGATTTGGACGAATCTAGACCAATCAGCCCTGGCAACTGGTACTATACTAGTACTGTTTTCACCCCTCCCTCCCTCACTCAGTGACACGGGTGACAGATCATTCACACCACAATACCTCTTGTGTTCTCTCTAAGTGCGTCCAAAATTTCTTTGAAAACACCAACACCATAATTTAGAAAACAACTTTATCATGTGAACCGCCTTACCATACATAATACATTACCTAGACGTCTCTAGCTAGAATTTTTTCTACTAATATAAATTTAAGCCATTTGTTCATTCACCAAACATATATTGAAAATACACATCCTATATACATATATCTCTTGTGGTTGATTAGAAACCCATCAAACCACATCTTGATAGAGCAAAAAATGTTACCGGAGAAAACTGTCTCCACCATTGTAAAGGCGGTGATGATCATGATACTCACATTGCTCGTTGTTGACGGCAAGCCCTTTGAAGCTACAAGGCCTTTGGTTGCTGTCATGAAGTCAAGTATACTTGAAACAGCCAAGCAGCCCAAGCTGGTATCAGTTTCACAAGTTCGAGCCCCGACTCCATCTTCTGCGCCTAACCCATGCACTTACTTGCCTGGACCCGATAATGGTCCAGGTTGCCATCATCATTAATTGAAGATAATGGAGAAGCTTAGCAATTTGGTCATCTGATTCTGTGGAGTTTTTTGTAGTCACGTTTCTGTTACGTGCAATAATCCACGGATTGGAATTGGAAGTGGCTGATATGGTGGGCTAGTATTGGATCTGCTTCAGTAGTGTTTGGGCAATAGCCAATAGGAGTTGTGTAGCTGTTTTTGCTTTTTGTAGTGCTTTAGTAGTACCAGTTTCTTCTGAATTGCAAAAAAGAAAAAAATTATGTTAAGCTATAGTTGTTTTATGCTGTAGTTGCAATTAATCGTAGTAATCGAAACCTAGGAGGCGGAGTTACCCAGGAGGTTACATAGGCACGTTGGCCGCCATGTTGTTGTTGTTGTTGTTGTTGTTTTTTTTTTTTTTTTTTTTGGGAATGGCATGTTGTTTATTTTATTTTATTTTATATAATATAATATATATAAAAATTTTCGTTAAGCACCGTTTGAAATTACATTTTCGTCCATAAAATTTTACTGTGCCAATGCGTGTAAAACTGGGTGGATCTTTTTTTTTTGTAATTTGAGTCTGACCACAAAAAGAAAAGGCCCAGAAACAGGTAAAAAAATGAAAGAAAAGTGAGTACTTTCTCAGTGAACATGGTCCTTTTAAGTTTTAAGGTTTTCTAATTCAGAATTCTATGCTGAGATTTTTGTCGAAACATCAAGTACGATGGCTTTGAGTCTGACCACGATAAGCCTTTGCTCATGGCCATCAAGGGACAGATTTAAGACAAGCTGTTTTTTTTGGAAATTTCTTAGATAGTCGGAAGCATATTTCCTTTCACTGAAGTGGGGGTGGGCCTATGACCGGTGGGGCTCACCTCTATGCGAAAGGGAGGGCGGATAGTCTTTGTTTCAGGTATTTTTTGGCTACTTTCAAATATATATATATATATATATATTTTTTTTTTTGGCTTTCTCGGGCTTTATTTTGTCTTAATTTTTTTGAAGTAAATACGGAAAACTGAGTTTTAGCATCTGGGTTCTTTTGTAACTGATGGTATTAGTTGATATGTGATGAATTTTTAGAGGGGTTTTGAGTTTTGGGATTCTGGGCGTGTGAAAAACTATAGAACTTTTTTTTGGGGGGAGGTTTAGTAAATTTTAGTACAGCCCAACAACATTTTGGGATTAATGTTTGGGTGCGTTCAATTGTTGAATTTTTTAGGGTATTTTTGTCGTTGGATCACTGGTTGCTTTGCCATCTGGGTATAGGAGATTTTTGCCTTTATGGTGAATTTTCCTGTGGGTAATTATTATTTTATTTAAGAATCGCCTTAGGGTAATTAAAGTCAATTAATTACTAGCCGAGATTGCCTGGTGAGTTTGCCTTTGGGTAATCAAAGTTTTTTTTTTTTTTAATGACTTTATTAATATTATTATTGGTTTTAGTAATGTTTTCAAGTGAAATGCTTGTGAATATCATGTGAAATGTTATCCCAAGGGCTATGCTCATAGTGTACAAACCAAACATGGTCCATTATGCACTTTCATGCTTAGGAATTATATGGTCTGTTCCACTCACAATATTGTGTATCGCATACAAAACTCACAGTGTTGGGTAACCTATAGCTCAGAGATACATTGCAGCCTCCTCTGGGCTGAATCTTGCTGCTAGCGGTGACCAGAAACTCTTCCCTTGGTGTAATTAGTAATCTGCCCTCACCTATTAATATATATATTTTTTATTATAGCTTGCTTCATTCAGTTTTTTTTCAGTCATCTAGGTCTGGAATATTGTTGTGCTGAATGCCTCCTGACAATTATTTTTATGGTGAATGCTGTCTGATGGATTGATGAATAACGAAACTAAGATTCATGAGATGTGCCATTTATAGGTTGCTTTTTCTGTTAATAGATTTTGTCGTTTGAGTATTGTTTTTGGTGATTATACTGTCATTGGATGCAACGGATTAGTGATTGGGCTTGTCCCGTTGATGTTAATTTGATTTGGAATGTGAGAATGGAACTGTATTCTCTTTCTAGTCTCCAATTTTTTGTTTAGGTAAATACAGCTTGCATAAATAACTTAAGTTCTTACAAAACGACTTTACCAAGCCTCAGAGTTATCAAACTCTGATAAAATAAAATTAAAAGGTACATCAGAAGGGGATCTTCAAATAACATGACATCTGAAAATAAGGAACAACCTCTCTTAGCTAAAGCATTAGCACACTTGTTGGTTTCTCTTAGCTAAAGCGTCAGCACACTTGTTGGTTTCCCGATGGTTGTGCTTCACTTCACACCTATGGAAAGCTTGGACTAAATTCTTGCAGTCATGTACAATGCTACAGGTAAGAATGTTAGGACAAGAAACACTGTTGAAAGCTAATACCATTTCCATAGCTTCCAGTTTCACAATTAAATAATGGATACCTAACTCCCTAGCTAAAATGAGACCATACCTAACTGCCCAAACTTCAGCCAAAACACTCGAAGCTTGTTGATGTAGGGAATTTAAGTAATTGTTTTACATTTGTAGTTGAACACAAAACCAGTAGCAATAGATGCTTGTGTCTAAACAGTGGGTTGGAGATTGTTATTGTAACAGCAATCACTTATAGTCATTTGTACTTACTTAGTATGTAGGTTGATTAGACTGCCAATTACAAATCAGGTTAAATCTTTAATTGAGCCAATCCAGTGGCTGCTAGAATAGTGTAGCTTGCATAAATAGCAGATTAGGCTCTCACTCTCATTTGTATTTAGTTTTTGTATGTGAATGAAATAAGCCCTTTAGAGCTTTTCTTGAACTTTATAGAGGTGCCTAACCACCTATCAATTTCTTTAAAGTAACTCACATTCCATTTAGTTCTAATTCATATCACAACCCATCACTTTCCCTGCATCACTTGCCCAATAGCTCTGTAGAATCCGTTTACCCAGTTACCCTCTGCATTTCGAATAAGTCCACCCTCCCCAGCCTGGCCTGTGTTCCCCCTGGAGGATGTTAGAGACAGAAACAAATCCAACGACATCGTTTCAGGAAATCCAACTACAATGATGCCATCACAGTAAAACTTAATACAAACAGCAGCATTTCATACAAGTGCCAAAGCCCCAAATTGTGCTGTCTAATTATCTCCCTCAGATTTAACACATGGTGCAATTAGTGGAAACATGTGTTTAATTACTGATCACAGGCTGTCAATCTGTTAAAGAGTTGTTAGAGTTCTGTTAGAGAATTAGTTCTGGTTTACCACCTAAATTGATCTAAGCTTAAGCTTACCTCAGTCCTATAAATAGGACTCTTGTATTGCATTACAAATTAACAGAGTGTGCTGCATAATATCAGATTCAGATATTTTTCAATCTTTCTCTATCTCTGTTTTACTCTTTCGCACATACAATCTCAAACTCTTTCAGAGGAGCCATCGGTATTGAGTTGAACCAGCCCACCGGAGGTGTTTCCCATTTCAGAAACATGGTAGACCTGGCTGTAGATGTACGGTTTGAGGGTAAATAGGCAAAATTTCCATTGCCTGACTTAAACTTAGATACTTTAGTCTCGGGTTAAGGCATTTATTGCTGTAAATTGCTGCATTTCAATGCAGCCAAAGATTCCATATGCCTGTCAAAAACATGATAGCCCAATGGACAGAAGATTGAGCATGAATAATCGAACAATTGCCATTCCTTTTGAACCAGGAATGAAGGGGGTTTCACAAGAGAACCCCACTTCATTCTTGTGGAAAAACTACACATGTTGAGCATGGTTTGGGTTTTGTTATTTGCACTTTAATATATCTTGTGGAGAGGTTACATATGTTGCAATGGCAACAGGCAATTGAAACTTTCCTTGGTTTTGAAGCCGAACATGACAGAATATGTGTTATAAAACAAAAAAAAAAAAATTCTGATCGAATTCTATAATCTTTGCCACTCACAATGGTTGTGTATTGCATACATAACTCACTTCCTCTGGGCTGAATCCTGCTGCTAGTGGTGACTAGAAACTCTTCCCTTGCTGTAATGAGTAATCTGCCCTCACTTATTAATATATATTTTTATTATAGCTTTGCTTCATCCAAATTATTTTTCAGTCCTCTAGATCTAAACTATTGTTGTGCTGAATGCCTCCCTACAATTATTTTTATGGTGAATGTTGTCTGATGGATTGATGAATATCGAACCTTAGATTCATGAGATGTGCCATTTATAGGTTGCATTTGTTAATAGATGTTGTTTAAGTATTATTTTTGGTGATTATACCGTCATTAGAGTGCATCTAATTAGTGATTGGGCTTGTCCCGTAGATGTTAGTTTGATTTGGAATGTGATAATGGAACCATTATTTCTATTTAGTCTCCTATTTTTTGTTTGGCTTTTGTTATTTGCACTTTTATATACCTTGTGGAGAAGTTATATATGTTGCATTGGCCGATTAATCAAATTTATAAAGGGCCTATTGAGATTTTTGGGTGAGTCTATTGTTATCTTACTATGTATAAAAAGAGAGAGTTTTGCCTCTGTTTGTTGTGTAATAAAACGGAAGAGACAAACGATAGGTTGAAATCAATTGTGTTGGGCAGAAGAGAGAGTTTGGGCTCTTTGTCTTTTTCATTTTTTTTCCTATTGTTATCTGTTGCCAGATTTTCCTCCAGATTTTTCTCCCAACCACTACTGACACCGAGTAGTGAGTACTGATAGAGAAACAAGTATAGAAGGAGGTGGTATTGCATGTTTCCACCATGTGTAGAAGAGAGGAGAAGAAGAAAATGATTCCACTACAAATTAGGACTTCAGGGCTTTGGGTTGTAAGTTGGGCATTAGATCTTTCATGTTTTTCAATTACTAAGGAAATGAAAAGGGAGAAGGGGAAGGAAGGTTGCAAGTGACTGTGAATTGAATTTCAGGTACTTTAATGGATGCATTTGAAATGTTTTTGAAAATGTCTGAATGGACTTTTTGGTGTGTTTTTGTTATTTTTTTGTTAGCTTAATGGTATAAGCTTGTGAAAGATGTGGCCATAAAACATGATGTCAGTTTAGTATGAAGTGTTTCTCTTAAGGGCAGAACCTTTAAGTAAACTCAACCTGAGTGTATAAAGATGGATGGCCACATATTGTTAGTGTATTAGGAACTCAACCTGAGTGCATATGTACAGCTTTCTTTTAGATTGCTTTTGTTTCTTTTCTGATTTTGTATTATGTATAATGGTGCCATTAATGTTTTCTCTATATCTTTATTTTGTTAGTCAGGAAGCGGAAAGACATACATTTATACCAAGGGTCCAGCCAATGCCTTCGTAGTTTTTGTAGAAAAAACTTATCCAATGATCAACAAGGCTTAACCCCGTGTTTTTGAGAGATTCTGTGCCCACATGAAAAAATTATCCAATTATCAAGCTGATTCTCTTATTTGTAGCTGATTGAAGCTTATATCATATCATTGCACTATAGTCCTAATTTGGGCTTTTGTACTTCCTTAATAGGAGCAAATCAAGCATACTGAGGAATAATTTAACTATCTGTGTCACTGTTCTTTTCTCAAGGTTGAGTGATTATAAACTATTTCTTTTGGTAGACTTGACCTTCTTACTCTTGTAAGGATATGCAACTTGATTTTTCAGTTTAATGCAGATTTACTATGAACAATCACTGTTGGATCCAAATCAGAAAAATCTTAAGTTAAAAGGAACTTATAAATATTTCATCGTTCATTTTTATGCTAGAAACCTGGTCTTCTTAGGTCTTTTCTTTCGTTCTCCCAGATAAAGAGAAGATGTCAAATCTGGCATTTATGCTGAAAATCTCACAAAAGAGTATATATGTACAATGAAGGATGCGACTCGGGGCTTGATTAAGGTTTTCTATTTGTTACACCTTTTCTACTGTAAGCATAGCATGAATACATATTGTGTTTTGGCATTTGTGACTTTACTGAGTGATTATTCACATGGAAATGTTTTGAGTAGTGTATTTAGAGACCTATTGTCAACTTTCGGTTGAGAATGAAACAATTGGATCATACAAACGTGGTTACGCGTGGTGGTAAAAGTGATTGAGGAAGAACCACTAGTAGCAGGCCCAAATAAAATTCTCACCTAGGCTTAGACTATATTAGCTACTTAAAAGCCCGCTACAAATGAACCAGTTCTCAAGTCGAAAAAGGTTTTGAAAACGTGTCAGTAATCTTGGGGCCCAATTTATATCTATGGCTCATTGCAACCCCAGCCTATCCCTTGTTTAAAGTTGGGCTCGGACTACCTACAACCTAGGATTCAACGTTCAAGTCCGACCAATAATTTCTCTAGCATCAATTTATGACCTTGAGAAGCAAAAATATTGCCAGGTTCCATGTATACAGAGGATTCATATCTAAGATGTTTGTGTGATACAAGGACCCAACAGAGTAATGGTACTAAAAAAACTTTTCTAAGTTGCATATTGGAAAATCGTGTTGGAAACATAATGTGATGTCACATTGAATTGGGTATTCCCAGTGAAGTTGTAAGTGATATTGTTGTTTGCTGTTGTTATTACCATTGTTATTGGTGTTTGGACAAGTAATAGTTTTATATGATAATTATATGGTATTGCAGATTAGGGAGGTTAGGCTAGAGGGTGAGCCTAGTGGTCGGTGAGGATCGTCAAAATAGTGTTTGACATCATTTTTATTATATGTAATACGCGACTTCAAGATTGTAAAAGTTATTGTGACTTTGTGTGTACGGTCAATTTTTTTTTTTTTCAAACCTAAAATTTTTGTATAGATTAAAGTGCTAGTATACATGGAAATATCCCATGAATTAATAGTATGTCTTGCTTGACAAACAAACTTGAGTAACATGGTAACATCAATATTGATTTCTCCATCTCTTACTTTGAGCGTTTCTTAAATTATCTTGACAGGTGGGACTAACTGAAGTTCTGTTACTCATTACTCGCACAGATCAAATTAAGAAGGATGTGTGTGACACAACTTTTGCAGAAAAAACTACTGATTTGTATCATGACCAAGGACAGAGCCAAAAATCTTCTCTTGGAGGGGCTGACCCTATGACCAAGATCATAGTTTGAAAAGTACATTGTTGGAACTAGCTAGGTTGACAAAAATTAAAACTTTAGACAATATTTTAGTACTCATACGGTCATACCAAATAGGTATTTACTTTAGAATTCATGATGTATTTTATTTAGCTACATGCCTTAAATATAATTGTATTAGAATCACTAAATAATAATCATGTATTATTATCACAAAAATAATGAATTTGAGTGTGATTTTTATGCAATTTGTATAATATATTTGTAATCTCATTATCTTTTATGAGATACTATTAATATGACTTTTTTTTTTTTATATATATTTTTAAAGTTCCATAAAAGAGGTTTATATATATTTTTTTGGGGTGGGGGCATTCGTTTCTTTTAGGAGCCAAGCTATTAAAAACTTTTAGTTTGAAGAAAAACACATATAAACTATTTTAAGAAAATGTTCTTCGTAAAATTATTGTAAAATTTTTTAATCTCATACCTTAATAGTTTTGAAGTTTATTGTGAATTTTTTTTTTATAGCTTTAGACTTACTGAATTAATTTTAAAAGGGCTTGTTAGAGCACCCACAGTAGATGTGGGATATGTGCCAAATGCTAAATATTTGGCATATATCTCACACCAAACACAAAAAACAGATCCCATCAGATGTTGCATATGTGCCAAAATTATACCATTTGTGTCCGTACTGTTGCAAATTTGCAACGGTACGAACAGATGTGGTAAACCAAAATAATGTTTTTTATTTGGCTTTCTCTCTCCTCTCACTTCTGGTCTTGATTTTTTCTCTCTCTTCTCACATCAGACCTGGCTCTTCCCTAAACAGAGAAAGAACAAAATGGGCGAGGCGCAAGCGGATCATCGCCATCGTCACTCCGATTGGATCGCCACTCTGATCAGATCATCGCCATCGTCATCATCGCTCCGATCTCGCTGATCTCTCTCTCTCTCTCTCTTTTGGTGGTTGGTTGTTTTGATTGTTGGTGGTTGGCTGATTTTGGTTGATGGTGGTAGGTTGATCGGGTTGTAGGTGTGAGATTTGGGATGGGTATAAAATTTGGGATGGTCTCAGATCGGGGTTGTGGGTGTGAGATTTGGGATGGGTATGAGATTTTGGTTGATGGTGTTTTTTTTGGGTGTAGGGGCTAATATTGGTTGTAGTGTTTGTTTGAGTTTTTTTTTTTTTTTGGTAGCAGTGGTTGATATTGGTGGTCGATGGTTGACCTGTGGGGGTGGCCGGTGGTTGTGGGTTGTGGCGGTTGATCTGCGGTGTGGGTTGTTGATGATAATGGGAGAGGGGATAATATATTATTTTAATGTGTAGTAAATATTATTTTAATGTATATAATTAAATTATAAAACATCTGATAAATGAAATGTTGTAAAATGATGTGGTAAAATAATAAAGTAGGCATTTTATGTGGCAAAATGGCATAATTTTTGTACCAGCTGCTACGGATGCTCTTATGCTAACAAATATGGGGCAGGGACATGCATGAAACAACGTTGTGGTCGTTAACCTGATGGTCATAAAGACACATCTTCATCTCTTCTTTCCAATTTTCATGCATTATGACAAAGCTTGGAGGACCTTATAATTAGTAATTACCCACAAAAAAAAATGGGCTAGCTATATAGTGCGTATATCATAGAATTAATTACATTAATTTGCGCTAATGCTTATCGTACACCATTCGGCACACTGGTTTCATATTTCTTAAATATTTGACATTCCTTAAAACCCTTTTCTCATTATATGATGTATAGAGTCAGAGTCAGATTGGGGAAGAAAAAAAAACCATTGTGACGTGTTTCAAAACCTTATTTGGGTGGGGGGCTTGCTTTATTATTTATATAAAAACCCACTTTCTCATGCATTTGTGAAACATAAATATGCATGTTTTCCTGTGTATATATAGTTAGTTTTCTCTTGGCATCTTCTCCTAAGGTTTCTGTTTGTTGGGTGCTTAGATTGTGCAATATGGCTTCTTATTTTTTGACAAAGTAGTCTTTAGCTTGTAATTTTTTAGGTTCCTTTGATATTGGTAACATCCCCCTTTCTTTTGTTTTTTTTGTTCAGGGTGAGGTGTGTTTGCCTGTGTAATTAGTTTTCTCTCTTAATAAAATTTCCGGTTCATCAAAAAAAAGAAAAAAAAAAAGAAAAAAAAAAAAGAAAGACACATTAGAAATACTACAGACATTCTTTCTTGATGAAGCAAAACATGTTTTTGGGGAGAGCTTCAAATTCAAGCCTCTTGATTCCTTGAAGCTGCGAGGCCTTTGTATGTGATCATGATCATGAAGTCAAAACTTGGGGCAACCAAGGTGTCAATCCCATATGATCGAGCACTAGTTCCACCTTCAAGCCATGATCCATGTACTCATGCACATACCTAGCCAATGTTTGCCATAATTGAAGAAAGCGGAGCTTTAAGTTGTGGTGATATATATATGGTGGAGTTGCCAAGTTGTTAGTCATGTTTATTCTTATTTGTAAGAATAAAATTGTATCTTTAATATAATTTAGCAGTACAATGAAGGATAGAAGATTTAAATCCTAATTCTCTTAATAAAGACGAGTATGTTATGGTATTGAACTAATTTTGGCAAATAATTTCCTTTTTTTTTTTTTTTTAAATTTTATTTACCTAAAAATTGCTTTCTCTTCGCAATAAAAATTTTATTGCACATATATAATATTGGTATGAGGAAATGCAGGGATGAAGCTATGCTATGTTGGGACTAAGGGGTGGCGCCCCTAGTCCGAATAATTTTTAATAAATTATATATATTATTTATCAAAATCAATTTTTTTAAGAGTTTAGCCAAAATAAATGTTTTGGCCCCCCTGAAAAAAATAAACTAATTATTTGAGGATTTTTTAAAAAAATTTATAAAAGAGTTAAAATTGTAATAACCATTAAAGAATAATAAGATTACAAGTAGATTATTGCAAAATGATTGTTTGTTTAGACCCCTTTAAAACAAATTGTTTAACCTAAGAATTAGCCAAGTAGTTAATTAGGTTAATTATGAGATCTAAGTTAAACAGTAATAGATCATATTATGCAGTGCGGAAAACTAAAAGAGACAATGATATAATTACCCATGAAAACTAATGAAACCAACCATTTCAATGTAAAAACTTGGGGAAGATTTGACCTAATCTATCTTCAAGGAAAACAAATTCACTATGATAGAATGAAAGTTTTTACAATATATGTAACCCTAAATGTTACCTCTTGTAGTACTTACTTACACAACCACGTGCAGCGCCGAATCCATGAATTCTTTTATCTTGAATTTGTTGCACACAAATACCCATGTTTGTGACTTTAAGATCCCCCTCAAAGGTTTCAGATCACCATCAACAGTTGATCTTGTTGCAGCAACTTCTACAACACCGAATCTTGAGTTTTTTCAAGGAATATTGCCGGTAGAAGACTTTAGAGAGCTTTGAGTACAAAAACTCTAGATCTACAATTAAAGGCAGAAATGCACCCTTCTCTCTCTAAAAACCACCCCTAGGGTTAGATTTTAATGTCCTTTAAATAATGGAAAATACGGATCACGATTTGGGCTTCAAATAGACAAGTTATGGGCTTTTTACGTTTGCTGATTTTTTTTTTTTCTTTTTGATATGCAACTTTTGATCGATCGAACAGAAATCAAGAAGCAATCAAATAGCAATTGAACAACAATCGAGAGAACCAAATTGTAACTCACTTTTTTTCATCCTAAACTTGAGTTTTTTGTCTTGGACTTGAAAGTACACCATTCTAACTCAATAATACTTACTTTTTGGCATGGTTTGCCAACACTACAAACTCAAAACCTAACACAAAAGTTATAGAAAAGCTCTATTCAAATTCACTCTTTTTGTGAAAATATGCATGACAAATCTTTAGTGATTCTAATGCAATTATATTTAAGGCATCTAGCTAAAGAAACTTTGTTGTCAATTCTAAAATGAAATATCTATTTGATATGAGTAATAAAATATTTTCTAAGAAATTTTAGGTCTTGTCAACCAAGTTCCAAGAATGCACTTTTAGGTTTATGTGTTTAATATGCTTAGTGTACTCATAATTTTCCTGAGTAAAATATTTTTTTTCTTTAATTTATAGTTACTTTTTCTTATTTTCTAGTATGTAATTTGTTGATCTTTGGGATAGGAAAGTGTGCAATATTACGTGACATGTCAATTGAAAAGAAAATTGAGTTTTTTGATAAATTAATTTTGGAATGATAGTTTTCTAAAATGATTGCTGATTGATGTATTGCTTTGTTATTAATTTGTTAGCCAAATAGTTGTTATATAAGTTAGGCGTCTGGCATCTTCCACAAGTTTATCGATATTATGAGTGGCAAATGAAGTCATTTTTTAGAAATAAAGATTTAAATGTTTAAGAGATCAAAAGTTTCATGAAAGTAAAAGTTATCTCATAACACATCATATACTATATAATAAAAGTCGGGTTTAGAAGCTGTAATTGTGCCAGTGGCTTCACTAAATTGCAGAAAGTTTTTAAAATTTTTAGATTTTAAGAAAAAATATATATAATTTTTCTTCTCTTATAATTTCAATGTGGATAAAAATCTTAAATATCCTTTACTAAAAAAAAGTGTAATAGATTAACCAAAATAGGGAGAAAAAGTGAAGGGAAAAATAAAAGAAAAGTATTAGAAACAAAAAAACGTGAAGGAAAAAATAATTACAGAAAAATGTTAGATTAACCAAAATAGGGAGAAAAAGTGAAGGGAAAAAATAAAAGTATTAGGAAAAAAAAAAAAAAAAACGTGAAGGAAAAAATAATAATAGAAAAATGTTAGAAACCGTTTTTTTTTTTTTTTTTTTTTTTTTTTTTTTTTTTTTTAAATTATAATCTTCAATATAATTGATTAGCTGTAATAAAATATTAGGCTTTTGTGTCTATCCAAATTGTTTTTTTCCCTTAAAAGAAGTCTATTTCTATCCAAAGAAGAGATTGATATATTATTATTAATTTATTAAGTTTTTGTGTTCATCAAATAAAAATCTTAATTATCCTTTACTAAAAAACACGTAATAGATTAACAAAAATCATATACTATATAATAAAAGTTAGGCTTAGAAGTTGTGGTTATACCAAGTGACTTCACCAAATTGCAGTATTTTTTCTTTAGATTTTTAAAATATTATATATATATATATATATATATTCTTATCTTCTTCTCCAATAATTTCTAAGTTGATAAAAATTTTGATTTGATTACAATCCAAATTCTTCAACTAATTCTTATCTTATTATAATTTATAAGTCGATAAGTAGAACACTTAAAACAAAATTCAGTTTCACACTTTCATAAATTTTTTACTACACGTAAAAAAAAATTGTAGAATTTTTTTTTTTATAGATTTTTTAAAATATATATATTTAGATTTTTAGATTTTAAATATATATATATAGATAAAATTTTTCTTCTCCTATAATTTCTAAGTTGATAAAAATCTTAATTCGATTACAATCCAAATTCTTCATCTAATCCATCTAATCCTTATTTTTATGTGTAGTGTATTATAAAAAAAGCAATTTTAACAAAATATGCAACTTACATTAAAAAATAAGTGTTTTAACAAACCTACATTCAACAAAAAGTAAATTTTTAAAAATAGATTAAATTTAGTTGGTTTTCTTCTTTGAGAAATAAATTTAGTTTGTTGGTGCCATACAACTACAACCTACAATTGTGTCTATCTAAATATTATCAACAAAGCCTAAAATAATAGGATAGAAAGAAAAAAAAAATCCAAGCATAAAATATTAAAACGTGTAGTTGTGTACGTAGAAGTTTACATAGCTAATCCCATAAAATTAAAAAAAAAAAAAAAAAAAAAAAAAAAAAAAAAAGACCACTTTCATTGGAAGGATTTACACATGGGGAGGAATTAATAATAAATTTGTTATCTACTTTTTTTCAAATATATTTTGTTTTAATTTATTTATTTTTTGGATAAATATCAAATTTTTGGATAACAAAAAGAAGAAGAAGCTAATAATGTAACAACTTGATCTTTACTGTATAATTGGGAAAAACATTTTAATTAACGTTAACAACTTGATTTTATGGTATTTGATTTTAAATAAATTCCTTCTCTTTTTTGCTTATAACAAATTCTTCACAACTTAATATTATTTTTTTAAATAGAAAAAATTTCTTATTATAGTGTTAAGGGCCCAAATCATATATTGGGTCTTGGCTGAGAGCATGAGTAGTCCAAGGAAGAACGAATAGAAATGAGTGGTTCAGACTCGGGACTTAATGAACAAGATACAAATGGAAGGTGGTCCGAAGAAGAATATCTCATCGGATAAGCTAAACACAGATCAAATATAAATCTTATAGATCAAAGTGACATTCCAAGAAGCTCTAGTGATAGAAACGTGCCTCACGAACATACGAGAAGGAAGGGAACCCAAAAATATCTAAGGAAAAGTTGCTACCACCGCATTAAATACACTGCAGCTACTTTTCTGACGGCATTTATGTGGAGAAGACCCTTAAACAGTGTTGTCTTGACTACCATAACTCACAGAAACACTCAAGTAAGGGCTAAGATGATCAACAATTGTAAGATCAAGATGGTCCAAGGAGATCTCTATAATGTAAGAGACCCTCTATGAGGTAGAGATCGGAAAAATCAGGAAAGAAATACTGTGGCAATCTAGAACCAGATTTGTAATCAAACTTCAAAATCAATACGCAAGAATCAGTCTCCTCGGACTCCGCCGAGGACGTTTTTCCTTAGTGAAAGTTTGTTATTTTCCTTCTTTTGTCATCAAGATCTGTTTATTTGTTGCTTAATTCATTAAAACCCAGTTTTCCAATCCATTCTCTACAAATTTATTATTTTTGGCTTTTTGGGCCTAAGTCTATATACTTTTTGGGCTAGGAGCTCAAATCCGGTCCTTACACTTATCAACTTCCTTTTTGGGGTTGAAGTTTACCATGGTTTAAATTTTGTTTGTTAGATAAATATAGGAATGATTATGAATAATAGTTTTATTATATCATGACTCTCATCTTTAGATTTTCAGGTCACTATAAATAATAAGGCTAAATTCATGACTTTTTTTTTTCATTAATATTTTGAACGTCCAAGTATCTATCATCTTTTTAGGGTTATTTGTTTTTCTCTCAAATTCAGTCCCTCTTCGCTTCAAAAAATAAATTCCCAATTTTTTTATTTATTCATGTTGTTTTTTACTATTTTTTTTAGGGAGTTTCCTTGAGGTTTTGAAGTACTCGATCAAAAAATTTTCTCAAAAAATTTTCTTGAAGTTTATATTTACACATTTTGTTTTGATAGGGTGAAATCAATGCCTCCTCCCTCACTATTAAAGACAAAAAATTCAATTCTTACGTAAGTCTATCTACTTTTATTTTTTAAAGTCTAGTAATTTTAGTTGTTCATAATTCTTAAATATTACATTGAGGTTACCACTTATATATGCTTTCAATTATTATTTTTTAATTATTGAATTTAAGGTTTTTCATTTAAATATGCACTTGAGTTTTAATTATGCAAAAACTGAAGACTCGTGCTATATGGGTGAGAAAAGACTTGCTAAGGTGAGTATTGTTTACTTGTCCTTGATTTAATTCTTTCAATTGTTCGTGGATATGTTTTGTTTTTGTTTTTGGTTGTTTTTTATAAATAAAAAAAAAATCCAAAAACATTGAAAATTTTCAAAAAGACAAAAATATTTTATTTTGTGTCTAGTTTTATTTTTCTTGAGGGTTACATGAATTATAATATCTCTCTCTTAATTTAGAATATGCTTGACATTGTGTAGAAACTTGAATAGTATGTATTATATAAGTACTAAGTTATTTCTGATTTTTTGTGAGTATATACTAGTTTGTACATGTACTCAAGAGTTAATTAAGAAATTGACATTTCTTGTTTGTGTACCCTCTATAGCTTAATTAAGCACTGTCATGCATTGCATTTGCATTGTTCATTTAGCATAATGTGTGCTTTTTGTTTTTGGTCATAAATTTTTTAAAATCAAAAAGATTTTTGTGTTTTGTATTTCACATCTTAGATTTATAATCAAGGATTGGTCATATTATCTTTAGATAACAAGTTTATGTACCTTGTTTAGCTTTGATGAGCTTAATTATTACACTTTACTAGTTTGAATTTTGTAGTGCATGTTGTGTGGGAAGATGTTTATAGTTTTTGATCACATGATCTTGATCTTGAAGTCACATGCCTTTGACTGTCAGATTTGATCTTTTTGAGAAAGGCATAAATAACCATCTCATCACTGTTTACTAGACAATCATGAATACCTTAGAGCATATCGTAAGATTTTGTGCTCGAGAAAGTGTAGCATATACATAAAAAGAACATAAGGTGTAGCCTCAGTTTAAATGCTAAAATTGGTGTGTACATTATTGGACTTTAAATAAATCAATCAAATAAATTTGGTGTGTACATTATCCCGGCTATTGAAATAAGTTTCTGATCAATTAAAATTGGTGTGTACATTATGAGGCAAATCAAGAAACTTACATGATTGCGAGCTTTTATTCTAGGAGATGTGAGAGTTATATGATGTAACTCTTTAGGTGATAGTCTCTCTCAAATTTATGTGATGACTTTTGTAGAAATTGTGATTGATTTCTATTTACATATCACCTCACATGTCTCTCAAGTTTTTGCTAGTTGCACACACTACATAAGTTACTCTTTACTAAACTTTATACATGCTATTGTGTGTGATTTTGGTTTGGCCAACCAAGGTTGAAGAATTCCTTGATTTTTATGCAAAATATGTTTGAAATTTGAGAATTTAAGGATAATGGATTGCAATTTTTTTTTTTGGGAAATCTGGATTTAAAACAAGTGTTTTTTGAAAAGTATTTCATCTCATACTCATGCATTTTATTCGTAATACACTATGCTTTGAGGAGTTTTCGCATTAAATTGCTCTGTTTTTCAAAAATTTGATTTTTCCAGACTTTCGATCGATCAAATTTGTCTCTCGACCTATCGAAATTGCGATTAAAAATTTTGGTTTGAATCTGTCTGATTTGATTGGTATTCAATTGATTCTCGACCGATCGAAACTGAAAAATTTTCAATTTTTAAGTTTTTGACCAAATTTTTTTTCATGCATCATTTTTATTTAGGATTCACATGCATTACATTTTTTTTTTCTATCCATCTTGCAGTTATGCAGTCATATCTTTCATTGTTATCACACATAACATGCATACATTGCATTTTTAATTTTTGAGTTATGTACTTTTTAGTATATGCTATTTTTATGTGTGAACTGCAAAAAATATTTTTCTTAAGAGATATGATGGATAATTAATGTGCAAATATTTTCTCTACTTGATTTGAGTTCAAACACCATCTGTTTATGGGTCACATAGTGTCAAGTTTACGTTTATTGAAAGAGATAATATTTTTTTTTATGTGTATCCTCACCTTATCAACTTAGTTTTTAAGTTTGGTTTGTGTGTCTTTATTTTCCCCACCTCCTATATTTTTCCCTAAAACTGTTTTTCCTATTTTTATAGGGGGAGAAGCTTGTTTTTTTAACCTTTGTTGTTCATAGGGGGAGTTGCCTCTATTTTCTATAGAGCTGAATTATTTTGTCCCTTTGATTCTCTATTTTCTCTTATCTTTTGTCATGTATGTTTGAGTTGTCTTTGTCAATACATGACAAAAAGGGGGAGAAATAGTTGAAATGTGGGAATCATGTTTGTTTAGGGGGAGTTGAAATTGTTTTTGAAAGGGGGAGAATATAAAAAGTTGTTGATGTATCTAACTCAGGGGGAGAGTTAGTTTACTTATGTTTTTATTTTAGTTTCTTGTTTCACATTGCTTATTGATTTATATTTATGAGGTTATTCATGATATGTCTTTATTTTGTGTTATGCGAAATCAAGAAGTTATTTTGTTTTACTTGTATTTTCCATACATGCGTTTATGCGTTTGTTGAGTGTTTCAAAAATATACAGGTTGATTCAGTCGTGCTGCTGTCTACACTTGCAACTGATAGATAGTGGTGAGGTTGAATTTGTTATGTTGGGCTATGTTTTTGTAATGGGCAGTTTTTATGTAAACTTTGAGCACTTTGTTAAGTTTGTGTTTTGTCATGGATTACCAAAGGGGAATTTGTTAGGTTATAAGGAATTATGAATTAATGTATTAGAATTTCATTTTGTAATGTTGGCAAACCATTATCAAAACGTTTAAGTCTTGTTTAGACTTGCTCAAAGTGTATTTATATGTAAAGTTGGAATCGAGTGTTCTGCAGGATTTATTGTGTAAATCTACCTGACTCGATCGATCGAAAGTCGTGTAGATTGTTTTTCTACAGAATTTTCCAACTCTGCCCCATTAAGGATTAGGGTTTCAAATCTACTTCTCCTAGTATATAAAGGAAACCCTAAACATGTTTTTATAAGGCTTTTTAGAGAGAGAAGAGTGTGTCTCTTTTGTATCTAGGGTTTTGTACCCAAAACCTCTTTGAGGTGTTTGTTGCTCTTTATGCTGTGTGTGTGAATTTTTTGTAAGATCTAGAGGTGTTTGCCTTCACACATACTTAAGGTTATCAAGAATCAAGACTATGTCAAGAACTTGGTGATCAATTCAGTTGCAAATTCAAGAGCTTAAAGATACACAAGTGGGAGTGTTTGTACTTGCTGGGAATTCAAGAAAGAAGTAGTCTGTGGACTCGGAGCTGTCACGTGGTCGTGGTAGTAAGTTTCCTACTCGATGTAGCAATAGGATGTTAGTGGTCTAAGTCGCTATTATGTAAACTTTAATTCTTTCATAGTGGATTCAGTTTACCTTGAGGATAGCTAGGTTAAATCCTCTCCAGGTTTTTTACCGATTTGGTATTTTTGGGTTATCATATTGTTGTGTTCTTTATTTTCCGCACTTTACAATAATATGATGTATTTGTGTTAACCTAGATCTGAAATTGGACTAAGTAATCAACTTGGCTAATTAACTAGGTTAATCTGTTGTGTTTGCTGGGGTCTAAAAACAAACAAGGATGATAAGGATTAAGGAGCCATTATCATCCTAATTATGATGATGAGTTAGCAATCAAGGAGAATGTCAAAGATCACCACTACCAATATGGGTTGACACGGACATTCAGAGAGCCTTTTCTTCCAGAGTTTGAATCTGGTCACTTGGCGATTTCGTGCCATGAACCATGATCATTGGTGTATGGTGACAATACACAGATGGGGATGGCTAGCTAGGTTAGGTCAAACAGTGACATTGGACTTAGATTTTAAAAAATATAGTGCTGTTATGTAAAGAGGGCTGATTACTGGTTACTGGTTTTTGGTTACAAATACGGGGGAAAGGCATGAATGCATATTGGATTGTTTTCTTTACTTAGCCATGAGGACTACTCATCTTCAACTCAACATCCATATTTTATAGTAGTCTTTTGACTCTTTTCTCTCTTCTGTCCAATTTGAATACTTCTTCTTTTCTTTGGAAAACAATACTCTACTATCATTATCCGATGACGGATGCTTATCTTCAATAACATTAAAGCAGAAACAAGAATCTAACATTGTGACAAAAAACTCGATTAGTCAGTCTACTCATGATTAATGAATAATATTACAAAACTCTGGAGTCCATTGCAAGAAATATACACAAAATTCTTAGAATTGTGAGATGTGAAAATAGATTAAAAACATAACACATACACAAAACATTCACGCGACACAAAAAATTACATGGTTCAACAATTTATTTACATCCATAGAGTTGCAATGATATTACTATTTCAAGAAAAATACCACATTTAGCAATACAATTTTTTTTTCCTCTTAAAAACAACCCATCAAACCCTAATACAAAACAATAGTATTTATATTCTGCATAGTGAATCGGCCCAAATCTCCGCTCTATGGACCAAGCATTAAAAAATATCTAATCAAAACTGTTGTATTTTTATATCGGGTTATTTCATAATCTAGATTAAACACAAATTAAGCTCCACATAACCCAACATCCATCTTGATGTATTAGAGATTTCTTTTATAATCAAAACTGTTGTGATGATGTTTCAAAAGCCATTAATCATCTATTTAAAAATTGTTTTTTGGAAAATTGAAAAAGTTATCAAACTTTTTGACATCTTTTTAATTTTTCATAAAAAATTTTCTAAACTGGTTTACTAATGTATGATTTAAGTATATACGTTAGTCAAACCATTTTTTATATTATTTTTTGGCAATCTTATAATTTTTTTAAAGGTCATGTTAACGGATGCTCTTAAAGCAATTATTAATAAACTATAATAAGAAAGTTTTAACACCATTTTAATAAAAAAACATGAAAAACTATCAACAATATTTATTATTTTATTATTCTCCTAATAAAATGTTTCAAAAAAAATTATCTTTTTTTAATATTCGTTTTCTGGTACAAGATCACATTTTTAGTAGTTTTCTGGTAATCTTTTATATCATTTTTCTGGTAGTCTTATAAAGTCAATGAACATATTGGTTTTTTTACAAAATGGTATTACGGTATTGGTAGGCTCTGACGCCATACATTTATGAAAGGGGAAAAATGACCAGGCGTGAGGTGGCAACTTCACATATTAGGCAACGTTTGTTTCAGTTTAAAATATTTTTCGAGTGTAAAATATTTTCAGATGAAAATATTTTTGGAAAAAAAAATATTTTCAAGTGTTTGGCTGCATTATGAAAATTATTTTAGAAAATATTTTCAAGTGTTTGGTTGCATTCTGAAAATGCTATTTTTCTACTAGTTTTTCACATTTTCTCAGCCATTTTCTCAGCTTCTAAACAAATTTCATAATAGAAAATTTCAATATATAAACTTAAAAGAAACAAAAATCAGAACAAAACAAAACAAAGATCAAAACAAAACATTCGTTAAACTCAAAAATTCGGTCAAACGAAGAGAGGGAGGAAGAGAGAGTGATCGACAATTGAGGGAAAGGGAGAGGTAGATCGAGAAAGAGAGAGATCGGGCATGGGTGGGTCATGGGTGCGATCTTGCCGATGTTAGGGTGTGATCTTGCCGATGCTTTAGGCAGCGTGATCTCGCAAGTGTTGGGGTGCGATCTCGCCGGTGCTGGGGTGCAACGAGACCGATGCAATTTGGGGTTGGGGGCGGTGGTGCGATCTGGGGTTGTGTGTGCTTCTAGCTCACTCGCTCTACTCTCTCGTCTTGCTCTTTCTCTCTCTCTCTTCTATTTTCCAAGTCTAGAAATCATTTGAAGGTAAAATAAAAACTGAAATGGTTTTATGGGTGAAAAGGCTTATTTTACAGTTAACAGGTAAAATAATTTCCATTTAACCCAATTTTCTGTAAGTACCCAAAACACAAGCTGATGTAAAATAATTTCCTGAAATCTTTTTCAGGCGAAACAAACGCAACCTTAGTATTTTTTTAGTTTTTCTGGGACTATTCTTCTTTAGCGTCAGAGCCCACCAAAAAAGACATCTCACTTTTTTCACAAGATTATATTTTTTGGGACCAAGATTATTTTTAGTAAAAAGTGAGATTTTTTTTGGGTGGGTTCTGACGCCAAAAAAAGCTTGGATTATGGTTTTAAAAAGCTCCTCCTCTTTGGCTGGGCTGACGGGTATGCTGGAAAGTAGAAACTCAACAGGACCAGCTAGAATAAATGTTGATAAACATAAAATTGGTGTAACAGGATTGAAGTAGCTAATGCACATAGCTACCTGGAATTAAGGCTGTGTTGAGTTTGGGTTCGAGCAAGGGAGGATTTGCAGATAGTTCGTTTCCGAATTATGAATAATAGATAACACCCTCCAATTTTTTATATTTTAAAATTATGAATATTAATAGTAGTAATTAAATAACATCACATATATATATATATATATATACACACACATATACATATATTAAAAGTCAAAATTTAGAGAAAATTAAATTAGAATCCAAAATTAAAATTTTAATTTAAGTCTAATTTTGCATCATGTATCTATCTAATTTTTTAATTTTTGTGGCAAGTCATGAATTATTGGATTTTAATTTGATTTTCATAGAAACCCGTAAAATGCCACCAACCAACTTCCCCACCATTCACCCATGCATCAATATGATTTTGAGAAAAAGTCTTAATATCTACCTTCAACTCTTCTTTCCACAACAAAATAAGACCCCCATTACTTCCAATACTAGGAACAACAAAACAATTTTACATTTTACATTTTTTCCTTAATCAAATCCAACCAATCTTTTTTCAACTTTGTCTCCATAAGGAAGACAATAACGGGCTCTTCTTTATTCACTACCTTTGCCAAGGCATTAACTGTTCGGAGGTTCCCAAGCCCCCAACAGTTCCAACTTAAAAGACTCATTATGCTTGGCGAGGTTGCTGAGCAACCTCCGCCGTTGGAGTAGTAGGACATACCTCAAGCTTTTTCCTTTTTTCCCCTTCAACAGAATGATCTTCCTTTCCATCTAAATCAGTACTTTTTCTCTTCTCACCAATATCAAGACCTGCTACTGCCTTCTCTGCAGAAGTTTCTTTCTTAACAGCAATACGTTTCCAAGTTTTTTTTTGGAGTATGGGCTATTTGTGAAGATTTTCCCGAATATACCTAATTTGTATTCTCAATATTCAACAAATCTCCCTATGTGAATTTCCTAGGTCTTCCACGTGAGCTCTTTTTTTCTTTAGGAGTAGAAGTTTGGCCAACATTAAATTCCTCAATCCGGATTGCCTCCAAAGAGTCCACATCATATCTGACTATCTCCTTATTTAAACCTTGAGCTGCTGTTGACACGTTAATGCAGGACTTGGCTTGAGAAAAAATAGGAGTAGCGTCCACATCATATCTGATTTCCACCTCATTTAATTCTTGATTTTCTGTTGACACGTTAATGCATGACATGGCATGAGAAAATATAGGGACAGCGACTGAAACAGCACCAGGATTATCGGTTTTCAATTTTGAAAGGTTTGGAGAGGAGTTAATCGCATTATCTAAGAGTTGTAACTGCCCCTCAAAATCCGAAACCGCCCTTGCATCATCCTTCCCTGTCTGTAGCGATCCAAATGGCTTCAAGGAGGAGGAAACGTGTTCATCATCATCCATAAACCCCTCCACGCACCAAGGCACCAAGCTATTCTCATTTGTAGCACGGGAATCAGAGGTGATTGTGTTTTCAAAGCCCTCATTCAATCCTGGAACACTAGCAACTAAATCGTTCATTACACCAGCAACACCATTTGTAGCACCACTGTTCACATGATCATATCCCTTAACTACAACAAAAGACTTTTTTGTCGGATTGAAAAGAGGAGCCCTAATCCACAAACCAAATTGTTGTTCTGCTACAGTCAGAGTACCCTTACTTCCCAACCAAAGAGAATAGTCTTTATCATCATGAGAAACAAACCCACACCAGTAACAGATATTCGGCAATCTCTCATACATAAAAGCAGCCCACCTTTCATTATCCTTATCCCAATAGATCTTCCTTCCCCTACATAAAGGCTTTGAGACATCAACAACCACTCTCACTCTCATGAAATTCGGCCCCAACATTTCTCCCAAATCTTTTGGTTTGATCACAAGTCCAATAGTCTTTCCAATACTAAAAGCCGTTTCCACAGTTTGAAGGGGAAAAGGCAAATTATGAATTTGCACCCAAAAGGCTGTTGATTTAAAACCCAATGTGTGACTAGGAGCATAACCCTCAAATTTTTCAAAGACCACAAGATGTCTGTCAAAAGCCCACAGTTCACCTTGAATAACTCTTTCCGCATCAACTTCTAATTCAAATGCAAACAACAGAATGTTTTCACCACCCACTGTGACATTGAATCCTCCTTTTGTGCGCCATAAAGGTCTGAATGTTTTTGTAACAGCCTCTATATTTAATGATCTACGAGTGAAGAATTTCCCTGCCAGTATAAAATCTCCCTTCTTCCTATCAATTCTTAATGCAACCCAATTTTCTTCAGATTCTGACAGAGATGACTTCTTCCAGCGAGTTGATAAATCCTCCATTAAGACAGGTGAAGTGGACAAAGAGACCGATACAACAAACACGGCTTGAAATAAGACAAAGAAAGCAAAGTACAAAGTGACACAATTTGAAAACAAAGGAACAGATACTAACTGACACGGCTTGAAGTAAAACAAGGAAATATAGAAACTGACAATTAGAAGCAAAAACAAATCTCCAAGCAGAAAATTTATAATTAAGCATATTAAATACTGTAATACCCAAAAAAAAAAAAAAAAGATGAAAAGGAAGGATATTTAAGTAAATCTTTTGTGGAGTCAATTTTATAATTTTTAATTATAAGGGAGTTTTTAGAAAATAAGGTTAAAACCCTAGTTATATATATAAGCATATTAAGTCAACGTATATGGAGAGATACTTTGAGAGATGATATTTCTCAAAGGACTAAAGTAGAGAATGATTAACTACACTCTTGAGGTAAGAGCTTAAGAAATTTTATTTTTTGTAAAATTTAGACTTTATGTGGAATTAAAATATTTTTCTTATGTGAGCATTTTGCCCAACAGTGAGACTTTCTTTAGCCATGGCCGCGTGGGTCTGTTCTTAAAGGAATTGTATCGGATTGATCGAGGAAAAAAAAAAAAAAAAAAAAAGGCTTGATGAAAGGGAGGAACGCCATCTTCTTTCTAATATATTATTATTTGTTTAATGACTTGGTAGTGGAAGAATAGTGTTTCAATAAAAGCTTGTGGCAGAGCTTGGTTTGTGTAATTTGCCCTCATGCCAAAAGAAAACTAGAGGCGGCAGTGGCAGGAAAAAAAAAAAAAAAATATATATATATATATATATATGAGCACACGTATAGAAGATTAGGTGGTGTACTTTTGACCTTATATGGCTATAAATATGGTGTATCTATAGGTTTTGTCCCTAGGTACTATCAGTGGCAGAAAGTGGAGGAAATATAAATATATTATGATTATGGTGGATTTTTTTCCCATGGAATTCTAGTAAAAAATTATTAGATATTTTTTTAGTAGTCTCTCTTTTGATCGGGTATTCATGTAAGTTTTATTTAAAAATATTAGATTATTGAGTAAATGACATTTGAAAAATTGTTTAAGTGATATCTAAAGATTTTAGAAGAAGTGTTAGGGAGAAGTCCCTTTTGGTATGATTATTAGAGGTAAGTAACATTATCTTAATTGATTTTATTTTGCGTATTTTAACTACTGAAAATTGTTTACAGTTGTTACAATTTTATTTCTATTGTATTACCGATTTCAAATAAAGAATTATCACAAATATATCTGATTACTAAATATATGATGTATTTTATTTAACTGTTTTTAGCTATACCGATTTAAAGTAAAGAATAAAGAATTTTCTTAAATATACATGAGCATTGAATATAAGGTTTATTTTATTTAATTTTATTTTTTTTTAGCTATACTGATTCAAAGTAAAGAATAAAGAATTTTCACAAAATATACATGAGCATTGAATATAATGTTTATTTTATTTTATTTTTTTAGCTATATTGATTTAAAGAAAAGAATTATAGAAATGTCACAAATAGATTTGAATATTGAATATATGATTATATATATGTATTTGAATAAGATATATTTTTGTTAGAAACTATGATTTCATATATATGATTATGAACAATCTGACTATGAATTTATTTTGATACCCAGCCAATGGGGGTTATTCATTAGTACTCTGATACCTAAACCAGTGGGAGTTATTCATTAGTACTCTGATACCCAGACAATGAGGGTGATTCATTGGTATTCTGATGCCTAGTCACGGGGATATAGCGTGACCATAGTCATAAAATTGTTAAGGATATGAATTACGTTTGAATATTGAATTATTTTGAGTCCTTAAAACTACGTATGTGATATTGGAAATGTTTGAGTATTTGAATTATTTTGAGTCACTAAAACTGCTTATGTGTTTTTGGAACCTATTGTAAGGTATAGCTTTTGATATATGGAAAATTGATTATTGTCTAAACCATCTATGATATACTTGTAAGATTAAAGTATGTGATCTATGTGCAACTTATTATTTGAAGACTATGAAACTTCTTCAATTATTTTGAAAACACATAGTATACTATAACTTTTGAAAATGCATATTACATCTTATACTTTACAGATCTATTGCTTGATGGAACTTATTAGGATTTTGATTACTTATTGAGTTGTCAGCTCACCCTTTTATTTTCCCCTCCAATTTCAAATTATGAAGAATAACAAGTTTTGTGAGTTTTGATGTTGTGTTGTGAGCGGGAAAATAAGCTTAGTGATATTGGGATTGAATGGTCTTCGAATAGTTTTATATTTATTGGCCATTTGGCATTATCTACATAAGATTTGGATTTTGTTCCTATTAAATTATTGGAGATCTATTTATAAAGAAATTGTTGAGGTATTTTGGATTTAATTGATTTAATTTTTTAAGGATAAATTTTACTTGCTAAGAAGGGCTTGCACACTTGTAAGTTGCTTACTTTATAAGCGTGCAGCGGTTGTCATGTGCCTATCTTTATAGTTGGGTTCGGGGTGTGACAATTTTAATGGTATCAAAGCCAGGTTATGATCTTTCAGACTCTATACTAGGATTTGATTTGGAATAAGGTTTGCGCACTAGGGATTACGGTTATAATCATTGCTTATGAAGGTTATTAAGCTATAGATAGTGTTCTTTTGATGATTTGATGAGAAGTGTAGGTGAGGTTCCATCATATGATGAATTTGTTAGGTCAGATTCGTTGGGATTTTATTTGTGTCTCTTGGGTTTATGCTCACATGACTTATAAAACGAAAAGGAGGATTTTAATTGATATACTTCTATGTTCTTATACTAGTATTAAGTGGGTGAGTTTATTCTTGAAATTTTGTAATTTATCAAATTGGTTATTAAAAACTTGTTCTTATTATTAAAAAGGAAAGGAGAGTGAGAAAAGAACAAGCAAAGGAAATCTTCTTGCTGTTTTGTGACTAATCTTTTGTAAACTCATTTGATAGTTTTGCCAAATATAGTCAACCTACCTAAGGTAAGTTTGATCTATAGGGGATTTTCATAGTTCTAATTACTGAATGATAATTTACTATATGCCCTATTCAAAAATTTGGAGTGCATTTAGAGAATTGGAAATTGCAGAACTTTATTTAGGGGTTAAGGTTTGATGTTAGTGCTATGATTCCTTGATTTTAGTTTATATGGAGTTAGGAAATTAACAGAAAGTTCGTAGTGTGAAGGGAAAATCAATTTGTGGTTATTGTAGTTCACTTTATATTATATGTTATTATATAAATTTTAGGGGTGTTTAAAGAATTCAACAATATATCGGTGTACTTCCTTGGATTCTAATGTTAAGGACCGACCTTCTTTTGGATCATTGTTCTTGTTAGCGTTGACCTACATGGATTACCATAGCCTAATTTATGTGTGAGGTAGTCCTAAATGTCTTTGAGACAAGTTCTGTTACTTAGAAGTTTGAGGTCCTAATTTTCTTTCTATGGACTTGGAGGATTGTTTAATATCCTGGGGAATAAGTTTTGATGCTAGAAATGTAATTCTTTTAATTTTAACTAATAAGAGTTAATGGATTGGCTCAATTAAAAATAAGGTGGATACAACACAAGAACGTGGTAGTAATGAATTGGACTAGTGAACCATAATTTTGGTTGGATATTGAAGGTTTTGGGATGGCAAGAGAGTTTATTTTGAAAGACTATTACAATTTGAATTATAGTCAGTTGTGGTACATTTGTTTTATATTGACAAGTGGTAAATTATAAAGTTGCATTGTACTCTAAGTTCTAGGTTGCTTGGACAATATTATCGGCAAGTTAAAGAAGGAAAAAAAAAATCAAACAAACAAAGAGGGTTTGAGATACTTCATGGACTATTCCCTTCTAGCCGATGTATACTTAGAGATTTGTTTTCATAATAGGCAATGTAATTATAAGGAACCCAGCTCTTTAATGAGTTCCAGCCCAAATATCACTTGGAGATTTTGGAAATTCTTTTTCTTACAAAACTTGAGGAAGAAAAGACATAGTGATATACACATATGTTGTAAATTAGTTTTGAACTTAGGAAGGATTGGAACTTTGAATGCACTACTTAATTTTGACGTATAGAATTAAATGGATGCTAGCATTCAATGGTCTATGGTGGATATCAAAATTGTGGATTTCCCTTGTAATTTTTGGAGTCTACTTAGGCCTTGGAATTTTGTTGAAATTAATAATTGATGGAAAATCAGTTATTGGGGTTAATCTAAATGAATGGGCCTTGGAACTTTTATTCATATTGAAAGGAACTTAGAGAGTTATTTTTGTTGCGGCAGTGGATATTGGTGGCTGGTGGTTGTGCTGTTGATGTTGTTGCTGTTGTTAATGATAATAGGGGAGGAGATAATATATTATTTTAATGTGTAGTAAATATTATTTTAATGTATAAAATTGAATGATAAAACATCTGATAAATTGGATGTTGTAAAATGATGTGGTAAAATAATAAATTAGGCTTTTGGTGTAGCAAAACGACATAATTTTTGCAACAGCTGCTATTAGGGGTGTCCACGAGTCGGTTCGGGTCGGGTTTGTGCCCAACCCGAGACCGACCTGATAGAATCGGGTTGAGGAAATCCTGACCCGCCGCCGACCGATGAGGGAGTTGGATCGGTGTGGTCAGTTTTGCGCCAGAGACACGGTCGGTTCGGTCGGAACCGTTCATGGTGAAAAATCTGGCCAAAATGGTTGATTTCAGGCAAAAAAGGGCCAAATCCAGTGGAGATCTTACCGGATCTGGTGAGATCTCGCTAGATCAGGTGAAATTTCACTAGATTTGGACGAAATATCACTAGATCTATTCGATAAGTGGCCGAAATATGAAAATTTGAAGTCGGAATCTAGAAATTTGAGGCTGGAATCTGGAAATTTGAGGCCGGAATCTGGGAAAAGCCGCCGGATTCTGGAAAATCTCGCCGGATTTTGGAAATTTCTACCGGAATTTGGAAATCTTTTGCTAGAAATTGTTAGTACCTCGGTCGGATCGGGTTTTGGAGAGGAAAACCGAGACCGATTCGTCGAAATCGGTTTCTGGAACAAATGACCCGCCGCCGACCGGTGACTTGATCGGGTCGGCCGGTTTTCCGGTCGGGTACGGTCGGAAACTTCGGGTGAGTCGGGTCGTCGGATTGGATGGACAGCCCTAGCTGCTATGGATGCTCTTATACAGCCATCCAGGTTGAGCTTAACTCCTTCCAAATATGGATTTGGAATCTTAACTTTTAGCAGCAATAAAAAAAATTTAGAACAGTTTTCGGGGGGCCATTGCGAACGTGGAACCCAACTCTGATTAAAGTTAAACAGCGGAATGGAAATCACGAATGTATTAAGCATCATTGCTATCATCATAACCTTTTGGCATCATATCATAACCTCCAACAAAATTAACCTAAGTTATCACCGAAAAGGAAAGTCAGAGACCAAACATCAGAAGGACTAACACAACTCCAGAATATATTGTGTCAGAGCCAAACTTGCAATTGCATTCCTCACACAGCACAGGTGACAGGTCATTCACATCACAATCCCACTGTCTTTTTTTAAGACACCACCATTACTTTAAAAAAAACAATTTTATCAACATATGAACCGCCTTACCATATGTTGATATAAGTGATACGTGTCATGATATAGACGTCTCTTGATGAGTTTTGTCTATAAATATTTAGGCCATTTGTTCATTCAACAAACATGCATTGAAAATAAACATCCTATACATCTTGTGGTTGTGGTTGATTAGAAACCATCAAACCACATATATTGATAGAGCAAAAAATGATTTCGGAGAAAACTACCACCACCATTGTAAAGGTGGTGACGATCATGATACTCATATTATTCATTGTTAACGGCAAGCCTGTAGAAGCTACAAGGCCTTTGGTTGTCATGAAGTCAAATAAACTTGAGACAGCCAAGCTGGTATCAGCTGATACCAGCTTAGACCAGATTACACCTTCTGAGCCTAATCCATGCACTTACTTGCCTGGACCCGGTAATCGTTCAGGTTGTCATCATTGAAGATAATATGGAGCTTAGCAATCTGGTCATGATCTGTGGAGTTTGTTGTCACGTTTATTCTGAATTGCAATAATATATATTAAGAAAGTAAAATTGTTATGTAGTAAGAAAGTAGTAAAGGCAAAATAGCTATAGCCACTTGCAAAATGTTTGTTTTATGCTATATATTTCTAGTTGCAATTAAATCGTAGCAAACGAAAAAAAAAATGTTCTCTCCTCTTCATAATTAAAGGCGTTGGCGTTTGAGCAAATAAGCCTAGGAGGTTTTACGTGTAGCGGTGTAGGCCTTCGTATCGCCATATTGTTTTTTTTTTTTTTTTTTAATTTTATATATAATTTCATTAAGCAGCGTTTGAAATTACATTTTCGTCCATAAAATTTTGTTGTGCCAATGCATGTTAATCTGGGTGGTTTTTCGTAATTTTGAGTTATCTATTAAGCACGTTTTGACAACTGGTACGATAAAAAGCAAAGGCCCAAAAACAGGAAAAGAGAAGGGAGTATTTTCTCTGCATGATGCTTGATTGCACGGTATGGTCTTTTAGGTACTTACCTCAAAGTTCAAAGTTCAAACATGGGTTTTCAGATTCTATGCTGAGATTTTTGTCAAGACATCAAGTACGATGGCTCTGAGTCTGACTACAATAAACCTCTGCTCATGGCCATCGGGGGACAGATTTACGACTAGGTCAGCAAGTTGTCTTTTTTGGCTTTCTGGCTAATTTGAACTTTTCTTTTTTGTTTTTTTGGGTTTTTGTTTTGTCTTTTGTTTTGGAGTAAATATATAAAACTGAGTTTTTACTAGCATCTGTGTTCTTTTGTAACTAATGGTATTGGCTGATATGTGATGAATTTTTTAGTGAGTTTTGGGATTCTGGGCATGTCAGAAAAACTATAGAACTTTTTGGTGGTGTTCTTGGTTTGTTAAATTTGTTGAATTTTTATGGGTCACTTGATGCTTAGCCATTTGGATTTGGGTATATGAGAATTTTGCCTTTAGGATAATTAAAAGTTTTTATTAATTAAATTTAATTTCTTTTGTATTGTTTTCGTGTAAAAATGCTTGTGAATATAATGTGAAATGTTATCGCAAGAGCTATGCTCATATAGTGTACAAACTAAAGGTGGTCCAGTATGCACTTTCATGCTTGGGAATTATAGGGTCTGCTCTATAGTCTATAGTACCAATCACAATAGTTGTGTATTGCATTTGCATATAAGACTCACAGTGTTGAGTAACCTATAGATCGGAGATATATTGCAGCTTCCTCTGGGCTGAATCTTGCTCATGCTAGCGGTGACCAGAAACTCTTCTCTTGCTGTAATAAGTAATTTGCCCTTACCTATTAATAATAAATTTTTTTTTTCGTTATAGCTTGCTTCCATTTTTTTTTTTCAGTCATCTAGATTTGAGCTATTGTTGTGCTAAATGCCTCCCTACAATTATTTTTATGGTAAATGTTGTCTAATGAATTGACGAATGTTGAACCTTAGATTCATGAGATGAACCATTTGTAAGTTGCATTTGTTAATAGATCTTGCTGTTTGAGTATTAGTTTTTTTGTGATTGTACTGTCATTCAATGCAACTAATTAGTGATTGGGCTTGTCCCGTTGATGTTAGTTTGATTTGGAATGTGATAATGGAACTGTATTCTCTTTCTAGTCTCCAATTTTTTGTTTTTTTTTTTTGGTAAATACCGCTTGTATAAATAACTTAAGTTCCTACAAAATAACTTGACTGAACCTCAGAGTATCGAACTCTAATAAAATAAAATAAAAAGGTTCAATAGAAGGGATCTTCAAATAACATGACATCCGAAAATAGGGAACAATCTCTCTTAGCTAAAACTTTAGCACACTTGTTGGTTTCCCGATAGCTGTGCTTCACTTAACACCTATCATAAGCTTGGACTAAATTCTTGCAGTCATGTATAATGCTTCAGATAAGAACGTTAGGACAAGAAACACTACTTAAAGCTAATACAATTTCCCTTATCCATAGCATCCAGTTTCATAATTAAATAATGGATTCCTTACTCCCCATAAGGCTCAACCATAAGCCCAATTTTAATGGCAGGTGGGGGGTGATGTTGAAAACAATCTTATTGAAATCTATTAGAAGAATCCAATCTAGAATCCGAAAAGCCTTATCATGCTTGCTCTTCTTTTTTTAAAAATTGCTTGTACGGCTTTAAAATCTAACCTTTGGCAACTGTCCTTTTGACATAAGATTCTCGGCCAGGTCCAGCTGCGTGTGGAATAGCCGAGAACGGACCTTTTTGGATATATAATCCAAGCTGGTAAAGAGGGTGTTGGGTAGGCTTGGAAGTAAAGTTAGAGTGAGGGCTTATATAAACCACCTAACCGAGCTAAAATGAGACCAAATCTAACAGCCCGAACTTCAGCCAACACGCTCGAAGCTTGCCAATAGCTCTCGAGAAACCCTTTACCCAGTTACCCTCTGCATTTCGAATGAGTCCACCCCCACCAGCCCGGCCTGTGCTGCTTCAGGAGGATGATAGAGACTGAGTCACAGAGACAAACCCAACGACAGTGTCTTAGGAAATCCAAATTCAACGATGCCTTTTCAGTAAAACTTAATACAAACGGCAGCATTTCACAAATGCCAAAGCCCATAATTGTGCTCTGTCTAATTATCTCACTCAGGTTTAACATTTGGTGCAATTAGTGGAAACATGTGTTTAATCACTGATTACACACTGTCAATATGTTAAGAGTTGTTAGAGAATTAGTTTTGGTTTCCCACCTGAATTGATCTAAGCTTAAGCTTTTCCCTGTCCTATAAATAGGACTATTGTATTGCATTACAGAGTGTGCTGCATAATATCATACCCTGCTATTTTTCAATCTTTCTCTCTGTTCTACTCTCACACATACAATCTCAAACTCTTTTAGAGGAACCATCGGTATTGAGTTGAACCAGCCCACCAGAGGTGTTTCCTATTCAGAAACATAGTAGACCTGGCTGTAGTGTAGATGCATGGTTTGAGGGTAAATAGGCAAAAGTTTCCATTGCCTGACTTAAACATAGATACTTAATCAGGGCAGAGCTATGTTATAGGGTGGGTGGGCCATGGCCCCCACAACCTCTGAAAATCGGAACCCCCACCACTGGCACCCACAACCCCTACAAAACCTACCCGTTATGAGTCCCTCAAAGCTTGGTCAGATCTAGAGATAGGACACACACCGATGGAGTCAAAACCTGACCCGCCCCTTCCACATTTTCCCCTTCTATCATCATCATCCTCTTCCATTAACATCAAACAAGAAACCTAGAAAATCACCCACGACCCACTGCGTGACTCGCCAGCCCAACCACCATAACCCGATCAACGACCTACCACTACCGATCCAACCCACAACCACCACAAATCATAAACCAACATCACAATCATCAAACCCCGCCATTGCCATCAAGATCCTGCCACACACGATGAAACCCAGCCACAACCCACTCATACCGGCAGCCTAGCCACCAGCAAAGGACGACCACTGAGTGAGGATCACGACGACGACGAGAAAAGAGATGGAAGTGGACTGGAGCCGAAGCCACCACGTGAGAGAAAGAGCTGACATAGGAGAAGTGAGAAGAGAGAAGAGAGAAGAGAGAAGAGAGAACGAGGCTGAGAACGTGAGAGAGAGAGAGAGAAAAAAAACATTTTAGTAACTTGCTATAAATGAGAGATGCTACGTCTACAACAATTTTACAACATTTTTACAACAAATCATAGGTGGTTAGTTGTTATTGGTTCAAATTTGAAACTAACACTAAGATTACTTTTTTGCCCCAGCAATAACAACCAGTAACAACCTGCCATTTAGGATTTGTTGTAAAAATGTTGTAAAATTGTTGTAGACATATCATTTCCCGCTATAAATTGCTAAAATTTTTTAGCAGCCGCTTGGATTGACGGAGGGGTTTGAGTAATATAGTTTATAATTTTTTGAAATATATATGGCTAAAAAATTATACAAAAATGTTTGTAATATTATTTAAAAAATAAAAGTGAGTTGTTTAATAACCCTGCCAAACCAAACGGAGCCTACAAATTTTTTAGGTCTGGTACCATTGATAAAGAGTGATGATGCCGAAAATATCAACAGTGAGTTGCACAATGCTCGTACTCTCGAAACGACACCTGCACAAGGAAAAGAGAAGACCTAATAGAGAGCACCGGTGTGGTGCCGGCCAAATACCCTCCGAAGGTCAAATTAGAGCTTTTTTACAACTCTAGAGTGCTAGAGAGGGGTTAATTATGCGTACCTCGATTTATGAGAATATTAGACTTTTATAGTAGTTGAGGGTTGACCTTTTTCCTTGGAGTAGAAGTCTTTTCCTTATAGGGATCCTCATGGGCGCGGATCGCGGAATCCTTTCCTTATAGGATTCTAATACTGATTGTGGGATACGAGTAATTTCCTTAAATACCACGCGTGGTGGCCAAGTCATAATTTTACACATATCCGTCGGCATAGGGGTCGTCGGCTTGCCTTATTCCCGTCAGCCATGTCGTCGTCAGTTCATTGCAGCGCTGCCCAAGGGCTCCGAATCCCCATCCGTCAGCCTTGGATCCCTCTGCTTTTCCAGTTGTCCGAGGCCGTCAGCTGACGGGTTGACCATGATTTATTTTTAGGTATCAGTTGCCCCCTACTCCATATCTCCGTCAGTTCAAGCTGACGGGCTATGGAGTTATTTTTGTTGCTGACCTTCATTTTAGCTAGGACAGAGAAAATATTACCGTTGGAATTAAATGCTTTGGACACGTGGCGAGTTTCGGTTGGCTCCGCTTCTGGACGAGGGCGTCGCTTCGTCTTCCGTGCGTTTTCCTTATATATATATGTGGACCACCTTTCCCTATTTCTTCCTATTTGCTTTTGGTGATTCCTGGAGAGCTAATTCGTCGCCATACTCCGTCAGTACTGCCATTATTTCTCTCGTCACTTCGTTAACCGTCACCTTTTGAAAAACTTGTAAATTTCTTTTTCTTCCCTTGCACACTTATTTCAATTAATTTCTTTTAAAGTGAGGTCGTCATCCTAGGTGCTTAGTTTACACCCGTCACTTGTAGGTAGTCAGATGTCTAGTGACGCGTCGAGTGACCGGTCGTCGGTCCGCGAAAGAGCAGGCTACGACGAGGTATTCAGTTCAGGTAGTGAGTCTGGGAGTTTTTCCTGGTCGTCAGAGAGGGAGACGTCAGCCCATACTCCCGTCGAGGAGGTAGGAAGTTAGGGAAACGACGGCCAGGGAGAAGAAGTAGGAGTAGAAGAGAGAAATAGTGACGGGGATGAGGGTGACGAGGAGTCTTGTGAGGGGACTTCTGGAAGTCCTGGAGGTAGCCGTCCCTTCATCCTTCCCAAGGAGTGGGCTGTGAATAAATTCCTTCCAAAGATGACACTTAAAATTTTTAAGGAGTTACGCACCCGTTTCCAAATCCCTAACCATATTCCTATCCGTCTGCCTAGGGAGGGTGAGAAATGTTATACGGGAAGAACTGCAGATGTGGGCATGTACGATGCCATATTTGCTGCCGGGTTGAGACTGCCCCTGACGGCTTTACACCGTTAGCTGGCTGATTTCCTTGGTTTATCCGTCAGTCAGATTGCTCCAAACTCGTGGAGAATCTTTATTGGTGCAGAAGTACTGTGGGGTCGTCTAAGTGGAGGTCACCGTCAGCTTTCCTTGGATGAATTTTTTTACTGCTACAGACCCCGGCACCTTTCTTCCTCAAAGGGGATGTATCATTTCGCCGTCAGGGAGAAGGAGTTGAGGCTGGTGTCTGAGATGCCAGATTCTAATAGAGCCTGGAAGAGCAGGTTCTTTTTTGTGGAAGGGACGGACTGGGTGTGCCGTCAGGAATAGTGGGAAATGATACCCTTTGGTTGTTTCGACAATACTTGGGTGTTCGCTAGAGAGTCAGGTTTTGACCGTCAACTTTTATCCTCGTAAGTTCGGTACGTATCACACTATTTTTTGAAAAGGTACTAATGTAGCAAATTTGTTCTTTTTCAGCCTTCACTCGTCCATCAATAACCGACGAGCAGGAAGATTTCATCCGTCGCGTTTTAGAGATACCCATAGAAGAGCGATCGTGTCGGGACTTAATTACCCTCGACACTCTTCACGCGTATTGTGGAGGTCCCGAACCGACGCCTGAAGCTCGTAGGCTGGAAGAATTTTCCCGTCACTGTGAGTTGACCTTATTTGGTTAATTTTGTACTTTTCGTCGTCAGTTTTCCTTACATGTTTTTTTTTTTTTTTTTGCAGAGATGGATGCAGCTAAGCAACGGATCAGGGCTGCCGCTGCTCGCCAAAAGGAGGAAAAGAAGGCGAAGGGGGAGGTGACGTCTACGTCTGCCCCCCAGACCGTCACTAAGGGTTCTATGAAGAGGAAAACTGACGGGGAGGTCAGTCGACCCTTGAAGAAGACAGCCGTCACTCTTGAGCTCCCTGACAAGTCGACCCCCAAGTCAGGCCATGGAGCAGGGAAGGGTGTTATGACTTCTTCTGGTCCCGTCCTGAAGGGGCCCCGTAGCCTGTTGACGCACAAGGATTTTGCCGTCGAGACAATTGAATCACTTATAAGACTGACGGATATAGATCCCTGTGCTCAGCTGGGGACGGAAGAACTGGGGTCGTCTGCTCTGTTTGATCTCTCACGGGTAAGTCATCTGCCTTTAACTGATCCTTGGTTAATCTTTCTTGTTAAATAGCTGACGGTTATATTCTTTTGTAGGCCTTGGTTCGCGTAAAGGCGCTTCAAGACCGGTGCGTGGCCAAGGAGGGGGTCGTCACTCATGTTAGCAAACATAATGCTAACATGCGAGACCAGCAGGCTCAGTATAAGGAGGCGGTGCGTGTACTTAACGTCGAGGTAAAAGAGGTAAGGGAGAAGTTGGAAGAGGCGAGCCGTCAGAAGAGCGAGCTAGAGAGAGAGCTGACGACTCTTCGTGGCCAGTTGGAGACGGCAGGGACTAACGCCGTTGAGAAATTCAAAGCGTCAGACTCTTTCTTCGATTCTTGCGGTGGCTATTATGGCACGGGATTCGATGACTGTCTCAAACAAGTTGTGTCAGCTTTCCCTGAACTGGACCTATCAGGAATTACCCTGGACGACGCTCAGCCGATGACGCCTGCTACCGACGCCCGTACTGCTGGTGGTGATAACCAGGAGGATTCTCCACATGCAGGTATTGGAGTTGTTTTAGCCCAACCTGCTGCGAATCCTCCCGTCCACCCTTCACCTGAGATCCTCGTAGTGGAAGACCCTTCAGCTCCCCAGAAGTAGAGAGGCCCCAAGTGACGCTCTTTGTATTTTTTCTATTTGTAGTTGTATTTTGAATAATATTTTCTAAGTACCCCTTTTGTCATTGGGGTTTCAATTTGAACAGAGATTTACTTCCGTCACTTTTTATGTATGTTATTCGCTCTTTACAAATTTACTTTCTTTTCTGCTGACTGAGGCCGTCAACCTTTAAATTACTGTTTTAATAAGGTCGTCGCTCTCCTGCTTGAAATACTCTTTTGTTTTATTCCTTTATATTTAATGTTGGGCTCGCTTAGTTTTTGGTTATGATCCAATAGAACGCAGTAGTGATGCTCGTTTAATATAGCCGTCAGTTTTATTCAAACCGTTAGCTTTTGGACTTTAGTTTCCTTGGCTCTTACTGGACCGTCAGCATACTTCTGCCCATTATGTTTATGACTAATCGTCGGTCTTTATTGTAACCGTCAGCTTATTTGCTGAACTTAACCGCTTTTTCAATCTTTTAATTTGATTGTAAGCTTGAGAGCTGAGATGATTGTGGTCTTAACCACCTTTAGTCTTTTAGACCGTCAGCTTGAGAGCTGAGACGATTGTGGGCTTGACAACTTTTAGTATTTCCGTCAGCTTAAAAGCTGAGTTTATTGTGGACTTAGCCACTTTTCCAGTCTTTTAGTTAGACCGTCAGCTTGAGAGCTGAGTTTATTGTGGACTTGACCACTTTTTTAGTCTTTTAGTTAGACCGTCAGCTTGAGAGCTGAGCTTATTGTGGACTGCCACTTTTCCAATCTTTTAGTTAGACCGTCAGCTTGAGAGCTGAGTTTATTGTGGACTTTGCCACTTTTCCAGTCTTTTAGTTAGACCGTCAGCTTGAGAGCTGAGTTTATTGTGGACTTTACCACTTTTTTAGGCTTTTAGTTAGACCGTCAGCTTGAGAGCTGAGCTTATTGTGGACTTAGCCACTTTTCCAGTATTTTAGTTAGACCGTCAGCTTGAGAGCTGAGTTTATTGTGGACTTAGCCACTTTTCCAGTCTTTTAGTTAGACCGTCAGCTTGAGAGCTGAGTTTATTGTGGACTTGACCACTTTTTCAGTCTTTTAGTTAGACCGTCAGCTTGAGAGCTGAGTTTATTGTGGACTTGACCACTTTTTCAGTCTTTTAGTTAGACCGTCAGCTTAAGAGCTGAGCTTATTGTAGACTTAGCCACTTTTCCAGTCTTCTAGTTAGACCGTCAGCTTGAGAGCTGAGTTTATTGTGGACTTAGCCACTTTTCCAGTCTTTTAGTTAGACCGTCAGCTTGAGAGCTGAGTTTATTGTAGACTTGACCACTTTTTCAGTCTTTTAGTTAGACCGTCAGCTTAAGAGCTGAGCTTATTGTGGACTTAGCCACTTTTCTAGGTTTTCACGTTTTGTGAATTTGAACTTTGTAGGTAGATACTTCAGTAACTCTGAATAAACTCTCATTGTCATGTATCAATATAAAAAGTAGTTCGAAAACAAAATCTGCCCATTTTGGGCTTATTGTAGCAAAAACATAAGTAGAAGAAACTGCCCTTTGGGCTTATTGTAGCAAATACTTAAAAAAAAAGTAATCGATAGGTCTGAGTGCATGCGAAAAGGGATGGTGTTGTTTTTTGTGCCGTCGCCCCTACTGGTAGTACTTCCGCAAGTATTCAGCATTCCATGGATGTGGTAACTTCTGTCCGTCCAGTGCCTCTAGATGGTAGGTGCCCTTCCTTTGCCATGCCGTAACCCGGTAGGGTCCTTCCCAATTTGGGCCGAGCTTTCCTTGGGTGGGGTCCCTTGCTGCGCCTATAACCTTTCTTAGAACGAGGTCTCCAACCTGGAATTCTCTGCGTCTAACCCGGGAGTTGTAATGCTTGGCCATGCGGTCCTGGTACCGTGTAAGCCTTTGTTTTGCTGCCATCCTGACTTCATCCACCAGATCAAGTTGCAGACGTATGGCCTCGTCATTCCTCTTTTCGTCATGGTTGTGCACCCTGTAGCTTGTAAGTCCGACTTCGGCTGGGATGACTGCTTTGTTCCCCTATGTTAGTCGAAATGGTGTCTCTCCTGTTGGTGTCCTTGCTGTTGTCCTGTAGGCCCATAGTATGCTCGGCAACTCTTCAGCCTATATGCCCTTTGCCCCCTCGAGCCGGGTTTTGATAATTTTTAGCAAGGATCGGTTTGTGACTTCGACCTGGCCATTGGCTTGGGGGTGAGCGGGGGAGGAGTAGTGGTTCCGTACCCCCAACTGCGAGCAGAAGTCCCTGAAGGAGTCGTTGTCGAATTGCTTCCCGTTGTCCGAAACTAAGACTCTAGGGATGCCAAACTTGCATATGATGCATCGCCAAACGAAGCTCCTTACGTTTTTCTCTGTAATGGTGGCCAAGGCTTCAGCTTCCACCCACTTCGTAAAATAGTCGATGCCGACAATTAGGAACTTCAGTTGTCGTATTGCCGTAGGGAACGACCCCATGATGTCCAACCCCCATTGAGCGAACGACCATGGTGCCGTCATCGGGGTGAGTTCTTCGGGTGGTTGTCTGATGACATTGCTGAACCTTTGGCATTTGTCGCAGGCCTTCACATAAGCCTCGGCATCCTTCTGCATTGTTGGCCAAAAGTACCCGGTTCGTACTAGCTTGTGTACTAGTGATCTTGATCCTGAATGGTTTCCGCAGACTCCATCGTGCACTTCTCTCATGACGTAATCTGCTTCTTCAGGACCTAGGCATCGTAGGTAGGGGCGGGAGAAACCTCTCTTATACAAGACATCTCTTATCAGAACGAACCTTGCTGCTTGGACCTTCAGTTTTCTTGCAGCTTCCTTCTCATTCGGCAATATGCCGTTCTTCAAGAAAGAGGTTAACGGTGTGGTCCAATCGCTTTGGGGACCGAGCTCCTGTATGTCGACAGAATTTATGAGTGGGGAGAGCTGTGTGAAGGAGAGTATATTACTAATGGTGGCCATGTGTTCGGCTGAGGCGGCTTTGGCTAGGCGGTCGGCTTGTTCGTTTTCTCCCCGGGGGACCTGTATAATTTTGACCTTCAGCTCGTTCATCCTCCTTCTTGCTTGGTCCAGATACTTCTTCATTCTTTCGCCTTTGCATTCATACTCCCCATTTATCTGGTTGACTATGACTTGGGAGTCACAGTAAACGATCACTTTTGCGACTCCTGCTGCTTTTACGAGGTCAAGCCCTGCTATCAGAGCTTCATACTCCGCTTCGTTATTGGTGGCAGGGAATTCAAGGCGGACCATACACTCTACCGTGTCTCCTTCGGGTGACTGTAGTACGACGCCGGCTCCGCCGGCCTGCCTGTTGGAGGATCCATCTACATGTATGCTCCATTGCGGGGAGTCTTCTGCCCCCCTGTCCTCACCATTCGTGAATTCTGCTATGAAATCAACAACGACCTGTCCCTTAAAGGCGGTCCGCGGGCGATACTGGATGTCAAACTCGCTTAATTCTATTGCCCAAAGTGCCAAGCGCCCAGCAGCTTCTGGATTGCTCATTGCCCGTCGCAAAGGCTTATTAGTTAGGACAATCATCGTGTGAGCTTGAAAATACGGCTTCAGTTTACGTGCTGTCGTAACCAGCGTGAAAGCAAGCTTTTCCATGGGCGGATATCTTTCTTCGGCTCCGCGCAATGCCCGGCTAGTGTAATACACAGGTTTTTGTATTTTTTTCTTCTTTTCTGATCAAGGCGGCACTGATGGCGGCTGGGGAGATGACGAGATAGAGAAAGAGTTCTTCTCCTGGTTGCGAGGGACTCAGTAGTGGTGGGGAAGAGAGGTAAGCTTTCAACTCCTTAAACGCTTGTTGGCATTCAGTGGTCCACTCGAAAGACCTTTTTAGTGTGCGAAAGAAGGGTAGGCATTTGTCCGTTGCCCTGGAGACGAACCTGTTTAGCGCTGCTATCTTGCCGTTGAGGCTTTGTACTTCCTTTACATTCTTTGGTGGTGCCATCTCCATTATTGCCCGGATCTTGTCTGGATTGACCTCAATGCCCCTTTGGGAAACCATGAATCCTAAGAATTTTCCTGTCGTGACCCCAAAGGCACATTTCCCTGGATTAAGCTTCATGTTGTAAGAGCGAAGAATGTTGAACGTTTCCCGGAGGTCTTCTAAATGATCTTCTTCCCTCCGACTTTTAACCAGCATATCATCTACGTATACCTGGATGTTTCTCCCGATCTGCTGTGCAAACATTTTGTTCATAAGCCTTTGATATGTTGCGCCCGCATTCTTTAGACCAAACGGCATTACCTTGTAGCAGAAGAGGCCTTGGCTGGTTACGAAGGAAGTTTTTTCTTGATCGTCGTCGTGCATCTTAATTTGGTTGTAGCCAGAGAAAGCGTCCATAAAGCTTAACAGCTGATGTTGAGCCGTAGAGTCTACTAGAGTGTCGACTCTCGGGAGAGGGTAGCTGTCTTTAGGGCATGCCTTGTTCAGATCGGTGAAGTCTACACACATCCTCCACTTCCCGGAAGCTTTCTTGACCATCACTACGTTTGCTAGCCAGTCGGGGTAGTAGACTTCTCTAATGTAGTTTGCCTCTCATAGCTTACGGACCTCTTCAGCTATGGCTTGATCCCGTTCTGGAGCAAAGACCCGCTTCTTCTGCCGGATGGGAGGAAAGGATGGTGATATATTCAGCCTATGCACCATGACTGAAGGGTCTATTCCTGGCATGTCCTCGTGGCTCCAGGCGAATACGTCCTGATTCTCTTTGAGGAATGCTGTAAGTGCTTGCCGGATTGCGGGACTTGCAAGGGTTCCAATCCTCGTTGTCTGGTCAGGTCTGGAGTCGTCCAGGGGTATTTCTTCAAGCTTCTCTACTGGCTCCGTCGTGCTCCGGTGTTCTTCTATGCTCATGGTTTGGAGGTGATCATCCATTTCCATCATGGCCACGTAGCATTCACGTGCGGCAATCTGGTTTCCACGTAGTTCTCCGACTCCGTATTCAGTTGGGAACTTGATCATTAAATGATAAGTTGAAGTTGTCGCCTTCCATGAGTTGAGGGTGGGTCGCCCTAAGATAGCGTTATAGGCAGATGAATGGTCGACCACGAGGAATGTTACGTCCTTCGTGATTTGCTGGGGATAGTTGCCTGCCGTCACAGCCAACGTTACCGCCCCCAGCAGAAACACCTTTGTACCTCCAAAACCGACAAGTGGGGCATTCGTTGGAACCAGTTGTTCCCTGCTGATTTTCATCTGCTGGCATGCCGGGTAGTACAAGATGTCTGCCGAGCTGCCATTGTTGACCAACACCGGATCCAAGTTGTAGTCCCCAACTTGTAGGCTGACAACAAGCGCGTCGTCGTACGGGTGGTGAAGACGTCGCGCATCTTCTTCCGAGAACTCGATAATGGGGCTTTCCCTTCGAGCTACCTTTTGCACTGGACCCGTCAGCTGGACGTTTTGGACCATCCGGAGGTACGTCTTTCGAGCCTTTTTGGACGGCCCGGTAGCCATTCCTCCTACAATCATTCGTATGTCACTGACGGGAGGTCTTGGACGGTCATTATCTCGTCGAGGGGGGGGGTGCTCTAGAGGTGCTGGATCCGCTCTTTCCTTGCTTACGAACTTCTGCAATTTCCCTTATCTTATAAGGGCCTCGATTTGTTGCTTCAAGTCGTAACAGTCGGCTGTGTCGGCCGTGATCTCGGTGAAAGCGGCAGTACTTGTCTCTAGAACGCCTGCTAGGATCTTCCTTCAGCTTTCCAGGGAAGGTCAGAGCCCCTTCGTCCTTTATCTGCATTAGGACTTGATCTATTGGAGCGGTCAGCGGGGTGAAGCTTGTAAATCTTCCTCCCGGAGGTTTAGAACGCCTTTCGTCTCTTTGATCCCCTGTTCTGGGCCTCTTCCTCCCTTGGTCTGGTCGTGCATCTTCCTGCCTCTCCCTTTTCCTCGACTTCTCTTCTCGGGCCTGCAGCGCGTCCTCAACATTCATATACTTAGTAGCCCTATAGAGTACTTTCGACATGGTCTTCGGGTCGTTTTTGTATAGGGAGAACAAAAACTTGCCCTTTCGCAACCCATTTGTGAAGGCTGCTACAAGTATTTTGTCGTCGGCTTTGTCAACCGATAGCGCTTCCTTATTAAAGCGCGTTATGTAGGATCTTAATGTCTCATCCTCTCTTTGCTTGATACTCATCAAACATGCCGTGGACTTTTTATACTTGTGTCTCCCAATGAAGTGCGTAGTGAACTGAGCGCTTAGCTCCTTGAAGGTGCTGATAGAGTTGGGCGTCAGTCGGCTGAACCATACCCTTGCAGGGCCTTTGAGTGTAGTGGGGAAGGCCCTGCACATAATCTCGTCTGCTACCCCCTGAAGATGCATCAGGGTCTTGAAAGTCTCCAAATGATCCAGAGGATCCTTCACTCCGTTATAGCTATCTATATTCGGCATGCGAAACTTGTGGGGTAGGGGGAAGGAGTTCACGGCCATAGTGAAGGGCGAGTCGGTGCAGTTGACTAGGTCGTCAAGATCACTGGAGACTCGCCCCTTGAGGGCGTTCATCATAACCTCCATCTGTTCCCTCATTGCCTGCATCTCTGCGATAATATGTGGTGGAGTCGCATCCGTGAGGGATGGCATGCTCACGTGCTGCCTCTCTAGTCTGCTTGGGGCGTGGCTGCCTTAAGTTTCTCCTGATTCTTCTTTGGAGCGCTGGTCCCTTCCTGATCTTCTTGTTGGTCATTCAGTGCTGCATTCTTCTGGCGCAGCTGTTCTTCCAAGTCGAGGTTCTGTTTGGTGAGACGCTCCACGGCGGCACCGAGAGTCCAAACTTGTCTCTCGAGGGCAGTCGTGGGTGGTTCCTCTCCTTGTACATCATTAGTAGTCGCCATTGAGCGAGTGAGTACCATGCAACCCTTTAGTCCGGGAAACGGTAGTGTGGCTTAATTACTTCGAGTTCCCCACAGACGGTGCCAACTGATGATGCCGAAAATATCAACAATGAGTTGCACAATGCTCGTACTCTTGAAACGACACCTGCACAAGGAAAAGAGAAGACCTAACAGAGAGCACCGGTGTGGTGCCGGCCAAATACCCTCCGAAGGTCAAATTAGAGTTTTTTTACAACTCTAGAGTGCTAGAGAGGGGTTAATTATGCGTACCTCGATTTATGAGAGTATTAGGCTTTTATAGTAGTTGAGGGTTGACCTTTTTCCTTGGAGTAGAAGTCTTTTCCTTATAGGGATCCTCATGGGCGCGGATCGCGGAATCCTTTCCTTATAGGATTCTAATACTGATTGTGGGATACGAGTAATTTCCTTAAATACCACGCGTGGTGGCCAAGTCAGAATTTTACACATATCTGTCGGCATAGGGGTCGTCGGCTTGCCTTATACCCGTCAGCCATGTCGTCGTCAGTTCATTGCAGCGCTGCCCAAGGGCTCCGAATCCCCATCCGTCAGCCTTGGATCCCTCTGCTTTTCCAGTTGTCCGAGGTCGTCAGCTGACGGGTTGACCATGATTTATTTTTAGGTATCAGTGAGGGTTTTTTTTTTTGGGTGCTAAAATGGCTTTATTGCTATTTTCACACCTTTAGTGTGAATGCTCTTTTAGAGTTATCTGCTACTACTTGCAGACCACTGTAGCATGTTGCTACTATTAATTTATTTACTTTCACGGGTTGAAGAGGAAGAGAGAAGATAGGGAGAGATAGAGAAATTAATATGTGAGTTGTTTAATTATATTATTTTAATAGTTTGTATATAAAAAAAAAAAAAAAATTGATATATGGTGTATTATAAAGTAAGATATTAAAAGCTAACAGAAGTTTATAGACAAAATAAAAGTTAAAGAATTTAAATGAACTTTGACGAAACTTATAGAGTATGTTTCATATTTTAACCTCTCTCTCTTTTTTTTTTTTTTTTTTTTTTTTCTAATTATGATATGGCTCGTAAAGTTGTTGAAGGCCCAATTACTTAAGGTCAGATGAAATGGTTTTACCTTCTGCTACCACAAAAGGATGAAATGTTAGGTAATTAATTGATCTAGTCTAAAACTATACAGATACGTGAATAGATGGCCAAATTAAGACCACTCGTTAGACAAAGATTGAGACAAGATAGATACAAAATCCTGAACCCAAACATATATCAATATAGAATCTATGACGCCACGTTTGGTTATACCTAATCATAACATCAACTTCAAAATACAATCGTCTTCCGGAGTAAGATCTATCAATAATCCATAATCAATACTCAACTCAAAGAACATCATATCAGATTATTGGTCATGAATTTAATTTAATGGTACCATAAGCCATTACATTCTATACACTATAAAATAACAATTCATCTATTAATGAAATATTCAATTTATTAAATTCATATCAAACAATACATCAGATATGTGATAACGGTTGCATTTATAAAGTTTCCACCTTACAAGCATGCAGGCTTACAAAAAAGGAGTAAAACATCCTCAAATAATCAATATATAAAATCAAATCCAATTATCATTGATAATTTAATATCCATGGTCTCAAAAGCATCAATCAAAATAAAGTCCAAATCTCAAATGCACAAAATGCTAATTAACAAGAAATACTAAATATCAAAGTCCAATCTTATTTCAAAAGATTCCTAAACTCCTATCATGCGCACATCCTCGCGAAACTCCCAATACTTCTTATTTCTCAGAATCTGAATATGACACTTGCTATTTCTCAGAATTTGAATATAAAAGGTGAAGAAAAAAGAGGGGAAGGGAGGGAGCGGAGTTGGAGGGAGTGAGCTTGAATTCAATAATTATCCTAAGTCTTAACTAGCTAGATCAAGTATATTCATACGTAAAATAAATGAACTTTCATAATATGAAACTTTATAAGCTTAGAAACTATGTTCAGTTCAAATGAAGCATTTGACATATGAAATGCAATACTTTAGGAAATCAACATTATAATTTGCAAAGAGTTCCAAAGAGATCACAATTGTAATTTTCAATGGGTTCAATTTTCAGTTCAAATTTCTAAACAATTCTCATTCTTTTACGACTGTGATACGCTATATCCTTGTAAATAGGCTCATGATACGCTCAATGTGAAAATTAAATATTGTGTTGTGTTCTAAACCCTTTATGGAGGGCCTCAACACATACAGCATCCAGCCTAGATTCTCAAAAACAGAAAAAGTACCAGTTGGTTCCTATTGCGTTTGGAAAAATTCTTAGTACTTCCGAAGTATGGTGCTCCCTTCTCTCTCATTCATGATGAACTTTACCATGAATGTGAGAGTGGGAGCTCATTCTTCATGTTCCAGAAATACCTGAGAATCTAAATTGCAACCTAGATTCTCAAAAAAAAAAAAAAAACATGTTGGGCTCCTATTAGGTTTATTTTCATTTTCTATTCTCACTTTCTTCATCTTTCGTTCTCATTTTCACTTTTGTTACTCAAAAAATATATAAGTATCTTTTTGACAAACACAACAGGCACCTTATCACACCCACTAGAAACAGTTCATCTCCCTCGTCAAACCTAGCCACAACTCCAAACTTATGTTTAACGCATAACCCCAAATTCATTCTTTGTGAATCAGGACCAATGACAGACTAGGTACTGCACAAAATAGAAATTTACAAAATCATCAAATCCCAACATTAAAAAGAAAAGAGAGAGAGAGACTGTCATGTGGGACTCGTGATGTCAGGGGAGCTCTACCCTTTGTTCAGGGGGTTCGAACCCCCTGACTTCCCCCCAAAAAAAAAAAAAAAATTATATATTTATAATATTTTTTTTTTGTTAGTTTAATATTTTAATTTATTCTTAAAAATATTTTTGCACACCCTAAGTTAATTTTTACACACTTTTACTACAAGTATTTCCAACTTTAAGAGTACGAGTTAGTGTTTATGAATTGTGTCTGTCACTCTTTATTATAAATTTATATTATATGTGTGTGAGTGTATCTAATATTAATTGTGTGCATTATTTTTTGTTTTAATGTTATTTGTGTGAATAATGATGTGTGTGGATATTTGTGTATATAGTATAAATATAATATAACTTTATATAATTTAATAATTAGGAAATAGGGAGGGTTTATTACATGTGTGTGTATTGTCATAATATTATAATAACTTTTTGTTATAAAGTCAGAAAAATTGTAAAATTAGTGATTGTTCAAGTATTTAATTGGTTAAATAAACACATAGTGTATTATTTTATGTATGAATGAGTGTGATTGTGTGCGTCAATAATTAATACAAAACCAATGAGTTAAGTTTATTCATTTAGTTTAAAATATTTTTATAAAAACAATGACAAATTAATAGATAATAACAACTGCATAAAAATAAAAATGTTAGACAAACTTAACAAAATAAAATGGTCACAGCCACTCACATTGGCAATAAATACTCATAATGAATTATCTTTTTTTTTTTTGGTTTCCTACAATGTTTTCTTAAAGCTTTCAATCAGAGACTAATTACTGTTCAAAATTTGAAAACTTGTAAAAGGAAATTATAAAACTTCATTTTTGTTTTTGGTCAATAACTTGATATATTTAAGTTCTTTTTTTATTAAAAAATTTTTAATTTAAATTTCTTAATGACCCTCCTAGACAAAATTCCTAAAGCCGCTACTACATGATGTCAGTTTTTTCTTAACAAATTTATTTACAAAAATGCTATTGAACTTATTTTGCTAAAAATGAAAATGCCAAAATCTTATTTTGATTTCTCATTCTCACATTTTTGGATATTGAAACGAAAATGAGAACAAAATATATATCCAAACGAGTTTTTCACAAGTAGGACCAAAAAAAGAAAAGATAAAGGAATGAAAACTGAAAACAGTCCGTTTTTAGTGGAACAAACACGGTTCTCCATCCTTAAGTCAAGCAAAGCATCCAGCCTAGGTTTTCAAAAACATAAAGAGGAGCATCCAGTCGACACAGCTTATGGCCATTCCTAAGTAAAGCAGCAATCTACCCCTATTGAAGATATTGTTCCCACAGTCCCACTGACCCACCAACATCACTGGCTCGTATCCACCAAGCAAAGTTCCAATTCCCCTGAATTAAAATATCTTAGTTGCCCCCTTAGTAAAAGAACTATCTGTTAACAGGGAAGTACATGTGGTGGGGCTTCCCCAACGATCACAACTTCCGAAAGTGTTAATAATAATAAGGCTAAAATGTAACACTGACACTTTAACTTTCTTCAAATTTCATTTTAGTCATCTGATTTTACTTTCGTTTATTTCAGTTCTAAGTTTCAAATTTATTCAATTAAAGCCTTTCTGATAACTTTTGTTAAAATTTTTGGAAAAAAAAAATCAAGAAAATATTTTTCAATCATTGATTGAATTTTTTTTAATTTTAAAAATTTTAAAAAATTTTAAAAAAAATCGAAAAATTAATCACAACATATAACAAAAGTTGATGAAAAAGTTTTAATTATAAATTAAAATTTTAAAATTTCTGATAACTTTTGTTAAAATTTTTGAAAAAAAAAATCTGGAAAATATTTTTCAATAATTGATTGAATTTTTTTTTTTAATTTAAAAAATTTTAAGAAAATTTTAAAAAATTGAAAAATTAATCATATCATATTACAAAAGTTGATGGAAAAGTTTTAATTAGAAATTAAAACTTGAACGTTAGAGAACTTAAATGAACGAAAAAAAATTAGAGGATTGAAATAAAATCTGAAAAAACTTAGAAGATCACTTTACATTTTAGCCTAATAATAATCATAAAAACAATTACATTTTAATCTCCTAAGCCCAGTGTAAAAGAAAGATATTGAGTTATTTAACATTTTAATTGAGGAGTCATTATACAAAACAAACAAGAAAACCAAACCACATTATTGTTGTTTTTATTTATTTATTTTAATTGACTTAAATTTTAATAGTTAAAATAAGATTGTGGGTTGTTATATTTTTTGGATCATGCTAATGGGTGCTCTTAAGATAGTGGTTAACAATTTATTTTAGAAAAGTTTTGACACTACTTATATAAGAAATAAATAAAATATTGTCAAAATATTTTTTTTTTCTTTTTTTATAATTTTTTTAAAAATAAATCATTAACCAGGCTAGCATTCCCTTTATTTTTTATTTTATAAACAAGTGAATTCCTTGGAACCTGCTGGGTTCAGGAATGAAGTACAGGACATATTCAGCAAAAAAAAAAAAAAAAAAAGTACAGGACATGACAAATTTGTTCGGAATTTATTCTTCCTGGGTCTTCGCCGCCTTTGATTCACTTGGGCCTCACGACAGTACTCCCACAGTCCCGCTGGCAAAATGCATTTTGCCGAGGTTTTGCATGAGCCATCCATTAGGAATGTTTTTGTGATCCTAAAGATAAAAAAGGAAAAAAGAAAAGATAAAGGGCATTGAGAGGTATATTCCTAATCACCCTTATACCCATCAAATCCAAAAAAAACTGGCTCTGGCCAGAACCATAGGAATACTCTTAAGATACGTCTCCACTTTCTTTTTGGAAGGATAATATTTCTTTCTAAATACTTTTCAAATTCTTTCTGTGGGGACTCCAAATATATTGGACCCGGAGAAAAGACGGGTTTCTGGCACAACGAGCCCAACAATAAATTTTTAGAGCGTGGGTGTAAGAACTAGTTCTATTACATAGGGAAAGTCATAGTTACAGTATAATAAAGGATGCTTCAAGCTAGTTCCAGGGTAACAACTTTCCTCGGCTAATTTTTAGAGGGTATCTCCTTCAGTTTTCTCTCTCTTTTCTCCCCTTTCCTTCCAGAAATCTCCCAAAAAGTCCCCCTCAATGTCACCTGCTTTCATGTTATATATTGCATTTCTTTCACATTCCCACCGTACACGTGTAATTTCTATCCCGAGGATGACTTTCTGTCCCATCCAATATCTCCCGGAACTTTTGCTTAGTGACCATAAAGCTGCTTGGTTACTGTTCAGGTATCACCTCCACATTAATGCGGCCAGGGAGTTAGCTGGACAGCATTTAATGTGGAGGTAGCAGCTTTATGGGATATTTGCTATCTTCCCCGGTTCTCCCTGAAGTCTGTGCTCTCCTTCTCGTTCTAATAAGACTTTGTAGAATATCTTGGATAAAGAGATAGTTATACCTACCTCGGACCATGATGTCCGAGGTGAGTTCTATCCTCGGCCACATTTTATGCTTGGTATATATAGTTTCTATTAAACCACATCTCTGTAACCATCCTCGGACAAGCAGATGTCATCGGATTGGGCCTTTGGGCCCCAAGCCCATTTCCCCAAATTTCCACATCTTTTTAGATGACGGGCCCCACAATAGCCCCTCAAAATCTCGCTTTTTGCTACCTCGAAAAAAAGGGAGATTTTGATATCCCCTCATCTCATTCTTTACGGGTTTCCTCAGCCTTCAGAGTGTCTTTCTATCTGCCCAAGGCACGTATCTGACGTTTCAGCGTCAGGGGCAGGCTCTCATTAAATGACGACGGCTCCCCTGTCCCCCACGTTCAACGGCAAGATGTGAATCCAACGGTGGGGGATTTTCAGCATTTATGGGCGGGATTTTTCCTGCTTACGATTTCTGCGCCACTCTAAAGAGCTTTTCAAATCAACTTTCTTTTCAGTTACAAAAATCGCACTGTCTCAGCGCATATTCATTGAACCTATCTCTCTTTCTCATTACTCCATGCTCTCATAAATACTAAGAGTTTGTCCAAGGAGCTTATTTTCAAAGCCTGTAAGTTTCTTTAACCCACTTTAGTTTTCCATCTTCTTCGTTTGTTTTTCTTCATAACTTTTACAAAATGGGTAGATTCAAACATCTAGTTGATTCCGAGGAGAAAATAGAGGCATTCAGAGCCAAGTATAGGATTCCCCCCACGGTGGGTATGAGATATGCTTCCACCAAAACATGGGTGAATGATAGGAAAACTAGGGAGGTAGTCATCCCGATGATCGCTTTTATAGAAGGGGGGATGACTATCCCTATGGGTAATCTTACCAGGAGTTACCTTAGGTTTTTTAGGTTATCCCCCACTCAGTGTGCCCCGAATATGTTCAGAGTGCTTGGGAGTATAGAAGTCCTAAATGCCAAGCTGAACCTAGGTCTGACCCATCACGATGTGAATTGGGTGTACAATCTCAATCATTTGAAGGGTCAGGGGTACTATCTGAAATCTAGGTTCCCTGAAGTAAGGTTGATTCAATGTCTCCCCTTATCGAATAAGGGCTTAAAAGACGATTTTCTTATTTTTTCTGGGGAATGGCATGATGGTTTGCACTGCCCGACTAGAGAGGGAACACCAGGTGGGATTTTTGGGCTATGAGCCTCTATATTCTGAATTGTGTTCTTCAATTTGTGTTACTTTTGTTTCTAACAAAGCGTTTCTTTTACTGTGATGATTTCGCAGATAAGCGTGCCACCAAACCTCACCTCAGACTGGTTAACAGGGAAAGTTTAGATAGGATCCTGAGGTCCGAGGTATACGTAAACCCATCGGATGGACAACTGAGAGTGGCCCACATAATCCTTCGGTACAAGCCAATTTCCAAGTCGTTTCAGGTTCCCAAGTGCGTGATAAAGGCAAAAGATCCTCGGCTTCACCGTATCAGCGTAGCCTTCGAAGGGTTCATTGTTCCCCAGGGTGTTCTAATTCCTGAGGGAACTCCTTTCACTCAGCTGTTACCTGAGGCTACCCTTGCTGTAGGAGCCTCGTCGTCACATTCTACTCCTCGTGAAGTGAAAGAGGAGGGAGAGGAAGAAAGGGAGGAGGCAGAAGAAGAAGAACGTCCTTCAGGAGGAGTTGTAGAGATATTAGATTCGGCAAACGAATTTGAAATTTTCAACCAACCTCAATCATCCGAGGTGAACCCTAAAGACATGGGCATTTAAAGGAGAAGCCAAAGGAGTTTGAAGGACGTGATCGAGGGCCAACCTGGGAGGGGAGTGCCAGAGAAGTCAACTCAATCCAGTCTCCCCCCACCTCCTCCTTCCCAGCCATCTCAACCACATGGGACCGAACCTAGTGACCCAAAGAGGAAGAGAGAGCCCAAAGATAAAGGAGTGGTGGAGGATGAGAGATCTCGGCCGACCCACGAGGCTGAGGACCAACGAGCTGCGAAGAAGCAAAAAGTTACCCATGGGTCTCAACGTGCGACGGACAAAGCCACCACCCAGTCCTCGGAACCTGAGGCCTGGCTCCCTGCTCCCATGCTCGGTGGTGATCATCTGAGGGAGGATACCTCGATTAGGGACTTTAATGGAGGGATTGGGTGCCAAGTCGCTTCAGTTTTAGAGGAAACTCTCCTCCTCCCCAAGGATATGGCCGAACTGAGGAAACTGAAGAGGAATGAAATTTTTCAGAACGCAAAAAGATACCTTGGCATGGTAAGATGTCTTCACTACTTTATTACTACTATTTTTCCCTTACACCTAAACTTTAAGTATTGTACTTCTAATTCTTTTCCTCTTAGGCTGTCCAAGCCACTTTCAGGCTGGAGGAAATAACCAATTCTTGCTACCAGCAAATTGATGATGAGAAGAAAAAGAGGACCACAGCTGTGCACACACTCACCGTGGCTGAACAAACTAACGTGCAGCTGAGTTTTTAGCCGAAGAAGAACATGCTTGGAAAAACGCTGATTCAGCTCTGGAGGGCGCCCAAAAGCAGGCCGAGGACCAGAGAAAACTCCTGCATGATGCTAATGCCCAGCTGGCCGCCTCCAAAGAACAAGTACTATCTTTGCAGAAGCAACTGGAGGAAGCCCAGAGACTTAGAGATCACGCAGAACAAGCTAAGGCCAAGGCTGAAAAAGCAAAAGCTGAGGTTGAAAAGGAAAAAGACGCAGCTGAGCAACGTGGCTATGATGTTGGCGTTGCTGAGACTGAAGAAAATTTTCGAGCTGAAGTTCCTGTCGTTTGCCGAGCATACTGTGCTCTGACTTGGGGAGAAGCTCTCAAACGGGTTGGGGTAGAGGCTTCATCCGAGCTTAGAAGGCCTGAAAACATTTACTTTCCCCCAGTTATCCGAGCCCTAGGTCCTCCTGCTCAACCAGAAGAGGCAACCTCCACAGTCACTGAGTCAGCCAAGGAAGCTCATACTCAGGTTCCTCCCTCTCTCAGTCAGTAAAAGCAAGCTGAAGCGCTTGAAGTCGCCAAGGGCGTTTCCTCGGATAAAGACTCAGAAGGGCTTAAGGACAGAGCGGCTTCACAAAGGTTTGAGCAAGCCCTAGCCTCAACCACCTTACCTGCTGGGGAAGACCCAAAGGCAAAGGAAAAAGAGTTCCTCCCGTGGCCATTGGCAAAACCTCCCAGCCCAAGCTCCATATCAAGTTGAACAAGTAGCTGATATAGTCAATTTTTCTTTTATTTGCTCTTCTCTTTTCTTTTTCTTTAAAAAAAAAAAAAAAACTGGTTAAGGACATTTCTACTTTTATTAAACATTTCCCTTTCCGAATTTGCATGAGATGTTGTGGTTTGACATATCACCTGACTAATTTCTCGTGCGAATGCTTTTATATTTATATGATCCTTGTTTATAGAGGAATGAAATCTGGCACTATAATGGAAGATTTAATGTTAAATAGGCTAATTAGGAATCAAAACGAACTATAGCAGTGAACTTGCCTTAGATAGCTTGTTTTAAATTTATTAAGAAGTGTCTGAACTTGAGATAGCGTTCCACGCGTTTAGCCTTGGGAGGCACTCAGCGTTTTACAATGCTTTAAGTGATGCTCATGGAGTTTGCTTTGACGCATAAGTTTAGTTGCACAGACCTCACCTAAGAAACACTGATTACCACTAAATTTGTTGTACAAACAATTTATCACATCTTAGTCCTTGTATAACATTTCAATTGAAATCCTAGGGCATTAATTTCTACTAAGTTGTGGTCCGAGGACCTGACATGACTTAGTTTCTGTTTAATACTTCAATAGATTTCATAGTGTATTAATTTCCATTAAGTTGTGGTCCGAGGACCTGACATGACTTAGTTTCTGTTTAATACTTCAATAGATTTCATAGTGTATTAATTTCCACTAAGTTGTGGTCTGAGGACCTGACATGACTTAGTTTCTGTTTAATACTTCAATAGATTTCATAGTGTATTAATTTCCACTAAGTTGTGGTCTGAGGACCTGACATGACTTAGTTTCTGTTTAATACTTCAATAGATTTCATAGTGTATTAATTTCCACTAAGTTGTGGTCCGAGGACCTGACATGACTTAATTTCTGTTTAATACTTCAATAGATTTCATAGTGTACTAATTTCCACTAAGTTGTGGTCCGAGGACCTGACATGACTTAGTTTCTGTTTAATACTTCAATAGATTTCATAGTGTATTAATTTCCACTAAGTTGTGGTCCGAGGACCTGACATGACTTAGTTTCTGTTTAATACTTCAATAGATTTCATAGTGTATTAATTTCCACTAAGTTGTGGTCCCAGGACCTGACATTACTTAGTTTCTGTTTAATACTTCAATAGATTTCATAGTGTATTAATTTCCACTAAGTTGTGGTCCCAGGACCTGACATTACTTAGTTTCTGTTTAATACTTCAATAGATTTCATAGTGTACTAATTTCCACTAAGTTGTGGTCCGAGGACCTGACATGACTTAGTTTCTGTTTAATACTTCAATAGATTTCATAGTGTATTAATTTCCACTAAGTTGTGGTCCGAGGACCTGACATGACTTAGTTTCTGTTTAATACTTCAATAGATTTCATAGTGTACTAATTTCCACTAAGTTGTGGTTCGAGGACCTGACATGACTTAGTTTCTGTTTAATACTTCAATAGATTTCATAGTGCATTAATTTCCACTAAGTTGTGGTCCGAGGACCTGACATGACTTAGTTTCTGTTTAATACTTCAATAGATTTCATAGTGCATTAATTTCCACTAAGTTATGGTCCGAGGACCTGACATGACTTAGTTTCTGTTTAATACTTCAATAGATTTCATAGTGTATTAATTTCCACTAAGTTGTGGTCCGAGGACTTAACATGACTTAGTTTCTGTTTAATACTTCAATAGATTTCATAGTACATTAATTTTCACTAAGTTGTGGTCCGAGAACCTGACATGACTTAGTTTCTGTTTGATACTTCAATAGATTTCATAGTGCATTAATTTCCACTAAGTTGTGGTCCGAGGACCTGACATGACTTAGTTTTTGTTTAATACTTCAATAGATTTCATAGTGTATTAATTTCCACTAAGTTGTGGTCCGAGGACCTGACATGACTTAGTTTCTGTTTAATACTTCAATAGATTTCATGCGGAGGTAGGACAAATTTTAGAAGGAAGTAAAACAGAACTTGTTAATAATAATACCTCTTTAGGTTGCTTACATTCCAGGGATGAAGTATAGTCTTTTCATCTAGATCTTCTAAGTAGTAAGCCCCTACCCTGCTACAGAGGTAATACGATATGGCCCTTCCCAATTAGGCCCTAACTTTCCCCAGTTTGGATTTTTGGTAGTTCCCAAGACTTTTCTCAACACCAAATCTCCCGGAGCTAACGGTCTCAACCTAACATTTGCATCATAACCTTGCTTTAGCTTTTGCTGATAGTAAGCCAATTGAACCATTGCATTCTCTCGTCGCTCGTCTATCAAATCCAAACTCTTCTTCAATAGTTCATCATTCCCGTCCAAGGTGAAAGCACTAGTCCTTTGTGTTGGAAAACCCGTTTCAAGAGGAATCACAGCTTCGGCCCCATACGTCATTGAGAATAGGGTTTCCCCTGTTGACCGCTGAGGTGTTGTTCGATAAGTCTAGAGGACATGTGGCAACTCCTCCACCCATCTGCCTTTTGCGTCATCTAACCTCTTCTTAAGCCCCCCTACTATGACTTTATTGACAGCTTCGGCCTGTCCATTCCCCTGTGGATAGGCCGGAGTGGAATATCTGTTCTTTATACCCAGATCGAAACAGTAACTTCTGAAAGCCTTGCTGTCAAATTGTAGACCATTATCCAAGATAAGAGCCTGAGGAACCCCGAAACGAGTGACGATGTTCTTCCAAACAAACCTTTTGACATCCACGTCCCTGATATTAGCCAGGGGCTCAGCTTCCACCCACTTTGTAAAATAATCTGTACCAACTAGGAAATATTTCTTATTTCCCACAGCTTTAGGGAAAGGGCCAACGATATCTAAGCCCCACTGAGCAAAAGGCCAAGGACTTGAAAAAGGGTTAAGAACTCCCCCCAGTTAATGGATGTTCAGTGCAAACCTCTGGCACTGATCACACTTTCTGACATACTCTTGCGCTTCTTTTTGCATGCCTGGCCACCAATACCCTTGAGCAATTGCCCGGTGGGATAAAGACCTCCCACCAGTGTGGCTCCCACAGATCCCTTCATGTAACTCTTCTAGAAGTGCTTCTGATGTCTCGGGATGTACACAAAGCAGATATGGCCCTGAATAAAAGCGTTTGTATAATTTTTTGTCTTCGGACAACCAAAACCGAGGAGCTTTTCTTCGTATCTTTTCAGCTTCTGATTTGTCCTCGGGTAATATATCCTTCTCGAGGAACAACAGTATAGGATCCATCCAACATCGGGCCGAGCTGATCTGACTGACTTGCAGCAAGTCTCCTGTCACTGGGGTTGGTGCGTTTAAGTCTTCAACCATTATCATGCGGGGTAAGTTCTGCGCCGAAGAAGTAGCGAGAGTAGCCAATGAATCCGCATGGGCGTTCCCACTTTTAGGGACGTGGGACAATTCAAACAACTCAAAATCCGCTTGCATACACCTAACCCGGCTCAAGTAACCCTGTATTCTGGGGTCACGAGCTTCCAACTCTCCCTTGACCTGACCAACGACAAGTCTTGAATCCAAGAACATCTCCACTACCTTTCCACCCAACTTCTTAACCATCATCATTCCCATTAATATAGCCTCATATTCTGCCTCGTTGTTGGTAGCTGAGAATCCCAGCCTCAAAAACTTCTCAATAATCACCTCTTTAGGAGATATTAGTACTAGCCCCACTCCTGAACCCCTTAGATTTGCTGCACCATCCACATACACTTTCTAGGGTAAGGCAGGTTGCGCCGAGATGAGGCCAACTGATTTTTCATCCATGCCACGCGGGCTTGTCTCTATTTCTTTAGGGCCTTCAGCAAATTCAGCCACCAGATCGGCGAGAACCTGGCCCTTTACAGAGGTACGGGGCATATACTTAATATCAAAAGTCCCTAGAACCGTGCCCCACTTGGCAATCCTGCCAGTGTAGTCTGCACTCCGAAGTACTGCTTTGAGTGGGTACTGAGTCAAGACCACCACCGTATGTGCTTGAAAGTAATGGGGAAGTTTCCTTGTGGCATGCACCACTGCCAAAATGGTCTTTTCCAAAGGCAGATAACGTACCTCGGCTTCGTGAAGAGACTTGCTCACATAATAAACTGGTCGTTGTACGCCGTTATCTACTCGTATCAGAACGAAACTGATCGCATAAGTGGTTATCGCCAAGTAGGAGAAAAGAACCTCATCCACCTCAGGACTAGACATAATGGATGGTCGAGAGAAATACTCTTTAAGCTGCTGGAATGCCAGAGCGCACTCCTCTGTCCATTCGAATCCCTTCCACTTGTGGAGTAGCAGGAAAAAAGGCCTGCACCTATCCGCCGACCTGGATATAAATCTGTTCAGTGCAACGGTCATCCCAGTCAACCTTTGGACATCTTTAGGATTCCGAGGTGGTTGCAAACTGCTTATGGCTTTAATTTGATCAGGATTCACCTCAATCCCTCGGTGAGTAACCATATAGCCCAAAAACTTCCCTGAACCAACCCCAAAGGAGCACTTGGACGCGTTCAGTCGCAATTTGTGCTTCCTCAAAGTCTCAAAAGTGTTGGTGAGGTCTGTCATATGCTCGGCCACTACCTTACTTTTCACAACCATATCATCAATATAGACCTCAATGTTCTTGCCCAACTGTGGCTCAAACATTTTCGTCATCATCGGCTGGTAAGTAGACCCCGCGTTCTTCAAGCCAAAGGGCATTACCTTGTAGTGATAATTTCCAGTGGGAGTGAGAAAAGCAGTCTTCTCCTGGTCCTCCAATGCCAATGAGATCTGATGATAGCCCTGAAAGGCATCCAGGAAGCTCATCCGAGGATGGCTTACTGTCGCATCCACCAACTGGTCTATACGGGGCATGGGAAAAGGATCTTTCGGACAAGCTCTATTGAGATCCGTGAAATCAACACATACACGCCACTTTCCATTTTTCTTTTTCACCACGACTGTATTGGCCAACCACTGAGGGTAAAACACCTCCTTGATAGCCCCTGCTTCCTTGAGCTTAGTCACCTCATCTTTTATAGCCTCGGCATGTGCCCGGGACGGACGCCGAGGTAGCTGCTTCTTTGGTACAACGAAAGGATTAACATTCAAGTGATGACAAATGAACTCCGGATCCACCCCCGGGGCTTCGTAGGCATCCCACGCTAACACATCAACGTTCCTCCTGAGGACCTCAACTAATTGCTCCTTCTCCAACAGAGGCAACTGTGCTCCAACCTGAAATTACTTTTCTGGATCATCACCAACATTCACCCTCTCCAAATTCTCACACTCCGTCCCTTCAGTTGATGTGTCGAAATGGGCTTCCTGAGTCATTAATTGCTATAAGACCTCCTCGGCTGCATCCGAAGTATCCGTTTCGGGCCGATGTTGGATAGCCATTATCAAGCACTGCCTAGCCATGGCCTGATTTCCCAAAATTTCTGAGACTTGGCCTTCTGAGGGATACTTCACCTTCTGATGGAGAGTGGAAGATACGGCCCCTAGGGCATGCAACCAGGGTCTTCCCAGAATAGCCGTATATGGAGAAAAAACATCCATCACAATAAAGTCCACCTCCACCACCTCTGAGCCAGCCTGCACGGGTAGTCTAATCATTCCCACCGGAACGACCGACCTGCCCTCGAAACCCACCAGCGGGGAGCTGTAAGCCGTCAGCTCCTCGGGTTTAAAATTCAGCCCCCTAAACAGGTCAGGATACATAACCTCAGCCGCACTCCCCTCATCAACCATCACCCTTCTCACATCATACCCCCCAATCCTTATCGTAACCACCAAAGCGTCATCATGTGGTTGTATGGTTCCTCTCTTATCTTCCTCTGAAAAACCTAACACCAGGGAGGTGCTCAATCTGGCTCTCTTCAACCTTGAACTGGAGCCTTCATCCAAGCACTGGGACATAGACATTACCCTGGAAGGGTAAGACCCAGTTCTCCCAAGGGCAGCAAATATAACGTTTATCCTGCCTAAAGGGGGTGCTGAAGAAGCGTTCCCCCGGGACGTTGAATCTCTCTGGCCTCCTCGGCCGTTGGAGTGATGTAGAAGCTGAGTCAACTTCCCTTCTCGGACCAGCTGTTCCAAGTGATCCCACATGTTTTTGCAATCTTCAGTAGTATGTCCATGGTCTTGGTGATACTGGCAGTAAAGGTTTCGGTTGCGTTTCGCTGGATCCCCTGCCATCCTATAGGGCCATCTGAAGAATGGATCGTCTTTTATCTTCTCAAGAACTCGCTGCACTGGTTCTCGGAACATGGCATTAACCGCCTGGGAGTTGGCAGATCCTGATTGCCCCCCAAAATCTCTCCGAGGTCGATTATTATTATACCTGTCCGGCCTGAAGTCCCTCCTTTCCTGGGGGGCTGCCCTTGACTTTCCTCTACCTTGTATCTGATCCTTCTCTACTCTTCTATACTTATCTATCCGATCCATAAGCTGACGTACGCTAGTAACAGGTTTACCAGTCAAAGATTTTCTCAGTCCATGCTCAGTTGGAAGGCCTTCCTTAAAGGTATTAATGGCCACGTCGTCATGTACTCCGTCTACTTCATTGAACATTTCACAATATCTATCGGAATAGGCCTTAAGGGTTTCTCCATCTCGCATAGACAAGGATAATAACGATCCCAAGGGCTGAACAACCCTCCTGCAGGTGATAAAACGGGCGCCAAAGGCTTGAGTGAGTTTCTCAAAGGAATCGATGGTATTCGCCTTCAGACCGTCAAACCATCTCATTGCCACTGGACCCAAGCTGGATGGAAAAACCTTGCACATCAAGGCTTCATCCCTAGAATAAACAGCCATTCTTTGACTAAAATGGCTAACATGTTCCACTGGATCTGTCCGGCCATTGTAAATGGTGAACGCAGGTTGGTTGAACCGCCGAGGAAGACTCGCATCTTCAATGCGTCGCGTGAAGGGCGATTTAGAAACTTGACTCAAGGCTTTATTCAGAGCGTCATTCCCTAAGCCCTGGTGAGGTGGACTTTTATATCTTCGCTGACGGTGATAATCTTCATCATACGAGAAAGTTTCGCTGGGTGGAGTTCTTGACCTTTGCCGGTAATTGGTATCATATGACTCCTCCGAGGATTGCCCAGATTGGTGGACCACACGCTTCCTCCGCTCATGTCGTAGCTCCCTCTTTAGTTTGTTAATCTCACGCTGCATGTCCTTGTCATTCTTTACGTGGGAAATATGGCTTTTACCACGAGACTGATTTCTATTTGTGTGAGTGGTTCAAACACTTCCCTCACGATCCCCCCTATACTCGTGGACTACCAACGGATTACTGTGCTGAGAATCGCCAGATTCTGCTTGGTATGGATTAGCGTCCACCTGTTGTGGGCCAATCACTAGTTGCTGCGGTGCTCCTTCCATCACAAACACTGCACTTGCCCTTCCTTGCGAATAGATCAAGTTCTTCCCACAAACAGCGCCAATTGTGGGGACTCTAAATATATTGGACCCAGAGAAAAGACGGGTTTCTGGCCCAACGAGCCCAATAATAAATTTTTAGATCGTGGGTGTAAGAACTAGTTCTATTACATAGGAAAAGTCATAGTTACAGTATAATAAAAGATGCTTCAAGCTAGTTCCAGGGTAACAACTCTCCTCGGCTAATTTTTAGAGGATATCTCCTTCAGTTTTCTCTCTCTTTTCTCCCCTTTCCTTCCAGAAATCTCCCAAAAAGTCCCCCTCAATGTCACCTGCTTTCATGTTATATATTGCCTTTCTTTCACATTCCCACCGTACACGTGTAATTTCTATCCTGAGGATGACTTTCTGTCCCATCCAACATCTCCCGGAACTTTTGCTTAGTGACCATAAAGCTGCTTGGTTACTGTTCAGGTATCACCTCCACATTAATGCGGCCAGGGAGTTAGCTGGACAGCATTTAATGTGGAGATAGCAGCTTTATGGGATATTTGCTATCTTCCCTGGTTCTCCCTGAAGTCTGTGTTCTCCTTCTCGTTCTAATAAGACTTTGTGGAATATCTTGGATAAAGAGATAGTTATACCTACCTCGGACCATGGTGTCCGAGGTGAGTTCTATCCTCGGCCACATTTTATGCTTGGTATATATGGTTTCTATTAAACCACATCTCTGTAACCATTCTCAGACAAGCAGATGTCATCGGATTGGGCCTTTGGGCCCCAAGCCCATTTCCCCAAATTCCCACATCTTTTTAGGTGACGGGTCCCACACTTTCTATATCTTTTTTTTAGATATGAATTTTAAAAATTTAATTGTTGGATTTCATGTAATTTATGTTCTTAACATGCATGTCAAATTTAATTTATATTGAATTTTATTTACTATTCAATCAATAAACTTAATTTTTTTTTTATGTATAATTTTAGATTACAAAAATTTGAAGTTTAAAACATTTGATTAATGACATAGCTAATGATTTTTTATCTTTTTAGAATTTGGCAAGCATTAATAATTTTATAAGAAAATGCAATTCAATGGTTCGATTTCCAAAATTCACCTTCAATAAAAAAAATATTGACAAAATTTAAAGTATTTCTCTCTAAACTATTTTGTAAAAAAAAAAAAAAAAAAACTTTTTAAGTCTTATGGAAGGATAGCTCTAAGTTCAATTTTTTTATCAATCGCCATATCTCATATTCTCAGTACTGTACTAGCTAGGCAATTCACAAACATGGTACTGTACAAAACAAGCAAATTTGGACTTTCAATGGTGGCAACTGCGGAATCTGCTATTGGGTTAGCCATTTTTGTTGTTACTTTCCGAGTCCGAGGGACTATTGCTGTAGAATCCATTAATAGCAAATGACTGACCCATCATATCATCCGAAGAAACGGAAAATACCAAAAAGTTTGAATTCACAGCTAATAACATTGATTCAATTGGCATTGACATAATAAGAATATTTCGTCTATTAAGGAGGATTCCCCAAATACCTAAAATAGAGAGGATCATAGAAAATGTGAAATATTTGATAGAATCCGTTTCAGGAAAGTAAAATGTAAGAGAAATTCAAATGTTATAACTCTAGTACGTTAGGAACGTTATGTCATTATCCAGAATTAACAAGATAATCCTAACGAGATTTCTTTAGGAGGACACGAATACTATCATATATTAGATTGTTTTTATATTCATCAATGAGATCGAAACTCTTCTTAAAGGATTTGTATGTTTTCTGCAACTGCGGCAAATTTATATTATCAAACTTTTCACATAAGTCGTACCCGTCTTCCAGAACAGAATTAACTAGATTATTAGTAAAAGTATTTGTTCTAATTTCAAGATTAGCTTTTGTAAATTCTGTGATCAGATCTCCTTTGTATTTTTCAATATATTCTGTTACTTTTTCTATGCCAAAAAGTCCTATTTTTTTCAATAGTCTTATCCTTCTACTCTTTTTCTTTATTCTTATTATTATTGGAAGAAGATGAGGAAGCATTCTGAGATCCTGTCGGCCTATTCATCAAGTGAAGAAGCCATTTCTTTCTATTGAAAGTAGTTCCATGAACAATCCATTAATAGCAAACTTTTATAAATCTCCTTATATCGATGTTATAGGTGCTCACTTCTCAGTTCTTTTTTTTTTTTTTTCCTTTCAAAGCTATTTTCTCATTCAACAAAACACACATTGGATATAAACACAACCTTTTTTGATTAAACAAAAAATGTTTAGGCGAAACAACAAAACTGTAGCCAACATTGTAAAGGTGGCGGTGATTCTTGCGTTGCTGGTTTTTAACAGCAAGCCTTTTGAAGCTGCAAGGCCTTTGGATAACATGAAGTCGAAACCTGATCAGTCACTCAATGTGTCAGTTTCACAAGTTCGAGCACCAGTTCCACCATCAGCGCCTAATCCATCCACCTACATTCCTGGGCCCAATGATGAAGGTTGCTCGTAAATAATTAAACATAACGAAGCTTTAGCTTTGGTCGATATCGTATGTATATATATGAACATATGGGGGTTGTTTGTCATGTTCAAGGTTTGTTTTATGTTGTAGTTGCATACTAGATTTGGAAACAATTATAGCAAATGAAAAAGAAAAAGAAAAAGAAAAAGAGAGAGACTCTTTAGAATAAAAAGCTTATGCATATAATTTGAGGCTTTGGTGTTACAAGTTTTTGGTTTGTTTCTTTATCATTACATCAGCTATCTTCTTTTTCTTTTTCATTTTATTTTATTTTTTATTTTTTGGTAAACTCAGCTATCTTCTCTTCTCTGTTTACCTATATTAGAAAGTACTATTATAATGAGTTCAAGTTAACTCAATTGTTAAAATTTTTTATGATTGTATAAGAATTTGGATTGTCTATACCAAAAATTGATTAATGTTTTGGTCTATTGATAAAAAGCAAGGTGGTTCTTCAGTAAGCCCAATGAGAAGAAAAAATTCCTTGTCAAAAGGCCCAAAACTGAGAGAAATATCAGCCTACAGAGAGTCGCATAGAGTAGGTTCGTTTCCACTTTTCAAGCTTTTGGTCTGTTCAAGGTTAGCTCTTCCTCTCTGATTTCTTTCTTTTATTTTCAATATTCTTTTCAAAATTAGTTTATTGAAAGTTTGGATTTGAGTTTGATTATTATTATTTTTTTAAGGGCGGTTTGTTAACGGGGAATGTTTTTGTTTGATTATTTCGTTAGAAATTTGAAGGATTTCATTATGAAAAAAGAACTAGGCCTGTATCTAGACAACGATTTTTTTTTTTTTTTGGGGTGATGTTTGGTTGGCAAGAAAATTAGGGTAGATGTGGAATCTCTGCAACCAAGATCACTAGATACAAGGCCTGATTCCCTTCCTTCTTCTAAATTCTCTAGATCATAAATATTTTCCAAAAAAAGGTCATTTTAAAAATAAAAAAAAAATTTAAAAAACCATCTCATTTTCTGGAGTTTTGTATTTGTCTTAAAAATGGGCTAAAAACGTTTTTTTTTTTTTTTTTTGGATGCTTGGAGTACAGCAGTCTTTTACTCTCTCCTTGTTTTTCTTTCAAAACGTGTGCGCACATACATACAAAAAAACACCCAACACTATGTTTATGTTAGTATTAGAGCATCCATAGCAGTGGAGCTAAATATTTAGCTATTTAGCTCCACCAAAAGTTACTTTATCTATTTTACCTACACACATGCTGCAGCAGTGGATCTATTTTAGCTTTCAACATAATAAAATAATATAAACATTACAATAAAATATTATAACCACTACAATAAAATAATATATCCCACTACCCAAAAAAACATCCACAGCACCAACCACAACCACCTCTACCATTAGCCACAAACCCAAATCTCCAATCTTTTTCCTCAGCCATAGCCACAACCACAGCCAACACCACCACCACCAGTCCACAGCAAAAAAAAAAAAAAAAAAACCCACCATGAGCAAGCACTCTGATCACGTCGGCGAGCTGGGTCGGCAGAAGGGGTGGGTCGGCGATCCACAAGCAAGCACTCCAATCGGCAGCGTGGGTCTGAGGCTGATTAACGGTGTGGGAGACTAGAGTTGAGAGAGTAAGAGACCGGAGTGAGAGAGTGAGAGGCCAGAGTGAGAGACTGGAGTGAGGCTGATCGGTAGCTTGGGAGATCGGAGTTGAGAGAGTGAGAAAGTGAGAGGCCGCAGTGAGAGAGTGAGCTTGAGAGAGATGTTCAAAGATGAGATAAGAGTTAATGAGAGAGAGAGAGGCAGGTGTATTATTTTAATCACCGGTTGATTAAAATAATATTATTATTTTAAGCTCTAATGAACAATACACATCTATTTTTAGATGTGTGCTGTAGCAGTGGAACTAAAAAAAAATAGATTTAGCTCCACTGCTGGAGCATGTTTTTTGTGACTGGGGAGCTAAAATATACCAATATACCTATATAGTACCACTGTTGTGAATGCTCTTACTTTATTTGGGTTATAAATTTAAGGTATTAAATCGTTCACAGGCAGTTGAGGGGAATGTAATATAAAAGTGACTCTTTAGTTTTGTCAGTCCCTCCCTTTTTTTTTTCTTGGTGAAAACACTATTTCTACTGCACTGCCAAAATATAGGGATCAACTTTCTTTAAAAAAAAAAAAAAAAAAAGGTAGAGATCAAAATAGTGTTTTTGTTTTTGTTTTTGTTTTTAAGGGTCAGTGTTTTGATGTTATTAATTTACTGGATCAGAATAGTGTTTTTGCTTCTTCTTTTTTTTGTTTTTTTTTGTTTTTAAGGGGCTGTGTTTTGATGTTATCAATTTACTGGATTGACTTATGGTATTAACGTGGTTGTTAGGATCTCGATCCGGCTACATCACCAAATCAATGGAGTGTCCGTTTCTTTTTGGGAAGGAAAGTGAGGGGGTTGGCTAATTCTTTCTCAAGGCCTTTTTGGGCAATCTTATCTGTGGGCTTCAAAGCTGCCTAATGTGATTAGTTTGAGAAACTCAACTTTCATTTTTCAGGCAATTTATGGGCTAGGTCCATTCAATGTGCTATTTATCCCAACAAATCCAACTTAAAGTTTTGTTCTCCAACCTTGGCCCGCGAAAACCCTAAGGTGCTCTTGGTTTGATTACGATGAACTTCAGCTGAATCTGTTGCATTTTGCTGAACGCTAAAAATATTCCAACTAAGCTAAAACAAAGCCCCTTTCAGTTGCTTGGATGGTCGGTTATATGGGCTTTACATGTAGACAATGGTTCATGTAGTTTAAAAGGTTCAAGTTCCTGACATGACTTCTCGGAATTTAACACTACAATAAAAACTGCTTAAGAACAAATGTGTTACTTCCATGGTATTATTCTCGTCACGTGTAATTGATTAAGAACCCTAAGATGCCTAGACAGTGGGTTTATTTTATTTTATATTTAATTAAAGATGTTTATGAATTCTCCTATATAGCACAACCGATGTTTACCATTTATGCTGCAGTCTTAGTTCTTACAAATCACAGGATGAAAAGATCTAGATAGTGTTCGGGGCTAAATCTTTACAGTCAGCACACTAGGACAGCCAAATTAAATTAAATTTTCGTATTTGGGCTCATAAATTTGTTAAAGGCCCAATTACTCATAAGCCATAGCTAGACTAAATGGTTTCACAAAATGATGAAATATAGGGTGACGGGTATAATTAATTGATCTAAAGTCTGAAACTACATAAATACATGAACAGGTGGCCAGATCAGGACCACTCACTGGACAAAGCATGAGACAAGATTAGGGTTGTAAATGACCCAAGTTTTATCGAGTATTGAAAGTTCAAGTTCAATTTGACAATAAATGTAAAATGTTCAAGCTTAACTTAAACTTGAATTAAGTCTAAAAATAACGTTTAAACTTATGCTCATTAAAAGGTTCAAAAGCTTAAGCTTGACTAGTTGTTGGGTAGTGATTAACTAGCTATCCCTATGTTGTTTGTTTAGAATTAATGCTTTCCTAGCTAAATTACGGGCAATTTTTAACATATCATTTTTAATGTAAATTCTTATTCTAAATATTATGATTTAAGGTTAATTTATTTACTACATGTTTTTTCTCTTTTGCATGTCGTTGTGTTCTTCTCACCATTCACCATTTAAATCAGTGCACAAATTAATATATTTATAAATAGAGACAATGCAAGATTCTTTAATAGCTATTTGTATGAATAAGAACTTAAATATGTGATTAAATTTCTTGGAATTATTTAAGTATATACCATCAAGATTACTCATCCTAGTCCAAAAGAAAGACACCAAACATGGGTATAGTAGAGAACATGCAGGTCTTGCAACCAAATGTATGCCAAACTATTTCACTGGGTGCGTAAGTATCTAGCATGACCGGATTTTAGCTCAAGCATTTAGTCAAACACATACTAATTTTAGGTACCCATACCTGTTTAAAGCCCTCTTTTAGTGTCTTGGTTGGTAAAATAGCAATGGTTTTTTTTTTTTTACAGCCCAATACTAATGCTGAGAAATCTTTTACGTGCAAAAAGGTCGGTTCTCTATTCTAATATAGTAATAGTCAATCTGAGAGGCATTCAGTACTTGAAAACCATAACAACAAAAAGACATCCTTTTTTGGGGAAGTACTCTCTCTAACATTGTAAAGGTCGTGATGATTCTGGCACTGTTGCTTTTTAACGACAAAGCTCTTGAAGCTCCAAGGCCGCCTTTGAATGTCATGAAGCCAAAACTTGGAAAAATCAAGTTATCAGTTTCATCAAACGATCGAGCACTGGTGCAATCATCTGCTTCTAATCCATGTACTTGCGTACCTGGACCCAATGGTGGAGATTCAGGTTGCCATAACCCATAAATGAAGAAAACTAATGGCTTGTTTGGAAGTTTAGAGAGGGAGGAGAGTAGTGGGGAGTAGAGTAGAGGAGAATGATTCACCTCCATCTTATTTGGATGTTTTTAAAATTAGTAAGGGGGAAGAGAGTAATTAGCCCTTCCCCTTGTGTAATTTTGTTAATATAATAAGGATAAATTAGGTAATTTACTTGGTCAATAGTTTATGTACTCTACTCCCCCTCCAAATCTCTCCAATTTGGGGGAATTAAAATTGGGGGGCTAGAGGGAGTCCAAACCCCTCTAAACTCCTCCAAACCCCTCCCCCTCCTTCTTTAAAAAACTTCCAAATAAGGTAACTGCATTACTCTCCCTCCCTCTACTCTACTCCCCCTCCTTTTTTAAACATCCAAACATGCCATAAAGCTTCAGGGCTTTAGGCGGGGACGTGCGGTCTTGTGGTACTACTAACCCAGCCAAGGTAATTCTTTTTTTTTTTTTTTACTTCAATTGTATTAATAAAAAGATGGAGGAACATAAGGACAATTTGCGTTACAAGTACGGGTGGCAAATGGCCGGGTTGGGTCATAAATGGATTGGGTGTGTAATTACCCATTTATCTATTTATGACCTGTTTATATATAAATTAATTATCCATTACTAACCCAACTCATTTAATTAGTAACCCACCCATTTAACCCATTATAAAATTCATATTTAGCAATTCAACAAGAAATTCTTTGAAAAATTTTCACACCCATAAGAAAACTAACCTGCAGAATTTTTTTTCTCTAACTTTAATTTTCACACCCATAAGAAAAATTTTCACACCCATAAGAAATTCTCTGAAAAGTTTTCACATCTATAAGAACACTGAAATTAACCATTTGAATCTGAATGAATGGTATATGTGCAAATTTAAAATTCATATTTTTTTTCGGCAAAACTAATTCACCTTTCCTCAAAACATAAGAACACTGAAACTAACCTGCAGATTTTCTTTCTCCAACTTTTCTTGGCAACCAAACAGAAGATAAGTAAAAAAAATATATATTAATTAAATCATGAGAATTGAAGTATCATTCTCAAGTCTTTATCCACCTTGACCTAAAATGTGCAAACTTGCAAATCACATTGATTTTTCAATCCAAAACAAACTTGAAATCTCTGTCACTCTCTCATGGAAATGAAAATTCTGATGCTTTGTTCTCAACTTGCTCAGTTGCTTTGTTCTGGGAATTTACTTTTACATTTTCGTCACTGAAATTCAAAATTCCATCGGAAACTTGCATAACAAAAGAAATCTCCAGAGCATTCAATTTCACCGAGATTTCTCTTCCGCAAGTTTGAACTCGGCTTGTTCTCCGATCCAACGGAGACTCTGCTCGAATTGCATGAAACTTTGCTACCGAAGTAGGAGCAAGAGCTAGAGTCCACCGGAAAAGTAGAGAAACTAGAATTCTTACAAGGAAGAGTTAAATTTAGAGACGAATATAGAATCGGAGAGATCTGTGATGAAAAATGGTATGTTTTCTCCCTTCAAATTGAAACCCTAGAGTCGTACTAGTTGGAACTAAGAAAGACAAACTTTAGATAGAGGAAGAGGGAAAGGTGTTTAGATTTTGTCTAGTTTGGTAGTTGAGAAAATGCCTAGAAAATGGAGGAGAAAATTTTTACATTAGATGGAGGAAGAGGCGGCTGTGATGTTTTATTGTTTGTTAGGGTTTTTGGCTTTTTTTTTTTTTTTTTTAAGTATTAAACTTTAAATTTTAAATGGGTAATTGGATACCCAGTGGTTTAACCATCAAAACCCATTTAATTGAATTATCCATTTGGGTCTTATCCATTTAACCCAAATATTTAATTGAGTTGGGTCAAGACTTATCCAAATTAAGTGGGTTTTGGGTGGGTTCATGGGTTTGGATAAAAATTGCCACCCCTAGTTACAAGCTAACCTTAGAATCCCCCAACTCGCACATATTGAGCTTTATTTCGGGTGTATTGCTAATATTTTTTAGCAATTGCAAACAATAGGTTATTATTTATAGAAATTATTGTAGCAAGTTTGTAGATATTTTTTATTCTTTACACGGGTGTGGGGTTAGAAGTGTATGAGTTGGGGAATAAATTCTGGTGAGTGAATGATGAATATTTTTTTGGTTACAACTTACAAGCTATGTCATTAATTTATTTTTAATGCTTTTTCTTTAAAAAAAAAATTATAAAACAAAGATTAAATATAAGAAACTCAAGGAACCTATGATTTATTTTTTATTTTATTATTATTATTATTATTTTGGCATAAAAGACATGCAGAATTAGGCTTTGTTTGGTTTGATGGAAGAGGAAGGAAAAGAAAGGAAAGGAATGACTTTCCTTTGTTTGTTTAGAAATAAAAAAAGAAGAAGGAAGAATGAGAAAGAAAATGTTTTGGGGAATTCATTATTTTTTCTCTTCAAATTACTCTTATACACTTAAAAGGTCTTGTCTATTTTTTTGAAATGACATTTATATCTTTATTAATTTATAATTTAAAATAATAAAAGTGTAAAATACCTTACATCTTTCCTTTTTCTTCCTTTTTCTATCCAAACAGTCAAACACACGGAGTAACTTTCTTTCCCCACTCTTTTCCCTTTCCCTTCCCTTTTCATTTCTCTTCTCCTCCGTCTCATTCCACTGAATCAAACATAACCAAGTATTGACATGGGTATGACACAAACACGCTGACAATTGGTATAAGATGAGTACAATACTTTAATAAAATATCTGTGTTTCCTAGACCTATATATTATGGGAAAAAAATAAAGTAAGATTTACGTGGTACGTTACAGATTACAGTGCACCCACGGATGGGCAGACAATGAGTCAATGATAATCATTATCCTATTGGAAATAGCTTAACAAAAGAGTTCGGCTAGGTGCCAAAAAGTAGTTCCTATTGTTGCGCATCTCCGTGCGCAGCTATTTCTTACTTTTTTTTTTTTTTTTTTTTTTTTTTTAACTGCTATATTTCTTACTTTTTTTGAAGGGACATTACAAAAGTGATAATTTTTTTTAATAAACTACAGAAGTGATAAATTATAGGGCATCAGTGGTACTATGGTAGCGCATTGCGATGAAACAAACTACAAAGGTGAGTGCTGCTCTGATGTGAAAACAGTTGGGAATGATTAAAAAAATAATAATAATAATTGTTATTTTTGGTAACTTATTTACCTAATGTAAAATAAAAAGGTTAAAAGGTAATTAATTTATAATAAATTCCAACATAAATAATTTGAAATAAAATTAAAATAAAAAGTGTAGATGATGAGTATAGTATAATCAATCGTTCATTATTATAGATAAGGATAACGGTTAATGATGAATAGGATATAAATGTTCATTTGTTACTCCCTCCGTCCCATATTTCTTGTCCTGTTTAAAAAGTCAAATTTTTTAAGGGAACATCATTTATTATCTTGTCTGTCTTTTAAAAATATATAAGTTTCCAAAACTACCCTTAAATAAATTTACCAAAAAATTTTCTTTTCAAATACTCTGTAGTAGTTTTGAAAATAAAATAGGGGTATAATAAGAACATTAATAAATTAATGACTCTTATTTTTAGAAACAGGACAATATTTTGGGACATCCCAAAATGGAATAGAGGACAAGAAATATGAGACGGAGGGAGTATTATGGATAAGGATAACCATTAATGATGAGTAAAGTGTAAAACGTTGTCCAAAGTATCAGACAGCCTTTGAGTATTAAAGACCAATCATAACTTGCCCGTAACCGACGGACCACAATGGTTAGATGAAGGGTCCTTTAGAGATGATTAATTAAAATATTTAACAAGAAGAGGTTTAGAGATGTTATTTCGGTAGTAAAGAAAGGGACACAAATAGCCTCCAACGGCTACACAGAGCCAGATTATATATAGCCATCACCCATAATGAAGAGGGGTATACATTCACAGTTATACTAAATTCTTTAAGTATTCTAAAGCTTTGTCAATTATTTAATTTAAGTATCGAAAGGTCTTTCACAAACACCACTTCTATGTTATTTCTTCATAGTTACATTTTTTTCCAGAAGATCATTACTCTTCCGTTCGCCTGCGACGAAGAATTCAACGGACAAAGGTTTTTTATTTCATATAAGTAGACAAAAACTATGCTTTGTATTGTAACTTAAAAAAAAAAAAAAAAAAAAACTAAAAGTCAACAATCTAATCCCAAACAGATCAACTCTCATGATGGGATTTCTTTTAGCTGGCTTCCTCGCGAAGCGAAGCTAAACCATGTTGGTATGTTTGCTAAGTAAAATGGTCAATAGGGAAATTTTTGTACAATTTGACCACTAAGCTTGTCAGAATTTGTCTCCAAAATGTCTCCTCCAGTTTAGCTGGGCTGACGTGTATATGTGCTGTTATCGTCAATAGAAAGTCGACAAGATCACGCCTTTCACCGCTTGATTTCAGCTAAGTAGAGTAGTTGCTCCAACATTGGTTTGGACTAGCTACTAGGCTACTAGCTAGGTAACCATACTAAAATTTAGTGGACAGAAAAGATTAACTCGATTATTAGTGTGAACACAAAGAATAAAGCCAGAATTGAAGAGTACTGAAGGATCTAATATAAAGCCACAGCCCACAAGGTCTTCGGAAAGGAGCAAGGAACTGGTTGTATTTCAAAAGGCACTAATTACAAAGTTCATATTCCCGAATATGAAGGAGAAAAGTAATTTGGCAAAAAAAAAAAAAAAAAAGTAAAAACATCTTTTTTTTTTAGCTAAATAATAGAAAAAACATCTTATCAAATTGCTGAAAATATGAGACAAAAAATGTTCACTGGTGACCGGCTATTGGAGAAAATGCGACTGGCTACTAGTGTCCTTAATTATTATTATTATTTTTAATTTCGTAGCTCAAACAGTTTATTTCTTAAACTTCTAAACATTTTATATATGAAAAGGTGTCAATTCAACTACAAGAGGCCTTATGATGATACATCTCCTCTTTGCTCCTATCCAATTTGAAGATTTTAGTTTACTCCCAGTATTTTTTTAACAGGAATCTCATTTAGTTTTAATGAGAAACTGTCACATTACCCACTAACTAAATAAAATATGGAGATTAAAACTCATTACTACTTGGTATTGTATATTTAAAACAAAAGGACAATTCTAGTTTAAAAAGTATTGGAGGTAAGCCAAACCTCAATTTGAAAAGCATTGTCTTTAAAATCAAACTGTCATTATATCTTAGATTCTTGATATTGCACTAGCTAGTCAATTCACATAGAGTAACGCTTGTCATAAATTTCTTTATAAAATGTTGAGGTAACAAATTTTTCCTGATTTTCATTTGATTTAATCATTTACATTTAGGGCTATAAATAAACCAAGTTGTTTGTGAATAGTTTGAGCTTGATTAAAAAAAAAAAAGCTTTTGTTTATGTTCATTTGTTTAGAAAACAAACTAAGTATAAGCTCAATTATTAAACAAGCCAAATACAAACATAATAATGTGTTCGTGAACATGAAAACTCAATTTAACTATATGTAATATTATATTTTTATATGCATATTTGTCTAAAAATATATTTATATATACTTGAAATTAGATCATATAAGATTGTCAATAGGTTCATATGATATTAAATTATTATTTGTAGATTATTAATGATACAAATAGTCTATTTGTCGTAAAAATTCATAGAATTGTGATGATGTATCATTTTAATCAAGTAGTTTATGAACGAGTTTAAACTTATTCAACAAGAAAATAAGCCAGGTTTGAACATAAAATATTATTTAATAATGAGTTTGAGTTCGGCTCGTGTTAAAAAAAAAATAATAATAAATATATGAACAAACTTGAATTTTTTTATACTCGACTCAGCTTGGCTCATTTACAACCTTATATTACATCACTTTTTATTTACCAAAACAACTCACCATATCAACAGTTTATAAAATATTTTGTAAAAATATATATAACTCTAGCATTTTCCATTTACATATATAAGGGTCCTGTTTGATAAGTTGTTTAAACACCACAATACATATTTCCACACACTTTTTCATTCACATATATTTCTAAAATACTTGAATAATATTACTAAAAATCTCTTACCAAATAAACAATGTTACAAATACAAAAGATTTCATAAAATTTTTACAATAGTTAAATTTACATTTTACCCTTTAATAATGTATCTATCATATAAAAGCTGATTGTGAAATTATTTGTTTGTGTCAAATAATATGCAGTATTTTGGACTTCGACGTGGACGACAATAGTCCCATCAATCATACTCTAAAGTCTTTTTTTTTTGAGAATCAAATCATACTCTAAAGTCTAAACTCACAAATTCACGATGGGCCGTTCAAAATTCTAGAAAAGCTTCTTTTTATTTTTGATACCAACCCACCAGCCTAGTAGCCTGCCAGACAAAGAAAAAGTAGAAATTGAAAACTTCCTTAATTATCTCAATCTCATCCAAATAAAAAATAAAAGACCTCGGTTCAATATTGTCTATAAAAGCCATTTTCTCTTTTAACAAAACATACATTCGGAAAATACACATATCCTTCTCTGATGAAGCAAAAAAAAATGTGGTTGAAAACCCTCTTCAACATTGTGAAGGTGGCGATGATTCTTGCATTGCTGTTTCTTAATAGCAAGTCTCTTGAAGCTGCAAGGGCTTTGGATGACATGAAGTCAAAACCTGAGTCACAAGATCGAGCTCCAGTTCCACCATCCGCCCCCAGTCCATGCACCTACATACCTGAATCCGATGATGGAGGTTGCCACTAAATAAAATGATACCGGAGCTTTAGCTTTGGTCATATCATATGTGAGTTGTTTGTCATGTTTAATTGAAAGAAATATAATGTTATGTAGTAACAGCTAGCAAGAAAAAGGCAATTATCTCTATTAATTTGCCTAGTGTTTGTGTTTGTTTTATGTTACAGTTGCATATTGATTCTTAAAAAAAAAGGTTGCATATTGTTTTTTTTTTTTTTAAGAATCAATAATAGCAAATGGAAATTGAGCAAACTTTTGGTTTGTTGTTTATATTTATGTATCTTTCTCTTTACCTGTATTAAAAAGTATTTTAACTAGTTGCACCTTTGACATGGGAAAAAAAATTCCTTGTCAAAACGGCCCCACGAGAGAGAAATATCAGCTAGAATCGCATAGAGAGAGAGAGAGAGAGAGAGAGAGTACATTACTACACTATCTACTCGGCGAGCAATCTCTCTCTAAATTTCCACTTTTCCAGTTTTGGTTTGTTCAAGCAAAGGTTAGCTCTTCCTCTTTGATTTACATCTTCTTTTCTCTTCATAGGGTCGTTCATACTGATATTTGAGATTTAAGTCCTAATTTTCGGTTTTGGGGTCTTTTGGTCAAAATTAGATTTAAAAAAAAAATTGGATTTGGGTTTTATTTTGTTTTAAGGGCTGTTTGTTGCCGAGAGAATTAGGGGAGTCTTTTTTGTTTGATTATTTTCTTAGAAATTTGAAGGCTGTAATTAGAGACTTCCACATCGATTTTGGTTCATTTGGGGTTTTTTTTTTTGGGTGCTGTTTTTAGTTGGCAAGAAAATTAGGGAAGATGTGGAATCTCGGCAACCAAGATCACTAGATACAAGGCATGATTCCATACCTTCTTGTTCTAATTTCTGTATCAAACAGATGGTTTCCTTTAACTTTTATTTTTCACCAAAATTGTGTTCCTCTCTGGAATTTCTTCAACTTATTTAATCCCTGATCGCCCAAGTCCAAGTTGACAATTTCTCTGAATTTTTTTCTTATTGTGTCTGACTGATTGTTGTTACTTCTCAGTTCTCTCACGTTTGGAAAATTTTATTTTTTTCAAAACGTGAGATGATCCACCGTGCAATCCAGCAGAACGAGTTAGAATTGTTGGAATTAAAGGGAATTATTGTGCTTTAGTGTATTTTCTTTACCTCAAACACCAAGCTTTTTCCTCGGTACCACAATCCTTCATATTTCTCTCTCTGCTTTATTTTTTCCGTTTAGGTGCTTAATTTGATGAAAGGTGAAGGCTATGTGTAGTTGCTGAGAAAATGTGATGAGGAATATGGGAATTGATTTATTATTATTGTTCAATTTCTTTGTGTATATAGGCCTTTATCCATGACATGAGAAATGGAATTTAAAAAAAAAAAAATGTTTTGAGAAATTTTCTTTTCTTTGAAACCAAACCGAGGCAAGATATTCCTCGAAGAGGACATAAAATCTTCTCTTTTTTTCTTGAGTGATGTCGAGGCGGTGGCCAAGAGCCTATATCTTTTTTGTTCTTTTTCAAAATTTCTTTACTTAATTTATTTCATAGGTCATAGTGATGTTTTTGATGCGTTTGGATTCGACTAGCTTCTTATCATACCGATGGCCATTCTCAGCCATTATTGGCCAAGCCTTGCATTTTTAGGATAGTATCAGGTTTGACACATTAAAATCCTTCTATCTTAAAGCTCTTTTTGTTTATGTCTTCATCCATGTTGTGCACAGCTTGGCTACTAAAAGCAAATGGAAGTTAATTTCTGATGTTGAAATTCTCTTTGCTGTGTATTATTGATTTTGGGTTCAGTTCAGTTCTTTCCTTATGTTTTTGTTCATTTTATGTACGTAGTAGTTAGAGTTACCTGTCCTGGGAAAGGAGTCACGGACTCACAGCCAGTAGTAGTTAGAGTTAACTTTCTTGGACATCAGTCTTTTAACACTCTTTGTTTCTCTCTCAAAATGTGTGCACACAACACAACCACACCCAACACTTAATGTTATTACTCCTACTTTTTTGAGTTAATTTAAGGTATTAAATCGTATGCGTTGAAAGGAAGTTTGGGGGGGAATATAATATAAAATGGACTCTTTAATTTGGTCATGTTATCGTATTCTTTCTTTTCTTTTTAGTTCTAATTTTAACTTTTTTGGTTGTTAGATCAATCCAAATAGTAGTACAATAGTTTATAAGGTGGAGTTGAGGTAAAATCGTAATCTTGATTGTGCGATTGCGTAAGGCCAATCCTAGAAGATTCTGTAGTAAGGAAATAAGAATTAGGATTTTTCTATTTTTGATTTTATCGGTTATGAAATATTTGGATTTATGTTCGTTTGCTTTAATAAAATGCAATATTCAGCCAAAACAATTTACACCTAACAAAAGTGGACGTGAATACAAATTTTCTGTACTATATTTTATATTTTATTTTGTGTTTTCTCAATCACAACTTGTCATGTGTTCATTTTTTTCTATTTTAAACTTTGATTATTTTATAAAAAAAATTAAACAAATATATGACAAATTATGATTGGTGGAATATAAGTGGAACACAAAATATAGTATAGAGAATTTGTATTCTCCCCTCATGTATAGTCAATGATGAAGAATATTGAGGAGTCTAATCTTTTATCAAAATAAATAAAGAATATTATGAAGAGTCAATGACGAGTTATTAGTGACGAGTAGGTGCTTTAATTTGTCACGTTTTGTTGGGTTAAAACTTAGAAGGTCTTTTAATGCTCTGGGTCACAACTGCAACCGGGCAATGGCAAATAATTTTGTTGGACCTATCCTATCCTATCCCCCATTGTACCTTGAGGCGCTGAGGGGTTACCTTTTGCTATTCTTTTTTTGGTTAACAGGCTTGAATATAAAATAAAATAAAACAGAGCAATATTAGAGTATTAGTATTGGAGGATGTTAATGCCAAATCTAAAGAAAATTTAAAATTTTAAGCCTCAAAATTATCTGCATTGGGAAATGCTAAACAGCAATATTGTAAATTTTTTTGCAATACTGCTACAGTGCAATTCTAAACATAGAATTGCACTGTAGCAAGTATTGTAAAAAAAAATATATATATATATATATATATTTTATTTGGAAGAAAGTTGAAAATGAGAGAGAGGAGAGAGATGGGAGAGAGATGGGAGAGAAGATATAATTTTGAGATATATTATTTTATTATGTAGATATATTATTTTAATGAGTAAAAGAAGGAAATAGAAGTTTGGGATGTGAAAGTATTGTAAAATGGTATGGTATAATGATAAAGTGGCTTTTTAGAATTGTAAAATAGAGTAGCATTGGAATTTTCCAATGCTAATGCTCTTACAAACTGCCCACAAAGGCCAATGTCGTGGCTACAAGCGTAAGGTCAGACCGATCATTAACATCTGACACAAGCAAATTAACTAAATCAATAGAGGGTGGGGCATCAAAAATAACAAGATTTTCCCTCATAAAGCAACCCTTCGTCTTTTGCTTTTCTTTCGTTGTTTATACAATTGGGTGAAATAATTTAAATTATTAGCGGACCTTCTTTTAATGGAAAAAAATTAACCAATACTTTAAGGGCATTGATTTAAAAATTATTGTTAAAATATTTTTATTGAAAAATAAAAAACTTTTTTGACAGTTTTTTTTTTCCTATTTTTCTCATAAAACTTGTATTAAAACATATTAAAAATAGTTTGTTAATAATTGTCCTAAGGGTACACATAATGGACAAGGCAAGGATTTAATACAAGTTTCTTATTACGCCAAGAGATACTTGAAAGTTCAAATAGCGTTGAAAACACCCTTGAACGTTTAAACCCCAAATTACAAATTATCAATTCAAGCTTATTATCAAATAATTAATGTGCGGAATATGAACATACGCCAAACACAGAATTGATAAACAATCTAAGTCAATTATAATCACATCCACAACAGAAAATAAATGGCAAAGATAAAGGAAGAGAGATGCAAACACAAGGACAACACGCGATGTATTATCGAAAAAGAAACCGAAGCCCTCGGCGTAAAATCTCTCCGCCGCTCTCCAAGCGATGAATAATCTACTAGAAAATGTAGTTGGGATACATGAACAGCAATAAACCCTCCAAGTCTAATCTACCCAGGTACCTAAGCCCTCCAAGCTTCCTGCTCCAACGAGGTTGCGCCAAACCTTTTTCTTTTCTAACTTACCGGATTCCACTATAACCCATAGTATCAACCAATAACCATTGGTCCCTTCTAAACTGCTTCCCTTAGCACCAAAAGACCTTCTCACAGACGTGGGTGTGGTGAGAAAATGATTTGGTCAATAACCTCTCAAGGATGTATCAATGGAGAAGAAGAGAGTAGAGGAATTTGAATAATTTCTTAGTGAAGATTGGGGATGAGGTAATCTTGTTTTTCTCTCAAAATTCTCTTTGGAAGTTCTCTACATTTCATGGGTATAGGGGTTTATATATAGTAATGTGTGTTTGGAATACGAAGAGACAGTTTTTCCCAAACAGGGTGAGTTGGCGGCTTGGCCTCGTAACTGGTCTAAGTCGCGAGTTCAAGTCGCGAACTAACGGCCTGGCCAGCCTAGGACTTTTGTCCTGTAGTGCGACAGCTGGCGTAACCCTTTACCTCCCCGCATGCTTCTCACGTGTGCAGTAGTTGGCGGCTTGCAAGTCGCTAGTCAGCCGCAAGTCTTAGCTGCGAGTCCCTGCTTCTTTGCACATTGTTGAGCAGTTTTTCACACTCTCTTCATACACTACCCTTACATGAATCTCACCTTAATACAGGGTTACTAAGTGTTAAATTACAAGTAAATTAGTACGGAATAAAACTAACAAGATGATTGATAAAATTCAACCTTACAATACTAAACACACATTTCTAGTAGTTGCAGTTATCAAAGAACTCAGCAAAGTCACTAATCATAAAATCATGGTTACATAGTTCACACAAAACCATATGAACAAAGTTGTTATAGGGCATTTGGGAACCAATTTACAAATGATTTTCACATATAGAGATAGCTGGAAACTTGATTTGAGGATGAAAGTGTTTGCATTTGTGTGGAAACTTACTAAACTTCCCTGACTCCCAATCATAATTAGTAAAGACAGCATGGCAGTTGGTCTTTAGTCACTTGCTAGAAACAGAATTCTTTCTCTCTCTTATCTTCCCTTCCCAAATCTATTTTTCGTATTTTTGTCTCCTCTTTCTTAGATTTCTCCCTCGTCACTTCTTCGCAACTGCACCATCCTCACTATATTTCGCATTACTTTCACTACTTCCTCACCTTCCTCACCGCCTTATTCACTTCTTTCCACTATTAAAGAGGATTATGGGTTTATACGCGAAGGGAGTATTAGAATAATAGTTAAGTAATCGAATTTATCCATTATAAATAGAAAGGGGTGAAGAGAGAAAATTTATCCTTAGGAGAATTTTTGTCCTACAGAGTTTATTATTTGGGAGAATTTTTGTCCTACAGAGTTTATTATTTATTATGATGATATGTTAAGTATGTACTTTAAAAAAAAAAAAAAAGATTTTTAGAAAAAGTGAAAAACGTTTTCTTTTTTTATTTATTGTGAAAAATCAATTTGCTCAAGATTAAAGAAGAAAAAGAGAAAGAAAAAACAATAAAAAGAATTTATGTCAAATAATTTACGTAATTTGACTGTGTGCCAACGTATGAGAGCAAACAATTAATAATCCAAGTAAGGTTACAATAATGTTTATATACAAATACTCCTCTACCATATTGCGGGGACCATTACACATAATTAAATATGAACCAACACATTATTTTTGCTACCGTTTAATTACAGAAAATGTTTTTCGTTAATTTGCATTTCTCTTCAAACCATCTTTTTTTTTTCCCTCCAAATAAATGGGACAAAGTTTTTCTTTAAACTAGTTTGGAAAAAAACCCTTCAAACTTATTTTAGATCTTTTTATTGGATGTAAAATTTGAAAATCTAACTGTTGGATTGCATTTTCTCTATATTCTTAACGCGCATATCAAAATTCATTCAAATCTGATATTATTTACTATTTGAATAATAAATATTTTTATACATAATTTTATACCACAAAAAATTAAAATTTAAACATTTGATTAATGACATAACTATTGATCTTTGATCTTCTTAAAATTTTGTAAGTATGGAGAATATAATTTGGATAGCTACAACCCACAAGTAAAGTTTTCAGGTTGGTTTTGAGTATACCCAACCCAAACCCGGTCATAGCCAGCCCTAAGTGTTTGTTCATCCCAAATGATCTCTAAAGCAACTTCTTTTGTGTTGACCACAGACTGCATCTAACTATTTGAAGATAAGTTCAAATCAAGCATTTAGTGTTTGTTTGGCAAAAATTAAAAAACCAACTTATTTTACTATTCAGCTTATTTTTCCTACTATTCATGGATCATACTGCACTTTTTGGTACTATTTATGGATCTCATTGTACTATTTTAGCTAATTTTTCATTTGTCTATAGTATTTTCAACAAAAAGTTTTCAGTTTTAGCAAAATAAACGGATTCCAAATAGATCCTTAGTCAAATATGTAAATGTCATTTAAAGTATTTTCAACTCACCCAAGTAGACTAAGGAAGAAGACTTCACAAGAAGGGAGAACCCAAAAGTACAAACTTTTTTCCAAGAAACGACCCAAGAGTGCCAAGAAAACCTTCCTCTTCTTCACAATCTGTTATACATATAAGAAGAAAACAATGTTAATAAAACAAGAACATCAATGTTATTTTTTTATGTGAAACGCCTATAATTTTTTCTCTGTTTGGAAGGTGATTTTCATGAAGATTCGAAAGAGAAAAAGAGTCAACAATATTCTTGGAGAGTTTTTTTTTTTTATTTTTATTTTTTTTTATTTTATTTTATAAATTTTTTTAATTTTTTAAATTTTTTTTTAATGAGTCTGAATTTAGTAAGGAATGAGTGTAAAATTCATATTTTACATCATCCAATAAGAGACTATCATATCAATTTTTTTCACTTAAAACTCAATACGTTGTATCACATCTAATAACATTTCAATAAACCTTCATTTGTGTTGGATTTTCAGATGAGTATTAAAATTGATTGGATGTGGTTGTGTTTATTCTTTAATATGTAATAAGATGATGTGCTATGTTAAGATTGAAGGGTGCAATACTTAGGTTTTACACCATATAGATATATATCTTTATTAGAAGTGCTACATCTACAAAATTTTCACAATAAATTATAAGCGGTAAGTTGTTATTAATTTTAATTTGAATCCATAATTTAAATTACTTTTTTGTCCACTCATAACAACCAATAACAAAATACCACTTATAATTTGTTGTGAAAATGTTGTAACATAGCATTTCTCTATTTTTGTAGAATTTAATCTCTTTTTTAATTTGAAGGAAGTTTTTTAAACAAAAAAAAAAATTCATAGGGAATTAATGAGGAAGTATTGTGTACCGTAGGTTCTAATCATTAATATGTGAAATGTTGATGCGGTATGTTTTGTATATGTGAAATGTACGTTGATGCGGTATGTTCGTATTAGAGGTGTAAATAAAGGGAACGCTTGCTCTTATTCAATAATATTCTCTCCAACATTGTAAAGGTGGAATCTTTTACGTGCAAAAAAAGTCGGTTCTCTATTCTACTATAAAAGTCAGTCTGAGAGGCATTCAACTTGGAAACCATAACAACAAAAAGACACATCCTTTCTCGATGAAGCAAAACATGTTTTGGGGAAGTACTCTCTCTAACATTGTAAAGGTAGTGATGATTCTGGAACTGTTGCTTTGTAACATCAAGGCTCTTGAAGCTGCAAGGCCGCCATTGGATTTCACCAAGCCAAAACTTGGGAAAATCAAGGGGTCAGTTTCATCAAAAGATCGAGCACCGGAGCAATCATCTTCTCCAAATCCATGTACTTACATACCTGGACCCAATAGTGGAGATTCAGGTTGCCATAACCCATAAATGAAGAAAACTGGAGCTTCAGGGCTTAACGTGTGGACGTGTGGTCTTGGGGTGATGAAAATTGTTGTGTAGTAAGAAAAGTAGAGAATATCTCTACTAGCCAAATGTTTCTCTTATGTAGTTGCGTATTAGGTTTTATTACCTAGATTTGGAATCAATCGTAGCAGATGAAAAATAAAAAATAAAAAAGTTGTCATGGTCTTTTAGCACGATTGATTAAATGTTGTTGTTGTTGTGGTTTTCTCTGTGTCTAGAAATCGTTCACCTGATCTCTAATCCTTTGGAGTGGTCTATTTGTCTGTTGTGATGCTTAGATTTTAAGGTTGGTATCAATTGTCAAGTATTAGCACTAAGGAATATAAATGTAAAGCATAAGTAATTGAGTGAGAAGTGATTGTCTTGTCTTTGGTCATGTTATTTATGTATAGAAATTGTTTCTACTACCATCATCTTGCTGCATCTATTTTGCAGGAGTTGCATTGAAAAAGTCTCCAGCTTGTTTCTATAGTTTTGAGTTTTGGATCATTTTTAGATCTCCCTGAAGAATTGAGTTTCACGAAGGAATAAACCTAAACATGGGCCCATATGAATGAGTCCTTGGGAGAAACTGATCTCCACGTACACCACTAACCCAGCCAAGGTAATTCTGGTTTTTTTTTTTTTTAACTTCAACTTCGATTGTATTAATAAAAAGATGGAGGAATATAAGGAAAATCTGCATTATAAGCTCACCTTAAGGGAGGGGGCAGATTGTCAAAACAAAAACAAAAACAAAAAGAGCAATTGGAAGATAAAGCTAATTAAGTTAGCAGCAGTATGTGCTGGAACATTACAATTTCTCTTAACCCAAACAAAAGAGCAGCTAACAAAGGAGGATGCAAGATTCTGGATGTTTCTTAAAAGGGTCATCATTTCCATCAGTTATGCACCACGAAGAACTGGGAGTGTAGGTGACATTCTTTGTGAGCAAAACGTGCACCAAGATTTAACCCTAAAAATAAAAGTGCACCAAGAAGAATCGCTTAAATCATTTGTGTTGTGTGTGTGTTTTCTTTTCTTATTTTTCCTTTCTAGTTAGAGTCAAGTTTTAGTCAGCCTTTTCGATTTGAATTATCCGACATTTTCATTGGTTTTCAATTTTGATATGGATTAGGTTAAATATCGGAGGGTTGCGTTGTGACTAATGTTGGAGGTTCAGTTGAGGTAGTTTATATAAGGTGAAAGTGAATGCTGCAGCAGATGTTGTAATTAGTTTTCTGCTGATTAAGCTTGTGTTCAATGCATAAAATCGTACGCAAACTTATGAGATAACAAACTCTTTCCTGGGGTATACACTGGGTATAGTCATTCTGCTATATATGGTTCTGTTTAGTGGTCTGATCCCTGATGGAACTCACAGTGTGACTATGTGAGGAGTCTGGTTTCCTGTTACTGTTAGGCTAGATCAGGTTCACATCTTCAATACAGACTACAGTGTTTGCATTTGGGAATGGTTAATTTGTTGCACCCGACAAGCTTGGGAGTGTAGCTGTTTAATTTGTTTAGCCTATTTCCTCTAGTCATGTGATTTGTTATCCATCAGATTTGTAATGAGTACAGAATGGTTTTATTTTATTTTTGGCTACGTGAAGACATAATGATTGAGTGCTTAATGTTTTCCCACCAAAAGGGTTGAGATTCCAAGGCCCCCCCCAAATTTTTTAAAATTTCAGTTACTGCCTTAATAAATTGAAAATTATATATAAGTTTGTAAATTAACTTATTGGGCCCCCAAAATTTGAGGAAAAAAAAAATATTATGGGTTCAGTACCTAGTTAAAATTCATTTGTCTCTCACATATTTTAAGAGTCATTAAGAAAAACCCCAAAAAAAGATTTTTAAAAAATTCAGTCCATTCCTTGGCACATTAGCTCCTCCAAAAATTAAAAATAAAAATCTTTGACATATATAGGTTATTTACTTATAATAAATATGAATAAAACAAAAAATTTCTTACTGCTGCCTTAGCACTGCAACGAACTCAACACTTTTCTTTGGTTCTTGTCGTCTGCTGCGTTCCAATCTCCGTTCAAGTGAATCAACAACCGGTGACCTCCAGATTAGTGGCCAGTAGACTAGTGGTAATATGGTATATTTCTGTTACGCTTTATTCAGTTTTATCTTTTGTCGGGATCTCTATCTGTTTGGATGAAAAAGACTAAAAAGTATCTCTCTGGTAATAAAAAAGTGTTTATATGGCTTGTAGATGACGGCACATAATACCAGTTTAGCGGCTTGTTGCTGGCACATTTCTCTACTATTTTTATATTATATTTTACTTTTCAACAAAGGTTACTAACTTATCTGTTTACTTATTTTACCGTGATTAGTGTTCTTGCTATTTGTTATACGTTTGTTTATATATTTATGTTTGATCCTCTAAAAAATAATATTGTTTGTAGAATGTGTAATTATAGACTGTTGAAGCATTAATATGAAAACAAATTTACATAGGTTGTTTATTTTATGGGCAAATTACAACTTATCTACTTGTAGTTTGGCCAAAATTTAAGTTGCCTACTTGTAGTTTGAAATTTGACATATTACCTATTTGAATTTAGCTTAATTAGAGTTTTTTAACTCACTTCTGTTAAAAACATGGTCAAATATGTAATTTTTCTCTACTTTTATGTCTCTCTCCTCCAAAAACACAAAAATACAAGATCAAATAAGATAAAAATGAATCTAGCAGAATACTTGTATCATGGGATTTCAAACCACAAGTAGACAACTTAAATTTTGGTCAAACCTCAGGTAGGTAAAGTTTCAAATTTCAAACCACAAGTAGACAACTTAAATTTTAATTAAGCCACTGGTGGGTAAGTTTTAATTTACCCTTCTTTTATTTTTTGAACATTGAATAATATTTTACATTTTTTAAGTGAAAATAGTTACTATATAATTAGTATTTAAAATTTGATATTCCGGTTAAAACATATATATATATATATATATGTGTGTGTGTGTGTGTGTGTGTGTCATTTAATGAGAAACCAATCTACAATTGATACATATTTTAAGAGAAAAAATGTTTAAGATTTGGAGAATACTACACAATTCTCTATCTAGAATAAGAATACTGATGTTGAACCCAGCTCAAAGATATGAATTTAAGGAATATTGTTTTCTTTGAATGTGATATTAGAATGAGTTTTTGAGTGATTGTTTAATGGTATATACCAAAAAAAAAAAAAAAAAAGTTCAAGATCAATCATAAATAATTTTAGTACCATGAACGATCCTATGACACAACCTTAGTGAGTTAAAGTTAACTTATATAATTTTTTTTTTCTTTTTACTTAAGAAGATGGTTATATTTAACTTGGTCCCTCCTAGGAAAATTTTTTGGCTCCGCCACTGGAAAAGCCATTGACTAAAATGGAAGATTATTATTATTATTATCATTATTATTATTATTTATGGGAAATGCAAGATTATTTGGTTTGCTTGTCATTTTTCCATGTCTTAGTCGGCACCATCACCATGAAATGGTTGATGATGGGTTTTAAAAACTTCAACCTAATGTTCTACAGCTTAAAGTGTAATATGTGTAATCCAGAATTGCAGCACTTGGAGTTCTAATGAAAAGCACTTTTGCATCTTGTCAATGACTCACTCTCACAACCTTGTAATGATTAAAGCCTTAATTATCGAGAAATCACAATATTACTGCTGATACAATCTCCTATACGTATCCAAACTGAATGTTTAGTTTTTTATGTTAGTAATTTGGTGATTAGGTAAATAAAGTGTTTGATTTTTAAGAAAAAGAATTCAGATTATTTACCTAACAAGAATTCTATCACCACATAAAAACATAAAAACGATAATTTTTGTTATAATTATTAATGTAGTAGACTATAAGTGATGAAGAAAAAGTAGCTAATTTGTGTGAAAGTGAAACAACTAGTCACTAAAGTAGTGAATTTTATTTTTGTTCTGAATGGTGTTTATTTCACATTGCTTGTGATTTTGTTATGAGTAGTGTTTATTTTACATTGCTTATTGCCCCCCCACCAGGTCGCCAAAAGCAATAAACAACCACTAAATATGTCTGTCCCTAAAAAAAAGATGACCAGTGGTGCCACTAAATATTTTTTGAAAAAAGAAATTTATTTGCTTCACATGTTCACAGTTCACCATCCTCACCGCAAGTTAAGGACTGAAGATTAAACAGCGGGTCAGATAATTTAAAAAATAAAAATAAAAATAAAAAACCTTCTTTGTCTTTGTACACATTAGTAAAAGTATAGCACTGTAAGAATTAAGAATCAAAATGCTACATGGATAATATTTTCCACTACAAATTTCACAACCATTTAGTTGTCAGGCTGTTATTTATTTTATCTAAGACTCACCATTGATATTATTTTATTGTCTACCGTTTACAACTTGTAACCTTAATAATTGTGAAAATTTTTGTGAAAAGAATTGGTTTTTTTTTGTTGAGAAAATTGTGAAAAGAATTGTGACTCTTGTCTCATTGCAAAAAGACATCTTAGAGAATCCATTAACATTTTTCTCTTCCATCTCTTCACATTTTCAATTTCAAACTTTGAATTTTTGCTATAATCCCAAATTTAACTACTTATAAGAATAAAGGTAGAAAAGTTAAATTCTACAAAAAAATTTTTAAAAGCATTCAAAACAATGAGACACAAACAATATATTGCTATATTCTTAACACTTTTTAAATTGATTTATTTTTTCAATTTATTTGAAGAAATCAAATTATATGCTTAAAATTAATTTCTCAATTTGATTATCATTAATTATTTACATCAAGGGCAATTGAGTGGATTAAACTAGGTATGAAAAAATAAATTAAAGTTTAAATTTACATTAGATTGCATGTGACAATTACATTAGTATATAATTGCTTCTTTATTTTGTTATTATTATTAAATTAATTTTTTTAGATTAATTTTACATTCAAAATTATCTTTTAATTTTACCCCTTTGAACCGAAATCCGTACTTCACCACTGAGTGTATTAGTATACACCCTTTTGTTATTGGCACTGGTGCCATTGGTCATTTCATTAAACATTAGCACTTTGACTGACTATATAATTGAGGAAACGCATACAGTCAATTACGTCGTAATTCTTTTGATAATTGTATAAATAAACAACGTTATTATTGCTAACCGATATGTGACATGTACACAACATTAATAGCAATAAATAATAAAAGCAATAACTAATATACTAATAACTAATAGATCCCCCTCAAAAAAATAACTAATAGATATTATTATTATTATTATTATTATTATTATAAGAACATAAAAAAAAAAAAAAAAAAGTTAAAAAAAGAAGAAATAGTGTTTAATTGTTTATACTTGATTATACACAAATTGTTAAATTGTTTTACACATGCTCAAAAAACAACTAAAATCATGACAAAAGTTTCTACGGGTATATTAACACTTTTGGTAGTTAAAACTTAAAAGTGTGCCTTGACCTTTTCCCTCTCGTACTCATCTAACAGATATTTTAACCGTAGAAGACAATCATATCCTAAAACTAATAAATTTGCAAAAAATTTGTATAGCAAATTGACTTAGATTAGAGTTGTCAACATTACACAAAACAAAAACATTTTGGATTTCGTAAAAATTTTAATTTTTTATGGATAAGTGAAAGGTAATTTTGGAAATCTGTCATTAACCAAAGGGCATGTTAGTATACAACATTTTTTACATCAATTTAACATAATTTCATCAAATAAATGTCAATAGAGTAATATATATATATATATTCCTTTAGTTTTGGGAGGGAGTTTCATTTCCACATGATCTTTCTCCTATTACCGAAGTCATGATCAATAGCGATCTGCAGCACATTTCTTCTCTCATTGAACAACACCTTGAATTTTCGTCACCACTTTTTTCGGTGGGGTTCCTTGAGAACGTAATATCAGTCTATGTATCCGTTTGGCCTCAGCATTTATGTTTTGCATCTGTGCGTTTTTTTTTTTTTTTTTTTTTCGCGTAAACAATAAAATTACTGTACAGGGGACAAAAATTACTGTTCACGCACTATTTATTACTGTTCACGCAATAAAAAATATTAAAAATGAGTCCCACGGTACTATTCACACATTTAAAAATTATTTTGCTACAGTGTTTTCAGTTTCAACAACAATAAGTTCAATCCAAACGGACCCTATAAAGCAATTGCTAAACACATGAAATTTTTTACAGTGAATTAACTAAAATTGACTAATGTGGCAGACAATAGAAATTGCAAATTTATTAGTCATGTTACATCACATGTTTGTGCTTAAATCATGAGTTTTACATTGCACGAAGAATATTTCATCACTCTCAAATCAAGAGGATTTGATACCAAGTAAATAATCATTAGGAAAGTATTATTTGAAATTATCTAAATTCTATAGTGCCAATTTGTAGCATAATTTATGTTGAAGATTCTACAAAGAATATTATCATGGCTTCAAGCTTTGATATAAAGCAATTGCTAAGCACATGAAATTTTTTACAGTGAATTAACTAAAATTGACTAATGTGGCAGACAATAGAAATTGCAAATTTATTAGTTATGTTACATCACATGTTTGTGCTTAAATCATGAGTTTTACATTGCACGAAGAATATTTCATCACTCTCAAATCAAGAGGATTTGATACCAAGTAAATAATCATTAGGAAAGTATTATTTGAAATTATCTAAATTCTATAGTGCCAATTTGTAGCATAATTTATGTTGAAGATTCTACAAAGAATATTATCATGGCTTCAAGCTTTGATGAAAATGGAAGTTATTAGCATAAGAGATTGCACATATATTGCAATATTTTCCTCATGGCTACGAGGGCTTTAGCCTGTTTGGGGACACAAAGTTTTCTTTTTTTTAAAAATCAAATTTCAAACGGAAGTGGCATTACATATAAAAGAAGCAAGCCACAATCATATTTCTCTCTTAGCTAAAAGCGACTAAAACCCCTAGATAGAAACTAATCACTCCATAACCTTTCTATCTGAGCGTGAAACATTACTTGATTAGCATTTGCTTTGCTTTATGTGCTTATGTTAAAAGATGATTTGATTATGTCCCTGACAATGAGATTACATAATTTCAGGTGTAAACGTGGGCAGAGAGAGCATCTAATTATTAATTAACCACAAAATGATTAGCCTTCCACAAATCCACATTAAAGCAATATATGTCATTTTGATCTAACGTTGGATATAGTTTTTTGAGTAGTTTTCATCTTTTGAGTAATCATGAGCAAGTCCGCAATGGGTTACAAAATTTTACTTTGAATCCATAACTACATTAAATAAGTTTAAAGGACCCCGACACAGCGACACCCCGTGCAAAAACACATTAATATATGAGAGAACTTGGCACTTCTATGTTTGCTCCAAAAAAAAAAAAGAAAAAAAAATCCTCACCTCCATGTTAATTTAGTCAAAGGTAAGTTCTTCACCTCAGCCCATCTTGATATTCCAAATTACCCCACTTCCATTCATTGCATTCATCCAAAAATTCCAAATGAATAAACTTAATATTTGAAATTGTTATACTGAAAATTGTTAAGAAAACAGTACCTAAGTTTCATATAAACAACGTTACATATATGCCTTTACTTTTTTTTTTTTTTTTTTTTTGTTGAGGAAAACATATATGCCTTTACTTATAAAAGAGCTTATGGTGCAAAAATCCAAATTGGAAATTTAAATTATAATTGATAAGAATTAAGTTAATACAAATGTCCTTCATAAGTTAAAACTGAAGAAGTTGTTATGTCCAATAAATTGAGTGTTGCCAACCCATGACAAAAAGGTTGATATTTATTGAGTCTTTGATGTATATTTGTGAGTTCAAGATGAAGACTCAAGATTAGCTCAAGGAAAGAGTGGTTTCTAGAATCTTAGCACCTACTCAATCAATTGAGAGTCATAGATTTAGAATTTGACCTAATGCGTTTTTTTATTTAGTAAGTTGGCTACTTAAGTGTGTTTTTGTAACCTAATAGAGAGTCTATATAAATGCCATTTAAACACGACATTTACAAAGGCTAGAGAAGCAGAAACCCTAAGTTTTTCAGAGAGAATATTTTAACCTCCATTTAGTGTACCCATGGGTTCAATAGAAATAATTCTCCAGGTTGTATCTCATTGGTGAGATCAAAAGTTGAAGTCATAGAGTCTTCATTCCAGTAATATTATTGTGGAGAAAATCTTCAAGTGAGTACTTGAAGTCATGAGCAAGGGTGTTCATGTTAAATAGAGTACGCTGTAAAAGAGTCTGTAGATTCAGAGTTATGTCATGTAACGATAGTAAGTACTATAGGTGGTAGCAAATGAGAATATGACTATTCTATTTTGAAAAACTTCAATTCTATTAGTGAATTTGTTTTTCCTCTTAGTGGTTAATTCTTCGCAATGATTTTTCATTTGGAATGGCTTTTCCATCAATTTTTCCTGTGTCACAATATGATATGTTCTTTGTTGTTTGTTTATTGTTTTCATATGGTGTATGTTGCTATGTGGTAATTAACATGAAAATTAATTTGAATTCATAACTACTTAATTTTTTAAGTTGATTAATTCCACTATAAAATCAACTAAGGGGTCTAAATATCCTAACATAAGTATTGGGTTAAGTGATAGCCCAGTTATAATAAAATCATTTGTGTGCACTATGCCTATGGTTTGAACCCCAACCCGCTCCCGCAATCTACCTATATCAAAAAATAATTGAAGAAGTATCTGTATTTTCATGTAAATAATAATAATAATAATAATAATAATAATAATAATAATAATAATTTACAGAATTAATCATAAATTTTCCCAAATTATTAACTTTTGTGGATGATTTCGAATTAGGTGACAATTTCATTAAATGATTTATATTATAAAATGAATTTTTTTTTGCAAGGTCTCACAATTTGAAATTACTTATTCTTCGTCGTATAATATTTTGCAAGATTATAGGCTTTTTATTTTTATTTATTTTTATTTTTTTAAGCTTACTATTTTATAAAACTATTCTTATTATATAATATCTCATTGTCTATATATATATATATATATATACACACTAAAGCAGAAGTCTATCCTAAAGCTTTGCCATGTGTCAAATTTGGAGTTTTCCATGCTTGAAATTTGAGATGATATAGAATAATAATGCCACATGATAAGTCTTGATTTTTATATCCGATGGATAGATGTATTTAAAGTGTTAGATTTTATTCTTAAAAAAAAAAAAAAAAAAAAGTCATGTGTTTGATTTATTTTCTACCATGCACCATGTTTCAACCCATTTAATCATGGAAAACCTTATTGCATGCTTAAATTGCTCCTAAACTAAATCAAACGGGGAGTTGAGGTACTTACCTTATTAATTAATTAATTGGAGTTGTTAATTAGTTTCTACTTCTTTGTCAAGGCCTTTTTGGGCCTTCGTGTTTTGTGGGCTTCGAAGCCGCTGAGTTTGAGAAATTCAGAAACATCACTTTTCTGTCAATTTATGGGCCAGGCTCATTTAATGTAAGAACCCCAAGACCAAGAGGCCATGAAAGTGGGTATAAGTTTTTTTTTTTAAAATAAAAATATTAATGAATTTTCTTTATAGAGCACAACCGTTGTTTACCATTTATGCCGCAGTCTTGGTTCTTGCAAATCAAAAGATGGAAAAAGATCTAGATAATGCTTTGGGCTAAATTTATATAGCTCAACATAATAGGCCAGCAAAATTAAATTTTAGCATTCGGGCTCATAAAGTTATTAAAGGCCCAATTACTCAAGGCTAGACTATCACGAAAAGATGAAATGTTGGATAATAAATTGATCAAGCTTGAAACCACATGCATGAATTGATGGCAAAATCAAGATCAGTCGCAAGATACAAAATCCTCAAGCCCAAACTTGTATTTATTTGGGCTTGAGCCTAAGATTAGTTTCACCATGTGGTTCAATCCTACACGAAAACCAAAGTGAAAAAAGAGTGGGAGGTGTGGCTTGGTGGCAATAAAAGTTTTATTATTATTACTTTAAAAAAAAAAAAAAAAAAAATCACCTTTCCTGGGTTCTACGGGGCTTAAAATGAACCTTTGAAACATCCAAATCAACATCAAAATCTAATAGGTACCCTTCCAGTGGCTTGGATAGTTTCTTTTACATGGGCTTACCTGTAGACATGGGCCATGGTAGGCCTAGAGCTGAAACACAGGCACCCAAAATCTCAAATTTGCATTTAATGCTAATTCAATCACAACTATTACCCATTGCCCCCAAACTTTCAAATTTAGAAGATCCAAAAGCCCGCCATTCACCAAATAGAAACAAAGTCCAATCAAAGTGTCAAACCAGACTAACCAACTTGCCATGTTCAGCCTAAAAAGAAAAGAAAAAGAAACCCAATGCACAGGTTCTGCCGGTATGTACCATTTCAAACAAGTTCTACCTTTTAAAGACATTTTGCAAAATCAAATCTCGTTATAAAAACTAAAAATCAAGGTCATTAAGGTTGTTTAGCAATTAACTATCTCTGACCAAACTCTTTAGTTTCTTTAATTTCGAGAATAAAACTTTTGTTTCAAATATTTAATGAGTACTACCTCACACCCTTAATGCGATGGTCACTCTATAAGTATAAATGCTTGTAGAGTGTGAAGGGTAAGGGCCGAGATTCAAGTTTTCAAGAGAGAGTTTCACACACATATATACTTAGATTAAGTTAAAATAGAATTTCTATTAATATATATATATATATATAAACATTCAATGTGTCTAACTCTTAGGCATTCTTTAATAGGTCATGTTAACAGATACATTTAGAGTAATTGTTAATAAACCATAATAAGAAAATTTTGATATCAATTTCATGAAAAATATAAAACGCTGTCAACAACATTTATTATTTTATCATTCTTCAAATAAAATATTCCTAAAAGTAGTTCATAAACCAATGCCCTAAAGACGTGGATAATATTTCCTTTCTTAAATTTAAGGGTCATATAACAGGTGTAATTAAGGAAATTGTTAATATATTGGGAAAGTTTTTAACACCATTTTCATGCATTCTTTAACATTTCCCTTAATTTAATAGCATAAATGAAATTCCTTTTTCCTCCCATCTCACCAACTATAGTCATAATCCTCCTAAAAATCAAATTTAGCTGAGAAATTTTTTTCATTGTTTCTTTTTTAAATAAATAAACAACCTTCGTTTTTATGGGCTTAAAGAATCCTAGACTAGATGTGGTATGTGATCTCAGAGTGTATGTGAATGACTAAGTAGATAATTAGACAAAATCAATTCCCATATATAAGTTTTCTATTAAAAAAAAAAAACCGTATAAAAGGTCCACATTCTCCTTCCTTGCATGTCATTGAACTTCTTAAGAGGGAATGTGATGTCCTCTTAGAATGACATTAAGATACAATGCTAATTTTAAACAAATAAAGTGACATATTTGAAAAGCATAAAGATTTTAAGAAATCTTGCAATTTATGAATTTCTACTATTAAATTACCGGGTGTACTTAATAATTTTCCGTACAAAGACATGTATATATATTAATTATAAAATTTTCCCCCTGAAATCAAGTCCTAAGTCCACCATTGCTTTGAACCCAAAATTTCTCCCATAAAAGGAGTCATGAGCCGTGGAAGAAGTCAAACCTTTGGAGAGTAAAGAAATGAGTAGTACTCAAAAGTCAAAACTCCTTAAAAAAAAAAAAAAAACACACTACTCTCTAGGGTTTTTTTTATTTCTCTGATTTCAAAAGTTAGAACTCTTTTGTGCTTGGTTGGTAGAGATTCTATGTCTTCCCAAAGACGAAGGGGACCAATATTCATTCAATTGATTCGAGAGGTCTTTAGGCCAAGGTACGTTCTTTTTAGATTCTCGCATTTCTTGCTTTCAATTTGAAGTTTAGAAGTAGTTGTGCGTTACTTTAGATAGTGAAGATGTAAAATTAGGTGCTCTCTGTTTCTATGGCATCTATGCTGCTATGCATAGCCTTGACTATACCAAACTCTTTAAAGGTCCTTGGTATTCTTCTCAAGAATCATATAAGAAAGCTGACAATTAGACATAATTTAGAAAGAGCAAAAACTCTTTCACACTGATTGTTTTTATAAATTGAAGACGTGAGTTTAACTCAATCATTCTTCATGTGAGTTTAAGTCATGTTTTTAGTTTATAAAAGCAAACCGCGTGAAAGAAACATTCACATTGCTCATTTAAAAAAAGTTTTTTTTTTTTTGGGGGCTCAAAGCATTCTTCACTGCGTGTATTGTGTGATCCAATTATGCAAATAAATAACAACGCCCATTTGTAAAGAGGTCCACTTAAGCTCAACTGAGTAAATTGTCCACGCTCCTTCCTTCGCACATCCCTTCATGTACATGTGTGATGTGTGTTTTTCTTTTCTTTTATATTTTATTTTTAAGAAAAAGTTAAAATTCTTTATTCATAAACTTAAAAGAAACCCACAGAGTTTGCTAAAACAGCAACAAAACAAGAGTATATGTCCTCTTAATTAAGCATCTATTTCCATTTTTATGAATAAAAGCAAACTATCAAGAACTACAATTTGTCAAAAGCAACTCGATCTCCTTAATCAAGTGAAGTGACCGTACAGACCAGTTGGGCTGTGGCTAACTGGCTATCCCTGTGTTGTTTGTTTAGAATTACAGCTATCCAAGCTTAATTATGGGCACTTTATAACGTGCCATTTTAAATGTAAATTTTTATTATTAATATTCTAATTTAATATTAATTTATTTACTAACTTTTTTTTTTTTGGGCAAGTTGTTCTTCTCACAATTCACCATTTAAATCAGTGCATAAATTAATATATTTTATAAATAATTAACCATCTTAAATTATAAGGCATTGTAAGTATTTCGTAATCTATAAATCATGTTAATAAGATTTTAACTTTGAATCTCAGACGTCTACATTGAAAACTTTGCAAGTTTTAGTTAAGTTATAAGGATCTTGGCAGATGACACTTTCGCTTACGTCATGACCATCTACATGATCCCCTCAAATAATTCAACCTAGAATTTTAGATATTCGAATGTAGAAATCACATTTTGTAACATCCATTTAACTTTGTTTCTAGGGCAAAATCGTCATTCAACAACATAACGGAAAAGCCATAATTTAATTCTTAGATTTTCAAGTATTTCCTTGAAAACAAATTTAGATATTCTAACAATCAAAACAATATATCATGTGCTTAAATCAGCAAACTAATAGTTATTGCTAAATGAAAATTTAATTGTTAATATGCATTCCTTGTGTGTGTGTGTGTGTGTGTATATATATATATATAATTGTAGGGAGAATTTTTGTTCAACCCCGCAATCTATTTGTCCGCTTTAGAGGACATGCCATAGGCATGCTTAGAGCGCAACGTCCTGAGCTTCTATCCTCTGCATGGCTTTGTCCTCAAGCAACGTGGGCATGTGAGTAGTGGTACCCTCATGCCTTTAGCTCGTGCTTATAAGGCATAGGGGGGCACTTTTCTTGCCGATGTGGGACTCTTGCACAAAGCATGCCCACGTTGCTTGAGGACAAAGCCGTGCAGGGGATAGAAGCTCAGGACGTTGCGCTCTAAGCATGCCTGTGGCCTGCCCTCTAAAGCGAACAAATAGATTGCAGGGTTGAACAAAAATTCTCCCTACAATAATATTTATATAATCTAGTGATTGTGGCTAGGGTTTTGTAAAAAAATACAATTTTTTTGTCACTAGAATTATTATCTGGGCAGTTTGTGAGAAAACTCAATATTGTCACAACTCATACTTAATTAATTAGCCTCTACGTGTGTGTTCATGTATTTATTTAATTTTTTAATTGGAAATTTTTTTTAAAAAATTACAGGAAGCTATAATCAATTTTTCATATTTATCATCTATCTAAATAGTCTAAAACTTTCCATAAACAAAATAATGAATAGTCTAAAACTAACTAAAAGTACAAGTTTATTTATTTATTTTTTTAAAATAATTTTTAATGAGAAAAATACGGATTCAGATCCTCTAAATTTCCTAAAGTACTCTAACAATAGATTTTCTTAAATCCTAACCATTCTTTTATGATTTAAAGGTCTGAATTTTGCCATTTTAGCACTTCACTAACAGTACTCTTAAAATAATAAAATAATGTTGCAAACAAAATAATTAAGATTATTGTTAGTAAAATGCTAATGTAGGGACTCAATTTTGGGAATGCCCCAAACAATACATTTTTAGAGAGTGGGTTAAAGAAATTGGCCCTTGCAGACGAACGAAGCCAAAATGATGAATTCACTACCGTTGAAGACTAGAGCATACAAGTTCTACTTTAATGCTGCTCCTCGGCACTGATCCGAGGAGATTGATCTTTGTCCACCTTCTCTTCTTTTCTCATTTTTCTCTTTCTCCTTCTCTTTCTCTTTTCTTTCTCCCTTTCTTCTTCCCCCCCCCCCCCCTCAACTGTTCTGTTGGTTCCTCTTATATAGTCCTCTTCCTCCCATCTCTTTCTTCCGTCTGTTGATCGTCCATGCGCTTTTCCTCTGACCGTCCGTCCCATCAGCTGCACTATCAGTACTCAAGCGATTCACAATAACCAACGTTGCCCTGTCCAAGAGTCACATCTCCATTAGTGCGGCCAGAGGGTTAGGTGAGCGCATTTAGTGTGGAGGTGACAACCTGTCCTGGGCCTGTTCCCCCACTTGGAGCTAGTCTCGGCCCATCGAGGACAGGGTTATCCTCGGCGGGGATTTTTAAAGCTTAGACTTTCATGAATCATCCTCGGACGATCCTTCCTCCTCGGTATGGGCTCTGAGCCGGATGTAAAGTGGGCCGAGGTCACCAAGCCCACAGGCCCCACAATAGCCCCTCAAAATCCTGCTGTTCGTATCCTCGGACGGGGAGGAGGATTTTGATATTCCCGGGCCCTCTACATGATTCACCAACCTCGGTCCACGTCAGCGTTGGAGTCTTTTTGCCTGCCCAATGTACGTTTTTGGTGTTTCGAGACTCAATGCGCGTTCGCATTAAATTTTGGCGGCTCCACGTTCCCCATTTCCAACGGTGCGATGGTGATCACTTGGCGGGGATTTCCTGCTTTTATAGGCGGGAAGTTACGCTTGGTTAACTTTAATTGGGGCTATAACTATTCGTTTGAACCGTTTGGCCTTCTCATTTGCGCACTTACGAACTTTGGTACATATATTCTGAATTTGGTCCAATTTTCACACTGACAAGCGCCCCTTTCTAGTGTAAAAAGCTTGCCTGAAGAGAATCTCCCCATTTCTGTAAGTCTTCTTCTCTCTGTAGTACAAAATTTTCTTTGGTTCCTTTCTCTCTTTCCCTCTCTCGGATCCTTTAGACATTGTTAGGAATGGGTAAGTTTAAGGAGTTAGTTGAGTCTGAAGAGATGATGGAGAAGTTCATTGCTGATTATGGGATACATCGTAATGTGGGCTTGAGGTATTGCGAGGAGGGAGAGTGGTATATTAAGAGGAATGAGGGTGAAGTTGTGATTCCCATAGTCGCCTTCGTAGAGGGAGGCATGAGCATCCCTATGGGGCCAGTGACGAGCGGTTACCTTAGGCATTTTCGGCTGGCTCTTACTTAGTGCGCCGTTAACGTATTTAGGATATTAGGGTGCGTAGACGCCTTGAATGAGAAGATGGGGTTGAGATTAACCCATCATGATGTAAATTGGTGCTACAATCTTCAGCACCTAAAGGGTAAGTCGTATTATATGAAAACGAGGGATGATAGGGTCCGGCTTATCCAGTACCTCCCTGATTTTAGTAAGGGGTTGACCCAAGATTTTCTCATTGTGTCGAGGGAATGGCATGATGGTCTCTACTGCCCGACAGTAGAGGGAAAGCCAGGTAGGGTATCCAAAGTAGGAGGCCGTCCAGATTTCTCTATTTTTTTCTTTGTCGTATATCTTCTTTGGTTGATTGATCATAGGAGTTTTGTTTATCCTTTTGCAGATCCGCATGCCTTCGCGTGCCATTTTCATCTAGTCAACAACGAGGATTTGGAAACCGTTCTTAGGGCGGAGTTTTTTCTGAACGAGGCCAATAACCAGATTAGGGCCGCCCACAATATCCTCGGATGAAATCCAGCCCACAAGTCGTTCCTGGTCCCAAAGCATGTTATCAGAGCTCGTGATCCTCGACTTAGGCAAATCACTGTGGTAAAGGACGGTTTTGCGCTTTCCGAAGGATCTTCCATTCCGGAAGGCATTCCGTTGGTAGGCTCTTTCTCGTCCCATAAAGCGGCAGAGGTTGAGGAAAGGAGCTCGGAGGAAGGAGAGGAAATGGTTGAACTAAGCTCGTCTGAGGACGAATTCAGTGTATTTGACCAAGCTGATCAACCCGAGGATCCCTCCGGTGATTTAGGGGACCCCCCTTGTTCGAAGCCGATCTTCAGCCCCCAAGAGTTGGTATCCAAGCTGAGATGGGTCCTAGGAGACAGCCCCCAATCAGCCTTCTTGACTTGCTTGAGGGCAAGTTGGGGAAAGGGGTGCCGAGGGAGTCACAACCCCAACCTCCTCTACCCGGCTCTCAGCCTTCGCCTGCGCAGACCAGGTCTCCATACATCTCTTCAATCTCGGAATCTCGGCCTGAGTCCCCTGAGCCAAAAAGGAAAGGGCCTTCTAAGGGCAAAGACCCAGTGGATGGGGACAGATCCCATCCTTCTCCAGGGGAGGATGAAGCCCGACGACCTTCTAAACAACTGAGGCTGGGTGGTCAGCGAAAAGGAAAAGAAATCGTTCAACAGTTTGAGCCCCAGGCCTGGCTGCCCGCTGCCATGCTCCATGGAAAACCTTTGATGGATGACATTACTATCTGGGATTTCCGAGGAGGTGAGGGGGCTCGTGTAGCCGATGCCCTAGAGAGGACCCTTCTTCTACCCATTGACATGGCTGAGCTTGGGAGCATGAGGGGGCCAGAGGTTACCGGCATCCTCAAGAGATACCTGGGCATGGTAGGACCTCTGGTACTTGTTTATTTCGTTTGAGTTTTATTGCCTAGCACCTCCCCTCCCTTTTACGGTGTATCTGTTTTGGTTGGCAGGCTATCCAGGCTGTTTTCAGGCTGGATGAGGAGGTCGACGGCCAAAGTAACGCTCTGGCGAAGGAGCGCGACAAGTTCTTGAAGGCTGCAAGTACCCTTAAAAGATCTGAGGCAGATCTCAAGAAGGCTATTGAAAATCTGGGGGAGGTGACAAAGGCTAGAGATAGTGCGGCCTCTAACCTAGCCACGGCTACGAAGCAGGCCGAGGATCAAAAAAAGCACTTGCAGGAGGTCGAGGGCCAACTGCGGGCTGCCAAAGAGGATATCGCCGACCTGAAGAAAAAGTTGGGCGAGGCGGTCTGGACAAAGGGTATTGCCGAGTATGCCAGGGACGAGGCCGTAAGGGCCAAAGAACTGGCTGAGTTTGCGAGAATAGACGCTGAGCGTTCCATAGAACAGGCGGAAGAGGAGGCCTTTGCTGAGGGGGCGGCTAAGACTGAAGCTACCTTCAAGGCTCAAGTCCCTGAAGTGTGCAGGCGCTTTTGTTCCCAGACCTGGAATGAAGCCCTCAACCAAGCGGGGGTTGATGCCACATCTGACCTTAGGAGGGTAGCGAGAGTGTATTAGCCACCCGCAATTCGCGCGAGGTTGTACCCATTACTTCCAAGGAAGAGTCTGCCTTACCAGAGGCAAGTGAAAGTCGGACCAAAACTGCTAAGAACACATCTTCAGCTGACAGACCTTTTGAGGAGGCTGAGCCCCGTAAAGCGTTGGAGGGGGTTGGAATTGACAGTCAAGAAGCGCCCTAATATGCGATGAGGCTTCCTGCTGACTCCCAAGCCACACTCATTGCCCCCCAGATCCCTCCTACCGTGGAAGGGTCCTCTGAAGTAGCCCCATAGAGTCAGGGTCCCTAAGAGTTAGTCGAAGCCTTTCAATAAGCTCCTCAAGGGAAGTTGCCCATCGAGTTGGGGGAGTAAGCCATTTCGTTGGGTCACCCCGTTTCGATGGCATGGGACACGCTTATTCGTTTTCTTTTCATTTCATTTTGTTTTTTGCCTTGGCGACATTGTAACGAAACTACATATTTTCTATTTGAAATATATATTCAATAGTTTGTTTTTGGTTCTTTGATTGGTGCTTCCTTTGACTCATTATATTTTAATATTTTGCTCAATACCTTGGTTCTGTTCTGGACTTAGTCTCATGAGACAATCAGCTGTCCTTCAAGTTTGTATCCGAGGACCGTACCACAACTCGGTTCCTTCTAATGTTTTTATTCTTCTGCAAATAGCTAACTTTCCCATAGGTCTGAGTTCGAGGACCATGCAAGAACGTGGTTCAGTCTAACATTTCTGTACTTCTGTAAGTAGCTAGTTTCCCCATAGGTTTGAGTCCGAGGACCATGCAAGATCTTGGTTCTGTCTAACACTTCTGTACTTCTGTAAGTAGCTAGTTTCCCCATAGGTTTGAGTCCGAGGACCATGCAAGACCTTGGTTCTGTCTAACACTTCTGTACTTCTATAAGTAGTTAGTTTCCCCATAGGTTTGAGTCCGAGGACCATGCAAGATCTTGGTTATGTCTAACACTTCTGTACTTCTGTAAGTAGCTAGTTTCCCCATAGGTTTGAGTCCGAGGACCATGCAAGACCTTGGTTCTGTCTAGTACCCAGGTATATTTGAGTAGTTAGTTTCCCCATAGGTTTGAGTCCGAGGACCATGCAAGACCTTGGTTCTATCTAACACTTATGTACTTCTGTAAGTAGCTAGTTTCCCCATAGGTTTGAGTTCGAGGACCATGCAAGACCTTGGTTCTGTCTAACACTTCTGTTCTTCTGTAAGTAGCTAGTTTTCCCATAGGTTTGAGTCCGAGGACCATGCAAGACCTTGGTCCTATCTAACACTTCTGTTCTTCTGTAAGTAGCTAGTTTCCCTATATATTTGAGTTCGAGGACCATGCAAGACCTTGGTTCTGTCTAGTATCCAGGTATATTTGAGTGGTTAGTTTCCCCATAGGTTTGAGTCCGAGGACCATGCAAGACCTTGGTTCTGTCTAACACTTTTGTATGGGGTAAAGGAGATTGTCCTCAGCGTTGGCCATATTAGTTTTGGCGTGATGATGGCCTCGGCCCTGCTTCGTCGGAAGTGGGTCATCCTGTGGACCGGACTCTTGACCCCGCAGTGCCCCAGGCAAGGGTGGTTTGGGACTCTAACCTTACACGTGGCAGTAATGCCGCCTTCAGTTGAAGTTTCTGCCCTTATCGGTTACGAGGCGCCTCCTGACTGTTCGCATTCTACGCTTGACGTTTGGACACACGAGGTGTGCTCTCATTAATATCCTCATGGATTGATGCAGATTGAACGGTTGATAGCCGCCTTGAAATTTGGTCAGGATTAACGTCGCCGATAATCCTTATTTCGAATTCTGCGTAGATCAATTCCCATCAATCTTCACCCTCTATTTAAGGTTATATGGGGGGAAATGTCCTTCTACGCTGCACGAACCCTCTACTACACCAGGAAACATGTCCCCTCGACTTTCAGAGCCCCCTCTATAACCCTGCCAAAATTGTGATAAGAGTTTGGAGAAATGGAATGGCCTTGGATGGGAGTGAGGGCACATAGACCAGAGGTCCTCCTCCCTCGACCGAGAGTCGTTATGGCTATAACCAGCGTCAGATCTCTGGCGCGGCAAAGTTTGGGCGTCATCCTGATGGTGCCGTGCATAACGGCCAAGAGGGAGGTCCCTGAAGTACATAACGCTCTTCTGCGGGGCGCACCCGCATCGGTGGAGGTGTGCAAGATTACATCATGTTCGATGCCCGAGTGTTGCCGTCTCCAACGGTCAACCACCGTGGGGCTAGAAGAGAATCAAGGGAACATCGTGGGGAAGGGCCGTCAGGCGCCCTTGCATCTGCTCCTCTCTTCGTGCCAGCACCACCGCACCGGCTTGGGCATTGTTGGTAGCCTTAAAACAAGCCTGCCTCAGCCCCCTCCCCTTTAGTTAGCTTTAGAACAGGTCCGTCCGGGCCTTTGTTTGTAGAATTGGCTTTAAAACAAGCCTGTCTGAGCCTTTGTTTGTATCTTGTATTTCCTTTTCATCTAATAAAATATTGCCATTTTTCTTCTCTTTTCCTTTGAATCTTCTACTTTTCTGCATTGGTTTTTTTTTATTTTTTTTATTTTTTTTTTTATTTTTTATTTTTACAAATGCGTTGTTGCGAACTTTCCATAAACTAGCTACTTAGAAACGATTGTCCCTGAAGTACATAACGCTCTTCTGCGGGGCGCACCCGCATCGGTGGAGGTGTGCAAGATTACATCATGTTCGGTGCTCGAGTGTTGCCGTCTCCAACGGTCAACCACCGTGGGGCTGGAAGAGAATCAAGGGAACATCGTGGGGAAGGGCCGTCAGGCGCCCTTGCATCTGCTCCTCTCTTCGTGCTAGCACCACCGCACCGGCTTGGGCGTTGTTGGTAGCCTTAAAACAGGCCTGCCTCAGCCTCCTCCCCTTTAGTTAGCTTTAGAACAGGCCCGTCCGGGCCTTTGTTTGTAGAATTGGCTTTAAAACAAGCCTGTCTGAGCCTCTGTTTGTATCTTGTATTTCCTTTTCATCTAATAAAATATTGTCATTTTTCTTCTCTTTTCCTTTGAATCTTCTACTTTTCTGCATTGGTTTTTTTTTTTTTTGTTTTTTTTGTTTTTTTGTTTTTACAAATGCGTTGTTGCGAACTTTTTGTAAACTAGCTATTTAGAAGCGATTGTCCGTTGCGCTCGCTAGTGCACAAATTCTTCCCACAGACAGCGCCAATTGTAGGGACTCAATTTGGGAATGCCCCAAACAATACATTTTTAGAGAGTGGATTAAAGAAATTGGCTCTTGCAGACGAACGGAGCCAAAATGATGAATTCACTACCGTTGATACAAGTTCTACTTTAATGCTGCTCCTCGGCACTGATCTGAGGAGATTGATCTTTATCCACCTTCTCTCCTTTTCTCCTTTTTCTCTTTCTCCTTCTCTTTCTCTTTTCTTTCTCCCTTTCTTCTTTTTCCTCCCCCCCTTCAACTGTTCTGTTGGTTCCTCTTATATAGTCCTCTTCCTCCCATCTCTCTCTTCCATCTGTTGATCATCCATGCGTTTTTCCTCTGACCGTCCGTCCCATCAGCTGCACTATCAGTACTCAAGTGATTCACAATAACCAAGGTTGCCCTGTCCAAGAGTCACATCTCCATTAGTGCGGCTAGAGGGTTAGGTGAGCGCATTTAGTGTAGAGGTGACAACCTGTCCTGGGCCTGTTCCCCCACTTGGAGCTAGTCTCGGTCCACCGAGGACAGGGTTATCCTCGGCGGGGATTTTTAAAGCTTAGGCTTTCATGAATCGTCCTCGGACGATCCTTCCTCCTCGGCATGGACCCTAGGCCGGATGTAAAGTGGGCGGAGGTCACCAGGCCCACAGGCCCCACAGCTAACATGGCAAAATTCAGACCATTAAATCATTAAAGAATGATTAAAATTTAAGGAAATCTATTTGGTAGAGTACCCTGAAAAATCTAGAGGATTTGAATCCGAAAAATACACGTAATTATAAAAATTTATTTTAGTATAAAAATTGGGAGATAAGGGAAATTTTAAAAAAAAAAAAAAAAAAAAATTAGGTGTGACCTACATTTTAGGTGTTTAAAATTTATTATTTTCTTTATTTAATCCTATAGTTTAAAGTTTTTTGAGCTTGTCATAATTAATATTTGAGTGTATTTTAGACCATCTAAAAAGTGGACATTAAAAATGTGTTTTCTCAAAAATGTGTTTTCTCCGAATAATTATAGTATAAAATTATACATAATTGAAGATTCCAATAGCGGCAAAGTGGATGGAAGATAGATTCAAGTATCAAAAAGATTGGACTGTGGATTTCCTCCTCTCCCCTCCCCTCCTCCTCCTCCCCACCCCCGCCCCCCCCCCCCCCCCCCCAAAAAAAACCCCCCAAAAAAAAACCCCCCCAAAAAAAGAGAGAGATTGGACTGTGAGTCAGAGTTGAATGATGATTCCTCGAATCAGTCAACCTTTGCTTTTTTATATGTAGGAATCATTTTACACTTTTACAAGACTTAGGTTTTTTATGCCACATTTTTAGTAGAATTATTAAAAGACGATTCCACAATAAAAGTGTCCGAAATTTTCTTAAAAAATAAAGGGATATCTAGTATATAATATTAAAAAATAAAAAGACCATGGAACTTTGACAAACTACACGTCCTTTCTTGATGAAGCAAAACATGACTTGGTAGAAAATTTTCTCCAACTTTTTGTTTTTTGAAAAAGATTTTTGTTGTAATTGACCACGTACAACATGTTAGACATAACTTTTATTATATAATATATAATATTATATTAATCGATCATGACAAAAGCTTATATAATACTAATTTCATTGGGAATACTATCACAACAATAATAAATGACTAATAGTGTACCCAAAAAAATAAAAAAATTGCGTAAACACTTGGTGTAACTAACTACAGTTTTTAAATTTTAACTTTATTATATAGTATATGTTATGATATAGAGGATTATAATTATGTGACCACTCTGTTGTGATAGTCAAAAAACAAAACAAAAATTTGCATCTTGCAAGAAGGGCAAAGGGGCCCGCCATAGTTACATTCATGGAGATTGGAGAATGATAAGAGTATTCCCTAATATCTATTTGTTTATTTAGGAACAACTTTTTCTTGCTCGGGGGCTTGCACTTAATCTGTCTATTAAAGATGAAAGAATCCACATCAACCTTCGTTGCCTTTTGAGATACGGAGGGTTGCTTTTGTTCCTATAAAAACCCAATTCGATCTAGTTCAAACTGTGAAACATAAGAAGAAAAAGAGAGCTCGATGAAGCAAAACATGTTTTGGGGAAAAACTCACTCAAACATTGTAAAGATGGCCGTGATTCTCGCATTGTTACTTTTTAACATCAGGCCTCTTGAAGCTGCAAGGCATTTGGAAGTGAAGATGTCAAAACTTGGGACAATGACCCACGCACCAATACCATCTTCTTCTTCTAATCCACGCACTTACATACCCGGACCCCATGCTGGAGGTTCAGGTTGCCATAATTAAAGGAAGAAAACGGAGCTTTAGGCTTTTGGTGTGGTCTTGAGGGGAGTTGCTATATTCACGTCTACTCTTCAATGGTAAGAATAAAATTGTTATGTAGTAAGAAAAGGGAAAATATCCCTACTTGCCAAATGTTTCCCTTATGCTGTAGTTGCGTATTATATTTTTTTTCCTAGATCGGATGAAATAAATTAAAAGTTCTCTGGGTAATAATACAAATGTTATTGGGCATATTATATATGGCTTAAAGGTTATCATGATTTTGTGTGAGGTTAGGTGTTTACTTTTGTGTTAGAATCATATTTCTACTTTCTCGTGTTTGCGTTTATTTCTCAAAAAACAAAAACAAAAAAAAGGTTATTGTGCATGTATTGGCAAGAGCACGAACCCAGCAATCTAGATGGATACAAGAACGATTTTTTTAATCAATGATTGAGATTGAAGGTTAAAAATTCACTTTTAATCTCAACTCTCAAATCATAAAATTTTTTAACCTTCAAATTTTTACCCTTTCACTTTTAAAAGTTTTATATCTCACATCACCATCATAATTGTGCCATGCAATAACTGCATGAGATCCAAATCTGGAGTGAAGGGTTATGTGACTACATACTTAGCATAAAAAAAAAGAAAAGAAAGGGTTATGTCGTGATAATATTTCTGCGCCTTTTATGAAATATTAAAAATCCAAAAACATTGTATACTTCTTTTAAGTGAATATTATATCCTAAATATAATATTTTAACTCTTTCGTAGAAGTTACATAAAACTAAAGGCAAATTTAGTACATTGAGTTAGTGATAATATGAAAATAACGATTAGCATTTTAAGAAACACAAAAAGTTAGAATGGAACAACTAATCTAGTAACCAATATACAAAAATTTTGATCCAAAAAAAAAAAAAAAATTATTAGAAGTAAAGTTGGTAAAGAGAGATTTAATGAGAATTGAACTGTTGTTCTTGAAAATGAGGAGTGTTTCTAATCAAGTTAAAATTCTTTTTAAAAAAAATTAGATAAACATTCTCCTTTGTTCACCATATCAAAATAATAAACATATAAAGAAAAAACATACATGTAATTATTTAGCTCAAGAAAAGTTTTTATTTTTATTTTTACATATCTGATAGATAGATATGACCCCTTAACCATTTATAGATGCTACTTGTTCAAAGAACCCTACAATATGTAGAAATTAGATTCAAAGTCAAATAATGTATTTTTTTTTTTTTTTTTTTTTGAGAATGAAAAATAGGGGCCTTTATGGTTATATTACACCCTCTGGCAGAAAGCCAGGTGGAGACCCACTCAGTTGAAGAGTAGCCTACACCTGTGCGGGAGTCACCTCACATTTTGTGAGTACACCTCCCACTAAGTATGCCCACCAACGGACTTTTGCAGGAAGCGGGACTCGAACTTAGGTGTGTTGCACGAAACGTCCGAGCCTTAAATAATTAAATAATTAAATTAAAATCTAATCATATCTAAGAATGCACCAGCTGTGTGGACAACGGTTTAAGAGATACATGGAGGGAATATAACATTTGACTATTTGAGGCAAGAACAAGGAACTTTCATGAAAAAGCTAGTTACTTGGAGTGTTTAAGAGAAAATTAAATGAAAAGAATACAAAAGTATGGAAGTTTTTTTTTTTTGTAAATAATGAAAAAACTTTCTTTAAAAAGAGAAGAAAAATATCATAAATAGGTATTTTTAGGGGAACGTAGGTAAACAAAGCTCCTAGTTTTATACTTGAGACACATTAAACTACATGCTTTTAAATGAAATATTTTAAATCTCACACTTTCATAAATAGAACACTTAAAACCCTACATCAGGTCATGTAAAATTGTGTAAAAATATATGGTTACTACAGTAATCGTATAAATTTATACTGACATTATCTATTTTACATTTTTTATTCTTTATGTATTCCAAAGAAGAAGGAAGAGGGTGGATAGTAATTATTCTATGGAAAAAATCAAGAAAAATTAATATTATGGGGCCAGAAATAGTCAGGCGGCCCCGGCCCACTTCGAACCAGGCCCAAGGCCCATGCCGAGGACAAGTTCAAGGTCCAAAACCCACGAACCACGTTAATAAAAAATCACGAACCACGCTGTTCTCCACTGCTCGACGATCTCGACCCACTCGATCAACCACCACGCCGAACCACGCCCCACTCCACCAAGACCACACCGCCGAACCACCATCTCGACCCACTTCGCCGGACCCACGACCACGCTAGAAAAAATGAACCACTGTTGAGAGAGATGAGACTAAGAAAGCTTTGGAAAGAGAGAGAAGATGAGACAAGGTGAAGAGAGGGAAAGTGGCATATATACAGGGGAGAATAAAAAATTATTTTTTTGTTTTGCAATACCAAGCTTTTACAAGTCCGGATGTGGAGCAAGTATATGGTGTACCTGGCATATATAATTTTCGCTGGATGTGGAAGTGATTTTTGGGCTTAAATGCTAAATTTGTCCTATATATGACATTTGGCCGTCCAGATGTGAATGCTCTTATATGGGCTTACCTGTAGAAAATGGTTCATCATCCATTCATGCAGTTTAAAAAGTTCAAGTTCCTAATGAATTCTTGGGAATTCAAAACTGCACTGAAAGTTATTTAAGAACAAGTATGGATTTTTGTTTAAAATGTAAATGGTACCTTTTAAGTTTGACTGAATATCATTTTAAGTTTTTAACTTTATTTTTATCAAATTGAGTTATTTAAGTTTCAATTTTATTCAATTTAAGATTTCCATCCAATTCTGTTAAAAAATTTCCGTTAAGTAATGAATTGGGTAAAATATCATTTTCGTCCCTAAATTATCACAAAAATTCGTTTTTCGTCCTTAAACTTTCAGAAGTTCTATTTTTGTCCCTAAACTTTTCCAAGCGTATTGATTTTCGTCCCTCCCACATCAGCACTTTGTCAAGCCACGTCAGCACTCCGTCAGAACTTTTGAAAGTTTAGGGACGAAAATAGAACTTTTGAAAGTTTAAAGACGAAAAACGAACTTTTGTGATAGTTTAGGGACGAAAATATAACTTTTGAAAGTTTAGGGACGAAAAACGAACTTTTGTGATAATTTAGGGACGAAAATGATATTTTACCCTAATGAATTAATGAATTTTTCTAATAAAAAAAATTTTATCACATAAAAAATCTATAAAATAATTTTATTAATTTTATAGATTTTTTTTTTTCATGTGAGGAAAGATATATATCTTTCAAATGAAATTGGATGGAAGATCTTAATTGAATAAATTTGAAATTTAGAGGACTTAGTTGATCGAAAGTAATATTAAAGGCTTGAAATTATTTCAATGCAAACTTAAAGAGTGAAATTTGCACTTTAACCTATATATTTATAGTAGCCACACAAATGTGTTACTTTCCATATTATTCTTGTCTCACTGATTTGATTAAGAACCACAAAAGGCCAAGACATGGGGTTGATTTTTTATTCTTTAATTAAAGATGTTTATGAATTTTCATTATATAGCACAACCGATGTTTACCACTTTATGCCGCTGTCTTGGTAAGTATCCCTTCATACAAAACACATGATGAAAAGATCTAGATAGTGTTCTGGGATAAAAATATATATAGCCCAACACAATAGGCCAGCAAAATTAAATCTTCGTATTCAGGCTAATAAAGTTGTTTAAGGCCCAATTACTCAAGGCTAGACAAATAAAGTTGTTTAAGGTCCAATTACTCAAGGCTAGACAAAATGGTTTTAATTTATCAAGCTTGAAAATACACGAATAGATGGCTAAATTAAGACCACTCACTAGATAAAAAAAAAATGAGGCAAGATAGATACAAAATCCCGAAGCCCAAACTTATATCAATATATGTAGAATCTAACACACCACATTTTTTTTACCCCAAAGAAAAACACACACACACCACATTTGATTATGTACCTAATTATTACAATAACTTTCAAAATACTATTGTCTTACGGAGTAAGAAGTAGGACCTATCAATCCGTAATCAATACTCAACTCAAAGAACATCAAATCAGACTATTGGTCATGAGTTTAATTTAATGTTATTCCATAAGCCATTGCATTCTATACAGTCTATAAAATAACAATTCATCTATTAATGAAAAGATTCAATCCATTAAATTCATATTAACTAAAAATCAATTGTTCACATCTGTAATCACCCCTCTCATAACTAAACCTATAAAAATTCCTACTTATTCAACCTAGCAGAAATAACGACGAAAACGCTATTGCTTAATAGCAAGCTCAAAATTTATATCAAAACTTATAATTCAAAGTAATAGTCCATTCAAAGCCATTGCCTAATGTGAAATCATTTGTTGTTGATGCCACTTTCGTTTGAGTCCATGCCTTTGGAGAAAGAACAAGGCAAACCAATGAATAAACAAATAATTAAATTAAAATATCGTTTTCAACCCTAACATCAAACGACAATTAGACTATGTGGACACAAAATTGAAGGAAAGAGAAATTGTTGCGCGGCAGTGTGTAGCTTGAATTTCCAACCCACAAGTTGGTCAGGTCGACCGAATACAATAAGTAGCATGGTTATCAAAATCTCGATCTGGATTTTACGATCCTACGATTTTACGATTCTACCTACTCAAAACGATCCAGATCTTAAACAACCTTGGTTTCTTATAATCTTTTTTAACTTGACAGAATGCTCAGTTTGACTCAAATGAAAAATAAAATCCCAATAGACCAAGTTTTTCCACTTTAATGTAAAGAGAATGTCAGTTGGACCAAAATAAAAAATATCCCAATAGAGTGTCACATTTTGAGATTTTTGACCTTTTTAAATGATGTTTACAAATTGATGTAGTGATGTATGGTAATTATATCAATTAATGTATAATTTAGGGGCGGAGCTAGGGGGTTGAGAGGGGGCAATTGCCCCCCTGACCTCACCCAAACCCCACCCCCTTAATATATATATATATAGATATATCTTTCTTTTAGATTTAGTATTTACTTTATATATGTTTCTGTTTGCTCTAAGCTTATGGTCTTTGACTCTGCATGTAATTGTGCTACGGGGTTGTCACTCTTGGCTCCACTTTTAGTACACTTTTCTTGGCCGGTGATTAGTAAGAAGCTCCTTTAACTTTGTATAAGTTATTATACAAAGTTAAAGGTCTTACTAATCATCGGCCAAGAAAAGTGTATTAAAAGTGGAGCCAAGAGTATATTAAAAGTGAAGCTCCTTTAACTTCGTATAATAATGGCTATATCGTATAAAAAAAAAAAAAAAGACTATATATTGATTTTTTTTTTAAATCTTTTACTTATTTGAAAAGTATACTTATGGTCACCAATGAAGTATCTTAAGTACAATAACATTTATACTAAATCTAATGTTACGCACAAGAGGAAAAAAAAAAACTTAACACTAACATTATATTTTATATGTTAATCAAATTATTTGTTTAATTAGTTAAGTATTTTTTTTTAATTATACTAATTAAAAAATTGAAATTGATTTTGTCTTCAGCTCTTTATTTTCATCTTGCTCCCCCTAAATTAAAATCCTGACTCCGCCATTGGTATAATTTATGTGATTATTTAACATACCAATGTGTATTTTTTGTTTTTTTCTTAAATAATGTTGGATCTTACGATTCACGATCCGATCTTACGATTCACGAGATCTTATGATTCACGATCTCACCTACCTCCTACGATCTTACGTAAGATCCCAATTTTGACAACCTTGACAAATAGTATGATTTTCTTTTTTGCAAACCTAACATTTGGCACTTCAATTCTACGTGTGTGTGTGTGTATATATATATATATATAAGCTTACCGTGTGGCACTTTTATCTCCTGCTGGCTGCTACCACAAAAGGATGAATAATGAAATGTCGGGTAAATACATGAGAAAAGATTACTTTGAAAGTTTGAATAGCTAGTCAAATCAAGACCACTCTCTAGACAAAGAATGAAACAAGATAGATACAAAATCCTAGAGCCCAAACTTCATCATTTGGTCCAATCCTACATGAAAACTCAAGTGAAAAAGTGTAGGTATTCTGGTTTGGAGGCAATAAAAGGGTTTTTTTTTTTTTTTTTTTTTTCAATCACCGATTTTGGGCTCCATTGGAGGACTTGCAAATGGTTTGGACTTTGGAGTGCTTACAAGCTCATGAAATAATAATATAAATTGTGTATAGAATTTTTTAAATATATATTATAAATAATTTGATAGTTAATATAATAGGTGAGGAGGACTTAAATCCTAATTATCTTTTCAATGCCACTAAGTTTAAGGCTCTTGGGCTATGTATGGAAGTGGAATAATCATAAAAGACTCGTTAACTTGTTAAATAAACACATGCACCCAAAATCTTAAATTTGCATTTAGTGCTAATCAAATCACAACTATTACTTGTTGCCCAAACTCTCAAATTTACAAGATTTAGAAGCTGACATTCACCTAATAGAAACAAAATCCAATCAAACGGATTAACAAACCTCTCAAAAAAAAGAAAAAAGAAAAAGAAAAAAAGAAACCTACCTCATATAATTTTAGTAAACTTATAAATTTTGAGTCAAATTTTAAGGTTAATTTACAAATTACACTCTCTAACTTTGTCAAAAAGAATTTTGAAGCCTTCTTTTGTGGTTACGTACCCTAGAGTTGCTTGTAGCTAGGAGAGCAATGCAATTTATGCAAGCGAATGATCCCTATTAGTCCATCTTTGAAGATGATTCTGAGATCGTTATAAATTCTCTGCAACATGGTGATATTTTTTACTATTCTTTTGATCATTTAGTAAAAGATATTTTGTCTTATATTAGCTCTTTTCAAAACTTTTCCTTCTCTTATACCCTTAAGCAAGGCAATGTAGTAGAACATACATTAGCTTGGAGAGCAAGATTTTTTTTTTTTTTTTTTTTGTTTGTTTGTTTGGATAAAGTATATTCCTCCCGACATAAATAATGTTGTGCTTGCTGATTTACCAGTTATTCAATGATACCCTGATTCTAAATTTTAAATTAAAAAAAAAAAAACCTTTGATCAAAATTCAAATTGTAATTTAACCTAATCTTAATTACTACTTTCATTAAAGTATTTTTGATGTTTTAAAAGTAAAAATAAATCAACATATATATAGTTTGATATTAACAATTACTAAATAAATTGTTTAATTGTTAATTTGATATTAACAAATACGTTTTCCATTGTCAATACCCTAGTTTTTTTTTTTTCTCCTGAGAAACTGTAATCAAAGGCCAAAGAAATACTAATTATAAAGGGTAGACTTTATTCCCACCTCAAATATCAATCAGAAATTCAACGAAAAACAGACAGAACAATTCATGTTGAAAAAAAATAAAATAAAATTGTAGTTGAATTTTACGGCTAAGTTACTGAATAGAATCAATATAGCCATAAATTAAGTGATTAATTTGATAGAAAGAAAGAAAGAAAAAAAAAAATTAGTTGATGGGAGGAGAAGCCTTCCAAAAAAGACAAATTGCTCTGGGATTTGGTAGCAGAATTTTTTGTTTTTGTTTTTGTTTTTTTTATGGGATTTAGTTTATTAAATTAGGATATTAATAAGGGCATATTGTGTGCGGGGCTAGGAGAAAGTAAATGCTGTTTCAGTAAATCTTTTTTTTAATTAATTAATCTCATTAATAAGGAAGTATTGTGTGCGGGAAAGTAAATGCATATTTGAATAAAGATAAAAAAAATTAATTAAAAAAAAAAAGATAGAAGAAAAAAGTGACCTGTGAATCTTGAACTAAAGAAGAAAAAAAAGGGACCTCAGGAAAAAGACAAAGAAGAACTAGTGCTGTGATGAGAGGCGTGAGAGATAAACTAAGGGGTAAGAGGGAAAAGGGAAGAGAGACGAGCTTGTCATGACTCATGAACAGATATGGCATATAATTAAAGTCAATAGCGTCTAAGACAAAAAAAACAACGGGGACTTCTTATTTTTCAAAGTTTTTCTTCCCTCTTTTAGATGACATTTTGTTATTATTAGTATGACATTTTGTTATTATTAGTGTTAATGATAAAATATACATAAAAATAATTTTGCACAAATCACAAATTTATCAACTTTTAAAAAGAGTTTCAAACATTTAATTGGAAAAAGTTTCAAAAAGAATTATGTCATTTTAAGGGATTTTTTTTTTTTTTTTTTGTAATTATCAAATTAATTAGGTGGTTGAAGAATTCTGAACATTCACCGCAATGAAAAAAACAGAAAGAAAAACTCTGAGATATTTCAATGACAATTTCAGCCGCCTCGTTAGCATCTAGATCATTTTATCCCCCCAAAAAAAGAAAATACTAATAAATAAAGGTAAAGGGAAAAAAAATGTTAGTAATATTAAAATGCACACAGAAAAAAGTCCTCTTTTTCAAGCTCCCCACAAACTCAAATGCATGTTTTCCATGTAGAAAAAATTAAAAGTTGTTGATAACTCTTGGCTTGACAACCCAATACCTTTCCAACTCAATATCAAAATCATCAACAAAAATGTCAACTTTTTATGATTATAAGTGGTGACTTTCCAGCTGCCTTTTGCAACTCAAATCCTACTTTTCCGAACACAAAATCTGGGACTTGTTTAGTTGTTTCACATTTTTATGTGTCTTATTTCCAATCACATTTTAATCCTATCCAGTAATACAGTACTCTCCAAGAATACTCATGAAAGAGTGAGAAAAGAACCTCAATTAGCTTAAGCTAATTGAGGTTCTTTTCTCACTCTTTCATGAGTATTCTTGGAGAGTACTGTATTACTGGATAGGATTAAAATGTGATTGGAAATAAGACACATAAAAATGTGAAACAACTAAACAAGTCCCAGATTTTGTGTTCGGAAAAGTAGGATTTGAGTTGCAAAAGGCAGCTGGAAAGTCACCACTTATAATCATAAAAAGTTGACATTTTTGTTGATGATTTTGATATTGAGTTGGAAAGGTATTGGGTTGTCAAGCCAAGAGTAAAAACTCAGCTTCTGAAATGACTATCAACAACTTTTAATTTTTTCTACATGGAAAACATGCATTTGAGTTTGTGGGGAGCTTAAAGACTACGTGAACAGTATAAGTACAGTATACGCACAGTAAAATTTGCCCCCAAAGTCAACAAGTGAGGCGCAAAAAAAAAAAAAAAAAAAGAAAAGAGGAGAAAACGCGAAGCTGAAAACGCGCCGTGACTAGACATGGCAAAACGGGTGGGTCAGGTCGGGTCAATCGGGTTACGGGTCAAACGGGTCACGGGTTAAAAACGGGTTATTTTAAGCGGGTCAAAATCGGGTTCGGGTCAATCGGGTTGCGGGTCGGGTCGGGTTGACCCGTATTTTTCACATGAATTTTTTTTTTTTTTTTTATAAAGAAAACAACATGTATCTGTCATTTGGAAAGTTATGCAACAAATTACTTGATATAAAGTGCATTATTTTGAATTCACCACTTATATCAAGAATGAACTCAGCTAAACTTATTAATACTTATTCAACAATTTTAAAATTATACAAATCCTAACATTACTATCTAAAACAAAATAACACGAAGATAAGTAAAACAAATACACAAGTTTTATTTCTAAACAATATCAACATTTCAAATATAAAACAAAATTACAAATGACTTATTGGATAACTCATTTGATAAAGAATAAAAATATATAAGAAATTTACAATCTTGAAAATTAATTTTATAATCTATTATCAGTTGTGGTTGACACTCTATTTCAATTTGAGATATACTTTAAAATTTGATTGCTTACTTATTTATACATGGTCTCTTTTATGAATATCATATTATTGTTAAGCAACACACACTCTAGGAAATATCATAATTTATTTTGAAAATCCATTTATTTTGGACATAAATTATTAAAAAATAGGTCTAAGTATTCATAATTTATACTAATTTGATACTTTAGCTTCACTATTTTCACACTTGTGAATATTTCTCACATGTTTACAATTTTAAATCTATATTTTTAACTCTACTGTAATCAGATTATCTTGACATGTACTTTGCTATTTGATATCTAAAAATATTTACTCATTACAGAATGTTCAACCATTTATCTTTCAATTAATTTGCATATAGTTATGTAAATGTACCAATTGTTTTCTTAAAGTTCACAATAAACAATTAAACCAATATTGTCTTAGTTTTACTATTTTTTTTTACCAAAAAAAAAAAAGTTTTAAAAAAATGGTTCGGGTTCGGGTCGGGTCGCGGGTCGGGTCGGGTTGACCCGCAAAAAACACGGGTCGGGTCACGGGTCAACCCATTTTTGCTTCGGGTCAAAAAAATCGGGTTCGGGTCGGGTATTTTTCGGGTCGGGTCGGGTCGGGTCAAAAAATTCTGACCCGTTTTGCCATGTCTAGCCGTGACTAACCCCTCTATCCAAACGCTCTCATTAATGTCTTTACTATGTCATGCTGAATTTGATACCAATATTCATTCACTAGAGAGAGTAGAAACACACTTTCCCTCAAAAAAGAAAAAAAGAAACACACTTTCACACACACCACACGTACTACGTTTTTGCCACGGCAAAACTATGCCCAATCACTTTCACTCAAAATCCAGAACAGGACAAATTTTCCACGTGTCCCCAATTCACTTGTCTCAAAATAAAACCTACTTTTACAAATATATCCTAAAACCCATCATCAACCAATTCATGGTGCCAACAAAGACATTGTTAAATGAAGAGCAAACCAAATAATCTTCCATTATAGCCAATGGCCTTTCGGCCTAGCGACACCTCCACCCTTGTTGGTGGGAAAATATTGAGGATTCCCTCCCTCATGTCTTCACCTAGCTAAAAAAAGAATAAAACCATTCTGTACTTATTACAATTCTGATAGATAACAAAGCCCATGACTAGAGGAAATATGCTAACACCTACACTCCCAATGCTCCATCCTCTCTTGTTGGGTGCAACAAACCATTCCTAAATGCAAACTCTACATGGAATCTGTGAACTCCCTATACCCAACAGAGACAGGAAACCAGACTCCTCACACAGTCACACTGTGAGTTCCATCAGACCACTCAATTGAATTACATCTAGCAGAATGACTATACCCAATGCCTTTGGTCCCCTGGAACACAAGCTCAGAACACTAATTTCAACGTCTGTTGCGGCATTCATTTTCACCTAAAATACTACATCAATTGAATCCCCAACAGAACTGAAAGCCACTGGAAATGTTTTATAATTCAAATCGAAAAAAGCTGACTAAAAATTGACACTAACCAAAAATAATAATAACTTTCAGTATACAACTCTCCTGCTTAGGTGTGTAAAATAAGTCATGGACTGAATCACTATTGCAAAACAATCCAAACAGGACACACATGATTTAAGCAATTCTTCTTGGTGCACTTTTTGCTCACAAAGAGTGTTGCATAATTATATCCCAATCCAAACACATGCATCTATATATGTTGGAAATGATGTTCATTTTAAGAAAACAGAATTAATTTGGCTGGAGTTAGCGGTGTGGATAAGCTTCTAACAAGGACTCATTTATATGACACTGTCTTACTCTTACACGTTATGGGGCCATGTTTAGGTCTATTCCCTCATGAAACTCAATTATTCAGGAAGATCTAAAATTGTTCCAAAACTTAGACCTATAGAAAAAAGTAGGAAACTTTTTCATTGCAACTTCTGCAAACTTTTTTCTTTTGTTGATAATCTGCAATGGTATTAATAAAACAGAACAGAACAGAGTGAGCAATCTTCCTTACAGAAGGAGTCAATGGAAGGAGGAAAGTTACCCTTATTAAAAACAACAGAGAAACAGGAATTTAAAGCGAGCTTAGCGGCTGCATATGAGTAGCATAATTACAGCATCGATTAACCCAAACAAAATCTAGAACAAGTAAAGGACTTGGCTAGGCTCTTAATATCAAAGATGATAGAACTAATAGCGCTCCTCTCCTAAAGGCTTGGACCTTGAAACAGAAATCATGAACAAAGACAATACCATCACCTCTCAATGCTCTCATCAATTGACCACTGCAAAGGATTAGAGATGAAGTGAATGTTTGATAGAGAGAGGGAGAGAGAGAAACAACAACAATAACAAAAACAACAACAACAACAACATTTAATCAATCAGGCAGGGCTAATAGACCATAAGTTTTTTTTTCTTCATCTGCTACGATTGATTCCAAATGTAGGTAATACAATCTTTCCCAACTATAACATAAGAGAAACATTTGGCAAGTACCCTTTTCTTACTACATAACAATTCAGAATAGAACTGAATATAGCAACTCACCACAAGACCACACCAAATGCCTAAAGCTCCGTTGTTCTTCATTTATGGTTTATGGCAACCTGAATCTCCAGTATCGGGTCCAGGTATGTAAGTACATGGATTAGGAGCAGAGGTTCGAACCGGTGGTCGATCTTTTGATGAAACTGATGACACCTTGATTTTTCCAAGTTTTGGCTTCACGACATCCAAAGGTGGCCTTGCAGCTTCAAAAGCCTCGGTGTTAAAAAGCAACAGTGCCAGAATCATCGCCACCTTTACAATATTGAAGATAGAAGAGCTTCCCAAAAACATGTTTTGCTTCATTTAGTAAGAAAAAATATGTTTAATTTGTGGTTGCAATGTTGAATAATGAGACTCATCAGATTGGCTTCTATATATAGAACGAAGAACGGAGTTGGGTACGTGATATTATCACAAAAAAGGACAAACAGTCAAACACTCAAGAAATACCAATATGACAGACACATCTGCGACCTTTTGAGAAGCTGGCAAATCTAAAAGTTAATAAAAATTGATTGTTGCTGAAAACACCGGAGCAAAATAATTTTTAAATATATGAATAGTATTGTGGAACCCACTTTTAATATTAAAGACTACGTAAACAGTATGTAAACAGTATAAGTACAGTATACGCACAGTAAAATTTGCCCCCAAAGTCAACAAGTGAGGCGCAAAAAAAAAAAAAAAAAAAAAAAAGAAAAGAGGAGAAAACGCGAAGCTGAAAACGCGCCGTGACTAACCCCTCTATCCAAACGCTCTCATTATCAACTTTTTGTACCAACACTTGCCTGTTTTACTTTATTTTGCAACCTAGTATTATTTTTAATGTCTAATTTGCAACTTTATTCAATTTTATATTTCTTGTCCCTTCTTTCTCTCAATTATATGATAATTCGTGTTTACATGCAGAAACATTTAATAATAGTAATTGTGAATTGTCATCTCGTACTAAGTATTATAAATGGGTTATATAACATTAAAATTAAGAAAATTAAAATGGACTCTTGGAGCAAATAAGACTATAATTAGAAGTTAATTTGAATTTTGATTGTGTTTTAATTTTAATATATTATTGATTTAGACAAAGTTTAGCTACAAATTTAGTGTAAGTCTGTAACATCAGTTCTAGCTTAAATTGTAAAATGCATGATCCAGAACAGAGGCTGATTACACTTTTGCATTTTGTCACTGACTCACTGCCTTGTAATGATTAAAGCGTCATCGAGAAATCACACTATATAATACCATGATGCTCATACAATCTCCTATACTTATCCAACTGGAATGTTTGATTACTTTGGAACAAATGAGTCAGATTATTTACCCGAAATGAAATTGCTATGGGGTCATACAAAGGAAGTGTGTTGAAATTACACTATGACCTGCCTCGAACACAATCAAGTAACACTAATATGCAGGTTCAGGCTTTTAGCTCCTTGTTATTGGCCATTTTTTTTAACTATTTGCAGACTGACTGTACATTTCAGGTTTGACAAACTACATGATACTTGCATTTAATCATGCATCCAATCCTACGCTGTAAAATACAAGGTCATCAAGGGTGTTTAATAATTAACTCTCTCTGTCACACCAAACTCTCTAGTTTCATTAATTTCCATTACTAACTTTTTTTGTTACATTTAGTAGGTTTGACTCTGGCATTCGTTTAATATAGAAGCACAATCTTTTTTCCCCCATCTTCACCAAACTATATATAGCCGCATAGCAAGTCTTTAAAAAAAAAAAAAAAAAAAAAAAATCAAATTTTGATTTTTTTTTTTTTTTTTTGAATTGATACATTTTTTAGCCCCCAACACCCCCCCCCCCCCCCCCCCCCCCACAAAAAAAAAAACTATATACACTACCCTGGCCAAAGAAGAAAAAAAAAAGTTAAAAACTATATAAGGAAACTCTCTCCAACATTGTAATGTTGGTCATGATGCTCACATGGTTGTCAATTTCACTAGATCGAGCACCAACACCACCTTCTGGCCCAAATCCATGCACTTACATACCAAGATCAAGACATCGTGGAGATTGCCATAATGCCACAAATCCACATCATTTAGGTTTTTTAGCTGTGGTCATGTGATCCATTTTCCTCTCCCTTGTGTGTATGTTTATTCCTCAAATATATATATATATATATATATATATATATATAAGCTATATATGGTCTTGTCAACAATTGTCACTTGCTAGTCACGTCTACTCTTAATTTTAACAATATAATTGTTATGTAGTTTATTTATTTATTGTCTGGCCTACAATTAATTGTAAGAATAAAATTGTTATGCAAGAGGAACTCTACTCGACAACTCTCTCTCTCTCTCTGAATGTCAAATGTTTCTCTTTTATTATAGTTCAGAATTTGACATTATTAACTAGTTGGCTACTGCTACAGTTAACCTAACTGCTTAAGAGGTTATTAGTGAAGTAAGATGATTTTATTAACAAGATTTGGAATCAATCCTAGCATATGAAAAAACAAAACAAAACAAAAAGAAAAAGTTCTCTCGTAACAATACAAATGTTATTTGGGCATGTGTTGGCAAGAGCCAAGGGTGCTATGTGACTCGTGTGTATATGGATTTTGTTAACAAATTCTAACTAGTTGGCTACTGCTACAGTTAACCTAACTGCTTAAGAGGTTATTAGTGAAGTAAGATGATTTTATTAACTAGATTTGGAATCAATCCTAGCATATGAAAAAACAAAACAAAACAAAAAGAAAAAGTTCTCTCGTAACAATACAAATGTTATTTGGGCATGTGTTGGCAAGAGCCAAGGGTGCTATGTGACTCGTGTGTATATGGATTTTGTTAACAAATTCTAACTAGTTGGCTACTGCTACAGTTAACCTAACTGCTTAAGAGGTTATTAGTGAAGTAAGATGATTTTATTAACTAGATTTGGAATCAATCCTAGCATATGAAAAAACAAAACAAAACAAAAAGAAAAAGTTCTCTGGTAACAATACAAATGTTATTTGGGCATGTGTTGGCAAGAGCCAAGGGTGCTATGTGACTCGTGTGTATATGGATTTTGTTAACAAATTCTCTGTGGACATTTTTTTAGGAAATATTTTTAAAAAATTTTTATGGGAAAGGAAAGAAGAAACTAATTTTTTTAACAATTTTTTATATTTCCCTATAAAGTAGTATATATGAAAATTTTCTTAAAATAGTTCTGTGGGGCCAAGAAATGGTCAGACGACCCCAGCCCACTCCCAACCGGGCCCAAGGCCCATGTCCGAGGACGCGCCCATGGACCGAGGACTGAAGTGTAGCGCCCAGCTACCCTCTAAACAATGCCAAGGATGATAGCATCCTCGGAAGTCCGAGGTCCGAGGAAGTGCAAGTAGCACTCCCTCAAAGGGAGCCTCCCCGAGTATCCAAGGAACAAATAGCGGGTACCAAATACCGGACATGGAAGCATGGTGGAGAAGCAAATCCCAGATGAACTGTCACCTCCACATTAAATGCTCCCAACTAACGTCCTGGCCGCATTAATGGGGAAGAGACGCCCCAACAGTGCCACCTTAGTTGCTGCCATCCACAGAGATAAAAGGGGAAGGTGGCTGATGGGACAGACACTCAAGCAATGCCCTAATCCTTTTACAAATGTAGGGTTAGGATCTATTGGGAAAGGGATATATAATGTAAGGGACTCCTCCTAAGAAGGGGGGGTAATAATTTACAGGCTCTTGGAGAACTTGAGAGGGGGTAGGGAAGAAGAAAGGAAAAGAGAGAAAACAGGGCGAGAGCCTCCTCGGCCATGGGCCGAGGAGCCCATCCCATTTGTAAACCGCACTAAGTCTTTTTCTTTAAATAAAAGAGACCGAAGTTCTCGCCACACGAGAGCGCCGGCCGGCGCCTAGACCTTCGACCCACTCTCTATAAATTTATTGCGGGGTTCGTTGGGCTTTTGACCCGTGCCCATTGGGCTTGGGCAACCAAAAACCCAGTCCCTACAATTGGCGCCGTCTGTGGGAATGATTAGTGCACCGGTTGGCGCAACAGGCGACTGTTCTAAACAACCATTCCATGGAGGATCGGCGGTGATGCAAAAAAAAAAAACTATAAAAAAGAAGAGCGTTGCAGAAAGATAAAAGCTTGAAGACAAAAGATTCAACAGTAAAAGAAAAGTGCTTGATATTATTCAAAAAAAAAAGTCACAGATTACAATCAGAGGCTTAGGCAGGCTTGTTTTAGAACTGTTCCTACCAACTAGTCCTACAATCAGAGGCCCAGGCGGACCCAACCTAAAACTAGCTAGAGGGAGATGTCAACTCGTCCCCTTATTGGCATAAAGAGAATGGGAGAAAGAGAATGGGAGAGCTTGACAATAAGGGGGCGGAAGGGGGCTGAGAGCTTGAACAAAGCGAGGAGCAGATGCAGGGGCTCCGGGACGCCCTCCCCCATGATGTTCCCTTGATTCTCTCCAACCTCCACGAGCGTTGGCCGTTGGTGACGGCAACACTCGGGCGCCGCACATAGTGAGAGTTCGCACGTCTCCTTCGTCGGGGGTGCGCTCTGAGGAGGGACGTTAGGTACTTCAACAATATCCCTCCGGGCCACCGTGCCTGGCGCCATAGGGGTTACGCCTAGATTCTGCCGCACCGAAAGCCCAGTGGGGGCTACGGCCACAACGGCTCTTGGCACGGATGTTCTCATGTCCGTCCAAAGCCGCCCCATATCGCCTAACTCCGGTCACAATTCCGGCGGGGTTGTTAAAGGGGCATGGGGAGTTGAAGGGGTATCTTCTTTCTGGTTGGGTTGAGAAGTTCATGGAATGAGGAGAAACCATTCCCCCAGGGGGCCTTATATAGGGGATGAAGGTAGGTGGGAATTAAATCCACGCAGAATTCGAAAAGTTGGTTAACGAAGCGTTGGATGGTAATAACGCGGCCCGATTCCAAGGGAGCCGCAAAACCGTTGTGCTTATGAGGATTTATGAGGCCATTAATGAAGGCGCGTCTCGCGCATCGAAGCGTCAGGCGCGGAACACGAACGGCCAAGGGACGCTTCGCAAATGAGAGAGATGGATGCTCGAGATGGAGATGAGGTCAATGCCACGTGTAAGGTCATGATCCGTCCGAAGGTGGAATCGTCCCCAGTAAGGCAAACCGAGGACAAACCCCTACTTCCAGAGGCCAAGCGTTAGACAGAACCAAGGCACTGCATGGTCCACGGACTCAGGCCTATGGAGAAACTAACCGCTCCAAGACGCCCAGCGCAAGGCAGCAACTGTACCTGGGTCTTGCATGGTCCTCGGACCTAAGCCTATGGGGAGCTAGCCACTTATCCTGAAGGCAGCAACTGTACTTGGGTCTTGCATGGTCCTCGGACCCAAGCCTATGGGGAGCTAGCCACTTATCCTGAAGGCAGCAATTGTACCTGGGTCTTGCATGGTCCTCGGACCCAAGCCTATGGGGAGCTAGCCACTTATCCTGAAGGCAGCAACTGTACATGGGTCTTGCGTAGTCCTCGGACCCAAGCCTATGGGGAGCTAGCCACTTATCCTGAAGGCAGCAACTGTACCTGGGTCTTGCATGGTCCTCGGACCCAAGCCTATGGGGAGCTAGCCACTTATCCTGAAGGCAGCAACTGTACCTGGGTCTTGCATGGTCCTCGGACCCAAGCCTGTGGGGAGCTAGCCACTTATCCTGAAGGCAGCAACTGTACCTGGGTCTTGCATGGTCCTCGGACCCAAGCCTGTGGGGAGCTAGCCACTTATACTGAAGGCAGCAACGGCACCTGGGTCTTGTATGATCCTCGGACCCAAGCCTATGGGGAGCTAGCCACTTATACTGAAGGCAGCAACGGTACCTGGGTCTTGTATGGTCCTCGGACCCAAGCCTATGGGGAGCTAGCCACTTATCCTAAAGGCAGCAACTGTACCTGGGTCTTGCGTGGTCCTCCGACCCAAGCCTATGGGGAGCTAGCCACTTATCCTGAAGGCAGCAACTGTACCTGGGTCTCGCGTGGTCCTCCGACCCAAGCCCATGGGGAGCTAGCCACTTATCTCGAAGGCAGCAACCGAACCAAGGCACTGCATGGTCCTTGGACTCAGGCTCACGGGGAAGCTAAATACTTCAGATGAACCTAAGGGTTAGGCAGAACCACGGCTCTGCTCGGTCCTCGGACTCAGGCTCACGGGGAAACCAACCACCTTAGATGATCCTAAGAGTTAGACAGAACCAAGGCACTGCATGGTCCCAGGACTCAGGCCTATGGGGAAACTAACTCCTTCAGAGGATTCCAGGTGTTGGACAGAACCAAAAGCGCTGCATGATCCTAGGACTCAGACCTATGGGGAAACTAACTGCTTCAGAGGATTCTAAGTGTTAGCCAGAACCCAAAGCACTGTACGGTCCTCGGACTCAGGCTTGTGGGGAAGTCAATCACATCAAGGAGAACCTAAGTGTCAACTTAAAGAGTTTTCTACCCAGCCCTTAGGGAAGGATGGGCCCACTCGAGCATACATGCCCTTGTTGCAACAATTGATGCCGCGACTGGCCGAGGTGCAATTAAAGATAAAGTTACACAAGTAAAGAAAGAACGAATAACGTGCAAGTAAGCAAACAACCACAACAAAGAGGAAAAGGAATAAAACTCACATTCCATTAAGTTCACGAATATCACACGATGAGTACCACATTACAGTCACAAAGCCAAAAGAAAAAAGAAGAAAATACAAAGGACCAGGAAGATAACAGGGTCTGAGGGCCTGTCCCGCTCACTTATACTCCTCCCTCAGCTGGGGGCTGGACCATAGCAGCATCGAGGCTTTCTGAGCTTTGGCCAGAGGGGACGGCCTGCGAAGGCGAAGCAGGAATAGCTGCCTCCCCAGCAGCGGGAGCTCCAGCTCCAACGCCAGACTTCACAGCCTCCGGGGGCGCCTCCCTAACGGGGCCCTCACCCGATTCTGCCACCTTGGAAGGGTCACTTCCTTGGGCGGGCTCAGCCACGGGCTCAGCAGTTGATGTGTCCTCACCCGTAGCAGTGCCGGTTTCCTCCATAGCTTCCTCGGCCTCAGTGCCACTTGGGGCCGCCTCGCGGATGGCAGGAGGGTAGTACACATTCTCCTCCTTCCACAAGTCGGATGAGGCCTCGACCCCAGCCTGCCGGAGGGCTTCCCTCCAAACCTCGGCAGAGTAGCGCCTGCACAACCCGGGGACTTCAGACCTAAATGTTGCTGCTGTCTCTTCCATCCCCGCGGCGTAAGCCTCCTCCTCGGCTTCCTTCATAGCGGCCAGGGCTTCCTCCCTGCCATGGTCAGCCTCAAACTTGGCCCTCACGGCCTCGTCCCTCGCCCACTCGGCTGCCTTCTTGTCCGACTCAGCGGCAGCCACTTTCTTGGGCAAATCTGCAAGCAACCCCTTTGCAGTCTTCAGCTGCTCCTCCGCCTCAGCCAGGCGCTTCGAGTAATCCTCGGCCTGCTTCTGAAAACCGGCGAGACCGGATAGGGCAGTGTCCCGGGCACTGGTCATCGCACTCAACTCCTCCCGGGCCTTGGATAGATCAGCCTCAGAGCGCTTAAGAACCTGGGTGGCCTCCAGGTGTTTCTCGCACTCCACCCCCATGGCTTTCCCCTGGTCATGGGCCACGTCCTCCAACCTATAAGTAGCCTGAACGGCCTGTCCAACAAAACAAATACGCCATGAGCTGAGACCAAAAAACGGAAAGGAAGAGCTACAACTAGGAAGGGTCACAAGTATTGAGGGGCTTACCATCCCCAAGTACCGCTTGAGGCAGAGGAAGACCTCCCTGCTCCTCATAGTCGCCAGTTCTGCCATGTCGGCTGGGAGTAACAGGCACCTTTCCACCGCGTCGGCCACGTATGTGCCCTCGCCCTCATTGAAATCTCTGAGGGAGGAGTCTTCCCTCAGCGGCGCCCCGCGGAGCATGGGGGTAGGAAGCTAGGCCTGAGGCTCGGGCTGGTCTTCGACCTGTTTGTCCTGGCCTCGGGAGCCTATTTTCAACTGTTTAGACGGCCGCCGATCATCACCCCCCTCCCGTGGGGACTCGGACCTCTCCTCAACTGGCCTCTTGCCCTTATCCTTCTTCTGCTTGGGATCAGAGGGCTCACGTCTGGAAGGTAGACTCGTCTTGGGCAGAGAGGGAGGAAGCCCTGATTGGGTAGAAGCCGACTTACCCTGGGTAGAAGCTGACTTGCCCTGGGCAGAGCGAGTTTTTGGAGGAGGAGGAGGGAGCTCCGACTTAGATTTCTCTGGCTGGCCTTCGATCAGTTCTGCCAAGCTAACTTGCGGCTTCTTCTTGTAGCCCATTTTCTGCTGAGAAGAGGACTTGGACGCTGAGAAATCCGCTTCGGTCAGACGAGGGTCGCCCAAATCTCCTGGAGGGTCCTCGGACTGGTGAGCTTGATCAAACACGCTGAATTCGTCCTCGGCGGGGCCAAAATCAGCAACCTCCACTTCCCTCTCAGGGCCTACTTCGGCGGGTTCCGAGATTCTAAGGGAAGAGGAGGGACCCGCAAGTATTGCGCCTTCTGATGTGGAGGGCACCTCAGGGAACTGAAACCCGTCCTCGGTCACAGTTATCTTCCGAAGCCGAGGATCCTTCGCTCTGATCACGTGCTTCGGCGCCGCAAATGACTTGTGAGCCGGGTCGTATTTCAAATTTCATGAGCAGCCCTAACCTGATTATCGGCGTCGTTCACAAAAACCTCTGCCCTCAACGCCTTTTGCAAGTCTTCCCGGTTGATTAGGCTGAAGTGGCGCGTGAAGGCGTGCGGATCTGCAAGAGGAAACACATTCACATTAGAAACCAAACAGTGCAAGAAAGAGGGCCGAGGGAAAAGATGGAACTGATTAGGGTCCTAGAACTCTCTCTCTCTCTCTCCATTTTCCCACTGCCCACTTGGGGTCCCCTCCGTCGTCGGGCAGTGAAGGCCATCATGCCACTCTCCGGACACGATGAGGAAGTCTTTGTTCAACCCCTTGCTGGACTCAGGGAGACACTGAATGAGCCGGACTCTGTCATCCCTGGTCTTCAGATAGTAGGTTTCGTCCTTCAGGCACTGGAGATTATAGCACCAGTTGACGTCATGGTGGGTCAATCTCAGGCCCATCTTTTCATTTAGGGCATCCACACAGCCCAGGACCCTAAAGACGTTGATAGCACACTGAGTGGGGGCTAACCGGAAGTGCATCAGATAGTCTCTCATCACCGGACCCATGGGAATCCTCATGCCACCTTCAACAAAGGCAACGATGGGAATCACTACTTCACCCTCCCGCCTCCGAAAGCGCCACTCACCCTCCGCACAATACCTCAAGCCCACATTGGCCGGTATCTTATAGTCGGCGATGAATTTCTCCATCGCCTCCTCAGTAAAGACATACTTTTTAAGTCTACCCATCCCAAATGAAGCCTAAGAGTGCTAAAGAAAGAGCAGATAAAAGAAGAGGAAGAGCAAAACGAAGAAAAGCTCAGAGAGGGATAGAGCGACTTACAGAAACGAGGAAAAGCTCCTCGGACAGGCCTTTTATGCTGGAGATGGTGGTGGAAATTTGGCTGGACTCTGAGTGGAGGCGCAAAGGCTCGTGATTATGAAATGGAAAAAGGTGGAAACGGTTCGAATGGGTATTTATACCCTGGATAGAAGAGCCGCGCGAGTTTTCCCGCCCATAAATGTTAGGTGCATCACGACCGTTCGATTGCTAACTGCCCTCCGAACGTGGGGAGCACAAAGCCGCCCGAATTTAATGCAGGACACATTGCGCACACCGAAACGCCAGTAACGCGCCTTGGGCAGACGAAAAAGCTCCAGCGCTGACAAAGGACATGACGCGATTGGACGCGGAGCAGGACCGAGGATATCAAAATCCTCCTTTCCGCCCGAGGATGCGGACAGCAAGATTTTGAGGGGCTATTGTGGGGCCAAGAAATGGTCAGACGACCCCAGCCCACTCCCAACCGGGCCCAAGGCCCATGTCCGAGGACGCGCCCATGGACCGAGGACTGAAGTGTAGCGCCCAGCTACCCTCTAAACAACGCCAAGGATGATAGCATTCTCGGAAGTTCGAGGTCCGAGGAAGTGCAAGTAGCACTCCCTCAAAGGGAGCCTCCCCGAGTATCCAAGGAACAAACAGCGGGTACCAAATACCGGACATGGAAGCATGGTGGAGAAGCAAATTCCAGATGAACTGTCACCTCCACATTAAATGCTCCCAACTAACGTCCTGGCCGCATTAATGGGGAAGAGACGCCCCAACAGTGCCACCTTAGTTGCTGCCATCCACAGAGATAAAAGGGGAAGGTGGCTGATGGGACAGGCACTCAAGCAATGCCCTAATCCTTTTACAAATGTAGGGTTAGGATCTATTGGGAAAGGGATATATAATGTAAGGGACTCCTCCTAAGAAGGGGGGGTAATAATTTACAGGCTCTGGGAGAACTTGAGAGGGGGTAGGGAAGAAGAAAGGAAAAGAGAGAAAACAGGGCGAGAGCCCATCCCATTTGTAAACCGCACTAAGTCTTTTTCTTTAAATAAAAGAGACCGAAGTTCTCGCCACACGAGAGCGCCGGCCGGCGCCTAGACCTTCGACCCACTCTCTATAAATTCATTGCGGGGTTCGTTGGGCTTTTGACCCGTGCCCATTGGGCTTGGGCAACCAAAAACCCAGTCCCTACAAGTTCATAAAAGATACCCTAAGGGCACTAGTTAACCAGACTTTATATATATAAGTCAAGTTATGTACAGTCATACCACAACATTTCCTGTGCCTTATATGAAATCTTGAAAATTTGAAACTTTGGCCTTTTCCACATGATAAACCTAATCTCCATTTTATCCCTTTTCAGATGTTCTAGCTAGGACCACATCATTTATTACACCCTTTACCACAAGTAACTTATGTGGTATACTAGTGACTAGTTTGTTACTTTGATATGGGTCCACAACTTTTTCTTAATTACTCACAATTAACCACATAAAATAGTTGTAGAAAAGAGAATTATTAGTTCCTTTTTCAACTTGAAAAAATTTAAGTATTTTTCTTTAAAAAAAAAAAAAAAGTTTTTCTTTTTTGAAAACTATCATATTTTATTGTGTTTGGTAGCCATGTTGACAATAATCTGCAAAATATTTTTTGCGTATTTGGTATGCATAAAAATTAATAACATTTCAAGTATAATTCAAAACTTGTTGACTCCTTATTAGTTATTCAAATTTACAGCCACGTGCATTATTATGATCTTCATCTTCAAACAATCCATTTCCAGTTTACATTTTGTGTACAAATTTACGCCTACACCCACACAGCACTTGACAGTGAGATGAGTTAGTTGTAGGTAAACTTATTTTGATCGCTATGGTCTAATTCTTCACAATATTCGAGCTTTTTGGATCTGGGTAAGGTAGAGCAGGTTCACAGCTTCCCTGTAGAGTTTGCATTTAGGAATGATTTGCCACACCCAACAAAAGAGGTTGCATCATTGGGAGTGTAGGAGTTTGTTTAGCATATTTCCTCCTAGTCGTACTCGTGGGCTTTGTTATCTATCAGATTTGTAAGTACAAAATGGATTATTATTATTATTTATTTATGGCTGGGTGAAGACATGTATGGATGGAATATTCCTCAATATATATTTTCCCAACAAGCTGTGGAGGTGTCGCTAGGCCGAACGGCCATTGGCTAAAATGGAAGATTATTTGGTTTGCTTTTCATTTTACCATGTCTTTGTTGGCACCATGAAATGGGGAATGATGGGTAATGTTCTAGCTTAAACTGTAATATGTATGATACAGAATTGCAGCACTTGGAGTTCTAATGAAATGCACTTGAACTTCAAGTGAAACATAGACTTACACTTTTGCATCTTTTCACTGACTCACTGCCCTGTAATAATTGAAGCCTCATCATGATACTGATACAATCTGCTATATGTATCCAACCTGAATGTTTTTTTTTTTTTTAAATTGAATGTTTGAATTCTTTCCACATTATTTTGAAAACCAAAACCACAATTCTCCTATCAAACGGCCCCAAATGTCAGGAGTAGGGTCCATTAGGCCCTTATATGGGGCTGCCTTTACCCTTTATACGCATTTGACCAAAAGAGATTTTTTAATTTTTTTTGGTGCTGATTTGACCATTTGAATACTAAAACAACACTCCTTTTTATTCCAATACTAGACAACACTTTTTATTTTAATTTTAATTCCAATACTAAAAACAACACTTTTTTTATATATTCCAATACTATAACAAACAAACTTTTTTTTTTAATTCCAATACTAAACAATACTTTTTTTTAATGAAAATATATACTAAACAATACTGATAGTATAGGAGAAGATTTAAGAAATCATAACTTTATGATAAGAAAAAAAAATTCCCCAACTTTCGGGGGCCTGATTCCCTAAACTCTTTTCAACAACACTGAGCATATTCTTTTCCCTTGAAATCACTAGCGGATGGACTTGCAATGAACTCCGAAATCTAAATATAATAATAATAATAATAATAATATTAATAATAATATTAATAATAATAATAATAATATTAATAATAATAATAATAATAATAATAATAATAGGTAAAATTGTGAGAAATTCAAATTACAATACCAGATTAGAATTTGAGTTTTTTTTATTTTTGTGCTATATGTTCTAAATTATTTATTTTTAAAGAGTTTTATTTCTTAATTTTAGAATTAAATATGGGACCACATCATAAATATTCATCTAAATGAGTTATTAAATACAAAAATTAAAGAGTTTAGAATAAATGAATCATAAAAAAAGAAAGTGCTTAATAATCAAACTGCCATCATATCTTAGATTCTCGGTACTGTACTGTACTAGGTTTAGTAAAAATTCACGTAATAATTTGGACGCCAAAAATGAACTCTACAAACATAAACAAATTTTCGATATTAATCACAAAATAGTTAAGCTGATAAATTTACGATATTAATCACAAAACAGTTAAGTTGTCATTGAGTGTGAAATTTTTTTGCCATGTTTTTTTTATTCATGGACGTGAGATCAATGGTCCCACTGGCAATATTAAATGATTCAAAGGAATTCCCAAGTTCTAGAAAGAAAAAGGATGGGTAGAAAGCTTTATTTATTGCCCATGATCATCCATGTTATTCATGTTAACGCGAAATAGGATGTGGATCTTAGCCCATCTTGTTTATCTATATAACACACATATTTGTACTACACACATATTTGTATTATACATTTTGTCTTCTATATAAAGACATCAATGTATATTTTATTAGTTGAGAAATACAATACTATTCATTCGGTATTTCTAACATAGTATTAGAGCCATTGCTCTGATCTTTTCTTAGTAGTCTTGTCTCTCTTGGTGTTACTCTATTCTCAACATCGCTTCTGCCGTCACAACAACCGCCGTAACCAATGTTACTTGAGATACCGTGCAATACCAAGGGTATTGCACGGTGTGTTGTAGCACAAATCCCAGCCTTCCATTTAATCCAATGACTTATTATTTTGACATCTCACCAATCCAAGCTGGCAATCTGTGTGCTCACTATTGTTTTCATTTCAGCTTCCCAAATTTGAATTTAACTAAAACTCTCCCTCCTTTCTCTTGCTTCAACCGAGCTCTCTCCGTCACTCTCCCAACGCTCCACTCTCTCAACTCCGATTGTGCCTCCACCACTCTCTCAACCCTCCACGCTTGCTCTCTGCCTCTCCCTCAACCCCGTCGTCATCGCTTCCCGCATACCCAACTCAGACCCATAAGCAAAAACAAAGAAAAAACAGTCTCACCATTTGAGATCTCGACCCCCAAACACTCGCACCCTTTTTAGACCCAGATCAGAGAGAGAGTAAGGGTTGGGGTTTGGAGAGAATTGGGTGTTTAAGTGAGAATTTGATGCTTTTCAGACCCAAATTAGAGAAAGTAAGGGTTAGGGTTTGGAGAGAATCGGGCAAGAGAGAAGTTGATGCTTTTTCAGGTTTGATCTATGGTGGGATATGAGATTGAGAGAGAGAGAGAGAGAGAAAGAGAGTTTGGTCGAAGGAGAAAAGAAGTCACAATCAGAGGTGGTGGTTGATGAGCCAGCCTTGCCAATTTTGGCTTGTTTCAGAGAGAGACCACCACTCAGTAGGGTTTTCTTTAGCCAAATTTTCAGATTTTCAATTTTCCTGGCATCCCCAGAAATTGCTACAGAGGCAGATCATTAGCCATGAAGTTTGTTAGTTATAATTTCTATAATGAAATTGGTTCTTTAATCTTAGTCTTTTTGGATTTAATTTGTAGTCACTTCGGCTACATGTTTTTTTTAATAACTTGCATTACTTCCAAAACTCAACTGAAAACCATAATAGCTCATTACTGTGCTTTGGGTATGGTTGAATATGCTGTGATTGAAATTCTATTTGATAGTGAGCCTGTGTGTGTCCTTTGTGTAATGGTTATAGCTTTTGTTTGGATTTGAAACCAATGAATGGTGGTTGGATGGGCTTTGCATGTATTAGTGTAAAAAAAGTTGCACTAGATGAGTGTATTAATCTTCTTGATGTTTTTTCCCTTTTGCTTTGATTTTTGTTATTGCCCTGCTTGTTGTTGTTGTTGTTACCTCTTGAGCAATTTTAGGAGTTTTTTTTTCTTTGACATAAACTGGAAATTCTATTGCTTGGTCATGAGCTATTCTAAAAATCCTTATGACATTTTCTTTTTTTTTCCTAATTTTTCTCAAGTGCGTGTTATTTTCCTAAATTTGGATTGACCATGCACTATGCAACAATGAATTATTTTGGTAGGATAATATGTTTGGCCTGTTGTACTTCATTTTATACATACAATCTATGGCTCTTGACAGATGAACTTATGAGGAATTTTTTTGCTGTCTTGAATTGCTACTAGTCGTACTTTATAAGTTCAACTCAAATTTTAGGTAATGAATTACATATTTTTATATGTTTATTAGTGCATGCCCAAAATATTCTGGGTTCTTGGTTCAAAATCATCTTCCAAAATTTGGTGATTTTATTTTTCTTTTAATAAAAAATTAAGTTGTAAAATTGAAAGAGTAAATTAAATTAAACTGAAAGAGAAAACAGGTTTGGTGTTGTTTGTGTGCTGCTAAATTGCACTGAGTTGTAGAACTTGTGTTCTTTTTTGTATGGTAATGAATCGTTGACAAGTTGTGTTCTTTTTTCTATAGTAATGAATTTATCAATGTTTCATATGATAAAAAAGGTATGTTCTTTACTGCTGTGGTAGAAGTCAGACTAGTAAGTTCAAATTATTGACTGTAATGATTGTAACCAAAAAAAAAAAAAAAAAAGAAAAAAAAATTCTATGGTTATTGTACTAATTGAAATTTGTTTTTCAACATTGCAAGATGACATAGAAGCCAAACGGCCCAAGCCTACTCAACCTACCGTGAAGCTGGCTTTGTTCATGATTTTTTTTTTTTAAATTTAAAATTTTATTATTTTGGAGAAATTGTTCATAAAATTTTAGATATGAAGAACATGACTCATATCTATTTTGGATGGGATCATAATCAAGATATGGCTATTTTGGCTTTCTTGAAACACTAAAATCACATTATTTATATTGTGAAGCTAATTTAGCTAGGCTATAAAGCCTTTTTATTTTGGGTTTTGTTCATTTGGTTGTGGATAAAAATTTCAATGAAATTTTGTTGTTTACAAAAAGTGACAAGTGAATTTGGTGGCCCTACTCCTAAGCATAAATGGTTTTTTCTTCTTGTTATTACTAGATGGTATAAATACCATAATTATTAGTTTATCCTTGAAAATGAATTATTAGCATTCTATCCAATATACACCATAGGAAAACAGAACCAATATCAATAGAAGTTTCTATCCAATATCAATTTTACCTGATACATGCATCTTCGTCTGACCTGACTACGGAAAATCCATGACACCACTAGTAACCCCATCATTGACCTATAAGTCATTCAACCAGGCAGAGTCACAACTCCACTTGGATGTCATGCAAACTTAGTAGAATATACACCATAGGAAAGCGGAACCATTCTAAACTCATACATCATACAGGTAACAGATAGCTAGACCTATGAATACGAGGTTCACAAGGACAATTGCTACAATAATTTACAGGCATACGAGGTTCACAAGAAAATAATAATAATAACCATAAAATTTAACTGAAAATGATCTTTCCAAGCAGCTACTAATACTAACCTAACCACTTTCCCTAAACTGATTACCCCCTATTAACAGTTATTCTTAAATTCACTTCTAGTTATATGTACTAACCTTGAAAACCTATAAAAGTTAATGAGGTATCTCAAGAAATGCAGAATTCAGAATTACAAAGTAAATGAAATCTCTCATTCTTTCTACCATGAACTAACAAATTTAGGGAACAAAAGTTAGGGTATGAAAAGATGCCGCATTCCACTGAGTAAGAGCATATAAAAGAAATCGGTTATCCGTCTCCTAAACAAGTTCTCTTCAAGGAGCTTCTAGAATCAAGCACGTATATGTGATGAAGTATAAAAATTGTAATCACTTGCATTCAAAAAAATGAACAAGATTTGGTAAATGACATTGTATTTAAAAATATTAATCACGTGCATATATAATTAATGTTTAACTAGAAGTTACTCAAACATGCGCTTGTACAATCTAACATATTTAACATGTTTGAGTAATTTCTTTAGTTACAAAAAATTATCCAAAAAATTTGCTATATTTGCAATCAGTTGTCTAAATAGTCAAATTTGCTATCCAAGAAACTATCTTAAGGAAAATTTGTCCAAAAATACTATCCACTGTGCAATATGCTACCATGTCCACTGTGCAATACACTATCAAAAAAACTGTCTAAAAAATGTTATCCATCATACTGCAAAATCAATATTAGCCTGAATATATGTCAAAAAAATCAAGTTAAATTTTAAACTTAAACAAACATGACAAAATTTCACTATAATTGAACTTACCATTTATTATTTTTTTACATATCAAAAAAGTGCTATGTTTGCAGGCAAGCATTTGTATTTTCAACACATGTAGTCCATAATTGAACCTAACTTCATTTCCCTATGTATATATATAAACAAATAAGTTTATTCGATAGACATGTATGTAAACATTTATTTTTTACTTGACCAATATTCACATGATTTGATACTTGAGACGACGATGGAGTTAAGGTGGTACTGACGAATGTTGCCTATGTAATCACAATGATTATAAGAGTAAAAGTGTAAGAAATAATCTAGCTACTTATGACTATAAAACATAAAACATATAAACAAGTAATTTTTTCAAAATTTCATGTATGAAAACGTTTACATTTTACCTGACAAACATCTGCATCATTTGATGCTTGAGACAATGATGGAGTTAATTAAGACAATGATGGAGCTAATGGTGCCTATGTAATCACAATGATTATAAGAGAAATAATTTATGAAATCATCTAATTACTTATAATTGCAAAACAAGTAAACATGTAAGTTTTTTCAAAAGTTCATGTATGAAAAAACTATTGGCTAACCTCATCATTTAATTCAACTCTACCTTTTTTTTTCTTCTTCTCAACCCAACTTTTCTTTCGTTTTCCACCCTTGCGACCTTCTTTTTTTTTAAGACCTTTTGCTCTTTCAACCAAATCTTCCAAATGTTGGTTAGGATTAAGATTTTCTGTACCACTACATAATGGCATTTGATGGGGCAATTGATGACCAACCACATTTTTTACTGCAATGTCTTCGACCTTTTTTTCATATTCCTCTATCATCTTCTTTATTAAAGCAAATGCCTCTTTATTGTCTGCTACTCGAGAAGCTAGTCGTACTAACTTGGGACATCTTTTATACTGCTGTGTAACACTCAAGTTGACATCCTCTTCCGCATTTGTTCTCCTATTATCCAAGATACATCCACTTTTTGCCTCTCTTGTCAATCTTTTCAAAATGTATATATCAGGAATTGTCTTTATATCAAGAGAGTCAAAAGACTTTCTAGAACATGGCAACATAAAATCCCAACAATTTCAAACTTTCTACAACTACGTGAAAATGTCTTATCTACAGTGTCATAAGAGACTATGAACTCACAAGGCTTATGCAGAAGCTTAATAGTGTATGTATGCACTAACAAGTCCTCTTGGCGATTTTTTATCCTTGCTGCTGATGCAAGGTCATATTGATCATGAAGCATTCAAAATATTATAGGTGTGTACACTTGTACTCCCTTGCTTCAACAAGGGAGTCAAAAGACTTTCAGAACATGGCAACATAAAATCCCAACAATTTCAAACTTTCTACAACTACGTGAAAATATCTTATCTACTGTGTCATAAGAGACAATGAACTCACCAGGCTTATGTAGAAACTCAATAGTGTATGTATACACTAATAAGTCTCTTGACATTTTTTATCCTTGCTGTTGATGCAAGGTCATATTGATCATGAAGTATTCGAAATATTATAGGTGTGTACACTTGTATTGTTTGCTTCAACAATGGAGAATTTTTCAAGCCCAACTAGGAAAATTTTTGCCTAGCATTAAATTCAGCTTGTAACTCTCTTTCTCGTTTTTGCTCAATTACTCAATCAAAATGTTCAAAAAATTATGCTACATCCAAATCAGATTTCAAGTAATCTATCAAATTTCCATTCAAACTTTCACTGAGTTGGGTACTTCGTATTCCCAATGCAAATTCATTCTTCATGTAACACTTTACCCATTTTCCTTTCAATTTGTAGATACTATCCAACCAACTACGATCATGTATAGCATGTGTCAATCATGTCCTCCCATATTTTTTCAAATTCAATTTCATCATTAAAATCAAACATACAAGTTTTAAAAACTTGATAAAAAGAAGAACCATCTTTCATCAAATTCCCCAAATGTTTTATCCCATTTTGCATTATGTGCCAAGTTCATAATCCATGGTAAGTGTTAGGCATTACCTCACTCAATGCCTTTGCCATTCCAAGATTTTGATATGTAAAAAATGTTTTAAGTCTTTTACCTGCATGTGCAACTAAGAAGCTTTCAAACAATCACTTAAATGATTTTGCCATTTCATTGTATAAAAGAGCAGCCCCAAAAACTATTAACCCTCTACGGTGATTGAAACTGGTAAATACCCCTAACGGTCTTAGCTCTTTATTAGTACCATATGTACTGTCAAATGTCACCACATCACCAGAATTAGCATAATTAATAACCATTCTAGCATCAGCCCAAAAAATGTAAGTTATTTGCTCAATGTTATCTAACTGTACTCAATATTGAAATGATGGATTTTTAGTCAATTATTCTTGAAAGTACCCTAATAAACATGCAGCTTGACCATATATGAAGTTTTTTTTTCCGTCTTGTTCTAAGGTAATTTTTCTAATCAAGCTCAGTGAATCCAAGATTAGCTCTCCCACCAGCCTCTCTACTCATTAACTCATGTGCTGTTTTTAGCTTGATTCTAGAAGAGGATGCTAACTCAATCAATCCCGCATGAACTTTTGAAATTTTTCGTTGAGATCTCATCATATAAATTGTTTCTAATAGATGAAGAGTGTGATTATGTTCTCCAACAAAATCAGACACTTTAAACTTTTTAGTTTCTCGCACTAATGAAACTTACAGGACAATTAGACCTTGTATCATCTCGGTTATGAGTGCGAATCATATCTTCTTTTTCTTTACCTCGAATGCCCTGCTTTGCACATACAAATCCCCTTGATGTTACCTTACCATCGTTCTTACTTTTATTTATGTAATGTTTTCTAACATCAAAGTCCATTTGCCTTCCATATTTTACCCAAAGGTCTCATGCATCTTCTAATGTATTGAATTCCATACCAACTCTAGGATTCAAATCTGCATTGGTATCCATGTTTTGAGAGAATTCTCTCACCACACTATGCAATGAATTAAAGAATACTCTCCTGTAATTAACAAATGTACAAAATATCTACTATTATAAATATAGAAGAATGAATGTTTTTCATTGAAAATAAAAGCTGAAATTTTTTGTACCAACATTGTGCTTATCATAGATAAGAATTACAACAAACCAATATATGATCATGAGAGATGATGACCCAATTGATAAAGGACAGTTTTAAGCTAAAATTTCATAAGAAATTGTTTAAGCGTATCATACCTAAAACACTACAGTTTAAACACATCCAAGACCTAAAAGCATAGAATTCAACCAATGTAACATCTAACTAAGTAAAATAGGGATTTTAGCTATATCCCCTGTATCATTGACCATCCATTTCTATAATTTTGCTAGACCATATTTCACATATCCATTTGAAAATGTAAAATATTCAAGTTGTAGCAAAAAAACTACCCAAAAATATTCCTCAAAACATAAACTAAATAATGATTCCATATATCACTAGTAGAACTAAAATCAAACCCCAACTATCCTGACCCTAGACCCAACTCTCCTCTTACCCAAAAAATAATTTTTATTTTGATTCAATATACAAAAGAGAGAACTCACCTCCTTGAGTCGTTTGATGTTGGAAGCAACCTAGGAATCAAAGATGGACCTGCGGTGACTGTTCCAAATGGGATTTTGGGGATTTTCCAATGATCAATGTCCAAGAACCGTTGGAACCACCAATATGGCCATTGACTGCGTCGCTTCAAAGAGAGCTTCAGTCCTTAAGAGTTGAGACACTTGGAGACAGAGAAAGAGGGAGAGTGTGAGTGTGAGTGTTTGGGGGTTAAGAAATTTCAGATTGTAAGATGTAGTTTTTTCTTTGTTTTCGCTGATGGTTCTGAGTTAGGTGATGCTGGCAGCAGTGACGACGGGTTGAGGGAGAGTCAGAAAGCAACTGCAGAGGAGCTGCGCAGGAGAGAGAGAAATTTGATTTTATCAAATATGAACTCAGTCTCAAACGCATCAGCACAGAAGAAACGGTGGGACTCCATAATTTTTAAGAGTAAAAGGGTCTTTTTAATATTTGATAAGGTGTCAAAATAATGAGTCATATATTGGATTAAATAGAAGGCTGGAATCTGTGGTATTGCACACCGTGCAATACCAATACGGGATCTTAATCCATTAGGTGGAGTCCAAGTTACATATGGCAGAACATGTAACTCTCTTCACTGGCTACACGTGGACTTTAATATCTCTCCACTCTACCCCTTTTCAATTTGGAAAGCATTGTCCTTATAATCAAACCGCGATCATATCTTAGATTCTCGGTACTGTACTGTACTAGGTTTAGTCAAAATTCACGTAATAATTTGGACGCCAAAAATGAACTCTACAAACATAAACTAATTTTCGATATTAATCACAAAATAGTTAAGTTGATAAATTTACGATATTAATCACAAAAACAGTTAAGTTGTCATAATATTAGTTGAGTGTGAAACTTTTTTGCCATGCTTTTTTTATTCATGGACGTGACGTCAATGGTCCCACTGGCAAAATTAAATGCTTCAAAGGAATTCCCAAATTCTAGAAAGAGAAAGGGTCAGTAGAAAGCTTTATTTCTCGCCGCATGATCATCCGTGTTAACGTGTAATAGGTTATGCGTCATAGTCCATCTTGTTTATTTGTATAACACACATATTTATATTATACATATATTTGTACTACATATTTTATATTTTATATAAATACACTTATGTATATTTTATTATTTGAGAAATACAATACTATTCATTTAGTATTTCTAACATAGTATCAAAGTCATTTCTCTGACCTGTTCTTAGCAGTTTTGTCTCTCTTGGTGTTACTCTATTCTCAACATCGCTTTTGTCATCACAGCAACTGCCGCAACTACTCACCGTTGAACCTCCGACTTCTCTCAACCATCGTCCTTGAGTTCCAGACCTGCAGCCGTAGCCGTTGAGGAGTTCCACACCACAAAGATCACTGTTTTTTCCATCACCACTGCGAATCTCTCCCTGATTAAATTTTGCAAGTACCACTGCAATCGTCTTGCGCTGATCTACTCACTCATGGAAGTCCCGTAGCCATCGAAGTTGTCACGCGCCCTCACGCACCGCCCAAGCATTCTGCGTCAAAAGTCACATGTCTCACACGCCGTCAACTGCTCCATGCTGACATCACAAGTGACGTCATCAGTGCCAAGTCAGCACTAGCTTATGTCAGCATCTAATCACTGCTTACGTCAGCCACCACATCATCTGCTTATGTTGGCCGCCGCATCAACATCAGTCAGCTGCTTACATCATCTTGCTTACTTCATCGCCGTTGACCGCTGCACCTAACTATTGACCGTTGACTTTGACCGCCATCAGTTAACTTTGAGTGTGAAGTTGACCGTTAACTTTTTTGTTGTCCATATTCTCCCAGCTAATGCCACTCTAGCATAATCAGTGCCACATCAGCCCTAGCTTACGTCGACATCCACTAATCTAATTCAAGAAATTTTATAATCTTTCACTCAAAAAGAAAGTGATGACCCACGTCGGATTTCATAAGGTGAAGAGTGATAACCCATAGTGGATTTCATAAAGTGATCCAGTGATAACCCATGTTGGATTTCAAAAAGTGGATAGTGATAACTCCACATTTAAATATAAAAACGAAAAAAAAAAGAAGAGAAGAATAGTCAAAATGAAATGTTTGATACGTAATTGGTTAAATTAAAAATAACACCAAACTTTTAAGGACTGAAAATGTGTTTTAGTCATACGAATATTATATTATTATGTCTATTATTCCTTAATAATAGCCAAATATATGTCCAAAATGCAAAACAACTAGAGAGAAATTAAACATTAAATAAAATATCAAGTCTTATATGTTCCACGTGGTCTTCATACTTTTTGGTTGGTAGACCTTTAGGGTGTGTTTGGTTGGAGGGGTGGAAAAGTGGGATGATAGAAAATGGTGGGAGGATAAAAGATTTTAATTTCCCTCATTCTTGTTTGGTTGGGAGTGAAAAAGTGGAGGGGTGGAAAAAATGAGTTTATATAAATTTACTTATATACCATTGTTAAAAAATGATGCACAATTAAAATAAAAAAATGACAAGCAATTAAAAAAAAAAAACAATCACCCAAATTTAATAAACAATAAAAATTATGTCAAAAAAAAATCATGTCTAATTAAAAAAAAAAAAAAAAACACTACACGTACAACCCAGACAATCAAAAGAAAAAATGATTTAAAAAAAAAAAAGCAAAGGAAGGCAGCTAATGCCCAGGAGCAAACGCCCAGGAAAATAGGCAGAAGAAAAAAAAAAAGGCAATAGGACGAAATTAGTGCAAGGGCAATTTTATCATTTACTCATAAAACTCCTCCCACACCATTTTCTCTCCATTTTGGAGAGACAAGTTTTAGGTGGGCCCAGGTGGAAAATTCCTGGGCCCCACCAAAAATTTTCCTCTCCCTCCCTCCTTACCAAACAACACCATTTCTCATTTTCTCTCCAAATTTTTCTATCCTCCCTAAAATCCACCCATCCAAACATAGTGTTAGTCTTGGCATCAACAATCACTAGCTCGGTAATAATACGCTGTAGAAACCTTTTGTATTTTAATATTCTCTATAACATTGAGGTACTTTATGATGATATGCTTATTTCGGCTTCCATTCTCTTACTCTGAGGGCATGTTGGTTAAACGGTAATAGACACTGTAATATAATATTTATTCTTATGATTTAACTATTTTTTTGTTTGATTATGTTTTTATTACAAAAAATAGTCATTCTTTATGAATAACTATTTTTTAAAATGAGGAATAATCATTCATCTCTAAAAGGGTCATATTAGTTATTCTTTAGCATGCGTAATAATTTCCAAAATTAATAGACTTTCAAATAAACAAACTTTCCATATACATGTAACAATTATAAAAATAAAAAATCATAAAAAAAATAACTCATATTTCTCTCAAATTTAATAAATATTATTTTTAAGGAAATATAATTGTATGAGTAAGATATTTTCTAAAATAAATCTTAAATTTTATTCTAATGTCTCACAACCAAACTTATGAATAAGTTTAGTTATTACATTACAATACATTTTATTCCCAGTAATAAATATTACAATTCCTATTGTAATTCATGTTGTAATTTTCATTCAGTGTACCAAACGTGCCTTAGAGAATAAAACTTAAGTCAAATGGTCATATAAAACTTTAAAGGTCTCACTATAAAATCAACAACTTAAAACCTATCCATAATGTATGTGTTATAATTTCATAGCATATAGGATGCCTTACATTGCAATAACCACTTCCAAGTAATATGTCATATATATATATATATATATATATATAGGCCTAAAGGTGTATTAGCTCCCAATGACCTTAGGGTATATACATTGATCAATGATGCGCTCAATAAAACCATTATGTAATAACAAAGGAGTGAAACTTTATATACCACTGGTTACTTCTAAATCAGAATAGGAAGGCAAAGTAAAAATAAGAGGAAAAAAAGAGTGGACACTTGATCTCAAGAATAGTTGAAAAGCTTGGTTTAATTCATTTTTAATTTTCACTTTCGAAATGATTACAATTGGTTTGATGCATTTTGTCCAGCTTCAAATTGATTGATTATGAGTTGGAATGGGCTATTTGACTTCGTTTTTAATGGTATGTGGTTTGGTATTACCTCAATTAAGAGGTCTTTTTATGCTTGAAGGCGGAAATGCTATTAACAATTAATTACGGGAAGCTAGTTAATTTCTAAGTTACCAGGTCTAAAAATGAAATTCTATGTAAAATCGGATACCATTGGATCCCAAGCAGTCAAGTTATCCATTTTCAATCTTAATTAAGTCAAAAATGCAAACAGAGCAATGTAAAGCTTAATATCAACCTAAGCATGTATCATTCGAAGTTAAAAAGAATAATGCAGTATGTCTATCACAGCTTAAGTGACTATCCTAAACATCAAATTAGATTTGAAGGCAATGCATTAAAGTTTGAACAGATTTACACTAGGAAACTTTAATCAAACTTCAATAAACTTATATAAACAAGACTAAACTCATTTTTCACATTCCCTATTTTTGCAAGTGTGACTCCCCTGTTCTGCCCCTTGTCGCATTTATAATAAGTGAAATTATTTTTCTACCAACAAGCTTTATATAAAAGAGTTATAAAACACTGCCAAAAGACCTTCAGGCTCAACTTCCTTTCACCAATTTATCAAGACATGATAGTAAATTTGTTAGCATGCTTAACAAAACAAAGTGCTCAACAAAGATACCGTTCAAAGGCACATTCCCTATTTTATATAGGGTATTATTTATTACACACAGTGTGTGGATCCATACACTACCCAAAATGAATTGAACTTGTGACTTTATGTCACGATTTCAACTTGTAGTCACGACTTAAAGTCACAAGTTCAGTTCATTTTAACAATGTGTACATCCACATATATGTGTAACATGTTTTTCCTTTATATATATATACTAAGCACGTGCAAGGCACATGCTTGGATTATGGAAAAAGTATTACTATATTTTGGGAAATATACCATATTTTGGGAAATATACTATAATTTGTTATATGTAATTCAATATCAAAATTTGAATAGCATGTATAAAGATTAATTGTAATCCAACAACATAGACCAAAAGTGAGTCTCATGGTTATTTCTGTGTATTACAATAATTTTAGGACAACCTTCACAATTTTCATAAACAAAGAGTCAAGAACTAAATCTAATCTCTATTTTCATTTACTTTGTAATGCCATATCATTCCCATTGTTGCATAACAAGAAGGAGTACTGGGAAGCCACACATCTAGGGAAAAAAAGTTCATCAATTGACTTTGATAATAAGAACGACAATTCACAATATATGTGAAAGCTACCAAAACTAAAATATTTTAGAGTGTAGATATTCATTCATCAAACAAAAATATTGATTATTGCCATTTAATTTGAATCTTAAATGTTGTACCTAAGAAAAACGCCCCTCAATTCTACCTACCACAAGTCACAATTCTGTTACTGCAGAAGTAGAAGTAGCTTGTATCTTTGGATCCATTGTTCCAAAACCTTGTATCAATTTAGTATACATAGTTGGATCCTACATAATCAATTCATTGCATCATCACTAACTTTGACTATTTTACCATACGACCATACATTCTTTACAGTAGTAGTACTAAGTACCTAATAATAAAAACTGCGTGCATTAGAATTTGATTAAGATTCATTATTTCTGGAACTGAGATCAATGAACCATGCAAACTGGAATTCATACCCCTAAAATTACTAAATAAGTGATTAGTGTACCAGTATAGCCACTTTCTTATTGAACTTCCATGGTGCTCGTGCTTCCCAATTCAATATAAAAGTCATATGCACAATGATTAGGTATGCTATCTTAAAGTTATAAGAGTAAGTGAATTTCTACTCACAATTTTTAAGTCGCCGCTGCTAAACAAATAAGATATCTTCACTGCAAATGAGATGATTGGCATGTAACTATAACTTTGCTGATCAACACTAATAGCAAAATTATCGCAGGAAGTAGCCCTTGCCGACCGACTGCTTTGACCATCTCTATAAATGTGCTAGAATGTGATGCTAGAAAAATCATTGTAACATATTTCTTGAGATATTATATGCGCATTCATGTATAACAATTTTTTTTTTTGAGAAATACATTTATGTACAACTTAAATACAATACTTTAGGTGTTCACAATTAGCACAAATGGTGTCAACACTTTAACTGTGCTTAGATTGCCACAAAAAAAAAAAGGACTTGGAGCAGTATAGTGGTCTTACCATGAGAATGTGTAAAATTTTAGAGTGTAAAATCCAAACATTCCCAAACTTTATGGGTGTAATTTACAATTTATCCAAACAAAAAAACTAGAAAGTACATCAAGTTAGTCAAGCGGAAATGAGTGCTCAATCATTTTCTATGAAGTGATTCACCATTCATAGATCATTTAATTAAACAGAGTAGCTCGTTGTTGTCTTAACCCATGTGGTTCGTAGTGTATTCCCATGGAGCCCATCAATTAATGTTGTCTTAATTTGTTTGAAAGATTTTTTACTTTGTTGAAGGTGGTTTGTGTGCGTTAGGTCTTTAGTTTGGTGATAAATATAAAGGGCATGAAGGAATTAGGGTTTTGAATATTAGATCTTTTATTTTTTTGGATTTAGGGAATTATTAGAAACGTTTATGTCTCAGCATTTTGTGAGTTGCGATTTTCCCTTACTTTGTTGTTGGATTTTGAACCCTTTTTTTTTTTGATTGATGAGAAAATGTTGGAAAGAAACTACCAATAATTTTAAGGTAAATGCAATTTATAAACATATTCTTTTATGCACAATTTTAAAAATAAAAATTTGAAATTTAAACATTTAATCGATAACATAATTATTGATTTTATATCATCTTGCAATTTTGCAAGCATGCAGAATTTAAAAAAAAAAAAAAATCTAATCCTATAATAGATTTGTTAAAATTTGCATCTAATAAAAAAATATTAAATAATGTAACATAGTTTCTAATTACATGTAAATATGAATCCAACCCTTTATTATAATATGCAATTGCATGAGATTCCATATCTTGATAAGTTGTGATAAGTTGCCATGTTTGAAGACAAATAGTGATAATTAAACTACTATGGTATAGTCCATTCAAAGCCATTGCCTAATGTGAAATAATTTATCGTTGATGCCACTTTCGTTTGACTCCATGCCTTTGGAGAAAGAACAAGGCAAACCAATGAATAAACAAATAATTAAATTAAAAAACCGTCTTCAACCGTAACATCAAACGGAAATTAGACTATGTGGACACAAAATTGAAGGAAAGAGAAATTGTTGGGCGGCAGTGTGTAGCTTGAATTTCCAACCCACAAGTCGGTCAGGTCGACCGAATACAACAAGTTTCCTTTTTTGCCGACCAAACATTTGGCACTTCAATTCTATATATATATATATATATATATATATTAGCTTACGGTGTGGCACTTTTAAGTTTTATCTCCTGCTGGCTGCTGTCACAAAAGGATGAATCATGAAATGTGGGGTAAATACATGTGAGAAAGAATACTTTGAAAGTTTGAATAGTTAGTCAAATCAAGACCACTCTCTAGACAAAGAATGAAACAAGATAGATACAAAATACTAGAGCCCAAACTTCATCGTTTGGTCCAATGCTACATGAAAACCCAAGTAAAAAACTGTAGGTATTGCGGTTTGGAGGCAATAAAAGGGTTTTCTCTTTTTCTTTTTCTTTTTTTTTTTAATCACCGATTTTGGGCTCCATTGGAGGACTTGCAAATGGTTTGAACTTTGGAGTGCTAACAAGCTCATGAAATAATGGTATAAATTGTGTATAGAATTTTTTAAATATATATTATAAATAATTTGATAGTTAATATAATAGGAGAGGACTTAAATCCTAATTATCTTTCCAATGCCACTGAGTTCAAGGCTCTTGGGCTATGCATAGAAGTTGAATAATCATAAAAGACTCGTTAACTTGTTAAATAAACACATGCACCCAAAATCTTAAATTTGCATTTAATGCTAATTTAATCCCAACTATTACTTGTTGCCCAAACTCTCAAATTTACAAGATTTAGAAGATGACATTCACCTAATAGAAACAAAATCCAATCAAACGGATTAACAAACCTGCCTCGGTTCACCCAAAAAAAAAGATAAAAGAAACCTACCTCGTATAATTTTAGTAAACTTATAAATTTTGAGTCAAATTTTAAGGTTAATTTACAAATTACACTCTCTAACTTTGTCAGAAAGAATTCTAAAGCCTTCTTTTGTGGTTACCCTAGTGTTGCTTGTAGCTAGGAGAGCAATGCAATTTATGCAAGAGAATGATCTCTATTAGTCCATCTTTGAAGATGATTCTGAGATTGTTATAAACTCTCTGCAACATGGTGATATTTTTCACTATTCTTTTGGTCATTTAGTAAAAGATATTTTGTCTTATATTAGCTCTTTTCAAAACTTTTCCTTCTCTTATACCCTTAAGCAAGGCAATGCAGTGCAGAACATACTTTGGCCTGGAGAGCAAGATTCTTTTTGTTGTTGTTAGTTTGGATAAAGTATATTCCTGCCGACATAAATAATGTTATGCTTGTTGATTTACCAGTTATTCAATGATACCCTGATTCTAAATTTTAAATTATAAAATAAAAAAATAAAATAAAAAAACCTTTGATCAAAATTCAAATTGTAATTTAACCTAATCTTAATTACTACTTTCATTAAAGTATTTTTGATGTTTTAAAAGTAAAAATAAATCAACATATATATAGTTTGATATTAACAATTACTAAATAAATTGTTTATTACTTTACCGATTGCCGGTCTATTTTCCGATACTTTCTAAGCTTTAATTATTAAATCCTTTTCCTCTCAAAAACAAAATCTTAAATCCTTCCAAGCTTGTAAGGAATAGTTTCTCTGATTTACCTTTGCATCCCAAAAAACTTCTTTGAACAGCATGTCTATATTGTTGCATAGAGAATATAGCAGTGCTATAATTGATATCATTTGGACAGGTAAAGCTGAGAGAACAGATTGTAAATTTGTAATCAAATACGTTTTCCATTGTCAATACCCTAATTTTCATTTTTCTCCTGACAAAGTGTAATCAAAGGTCAAAGAAATACTAATTATAAAGGGCAGACTCTATCCACCCCCGGCGGGGCCAAATATTAATCAGAAATTCAACAAAAAACACATTGGTGAATTTTTGTCAAAAAGAAGCCCTTCTGCTTCTAGAACGCCGCAAAAAAGATCGCGGATGGTGTTTGATTGTCTGTCCTTTTGTGTTATATCACGTACCCAAGTCGGTTCTGTGTTCTATATATAGATGGCTTAGAAGCCAATCTGATGAGTATCATTCAACATTGCAACTACAAATTACACATTTTTTTTCTTACTAAATGAAGCAAAACATGTTTTTGGGAAGCTCTTTTATCTTCAATATTGTAAAAGTGGCGATGATTCTGGCACTGTTGCTTTTTAACACCAAGGCTATTGAAGCTGCAAGGCCACCTTTGGATGTCGTGAAGCCAAAACTTGGAAAAATCAAGGTGTCATCAGTTTCATCAAGAGATCGACCACCGGTTCGAACCTCTGTTCCTAATCCATGTACTTACATACCTGGACCCGATACTGAAGATTCAGGTTGCCATAAACCATAAATGAAGAAAAACGGAGCTTTAGGCATTTGGTGTGGTCTTGTGGTGAGTTGCTATATTCAGTTCTATTCTGAATTGTTATGTTGTAAGAAAAGGTTACTGGCCAAATGTTTCTCTTATGTTATAGTTGGGAAAGATTGTATTACCTACATTTGGAATCAATCGTAGCAGTTTCTCAACAAAAAAAAAAAAAGGAATCAATCGTAGCAGATGAAGAAAAAAAAAACTTATGGTCTATTAGCCCTGCCCGATTGATTAAATGTTGTTGTTGTTATTGTTGTTGTTTCTCTCTCTTTCCCTCTCTCAGACATTCACTTGATCTCTAATCCTTTCAAGTGGTCAATTGATTAGAGCATTGAGAGGTGATTGTATTGTCTTTGTTCATGATTTCTGTTTATAGGTCCAAGCCTTTAGAAGAGGAGGGCTATTAGTTCTGTCATCTTTGATATTACGTGCCTAGCTAAGTCCTTTACTTGTTCTATATTTTGTTCGGGTTAATCGATGCTGTAATTATGCTACTCATACAGCCGCTAAGCTCGCTTTAAATTCCTGTTTCTCTGTTGTTTTTAATTAGGGTAACCTTCATCCTTCCATTGACTCTTTCTGTAAGGAAGATTGCTCACTCTGTTCTGTTCTGTTTTATTAACACCATTGCAGATTATTAACAAAAAAAAAAAGTTTGCGGAAGTTGCAATGAAAAAGTTTCCTACTTTTTTTCTATAGGTTTAAGTTTTGGAACAATTTTAGATCTTCGTGAATAATTGAGTTTCATGGGGGAACAGACCTAAACATGGCCCCATAACGTGTAAGACACAGTCATATATATAAATGAGTCCTTGTGAGAAGCTTATCCACACCGCTCCCAGCCAAATTAATTCTGTTTTCTTAAATTGAACATCATTTCCAACATATATAGATGCATGTGTTTGGATTGGGATATAAGTATGCAACACTCTTTGTGAGCAAAAAGTGCACCAAGAAGAATTGCTTAAATCATGTGTGTCCTGTTTGGATTGTTTTGCAAAATAGTGATTCAGTCCATGACTTATTTTAGACACCTAAGCAGGAGAGTGGTTGTATACTGAAAGTTATTATTATTTTTGGTTAGTGTCAATTTTTAGTCAGCTTTTTTCGATTTGAATTATAAAACATTTCCAGTGGCTTTCAGTTCTGTTGGGGGTTAAATTGATGTAGTATATTAGGTGAAAATGAATGCTGCAACAGATGTTGAAATTAGTGTTTTGAGCTTGTGTTCCAGAGGACCAAAGGCATTGGGTATAGTCATTCTGCTAGATGTAATTCAATTGAGTGGTCTGATGGAACTCACAGTATGACTGTGTGAGGAGTCTGGTTTCCTGTCTCTGTTAGGTAAAGGGAGTTCACAGCTTCCATGTAGAGTTTGCATTTAGGAACGGTTTGTTGTACCCAACAAGAGAGGATGGAGCATTGGAAGTGTAGGTGTTTGTTTAGCATAATTCCTCTAGTCATGGGCTTTGCTGTCTATCAGAATTGTGGTAAGTACAAAATGGTTTTATTCTATTTTTAGCTAGGTGAAGACATGAGGGAGGGAATCCTCAATATTTTCCCACCAACAAGGGTGGAGGTGTCGCTAGGCCGAAAGGCCATTGGCTAATGGAAGATTATTTGGTTTGCTTTTCATTGTTTTTGGTGCCACCATGAATTGGTTGATGATGGGTTTCAGGTACTAAGTCTATAACATCAGTTCTAGCTTAAACAGTAATATGTATGATCCAGAAACAGAGGCTGATTACACTTTTGCATCTTGTCACTGACTCACTGCCTTGTAATGATTAAAGCGTCATCGAGAAATCACACTATATAATGCCATGATGCTGATAAAGGTAGCGTTTGGCGTCTGCGTTTTGAGTGTGCGGCTGCGTTCGAGTTTTTCTTCTTTTTCTTTTTTTTTTTTTTTCCCGGCCAGTGAACAGTAAAATCACATGATTTTTGATTTTACTGTGTAGAGACAAAAAACACTGTTTATACACTGTTTAACACTGTTTACAGCACTGTTTACGCACTAAAAAAATATTAAAAATAGGTCCCACGGTACTATTTACACATTTAAAAATTATTTTGCTACAGTGTTTTCAGTTTTCAGTTTTCAGTTTCAGCAACAATAAGTTCAATCCAAACGGATCTAAAATCTCCTTTACTTATCCAACCTGAATGTTTGATTACTTTGGAAAAAATGAGTCAGATTATTTACCTGAAATGAAACTGCCATGGGGTTATACAAAGGAAGTGTGTTGAAATTACACTATGACCTGCCTCGAACACAATCAAATAACACAAGTATGCAGGTTCAGGCGCTCAGCTTCTTGTTATTGGCCATTTTTTTAACTATTTGCAGACTGACTGCACATTTTAGTTTTGACTAACTACATGGTACTCATTGCACATTTTATCGCGCGTCCAATCCTGCGTTGTAAATTATCAATTAACTCTGTGTCACACCAAATTCTCTAGTTTATTAATTTCCATTTCTAACATTTTTTGTTACATTTAGTAGGTCTGACTCTGGCATTCGTTTAATATTGCAACACAAATATTTTTTTCTCCATCTTCACCAAACTATATATAGCCGCATAGCAGGTCTTTTTAAAAAATCAAATTTAGATATATATATATATATATATATATATTTTTTTTGAATAGATACTTTTTTTTAACCAAAAAAAAAAAAGAAAAAAAAGAAAAAAAGAGAAAGAAACTATATACTACACTAGCCAAACAAGAAAAAAAAAAAAAAAAAACTACATAGGGAACAACTTAAAAAAAAAAAAAAAAAAAATTTGTGTCACTTACAACTCATTTCTATGAAAATGGAAGATTCCACAAAAATAATAACGAACAAAGAAGAATAATCAGCGTTTCCCATCAAAAATAGAGGAATAGTCAACATTTTATGCCTTGAGAGGGAGAGTGAGGGTGGTGTTTTTTTCCTATAAAATCCCATTTTCTCATTCATTTGTGAAATATTAAAAGATAATGGAAATACACATATCATTTCATCCTCAAGCAAACATGTTAGGGGAAAACTCTCTCCAACATTGTAATGTTGGTCATGATGCTCACATGGTTGTCAATTTCACTAGATCGAGCACCAACACCACCATCTGGCCCAAATCCATGCACTTACATACTAGGATCAAGACATTGTGGAGATTTCCATAATGCCACAAATCCACATCGTTAGGTATTTTAGCTGTGGTCATGTGACTCATTTTCCTCTCCTTTGTGTGTGTGTGTGTTTATTACTTAAAAAAAAATCTATGGTCTTGTCGGCAATTGTCACTTGCTAGTCACGTCTACTATTAATTTTAACAATTAATATAATTGTTATGTAGTTTATTTATTTATTTATTGTCAAGCCTACCATTAATTGTAAGAATAAAATTGTTATGCAAGAGGAAAATAGGAAAATATCTCTACTTGACAAATCAATCTCTCTCTCTCTCTCTCTCTCTCTCTCAAATGTTTCTCTTTTATTATAACTAGTTGGCTAGTACTACAATTGACCTAACTGCTCAAGAGGTTAATGAAGTAAGATGATTTTATTAACTAGTTTTGGAATCAATCCTAGCATATGAAAAAGAAAAAAAAAATGTTCTCTTGTAACAATACAAATGTTATTTGGGCATGTGTTGGCAAGAGCCAAGGGTGTAATGTGACTCGTGTGTATATGGATTTTGTTAACAAATTTTCAGTGAACATTTGTTTAGAAAATATTTTTAGAAACTTTTTATAGGAAAGGAAAAAAGAAACTAATTTTTTTAACAGATTTTTTTATATTTCTCAATAAAGTCGTATATATGAAAATTTTCCAAAAATAGTTCATAAAAAATGCCCTAATGGCACCAGTTAACCAAACTTTATATACATAAGTCAGGTTATATATAGTCATACGGCAACATTTCCTGTGTTTGGTAGCCATGTTGACAATAATCTGCAAAATATTTTTTTGGCATTTGGTATGCATAAAAATTATTAACACTTCATGTATAATTCAAAACTTGTAGACTCCCTATTAATTATTCAAATTAACAGCCACATGTATTATTATGATCTTCATCTTCAAACAATCCATTTCCAATTTACATTTTGTGTACAAATTTACGCCTACACCCACACGGCTCTTGACTGTGAGATGAGTTAGTTGTAGGTAAACTTATTTTGATCGCTATGGTCTAATTCTTCACAATATTCGAGCTTTTTGGATCTGGGTGAGGTAGAGCAGGTTCACAGCTTCCCTGTAGAGCTTGCATTTAGGAATGGTTTGCCACACCCAACAAAAGAGGTTGGATCATTGGGAGAGGAGTGTAGGAGTTTGTTTAGCATATTTCCTCCTAGTCATGGGCTTTGTTATCTATCAGATTTGTAAGTACAAAATGGATTTTTATTATTATTTTTTATGGCTAGGTGAAGACATGCATGGATGGAATATTCCTCAATATATATTTTCCCAACAAGCTGTGGAGGTGTCGCTAAGCCGAACGGCCATAGGCTAAAATGGGAGATGATTTGGTTTGCTTTTCATTTTACCATGTCTTTGTTGGCACCATGAAATGGTTTATGATGGGTACTGTTCTAGCTTAAACTGTAATATGTATGATACAGAATTGCAGCACTTGGAGTTCTAATGAAATGCACTTGAACTTCAAGTGAGACATAGACTTACACTTTTGCATCTTGTCACTGACTCACTGCCCTGTAATAATTGAAGACTCATCATGATACTGATACAATCTGCTATACGTATCCAACCTGAATGTTTGGTTTTTTTTTTTTTTTAAAATTAAATGTTTGAATTCTTTCCACATTATTTTGAAAACCAAAACCACAATTCTCCTATCAAACGGCCCCAAATGTCAGGGATAGGGTCCTTAGGCCCTATATGGGGCTGCCTTTACCCTTTATACGCATTTGACCAAAAGAGAATATATTTTGGTGCTGATTTGACCATTTGAATACTAAAACAACACTCCTTTTTATTCCAATACTAGACAACATTTTTTTTTTTATAATTCCAATACTAAAAACAACACTTTTTATTTTATTTTATTCCAATACTATAACAAACACACTTTTTTTTTTATTCCAATACTAAACAATACTTTTTTTTTATGAAAATATATACTAAACAATACTGATAGTATAGGAGAAGATTTAAGAAATCATAACTTTATGATAAGAAAAAAAAAAAATCCCCAACTTTTGGGGGCCTGATTCCCTAAACTCTTTTCAACAACACTGAGCATATTCTTTTCCCTTAAAATCACAAGCGAATGGACTTCCAATGAACTCCGAAATCTAAATCGATATATATATAATAATAGGTAAAGTTAAGAAAAACTCAAATTACAATACCAGATTAGAATTTGAGTTTTATTTTTGCGCCATGTATTCTAAATTATTTATTTTTAGAGAGTTTTATTTCTTAATTTTAAAATCAAATGTGGGACCACATCATAAATATTCATCCAAATAAGTTATTAAATACAAAAACCAAAGAGTTAAAATAAATGAATGAAAAAAAAAAAAAAGACAATTTACATTTTATACCTCATAATATCCTTACAAAATTTTTTAAAGAGTTAACAAAATATAAAAATGACTATCAACAATATTTAAATTATATATATAAGAATTATATTATACATCTTATTGTATATCTTTAAATGTATCCATGCACACGCATAATGTTACAAGCTAGTCTATATATATAATAATAGGTGAAGCAGAGAGAGTGTGAAATTGAATTCCAAATTAGAACTCTAATTGTGTGCCACGTGTACACACCAAATTAGAATTCTAATTTTGTGCCATGTGTCTAGAATCAGAAATTAAAGTTGAATTTTGCATCATGTGGCTAAATGTATGTGGGCTCATTCTTATTAAAACCACTTCTATGTATCGGGTCAAGTGAGTTACTATGCTAATTAAGTTTTTTCTTGATTTTGCAGTCAAACGTGAAAACCAAAGAGATTAATATCGGTGATAAGAACTTGGTTTGGGTAAATTGAACTTGAATTTTGCATAATGTGGCTAAATGTGTGTGGGCTCATTCTCATTAAAACCACTTCTATGTATCGGGTCAAGTGAGTTACTGTCCTAATTAAGTTTTTTCTTAATTTTGCAGTCAAACGTGAAAACCAAAGAGATTAATATCGGTGATAAGAACTTGGTTTGGGTACATTGCATAATTTCCAAAAAAAATAGCAAAACCAGAGTTTACAACTTTGTTATAAATTGCTTACAAAGTTTGCATCTTTACATTTGAACTGAGTTTTGGATTAAAGTGTTTTCTTCTTGGTTCTGACACTAAGTTTTGTTTACTATTCACTTACAAAGTTTGCATCTTTACATTTGTTATAAATTGCTAATATGTGATTAGATGCACATTATATCTAAAATTCACTATTCTTATATTTGGCTTTTTGTTCAGGTTTGACACATATAACAATGAAGAAAGCACTACTGTGGACCGATGGATGATACTTTTTGCAGGCTGCAAAGGAACTTAGTGATCAATGGAATCTCACGCGAATTGGAGAGGACCCAGCTGTAGATGTCTGGATGGCAGATGTGAGTCACTATGTTTTTAAAATTTTCAATGAAGGTAAAGGTTATGAACAATGTAACTTTTCCAGAGAGAAATTTATTATTCTATATTTACGCAAGTTTGGTCGCCTTCTTGGAGTGGATCACTCTACCCTGTCTTTTCTACTAGAATTTTTTATTCAAATTGTTACAATTTAATCCAAAATTTTATTTGAATTTTCCTATTGTTGTTACTATCATATATTATCATTCCAATTGTTCAATTAGAATCTGAAATTGGAGTCCAATTTTACTATACACGTGTACAATCTAATTATTTTTAATTTTGCTGTCATGTGCAGAAGCCAATGAGATGAAATTAATAACACATTAAACACTCATGCTTTGGGAATCAGTAGTACCAATCTAAATCCATTGGACCTGCTTCGTGATAATACAACTATGAAGGATGTATGAAAACACGCACAAACCCATCTCTCTATAAAAAGAGATTGGAGAGAATTTCTTTTATCAGCTATGAAATTTCAGAGGTTTTTTATTCACACAAATGCCCATCATGTTACAAAATGACCCATCGTAAAACTACAAAATGAGTACAACTCTAAGGGTTTTTTTTTTTTTTTTTTTTTTTTTTAATTTTAAATTTTTTAAGCTACGAAAATTTCAATCACCAATAGAGATTGAAGATTCAAAAGCGTGAATGGATCTTTTGGATAAACAATGTCACCAATGTTCATCTTTCTGTGTAAAATATATACACTGCTAAGTTTTGTTAATGAAATTTTCTAATTAATAATATGAATTTAGACTTACCTGAGCCTTTTAAACATGAATAAACTCATGATTAATAATATATCCATTCTCGTACGGTAGCACGGGGCTACATACTAGTCTATATATATAATAATAGGTGAAGCAGAGAGAAAATTCAATTAGATTTCAATTGGATTCTCAATTTTGCGCCACTTGTCCTAACCAAAACTTTAAAAAAAAAAAAAAATCTAATTAGATTATAAATTTGACTCCAATTTTGTGTCATGTATCTTATCTAAATTTTCTAATTTTTGTGCCCAAATAAATGATGCATTAATATTTAACACGGAAGCCAAGAAAACCACAATAATAATGCTCATTAACCTAAGTAAGAACATCTTACCTGCACACTTTTATGGAGATTATAAATTGGACTCCAATTTTGTGTCATGTATCTTATCTAAATTTTATAATTTTTGTACCCAAATAAATGATGCATTAATATTTAACATGGAAGCCAAGAAAACCACAGTGATAATACTCATTGGCCTAAGTAAGAACATCTCACCTGCACACTTTTATGGGTGATCTCAATAGAGTCTAGAACTCTTCTAATCCCACAACCGGAACCAAGGAGTCTAATGAGAAAGACTATAAAAGTAAAATATCATCTCCTCCTAATTACATATCGTCATCCTATGTCTCCTCCTCTCTCAACCTCTACCAACTAGATCTACACACTACCCTCTCCTCCTCCTCCTTACGGATTTCTCAGAGTAAGGCCAGGTTCAAACACAATGTTCAATCCCACTCTTCCTTACTTCACACTCTCATACATTAGCGATTCATTGGCGCTTCCAAGAAGATTCCAAGCTCAATGATCAGTTTTTATTTTTTAATGTCCCTTTATATATTTTAAATAATAAAATGCAATATTCTCTTTTTTCTTCATTGTAGCATCACTTAAATAATAAAATGCAATATTCTTTTTTTTTTTATTCATTGTTTTATCTAATGCTATCCTATGTATGATAAACCAAAAAAAAAAAAAAAAAAAAAGACCAATAGCATTACTTAAATAATAAAATGCAATATATATTTTTCATTGTTTGATTTAATTCTATCATCCGTGTGATAAACCTAAAAAAACAAAAAAAAAAAAAAATTGGTCAATAACATCATTACAATTAACCAGTCTCGTGCAGTAGCACGGGATTACATACTAGTATATATTAATAGTTAAAGCTGAGAGAAAATCTAATTAGATTTCAAATTGGAAATCAATTAGAGTCTAATTTTGCGCCATGTGTTTCATTTAATCTAAATTTTAAAATTTTTGTGCCAAGTGTGTTAATTCAATGTAGAAAATGAGGAGTCCAATATAAATAAACCTAGGTAATATATATACATATATACATATATATATATATATATATATATTAAAACCAAAGTTTACAGAATATTTGATTAGAATCAAAATTAGATTTTACCTTTGTTAGCTTTTCATACAAATTAAATTGTTTAGATTTTTATGTTTTTTTTTTCCCCCGAACTAATAAGTATATTTTTTATATTGTTTCTATTTAGATCTTTTGTATATGAAGATCTTTAACGTAACAAACTGTAATTAAGATAAATGATTCCATGCACCTATCGCCATTCAATTTAGGAGATAATATTGAACCAATTTATTCATTTATTTTGTATTGTATTTAGTAGAATTTCACGGATAGTAATAGTGAATTGATAAAAATAAAATAAAATAAACAAACATGGACAATTTACATTTCTACCTAATAATATTCTTACAAGACTTTTAAAAGAGTTCACAAAATATAAAAATGACTATCAATAGTATTTAAATTAATGTATATCTTTAAAGTATATTCATATATATACATATGGCTACAAGCTAGTTGTCAATAAAAGTTAAAACACAAGTCCTTAAATCAATCACCAGTCTTGGCATTTCCAATTTGAATGAATAATTTTACTATCTCACATTCCGTGACAATCACTTTATGTGGGAAATTGTGATAGGCTCTTAACTGTTTGTTACTGTTATATGAAATTATTTATTTACAGTTTAACACGTGAGACAAATATGTAAAAGTGTGTGATATTAAAATTATTGTAAGAGCATTGGCATCTGCTTGGTAAGAGAAAGGGTGTCCAAAAGTAAATCTGCCTACTAAAAATGATAACCAAAGGTTTGGTTTTTGTCTTGTGTTTGCTTTCTTCTATAAATTTAGGCATTTTGTCATTCATTTTGCGAAACATAAAAAATATAGATATAAAAAAAATACACATATCCTTCATGATGAAGCAAAAAATGTTCTAGGGGAAAACTCTCTCCAACATGGTATAAAGAGAATATAAATAAATTGGAGAAAAGAAAGCAATTTGGAAAGAAATTCACATATTCTTGTTGTAGAGTGTGAAATTTTCAACTAAATGCAAATTGCCACGTCATTCCAGTTAGACACTGTAGGGACATGATTTTCAGCCCAAACCCAAAATGTATGGGATACTGGCCCAGTGAACCCAGTACAATAAATTTGTAGAGAGTGGGTAGAAGAGCTAGATTTTAATGAATGGGATAACAGTTATAATGAGTTTCCAAGACAATCAAACAGAAACGAACTAAGTTTGCGCAAGAAAGTTTGTCCTCGGCACAATCCGAGGAGCTTTGTTCTAGTATATATTGGATGATAATGGTTACATGAGTTGTTGAGATTGCTACAGTACTTTCTCTTCCCCTTTTTCTCCTCCCGATCTCTGGGGTCTCTACCCTTATTTATACTACATATCTTCCTTCATCTCTACCCTACACGTGGATAGTTGATGGTTTATGTTGATACTTGTCCCATCAGCCCCTTCTAGAAGTTTTTTGGGGTGGTTGTAAGGCTGCAATAATACTGTGCAGAGGTCACATCCTCATTAATGCAGTCAGGGAGTTAGCTGGGGTGCATTCAATGCGGTGACAGCAGCTTTTCCCAAGATATTTTGGGATTCTTCTCTGTCTTTTGTTCCTGTAATGCTTATCCATATTTCCAGAACTTCAGGAATCACACCTCTAGATGGCAGGCATCCTTTACGGACCTCGGCCTTGGCTAGCCGAGGTCAAATTCATCCTCGGCACAAACTCCCAGGCCATTATGTTCAATATTGTCTTCCTTATCCACTAGCATGGGTTTCCTTGGCTATACTTACCCATCCTCGGACGGCCCCTTATCCTCGGCTTAGGCCTTAAGCCCAAAATCCAATTGTATGATCTGGGCCCATGACCCCACAAACACGATTAATTGCAAAATACCATGTGCTACTTAGTAGGTTCTACTATTGTTGTTCAGAGACCAAAATAAATTTTCCAAGTAGTACTAAATAAACTTAGAAAAGATATCCAAAAATCAATCACAGGTAAACATGTGTTGATATTCTAATCTAAGATGACACAAGCACTCTAATTAAATATTGGCATGTGTTATTTTAAATTAAGACACTTTAACTAATTAAATTATGTTGTGTCTTAAAGAACAAGATTTAAAATCCTTCAATTTAAATTATGACACATGCTACCACTCATACCTAATAATGTGTAATTAAACCTCTTCAAGACTTTTATAAATAGAGGCTCTCATCAGTCTCGTAGGAGGACATTCAGAAGTCTCAAACCTCTCCAAAACCTCCAAGAATTTCAAGAATACAAAAAACATTCAAATTAAAAATCATTCAAGTCATCCTCCTAAATCTCAAAATTCAATAGAAATAACTCAAATAAGCTCAATAAGGCCTTTCAAACCTCTAAAAAAACTCCAAGTTAGTTAATCTATACAGATTTAGACCTCTAAGCTTCATCGAACTTCCACCACAAGTTATTTGAATGTTCTTCCAAATCATCCTCCAAGTCTCGGATGTCTAATGTATACAAGTTTCAAAGCTTCCAAAAAGTTCAAGAACTCTAATCAATCAAAACTTTATCTAAAACCCCCAAGAACTTCTATAAATCTTCAAAAAAAAAAAAAAAAAAACTTTTAGGAGTACATGAAGAACACAAAGAACAAGAAGTCTCTAAGAAGTGCATGGCCAAAGGTTCAGTGGCATTTTGTTCCAAGGATCTTTTGATTCACTTTCCAATCGAAGTGAATGACAACTTGTGCTCGAATCAAGCCTGCATTAGCACAATTCTTGAATCAAATATTTTTTCAAGGAGATCAAATTAGGGGATAATTCTTTTGTAATATAATACAAATACAAAGAATTATACCTTGCTCATTCATAAAAAAAAAAAAAAAAACATTTGTGAAACATTTTCATTTGTGAAACATTTTGGGTTTACAATTGCTATGACTTGATAAAAAGAGAGTAGTATTGTGACATGAAAGTTGTACAGTGAGGCTTTACAATAATTATAACTTCTAAAAGTGTTAAAAAGAACACACACGCACGCACGCAAACATACTATTATATCTCATTCTCCGAAGCAAAGTGTAAATGAAAGATATAGATTTCTTTGAATTGAGATTAAGTGCAATATGATGTACTAGTTTTCAATTGTTGAAATTGAGAATTGAAAATTTTTACTTTTAATTTCAACCATTTCATAAAAAAAGTGAGAATTTTTTTTTTTTTTTAAAGTGAAAGTAGTAAAAAATAATTGTGAGTAGGGAGGGGTTAATTGCACTGGGTGCAATACTGATCCAAATCTGATTTATTTTACATCTTAATTAAGGAGTCATAACAAAAATTAAACCTCATTAAAGTTGTTTTATATATTTTAATTGACTAAAAAAAATTAAGAGTTGAAATAAGAATGTGGGTTGTTGGATGTTATAGGAGAAGGATTAAGGAATCAAAAACTTTCTGTTAAGATTTAAAATAAAAATAAAATAAATAAACCTTGGGAGCCAAGGAAAACAAAAAAACAAAAGCAAATTTCTCGAGGATAACATACAAAAGAGACCCACTCTGAATAGTTCCGTCGACATCCCATAGACAAGTTTGTTAGCATAAAGAGGAGGTTTCCAATTCACACTACGATCCTTAATTTATTTCAATGGCTAAGGTTTAAAGTTTAAACTTAAAAGTTAAAACTATTGCACACCGGTATTACAATTTGCAAGGGATCTCTCAATCCCGTCTTCCAATTTGAAACAAGTAGCCTAAATGCTCTCAATCCTATATATATGGTTTGGTTAATATATGCTGGCATATATTAACAAATTTGTTTTTGAAAAAATTTTATCGAAAATTAAAAAATTATCAAAATTTTTATAATTTTTAATAAAAAAATTTTCAAAAATAATATATTATTATGTATTTTTTGGACACGTTAATAAAATTCATATATATATATATATATATATATTTATATAAAGCAAACTTTCAGCCGTCACGTCTCAGTCTCAGATTCTAACTTTTGTACTTTCAGTCAAGAAAAAAAAAAAAAATCTCACTTTTGTACTAGCTAGTCATTCACACATTGGACGTCCAAAACAAGCAATATTTTCGACGTTTAAGTCCACGGTCCCACCGTGGAATTCAATACTCAAACTACGGCCCAAATATTAAACTCAAAATAGTATCAAGGCGTAGATACACTTTTGCTTCTTATATTTTGGACTATTTTTTGATTTGGTCTCTAAATTGATTTTGCTCATAAGTCAGTTTCTGAATTTTTAAAATGGTCCCTTCTGTTAACCTAGTTACGGAAAAAGCTGAGGTGGCAAACGGCGTGCCCTATTTGCTGACATGGCGCTGATGTGGATATTAAAATATTATTAAAAAAACTTATTTAACATTTTTGAAATGCCACGTCAGATTTAAATTAATAAAAAATTAAAACAAAAATCCACGTCATAAATTTAAAAAAAAAAAAACATTAATTTAATTAAATTAAGAAAAGAAAAAAAAAAAAGCTTTTTCAGTTTAAAAAATTAAGTCAAAAAAATCATTTCTTTTTCTTTATTTTCTTCTTCTTTCTTCCTTACTTCTTTCTTCTTCTACGCTGGAACCTAGAAGCAAACACAAATTTTTCAGTCTTCTTTCTTCTTCACCTTTCTCGTCACATAAATATCATTTCTTCTTCATCGATCTGACACAGGAGAGGGAGAGAAACGGCCGATCTATCACGGTGGGTTTGTGGCTTCCGATTGGTGTTTTGTGCAGTGGTTGTGGTGGATTGGGTTTTTAAGGGTTGGGATCGGTGGTTGACACAGGAGAGGGAGAGAAAGGGCTGATCTATCACGGTGGGTTTGTGGCTTTCGATTGGTGTTTTGTGCAGTGGTTGCAGTGGATTGGGTTTTTAAGGGTTGGGATTGGTGGGTTATGGGTTGCGATTGGTGGGTTGAGGGTTGGGATCGGCGGTTGCTGGGTTTAACTTGGTGGTGGTTGCTGGATTTAGCTTGGTAGCAGTTGCTACGTTTTGTGTGGTGGTTGTTCACGCGGGTTTCCGTTTTGACCAAAGTCAGCTTGTAGGCCCAGATCGGTGGTGGTTTTTTGTTGTTGTGAAGCCCAGATCAGTGGTTCTCACACCTCTCTCTACCTCACCCTCACTCTTTTCCTCTTTCTAAGGTTGATTTGGAAGTTTTTAGCTTAGGATTTTTGTGGATTTGATGTTAAGGCTTTGCTGGTTGCTGGTTGCTGGGAAATTTTGGAAGATTTAGGAAGATTTGATTTGATGGTGTTGCTTTGCTGATTGCTTGGGTTTATGGATTTGATTGCTGGAGATATGGGTTTAAGGTTTGGTTGAGATCTGGGTTTGGGGTTTGGTTCTTTGCTCTGGAGATTGATTATGGGGAAGAACACAAAGAACAAAGAACAAGAACATGTTTAGAAAAAATAATGAAAGGAATTAAAAAAAAGCACAAGAAAGATACAGAAAATGATAAGAAAATAAATATTAATTTGCTAAGAATATGAATCATATTATGAGGAAGAACACAAAAAAACATGTTCTTTTGAAAAAAAAAAAGATTTAAGATTTTAAAAAAAATATTAGATTAAATTTTTTTTTTTTTGGGATAGGAATTTTTTAAATTGAAAAAGCTTTTTTTTTCTTAATTTAATTAAATTAATATTTATTTATTTTAAAATTTCTGACGTGGATTATTGTTTTAATTTTTTTATTAATTTAAATCTGACGTGGCATTTTAAAAATGTTAAATAAGTTTTTTTAATAATATTTTAATATCCACGTCAGCGCCATGTCAGCAAATAGGACACGTCGTTTGCCACCTCAGCTTTTTCCGTAACTGGGTTGACGGTAGGGACCATTTTAAAAATGATTTTAAAAATTCAGGGACTAACTTAGGAGCAAAATCAGTTTAGGGACCAAATCAAGAAATGACCCAAAATGTAGGGACCAAAAGTGTATTTACGCCTAATATCAATTGCTTTCTCACGCACGCTTTATCACAACTGTGGATTTTAGTTCATAAATTGTAAATAGTGAAAGAAAAAAAAGGTTATAATTCTTGTGGCATTGATATATATCTATTCACAATCAGCTGCTTAAAATTGTTACGGTAAAGGGTTAGATATATTATGGTCTAAGTCACTCTTACCAATTGTAGGCTCATATACTTATAGAACAAGTATATTAAATTATTAACCTTATCATGTGAAAGTAGTGTGATTATGTGGGATAAATAAATGATAAGTAAAAGCACAAAAGGGAGAGCACAAGTAAATGATTACGTAGTTCGGCTTAGTGGCCTACGTCCATCATGAGAAAATCTTTAATAGCTACATATTATATTAAGCACTTGTGTTAGAATGAACCTAATGTAAAATTTATATATGATAGGTCACAATCTGAATGACCCCTTGTGATTAACCCTAATTAATTAATTTAGCCAAGTAATTAATTAATCAATTAATCATGCAATTTTATGGAAGCACAAACAAATCACCAATCAACTAAAAATGCAGCGGAAAATAAATAACACGGTGATTTATTTACGAATGGGGAAAACCCTAATGGCGAAAACCCCACCGGGTGATTTTCAGGTCACCACTCCCGAAACTCCACTATTATCAAATCAAGCGGTTACAAGTAAATGAATCCCAAGTACCTTACCAACCTACAGTTGAACCCTTACTCCAATACCCAATTGGACTTGATCTGTAGTGACAGTCTCCACCTTTGATGCACGGCTCCCAAGTACGTGACTAACCAATGCGCGGATCCAAGTACGCGACTTCAGAACACCAACTGAGGAAGAATGGTTGGCTGCAAAGTTCTTCAGTTCATCCACTTGATGAATAGCAGGAAGATGCTTAGTTACAAAACCCTATGGTGCAAATACACAGCAACTTCTTGATGGAAGATGAACTAGGTCAAGAACTTCGTCTGTTGATCACAATTTGCTTAAACAGAGATTGCTCAATGATAATGCAACTTGTGTCACCCAAAACGGCTCTTAAAATAATCCTTTTATATGTTTAGGGTTAAAAGAAAAGAAGGCCCAAAAACATATTCACGGATCCCAAGAAAATCAGATTAGAAATCTGACTTTTTAAATCTCGACAGATAGCAGGTGTCGAGGTATCTGTCGAGAGGTGTCGAGCTTTAAAACCTTTGCACTTCAGCTTGCTTTCTCTTGGACAGACTTGATGACTTCAACACTTGACTTTGAAACATTGTTTCTTGAAGTATTAAAAACACCTAGAACTACCCAATTACAAGCAGAGTGCGTTTTGTCAAAGGATTAGCCAATTTACATAACTAAGTGACATATGTTCTTAAACAAGTTAAAACATATATGTCCTAACAATATACTAAAGAATATATGATTAACCCTAAACTAACCATAGGCTAATTAATGTAGCTCAATACAATATAAGGACTCCGGTCCAATTTTTCTTATCTACAAAATACTCATTTTCTCATTAACAAAACATACATTCGAAATACACGCCTCCTTCTTGATGAAGCAAAAAATGTTACGGGGGAAATCTATCTCCAACATTGTAAAGGTGGCAGTGACTTTGGCCTTGCTGATGATACTTAACAGCAAGCCTCTTGAAGCCGTGAAGCCTCTGTATGAGATGAAGTCAAAGCCTGAGTCACTCAATGTGTCAATTTCACAGAATCAAGCACCAATTCCACCATCTGTGCCTAATCCATGCACCTACATACCTGAATCCGATGATGGAGGTTGTTCCTGACTAAAGATAATGGAGCTTTAACTTTGGTCATATCATGTAGCGAGTTCTTTATGTCACGTTTTATTGCAATAAATAAATTGCTACGTGGAATCTTTATTTTACCAACTGTATGTTTTATGTTACGGTTGCATTGTAGATTGGGAATCAATAGTTAAAAAAAAAAACGGTTCTCTACGAGTGTACTCTTTTATAATAAAAAGCTTATGTATAATTCGAGCTACAAGTTTTTGGTTTGTTTCTTTATCTTTACCTATCTTCTCTCTTTACCTATGAGAAAAGAAAAAAAAAAAAAATTCCTTTTCAAAAGGCCCAAAACTCACATGAGAGAAATATCAGCCTATATTCATGATGGGAATACTTGCGTTTCTACTCCGCTAGTATAATCTCTCTCGCTCTAAAGTTACACTTTTCAAGCTTTGGTTTGTTCAAGGTAAGCTCATCTTTTGATTTCTTTTTTATTCTTTTCTTAAACATCTTTGTTTTCAATCTTCTTTTCTCTTCTTACTAAGATTGTGATTTAAGTTTAGATTTGGTTTTGATTTTATTTAAGGGCTGTTAGTTGCCGAGAAAATCAGGAAATTTTTTTTTGTTTGATTATTTGTTAGAAATTTGAATGAGCCCAATATGAAAAATATACGAGTGCTGTGGACCTCAAATTTTTTTAAAAAGAAAAACTTTTTCCCTCGATTTTTGATAAACCGATGTAGAATTGGCTCATTTGGGTTTATTTATTTATTTATAAGGCTGTTTGTTGGCAAGAAAATTGGGGAAGATGTGGAATCTCGGCAACCAAGATTACTAGATACAAGTCCTGATTTCATTCATTCTTTTTCTTATTTCTGTATCAAACAGATGATTTCCTTTAACTTTTATTTTTCACCGAAATTGTGATCCTTTGCGAAATCTCTTCAACTTATTTAATCCTTCACCAAGTCCAAGTTGATAATTTTTCTAAATTTCTTTTCTTGTGTTTGACTGATTGTTGATACTTAACTCACGTTTGGATATATATATATATATATATATATATATATATTTTAAGATAAAGATGAGCCACTGTGCAATCTAGCAGAACACTTTATCTTTATTTGTAGCTTTAGCATCTTCCTTGTTAGAATAAAAGAGAATTATTGTGCTTTAGTTTATTTTCTTTACCTCAAACACCAACTTTATTTCTCGGTACCACTCCTCCATATTTTCCTCTCTGCTTTATTTTTTGAGTTATATTACTCTACAACATTTTCATGACAAATTTTAATGACAAATTATTATTGATTCTGATATGAGCCCACTACTAAATTTTTTTTTTTTTTTCATCCTAATAATAGTTAGTAACAATTTGCCTCCTAAAATTTGTTATAAAATTGATGTGAAAATGTTATGAACATATCATTTTTTTTTTTCGTTGAGGTGTTGTGTTAAGTGAAAGTAGGGATGTTTACCAAACCGCAAAAACTGCACCAAAACCGTCCGCAAAATAGTATAACTGCACCGCATTGCAAGTAACAGTGTACCGCATTGCATGGTGCAGTGCAGTTTGCAGTTTTATAATAAGAAAACCGCACTGCACTCCACCCTCTTTATATATTAATATATTTATTTATTTTTAATATTAAATATATTATTAATAGTTTAATAACCCTAGTTTTCAAAAAAAAAAAAGTTTGATAACCCTAGCAAGTGTTGACTAGGAAAGTCAGCCCAAAATAAAGAAAAACTAGCTCAATAGTTTAAAACTTAGCCAAAAATAAAGGGAAAAACTAGTTTTGGACTGGACAGGAAAAGCTCAAAATTTGAAAATTATACTGACTTCAAACCGTTTAAACCGTATTTTATACACCAAACCGCACATGTGACCGCAAAAATAAGGTGTGGTGCGGTTATATTTTTGGCTAAACTCTAAACCGCACCGCATTGCATATGTGACCACAAAAATAAGATGCGATACAATTATAGTTTTGGCTAAACCATACTGCAAAGTACGGTACTAAAAATGACCCAAAATCACACTGCACCGAGAACACCCCTAGGTGAAAGACTATGTTTAGTTGTTGGTAAAATGGGAAATGAGAAATATTGGAATTGGCCCTTCTTTTTTAGTAGTTCAATTTCTTGTTGTATGGCTTTTATCAATGACATGATAAATGGATTTTTTTTTTTTTTTTAATGTTTTGAGAATTTTATTTTCTTTGAAACCAAACTGAGGCAAGATATTACTTGAAGAGGACATAAAAACTCTTTGGTTATTTTTTAGTCTCATCTAGAATTGACACCTCTTTGGTATTTCTAACAAAGACATTATAGATTTAAATCTCTCTTCCCCCAACTGTGGCATTGTTAGAAATGTGTGGAGAGTTTGTGAAGAAATAGGTAGAAGAGAATCGATGTCTCTTTTCTTTGCAACATTTGGGCACTTAACTGTAACATTTAACAAAATTTGATAGAAAAACTTTAGTTGGATGAACCTGAAATTTAGGGGACTCAATTGAACAAATGTAAAGTTAGAAAACTAAAATAAATTTTGGTCAAATTTAGAATGTGCAATTTGCATTTTTTTTTCCTTAAGATTTTGTAATCAAGTTTTGCTAACATTTTATTTTTAATTGATAATATGACAATCACTTAAAATTTCTTCTGACATACTAGTAGATCTCAAATAGAATTTTATCAATTTTAAATTAAAAAAAAAAAAAAAACTTTTTACATATGCTATTGTAACAAATTTTGTTAGAAAAATTTATTTATCACATAAGTCAGTAAAATAATATTATCAAAAGTAATATAACATTTTTACTAATTAAATGACTTGCTAAAAAAAAAAAAAAAAACGTACCAGAAAAGTAAAATTGTAGGCTCACTTGAATTGAATTAAAGACAAGTCTACGAGCAAAATAAAGACAAAGTCGACCTACTATTTATTATTTTTACTAAAGTTGAATTAAAGATTAAAGTACAAAAGTAAAAATATAAAAACTAATTGATTATATAAAGAAATTGTAGTTCATGTGGATTTATAATGTGATACATGCACGAGGAAAAAATGGTGAATGCTTCTCAGCCATAAACAAGTAGGTCTATATCAGTTTGGAGATAAAAGTTATAAAACTTAAAAGACAAAAAAAAAAAAAAAAGTACCACAGATGCAGAGACAACAGAGAGTTTCTCATTCAAGCATTATAAAATAGAGCAGAAAGCCAACGACAATAGATGAGTGTGTAAGGTTGAATTTATTCAATCATGTGTTGGCTTTATTTCGTACCAAATTTGCTTGTAATTTAGCATTTAGATACCCTGTATTTAGGTGAGAATTATGTAAGAGTACTGTTTAAAGAAAACTCAAGATGTGTGCAATTTAAAGGAGTTTCGCGACTGGATCTCGTGACTGGCTCGCGACTAGCAAGTTGCCAAAATGGCACACGTGTGAAGCATGCAGGTGGAGCTGAAGGGTCACGACAGTTGGAGCACTACAGGACAAAACTTTCAGTCTAGCTAGACAGTTAGCTCTCGACTCAAACTTGCGACTCGTTCCAGTCGCGAGCTCGAGTCGCTAGAATGTCTTGTTTGTTATAAACTAACTTTTTTCCTCATACACCCTACTATAAATATCCTTATACCCACGAAATGTAGAGAGTTTCCAGAGAGAATTTTGAGAGAGAAACCCTAGAGAAAAACAAGATTGACCCATCCACAATCTTCATCCATTAATTCTCCAAATTTCTCTACTCTCACCCTCTCCATTAACATATCCTTGAGAGGTACATTTAGTCAAATCCTTATCTCACCATACCCATATCAGTGAGGAGGTATTTTGGTGCTTGGGAAGCAGTTCAGAAGGGACCAATTCATTTTGGTTGATGCAATGGGCTATTGTGGAATCTGGTAAGCTAGAGAAGACAAGGTTCAGCGTAATCCTGTTGGAGCAAGAAGCTTGGAGGGCTTAGGTGCACTGAGTAGATTAGGCTGGAGGGTCTTCTGCTATTCATATATCCCAACTTTATTCTCTAGTGAATTATTGACCGCTTGGAGGGTGGCGAAGAGGTTTTTCGTCGAGTACTTCGGTTTTCTCTTTAATAACACATCGTCGTGTTATCTTTATGTTTGTATATCTCTTCCCTTACTCTTTACATTTTAATTACTGTCGTGGTTGTGATTAATTTTGGTTTGGAGTGTTTTACAAATTTGGGTTTAGCTTATATTCATTTTCCGCACATATATTGTTTATGTATAAGCTTGTGTTGGTATTTTTATATTTGGGGGTCTAAACGTTTGTTGGGAAATTTAAATCTTGGTTGATAGAATTAATAAGTTTTAAACCCAAGTTGTTAATTAGATTTATTATGCATAAAACTTGTTAAAACAAACAAACATCAATATCATGCAGCTGAAAAATAAATAAGACAAGATATGATGACCCAGGAAAACCAATGAAACAAACTAGTTTCACAGTAAAAAACCTGAGGGGGAAACCTTCCTGAAAAGTAATCCACTATAGTAAAGAGAAGTTTCAGATCTAGTACAAAACATTTGTCCTTAGACTCTACAATCCCCGTAGATGAACTCACAGCAAAAACCTTCTACCGCCTCAGAACCTCTAAACTCTTCAATATATGAATGCCACCCTTTTTGATGATGCGCGAATTCTAGTACGTGACTAACAAATTGCGTGGAACCCAATATGCGACTTAATCACCAACTTGAAGAAGATGTTTGCTGTAAAGTTCTTCACTTCATCAACAATGAAGTTCAAGAAGCACTTGGTTTCAAAACCCTAAGGCGCAAGACGCAGTAGCTTCTTTTAGAAAGAATAAGGCATCGGTCACCTTTTACATATATTCTCCTTGTATTCTCTCATGTGATGGCCTTTAAACTAAGTCTTATATAGGTCTAGGGTTGTGAGAAAAGAAACCCTACTCAAATACATAAGCTTGACCCAAAAATCAAATCTGAAAATTCTGATTTCCGTAATCTCAATTGATAGCAGGTGTCGAGCAGGTGCCGAGTTTTAAACTTCGATAGATACAGCTATCGAGGAGGTGTCGAGAAGGTGTCAAGGGGACAGAAGCTTTCTCGATCGATCCACCAGCTATCGAGAAGCTATCAAGATTGCAATAAGAAAAAGCTTAAGAAGTTTGATAGATAGCCTAGCTGTCGGGAGGTGTCGTGCAGCTATCGGGCTATCTGTCCACAAGTGTCGAACTATCTGTCCAGCTTTATTGAACAGCTTTTCTTCATGGCTTTAATACTAGACTTGAACAACATATTTCTTGAAGTATTAAACACATCCTAGATTTACCCAAATACAAGTAAAATGCGTTTTATCAAATGATTAACCAATTACATAAAATAATGACATATGTTCCTAACAGGTGAATCACATATGTCCTAATAATCTTCCCATGACAATCCGTGACAAAACCACAACAAACAAATGAACATATGAGAGAAGTCATAAATCATTCAACTCATATTCACTTGTTGAATACAATAAAATCTATCCTAACACAAACTCTTGAAAAACTTTACAAGAAGAGAGTTTATGTCAAATAGACTTTGACAACCTGTATTTCTGAAACACTATAAACAAAACTCATCAAGTCATTTTAGTGTGAAACAGAATTAATAGATTGCATACATCATCATATAAATATATAAATATATATCAAAGATAAGCACAATGTAAAGGTAGGTGAAAGAAACATATATCATCATATAAATATATATCAAAGATAAGCAGAATGTATGTAAACATGGTTACAAGACCCGTGTACAAGAACATGGAAGTAAGCACTCCCCCTAACAAGATGAAGCACATCTCCCCCTTACAGAGGCATGTATTTCTCCCCCTAACATGTAGAATTTTCAAAAAGAAACCCCATATTCTCCACAATTTCTCCCCATTTTTGTCATGATTGACAAAGGATACAAGAAACTAGAAAGCTTCACTTGAGAAACATAAAGATGATCAAGGATGATCAAGGGGGCACAAGAAATCCATATAAATGCATGAATGTAATGAAACAAGATGCTATGAATGACAAGATAATAGAAAGATGCAAAACATGTGAAAGACAAATCTCTCAACAAAAAAAAAATGTCAAGCACATAGATTCCAAAAAAAAACACACACACACACACACACACACATTAACAAGTCTAACCAATTTTATATTTCAAAAACATGTCATGACAGTTTAGTGAGCATACATTAACACATGTAAAACCTTGTGATGGCCAAATCACATTGTACCTGCAGATGTATCAAGAGTAGCATAGAATATTACGTGTTGTGTGTGAAAAACATCGTAAGATTGCATAAGTGTATACATGTTATGATGATTTGAGATATGAGAAAATCACTTTAACTCACACAATTATAACTATTTGATGGAGACTATCACCTTCGAGGCACATCCTATAACTCCTACATCTCCTAGAATACACGCTTGCAATCATATTTAAAGCATTTTTGATCTTTTTTCTTTTTATTTTCTTTGCATTTTTTTTTATTCAGCATATCATGCATGGGCATATAAGAGAGAGAAAAGAAATACCCTTTGATATTTGACATTCCAATTTTGATATGCCGAAGCACACAAATGTCATATTATGATTGGCGGGCAACAATGGTGAAATGGTTATTTATGCCTTTCTCTTAGGATTTTTTAGTCATACCCGTCAAAAAGAGTGATATGAGTGTTAAGTACAAAAGATTATTTAATCTTACTCATCACAAACAAGAGCCATAAAGCTCACTTGCTTAGTTGTGCATAGAGATGCTCATCTAAGCTACAAGAGATACAAAGTTTAGAAAACTTTGTTTCAATGGCCATTCAAGATTCACAAGTACCAATGTACACAAAACACACACTATTTTTGTATTTTTTTGATTTTTCCTTTTTATTTTTATTTTGAAAACAAAACAAAATAAAAACTAAACAACCAAACAAAAACAGACAACCAGCATGAAAGCAGAAAGAAAGATGCATATGCATGAAGGCATGATAGAAAAATGCAGATGCATAAAAGCATGATTCCAAAAACAGATAAGAAATCAAGCAAAAAGAGTCATACTTTAGATAGAAAGAATTAAAGTAAAGGACAAACAGAAAAGACAATTAAGTCTTAGGTTCCTTTCTTATCCACACAGCACGAGTCTTTAGCCGTGAAGATGAAAAGACACATGTCCTAGTATGTTTACTAAAGGACATAGAAGAATTAAGATTCTCCTAAAGTTGAGTTAAAAATCTCAAAACTTTTAATAACTCTCCAAACAAAGGTGTAGGTCCTTGAGAGGAAACCTGTGACCGTTTGGACAATTGCTTATGAGGATACAACTTAAAGCAATTAGGACGAATGTGTCTAGAAACACCACAATGGTGACAAACATGAGGTCTAGCAAATGATTTATAATTAGCCAAAACAGTTTTGGATTTCATACCTTTATTACCTTTCTCAGATTGTGGCACAAAGACAGTCCTTGATCCAGAAACCGTGGACGAGGAGGGACCGAAGGAAACAACATATCCTAAGCCAGTCTTATCAGAACTAGGCTTTTGAGCACTCAATACCTCATCAAGCTTTGCACTAGACATCCTCTCTATTTGAGTTTTAGTTTGACTAAGCTCAACCTCGAGATTCTTGACCTTCTCTTCTAATGAGGTGTTCTCCACAACAAGAGTCTCAACTAATCTTGTAGTCTCATCTAGCTTGACTAATAGATTAGCTTTTTCAGTTTTTACCTCATTAAGTTCTTTTCTACAAAGATGAGAAGTCTTTTCAGATTTTATGAATTTAGTGCATAGTTTATCATAGGCTTCCAGAAGGGTCAACTTCTTGGATACTTCATCACCAGAAAAATCCTCACTGTCACTAGCACTCTCCACAATCACCTTATCGGTTGAGGCAGCAAAAGCCATAACGTGACAACATTCATCCATATACTCATCGGAAGAGTCATCCTCAGTATCACTCCAAGTAGCAACCAACCCTTTATCTTTTGACTCATTGGTCTTTTTCTTCATGAGGTAGTTTGGACATTCTATCCTCATATGACCAAAACCTTTACACTCATGGCATTGAATAAAAGGTTTCTCATTCTTGCCCTTCCTAGGGGATTTAGATTTCTTAGGAGGTTTGCCCTTATCCTTTTTCCTAAATTGAAGAAGCTTGATAATCTCATCAGTTATGAAAGTTAGATCCTCATCCTCATCTTCACTTTCATCTTCATCTTCAGAGTCCTCAATCTCTTCCTCTATACCCTTAAGAGCCAAGTTTTTACTCTTTCCACCTTTTTCCATTGAGCCTAATCCCATCTCATAGGTTTGAAGGTTCCCTACAAGCTCAGTCAAAGGAATTTGATCAATGTCCTTTGCTTCTTCAATGGTAGTGATCTTGGCATGGAATCTTTCAGGTAAAGACCAAATGATTTTTCTAACAATTTTGGATTTTGCAATACATTCTCCAAGGTTGAAGGCAGAATTCACAATATCCATGAGTTTAGCATAGAACTCATCAAAGGTCTCATCCTCCTTCATCTTTATTTCTTCAAAACTACTAGTGAATATTTGAAGCTTCACAGTCTTTATTGCCTTGGTACCTTCAGAGGTGGTTTCAAGAATGGTCCATGCTTTCTTGGCAACTTCTGTGGATGATATTTTCTTGAATTCCTCATTGGTCACTCTGCAAAACAAAGCATTCAAGGCTCTACTGTTGAAATTCGCTGCTATGATTGTTGCATTATCCCAATCCATCGGCGCTTCCTTTGGCTTAATCCAACCAACTTCAACAGCTTGCCATACCTGTTCACCTAGAGCCTCCAAAAAAACTTTCATACGAACTTTCTAGTACACATAATTAGTTCCATCAAATAACGGAGGAATCAAAAGAGATTGTCCACGATCCATGACAACGGGGGTCAAGGATCACACTCAGGAAATTAATCCAATCAAACTGAACCAGCTCTGATACCACTTGTTGGGAAATTTAGACCCCGGTTGATAGAATTAATAAGTTTTAAACCCAAGTTGTTAATTAGATTTATTATGCATAAAACTTGTTAAAATAAACAAACATCAATATCATGTCAAAATCATGCAGCAAAAAAATAAATAAGACAAGATATGATGACTTAGGAAAACCAATGAAATAAACTAGTTTCACAGTAAAAAACCTGGGGGGAAACCTTCCCGAAAAGCAATCCACTATAGTAAAGAGAAGTTTCAAATCTAGTACAAAATCTTTGTCCCTAGACTCTACAATCCCCGTAGATGAACTCACAGCAGAAACCTTTTACCGCTTCAGAACCTCTGAACTTTTCAATATATGAACGCCACCTTTTTTTATGATGCACAAATCCCAGTACATGACTAACCAATTGGGCGGATCCCAATACGTGACTTAATCACCAACTAGAAGAAGATGTTGGCTGCAATGTTCTTCACTTCATCAACAATGAAGTTCAAGAAGCACTTGGTTACAAAATCCTAAGGCGCAAAGACGCAATAGCTTCTATCAGAGAGAATAAGACATCAGTCACCTTTTACATATATTCTCCTTGTATTCTCTTATGTGACAGGCTCTAAACTAAGCCTTATATAGGTCTAAGGTTGTGAGAAAAGAAACCCTACACAAATACATAAGCCTAGCCCAAATATCAGATTTGAAAATTCTGATTTCCTTAACCTCGATAGATAGCAGGTGTCGAGCAGGTGTCGAGTTTTAAACTTCGACAGATACAGCTATCGAGGAGGTGTCGAGAAGGTGTCGAAGGGATAGAAGTTTTCTCGATCGATCCACCAGCTATCGAGAAGCTATCAAGATTGCAATAAGAAAAAGCTTAAAAAGCTCGATAGATAGCCTAGAGGTGTCGAGCTATCTGTCCAGCTTTATTGAACAGCTTTTCTTCACTTGTTTCTTGTGATAGGCCACAAACTGAATGACCCCTTGTGATTAAACCAATTAATTAATTAGCCAAGATATTAATTAATCAATTTATCATGCAAATACGTGGAAGCACAAACAAATCACCAAATAACTAAATATGCAGTGAAAATTAAATGACACGGTGATTTATTTACGAATAGGGAAAACCCTTACGGAAAAAACCCTACCGGGTGATTTTCAGGTCACTACTCCCGAAACTCCACTATTATCAAATCAAGCGGTTACAAGTAAAGGAATCTCAAGTACCTTACCAACCTACAGTTAAACCCTTACCCCAATACCCAATTAGACTTAATCTGTAGTGACAGTTCCCCTTTTGATGCATGGCTCCCAAGTACGTGACTAATCAATGCGCGGATCCCAGTACGCGACTTCAACACCAACTTAGAAGGAGAGGTTGGCTGCAAAGTTCTTCAGTTCATCCTACACGATGAAAATCAGGAAGATGCTTGGTCACAAAACCCTTTGGTACAAATACACAGCAATTTCTTCAGAAGAGATGAACTAGGTCAAGAACTTCGTCTTTGATCACAAATTGCTTGAACAGAGTTTGCTCAATACTTTTGCAACTTGTGTACTATTTGACGGCTCTTAAAATAATCCTTTTATATGTCTAGGGTTAAAAGAAAAGAAGGCCCAAGACACATTCACGGATCCCAAGAAATCAGATCAGAAAATTTGATTTTATAAATCTCGACAGATAGCAAGGTGTCGAGGAGTTATCGAGCAGGTGTCGAGCTTTAATGAATTTGCACTTCAGCTTGTTTTTCTTGGACAGACTTGATGGTTTCAACACTTGATCTTGAAACATTGTTTCTTGAAGTATTAAAAACACCTAGAACTACCCAATTACAAGTAGAGTGCGTTTTGTTAAAGGATTAGCCAATTTACATAAACAAATGACATATATTATTAACAAGTGAAAACACATATGTCCTAACATCTTGGTCCAATCTTCATGGCTTTAATACTAGACTTGAACAACATATTTCTTGAAGTATTAAACACATCCTAGATCTACCAAAATACAAGTAAAGTGTGTTTTGTCAAAAGATTAGCCAATTATATAAAATAATGACATATGTTCCTAACAAGTGAATCACATATGTCCTAACAACGGTCATAGGTGTTTTACACCCTATTTGAACTTTCAGAGTGCAAGATTATAACAATAAAATGTTAAAGAACAAAAGGAAAGGGTGAGTAAATAGAAGTCAACCTGAAATAAAGAACAAAGGAGAGCAGTCAACACCATAAACCTGCACCGAATGATGAGTAGCTAGCCAAGTACAAAGAAAGCTATATGAAAAAGAAAAAAAAAATCAAGATGGAGCGCAACAAGGTTTTAAGGTATTAAATTCAATGTGTGTGTGCGTGTTTTTTTTTTTTTTTTTTGACAACATGGTTGTCAGGATCTTGATCTGGCTACATCACCAAATCAATCCAAATAGTAGTAAAATCGTTTATAGGGTCGAGTCGAGGTAAAATCGTGATCTAGATTATGGGATCGCGATCCCAAGGCCAATCTAGTGAATTCTATCGTAAGGAATGCTTTTGGGATTTTTTATTATTATTTATTTTTTGTTTTTAATTCATTTTTTTTTAAGGTGGTGCATGTATATGTATATTTGGCTAAACAAGAATTAGTGAATACAAAGTAAGAAGTAGTGGTTCATAACTTCATATAGGATTCCCGAGAGCTCTATTAATTTGTTTATTTAGGAATAACTTTTTCTTAATTTTTGGTGTTAGACTCTTAGGACTTATCCCTTAAAAAATAAAAGGACCAAAGAATTTAAAGCAGGGAAAGAGGATTTCCTTTTAGAAGATTTGATACTTTTGTTTTGTTTTTTGTTTTTTTTTTTTAATTCTATTGTCACGTTTTGTTAACGGGTTAAAAGGTATTGTAAATTTGTAATGCTCTGGCTCATAAATGCCGTAAATTTTGTTGTATCGCTTTCATGATAGATATATAAAAAATGTCAAAGTGAATTGATTTTTTCTTTTCCCGTGAAAGTGAGATTTCCCATAAAAAAGTGAACGTTGTGTAACAGATGCCATATATTCGTGTGTTTTTAATATTTAATTATTATTTTTATAAAGTCCTTGAGTGCAGTAATAAAGCAGTGTTTAATGGACTCCCCATTATAGATGAGATTGACATTCCCATGCTCGAAATTATTCACCCTAATTGTGACGCTATTTGTTTAAGGATTTGGGAAAAAGGAATCTAGGACTTCAAATCAGCCCAAGATATAAATATAATATGACATGCATGGACATATCTATGTGACATTCCTACGAAAATGCATACACACGATGCACAAGTGCATACATGCTTTGAGTTTTTTGACAATGATATGGTCTAATGCATGAAAATTGGTTTATCCAGTTGCAATGAGAAAAATGATGGCATGATGCATGGTACATGTCTTTGAAGCATATAGGACCCAATCCCAAAATTTGAAACTCATTGGAGTTCAAATGGTGATGAAAAAGCCTGAGACATTTGGTCAAATACTTGGCATGCACACCCTTTGCATACACTCAATGAAGTTGCATATACAAGTACATACAAGATAGATTGTAATATGTTTAAGATCAAAGATGAAGAAAATTTAGTTGTCATAGAAAGGTGAACATGATCTTGATTAAAGGAGCTTGACTCATGTTCGATTGATTGAACTTGGCTCAATCGATCGAGATATGGCTCAATTAGTCAAAGCCTGTATAATCTAAAATCCATTCTTTATGTTTGTTCGATTCCTAACTCGATTGCAGGATCGATTGATTGAGACTATGAATTCAATCGATTAAAGGGACTTCTTAACTGGTCAAAATATGTAAAATTGTTTATCTAATGACAATTTTCTGATTTTTCAAATGGTTAATGCTCTTGTGAACAAAGTGACTCTCCAATATTTTTTTTGAAGGATATAACCCCTAGACTATAAATAGAGATTCATATTCATTTTGGTAACTATCTTTCTTCTTCTCACCTTCTCTTAGAAATTTATAACAATTCTCCATAGTAACTTATGGCAAATATTGTCTAAGAAAAGCAACTAGTGTGCCACTAAGCCTTGTTTATCTTAACTCTTTTTATTTATTTTTTTTTCATTGTATTTTCTATCATGGATCACCCAAAATTTTGGCCGAAAATACACACAAAATGCCTTAAGGGGTCAACGGCTGGGGGGACAAACCCCTTCAATACTAGTCCAACCCAATGAAGAAATTTCAAAAATCTAACTCTAATCTAATCCAATTAAAAAAAATATCCTTATTAAATATCTTTATGGACCTTAATGCAATTTCTATATGATTTGATGAAAAATACAGCCCCTTTTTATAAAACTGGACAATCACATCATCATCACAAATCTGGCTTGTGCTTAAGAGATAAGCTTTGAGACCCTCAACATAAAACACAATTTTAAGAACATGCATACCAGGTAACCTTACAGTCCCTTTCCCTATAATCTGAGATTACTACCATCCCCAAAAATGACAAAACCACCTCAATGACTTGTCCCCAGTCATATGTCTGGAGCGTCCACCATCAAGGTACCACAGAAAGTTGTCAAACCTACAAGGCAGTATAAACAACCAAGCACTTTCATTTGGTTTTGAACTGGCCATGTTTACTTTTTGTTGGAGCATTTTAATATTAAATAATTAAAATGAATGAATGTTATAACATAAATGTAAAGATGTGGGAGTGAATATGGAAGATGAATAGTTAGTGAAAATGTTTAATCTCATATTGAAAAGGAGAGAGACTATTTTATTCTTTTTAATTGTGGTGATTAATGGGCTAAAATGAATTGTCTCAGATATTGGGCTAGATACGTGTGCAAGGAGGAGGTGAAGAGTGGAGGTATCAAATGGTGGATGGAAAATCGGTGGTGGATCAAGCAGAAGACTTCCAAATGATTGTGGCAGATTGAGATCCGAAGGCATAAAGATTGGAGACAATTTGGTGGTAGCTTGCATAATTGATAAACTACCACAAACTTGGAGGGAGTTCCAAAAGATTTTGCGGCACAAACAAAATGAGACATCCTTGGAGACTTTAATCACACGCATGCGTGTGGAGGAGGAGGCTAGAGGACAAGATGCACTCATGACACAAGAGAGCAATGATAATTCCACCACAAAGGTAAACCTTATTTCAGCCAATAATAATATGCCCAAAAATCATTTTCCTAGAAATGGTCAATTGAAGCCTAAAAAGAGAGCCTTTAAAAATAATAATAGACCTCAAGGAAGGGGAAACCCGAATAAAAATTACAATAAGAACCAATGACCCCCTTCACAAGATCAATTTAATAGATCTTGTTTTGTTTGTCGCAAGAGTGGGCATATTGCTCGATTTTGCATATTTCGGAAACGCGAATCTATCTTGCAGGCTAACGTAACCGAAGAGCCTTTAGTGACTATGATTAAAGACATCAATATGGTGCAATATGTTGAAGGGTGGTGGGTAGATTCTGGTGTTAATAGGCACGTCTGCTATGACAAAAATTGGTTCAAATTGTACACTCTTTTTGAAGAAGAAAAAACTGTTATGCTTGGTGACTCTAGCAAAACCAAAGTTCTTGGGAGTGGTGAGGTCGAATTGAAATTCACTTCTGGACGTGTGCTAATATTGAAAGATGTACTTTACACTCCGTCCATGAGGAAGAATTTGATGTCAAGTTTTTTGCTTAACAAGGCTGGCTTCAAGCAAATTATGAAATATGATAATTATGTAATCACTAAAAAGGGATTATTTGTGGGCAAGGGTTATGCTTGTGATGGAATGTTGAGAATAATAAAGCATCTATCAGTTCAGTTTATATGCTTTCTTCTATTAATTTTTGACATGCTCGTTTGTGTCATATGAATAGTAGATATGTGAGAATCATGAGTAGTTTAGGATTAATTCAAAGACTATCAAAAGATTTTGAAAAATGTGAAACTTGTAGTCAAGCTAAGATTACAAAAAAGCCTCATAAAAATATTGTAAGAAATATCGAATTGCTTGAGTTAATTCACTCTGATTTATGTGAATTTTGAGGGAATTTTAACTCGTGGAGGAAATAGATATATTATCACTTTTATTGACGATTTCTCAAAATATACAACTATTTATTTGTTGAAAAATAAAAGTGATGCTTTTGAAAAATTTCAAGATTTTTTAAAAGAAGTTGAAAATCAATTCGGTAGAAAAATAAAAAGAATAAGAAGTGATAGAGGCCGTGGGTATGAATCAAGTGCATTCAACTCATTTGTTCAGTCTTTGGGAATTATCCATGAAACTACTGCACCATATTCACCTGCTTCTAATGGTGTGGCTAAAAGAAAAAATAGAATTTTAATTGAGTTAACAAATGCCATGTTAATTGAATTTGGTGCACCTTTACATTTTTGGGGTGAAGCTATTTTAACTGCATGTCAGGTTTTGAATAGGGTGCCACATAAAAAGTCACACACCACACATTTTGAGATGTGGAAAGGACATAAGCTAAATTTGGGATATTTGAGAGTATGAAGTTGTCTTGCTTATGTAAGGCTTACTGACCCTAAAATGCCTAAATTAGGTATAAGAGCTACTACCTGTGCTTTTCTTCGTTTTGCGATTAATAGTGCAGCCTATAGATTTTTTGATCTTGAAAACAAAATAATTTTTGAATCTGGTGATGCAATTTTTCATGAAGAAAAATTTACTTTTAAATTGAAAAATAGTGGGGGTGAAGAAAATATTTTGTCACAACCTAGTTCTTCTACTTCACATTTACAAAATCAAGAAAATTTTGAAATGGAACCTAGAAAGAGTAAAAGAGCTAGAGTTGAAAAGGATTTTGGTCCTGATTATTATGTTTTTAACATTGAGGAAAATCCTCAAAATTTAAAAGAGGCTTTAACATCACCTGATGCTATATTTTGGAAAGAGGCTGTAAATGATAAGATGGAATCTCTAATTTCTAATAAAACTTGGAAATTAGTAGATCTTCCACCGGGTTGTAAGACCATAGGTTGTAAATGGGTCCTTAGAAAAAAGTTGAAACTGGATGGATCAATAGATAAGTTTAAAGTTAGACTTGTTGCAAAAGGCTTTAAACAAAATGCTGATCTTGATTTCTTTGATACTTTTTCTCCGGTAACAAGAATTACATCTATTAGATTGTTAATTGCTATTGCTGCAATTTTTTATTTGAAAATTCCTCAAATGGATGTAAAAATTGTTTTTCTAAATGGGAACCTAGAGGAAGAGATTTATGTGGATCAACCCGAAGGCTTTGTAGAGCCTGAACAAGAAAGTAAGGTATGTAAGCTAACTAAATCTCTATATGGCTTAAAACAAGCACCTAAGCAGTGGTATGAAAAGTTTGATTCCTGCATGATTGAGAATGGTTATAAATCAAATGAATGTAATAAATGTATTTATTCTAAATCATGGAATAATTTACATGTTATTATTAGCCTTTATGAGGATGATACGTTGATTTTTGGCTCAAATATGCATGTTATAAATGAGACAAAAAATATGCTTAAAAACCATTTTGATATGAAAGATCTTGGTGAGGCTAATTTTATTTTGGGCATGAAAATTACAAAAGCATGTGATGGAATATATCTTGATCAATCACATTATGTTGAGAAAATATAATTTTCATGATCACAAAAGTGTAGCTACTCCTTTTGATTCTAGTGTTCATTTATTTCCTCTGAATAATGATGATGAGATTTTTAATCAAAAGGTTTATGCTAGTATCATTGGTAGTTTGCGTTATGCTACTGATTGTACTAGACCTGACATTGCATATGCAGTAGGAGTGCTTAGCAGATTTACTAGCAAGCCTAGTAAAGATCATTGGCTAGCTATTGAGCGAGTTATGAGATATTTAATTGGTACCAAAAGTTATGACTTATTTTATAAAAAGTACCTTGCTGTGATTGAAGGTTTTAGTGATGCCGATTGGAATACTTTGTCAGGTGATTCTCTCTCTACCACTACTTATATTTTTACCTTAGGTAGTGGTGCTATTTGTTGGAAATCTAAAAAGCCAACAATAATTGCTAATTCAACAATGGAAGCTGAATTAATAGCATTAGCTTCAGCTAGTGAAGAGGCAAATTAGTTTAGAGATTTGTTATATGAAATTCCACTTTGGGAAAAACCAATTCCACATATATTAATTCATTGTGATAGCACTGGTGCAATTGGTAGAGTTAAAAACCATTACTACAATGGTAAATCCAGACCTATAAGAAGAAAGCACAGTACCGTGCGATCTTATTTGAGTAGTGGCATCATAACTATGGATTATATTAAATCTAATGATAATCTTGCAGATCTATGAATTATATTAAATCTAATGATAATCTTACAGATCCATTTACCAAGGCCTTGGCAAAAGATAGAGTTTGGAATACATCAAGAGGGATGGGACTAAAGTCCATAGAATCATGAGCCATGTATGAGGATACCTAACCGAAGGACCAGAGATCCTGAGAATTGGGTTCAATGGGAAAAAACGAATCATACGATGGTCGTAAGAAATGCACAATTTATTTATTTTTAATTATTTATTTTGTAAATAATTATTTAATTGTTCATCCTTATGATGTAAGTGAATTTATCCTGCAATGTGGAGAGCTTAAGTAAAAAACTCTTAATGAAATTTGTAGCTCGTATGAGTGGGGTGTCAGAATTACAGGAGCACCCTTGACAAAATTTCACCTACGTAAGTGTGGGGGTGGGGCTGCTCCCTATGAAATTTGGACTTAATCTCAAATACACTCATGAAACCGAGATCAGCACACGGCCGTAAAGTACTGGCTATAAAAGCTCATGTCAACACCTAGGTTATTATGTGTAAGCAGTGACGCTTAATTTTCCTAAAGCAGTCCTAGTTCAAGTTGGAGACCACTACGACTCTGGAGTTGAGATCGCTATTTTACTAAGTGAAAGTTCAATGCAGAGCACACCTTCATGATGCATAGTGACCCGTCTTTGCCTGGTAATCTCTCTTTAACTAAAAAATTTAATATTAAAATGAGTGGGGGATTGTTTGAGCATTTTAATATTAAATAATTAAAATGAATAAATGTTATAACATAAATGTAAAGATGTGGGAGTGAACATGGAAGATGAGGAGTTAGTGAAAATGTTTAATCCCACATTGAAAATGAGAGAGACTATTTTATTCTTTTTAATTGTGGTGATTAATGGGCTAAAATGAATTGTCTTAGATATTGGGCTAGATACGTGCGCAAGGGGGAGGTGAAGAGTGGGGGTATCAAAATTGAAAATGAATCAGCCTCTTAGATCCTCCTACTTGACAGTCTATTCAGAGTAATTACCATATCTGTTGGTAAGTAAATGGGCCGAATTAATACTCCATTTTTATTATGGACAATGAAGAGCCATAACCCACTTAATGGACTATCCGTTTGGGCCTTTTCATTCTTCAGAAACTCCTTATCTCACCATTAATTGAGTAACTCCAGCTCATCAGATTAATATCCAACAATTAATCTTGTAACACCCGCTACATCAGAATAATGGACCTAATTAATCAAATTAATTTGAGTAGTAATTTTGTGAGGCCCATTAAGCCTATAAATAGACTCATTCAGACCCAATCCATACTACTATAATACACAAAAAAAAAAAAAAAAATAGAGAGATTCTTGGCAAGGAAGGGTGTTCTTTCTAGTGGAGCTTTGGGCTTATACACTTTGTGCAGAGGTTGTTATAGCAATACGACACTTGTTGGACTGTTGTATCTTAGAGGAGACAAGTTAGAGAAGGTCTGCATCGGTTACAAAGTTTAGCCAACCAAGGGCTTGAATCTCCTTAAAAAGAGCGAGTGCCGCGCCTCAGTCCAAAATAGTGTTGTGTAATTTTTCTCATTCAATTTATAATATCAAGAAGTGTTATTCAGTTTCACTTTGTGTTATTTCCATTATCATTGTATTTGCACCAACACTTTTTAAAGATTCATATACATAAGATGAATTCAATTTTTGTTCAAGCATGAAAAGTTTGTCATGCAATATATTATTCTGTTAAAACTAGAAATTGAAAGAAGATTCTAGAGAGAACTGAAGGAATTCAAGATGAGAGAAAACTTTCTTTTACTCAAAACTGAGAAAATGAAAAATACAATACCTATCAAATACACACTCTGTGTTTATATACAACGAAACAGAGTAACTAACTCCTAAAGCAAAGGGCGGGAACCCAACTAACTACTTGTGTATCACGCACCCAATAAAGTTATGACAAGTGTCCTAATCCTAACTGTATACATTTACATTCACATGACACTCACATGCCTCACTTAACCTTTCAATACAACAAGCAGCTTCTTTAACTGTTCAATCCAAAACTCTGCCGTTTCATTAAATGACGTCACTTTTCCTTCAAAACCTTTTGTGTTGTTTAGAGCATCCGCAGTGGAGATTGTAAATGCTAAATCTAAAGAAATTTTGGCATTTTAAGCTTAAAAGAGTCAGCAGCTGGGGTTGTAAAACTGAAGAATCCTAAACAAATTTAGGATTGTGCTACAGTGCGATTCTACATGTAGAATCGCACTGTAGCACAATCCTAAAAATTATTTAATCACTTTTATTCTCTCTCTCCTCTGTCTTCTCTTTCTCTTTGTCTCTGGGCTGAGACGTTTCTTTCTTTCTTTCTCAACTCTCTCTTTCTGGTTTCTCATCTACGCTCTCTCACTCTCTGACCCGCTATTGGTGGAAGCAAGGTCCGTTGAAGGCGTGGCGGCGATGGCGTTTGCTGATCGGTGATGGCGTGGGATTCAAATCGGCGGCGTGGGTTTCAAATCAGTGATAGAGTATTTTCGACGGCCTGGGTTTCAAATCGGCGGGGTGGGTTTTCAAATCGGCGGGGTGGGTTTTCAAATCGGCGGCTTGGGTTTGCTAATCGGTGGCTTGGGGTTGCTGATCGGTGGCTTGGGGTTGCTGATCGGTGGCTTATGGAGTTCGGCGAGTCGGCGTGGTGGGTTTGAACTGATTTCCTTGAGCGTGGGTTTGAAGTGGTTTTTCTTCTTGGTGTGTTTCTGGCAATTTTTTTGTGTTTCTTGGCAATTTTCTCGATCGGTGGTGGTAGTTTTTGGCAATTTTTGTGTTCTTGGCAATTTCCTCGATCGGTGGTGGTAGTTTTTGGCAATTTGTTGTGTTTCCTTTCCTCTTGGTGGTTGTTTCTTGTGGTTGTTGTTGGTGGTGAGTTTGGTTGTGGTGGTGGTTGCTGGCCGGTGGCGTGGTGGTGGCAAGGTGGGTTCTGGGTTTTTCTTTTTTTGGAACAGGGTTGCTGCGTTTTTCTGTGAGGGTTGCTGCGTTTTTCTGTGAGAGGAGTGCATTTTGTTGGATAATATATTTTAATGTGTAAATATATTATTTTAATAAGTAGGATAAGAAAATAAAAGTTGGGATGCTGGATGAATAGTAAAATCGTATTGTATAATTGATAAAGTGACTTTTTGGGATGGTAAAATAGGATGAGATTAGCATTCCGGCTGTGGATGCTCTTAGGCCTTTCTTGAACTTCAGCTTCTCTGTCTTCATGCGGTTTTGTCCCTTCTTCAAATTCTTGCATTTGGTCAGTCTTGCTTTGCTTGAACCTGAACCACTCTTGGTAAACTTCTTCTTACCCTTTTTCTTAACAGTCCCCCTCAAGACCAGAGCTGCTTCTAAAGTAGACACAACTATTGAGTCTTGGACTGGTTTAGGATAATTTATGCTTGCATTGAAAACATTTATCAAACCCAATTTGCTCACCAAATTCATAAAGGCAGGTAACCCGAATGTCTTGGTAAAGATATTTGTTAGCTGAAGATCAGTCCTTACATGTAAAGTTTTAATCATGCTTGCTTGTATCTTCTCTCTAATCAAATGACAATGCACTTCAATATGCTTCGTCCTTTCATGAAACACATAATTTGCAGCAATGCGCAATGCGGCCTTGTTATCACAATACATAAGTGCTGCCTTAATATGTTGAATTTTAAAATCTTCAAGCAAGTCAAATAACCAGGTGATCTCACATCAAGTTGAAGCCATAGCTCTATACTCAGCTTCTACTGAGGACCTAGAAACCACTGTTTGCTTCTTTGACCTCCAAGATATTAAGCTATTTCCAAGGAAAACACAATATCCAGTCAAGGATTTTCTAGTGTTTGGGCAACCTGCCCAGTCTATGTCACAAAAAGCCTTTAATTGAAAGTCTGAATCTGTAGAAAGTAAATCCCTTGACCTAGAGTTCCTTTGATGTTTTGTAACACCCTTTGTGCAGCCAACATGTGTGGTTGCCTAGGTGCACTTAGGAATTGGCTCAACCTATTAACTGCATAGCATATGTCAGGCCTGGTCAATATTAGATACATTAGTCTTTCTATCAACCTTCTATACAAGGAAGGCTCTTCAATCAAGACCACTTCATCCTTGGACAACTTGAGATGCTGCTCCATAGGAGTTTTCATTGGTTTGCACCCTAGCATGCCAGAATCTTGTAATACTTCCAGAGCATACTTTCTTTGATTGAGACTTATGCCCTTTGCACTTCTAGTTACTTCAAGCCCCAAAAAGTACTTTAGAGCACCCAAATCCTTTATACCAAACTTAGTATTAAGAAGCTTCTTCAAATCTGCAACACACTTAGAATCATTCCCTATAATCAGAATATCATCAACATATACCAGAAGGGCTAAAAAACAAGAACCTTTGGAATGAACAAAAAGTGCATAATCTGATTTAGATTGAGCAAAACCAAGTATTGTGACAGTAGCAGATAGCTTAGCATGCCATTGTCTGTTCGCTTGCTTCAAGCCATAAAGGGATTTCCACAATCTATAAACAAGTGGCCTACAAGATTCAAGACAGTCCCCCTTGCTGTGAAACCCCTGTGGCAAAGTCATGTACACTTCCTCATGCAAGTCCCCATGTAAGAAAGTATTGTTTACATCTAATTGATGTAAACCCCAACCTTTCACAGCAGCAATACATAAAAGCACCCTAACTAATACAGACTTGGCAATCGGGGAAAATGTTTTCGAGTAATTTAACCCCTCCTGCTGAGTATACCCTTTAGCTACCAATCTTGCTTTATATCTTTCCATTGAACCATTTGGGTTATATTTAATTCTGTAAACCCTATCTAGCCACTAGGCAAAGGTACAACATCCTAGGTGTGGTTAAGCTCCAAGGCAAAAATTTCCTTATCCATAGCCTGTTGCTAAGCTTTAGAGGCAACTGCTTGATGAAAAAAAATTTGGCTTAATCTTAGCACTGGCAGCAAAAACAAAGGCTTTGTAGGAAGCACTAATGTTTGCATAAGAAATGCACTGGTTGATATCATAAGGAGCACCTGGGGAAGGCTTACTATCAAGCAAATTACAGGTATAATCTTGCAAGTAAGAAGGGGCCATATGGATTATAGTGGATTTTCTCAAGGGAAGAGAAGAGGAATCAAAGGAAACAGGTAGTTCAGGAGTGGAAGCTAGAGAATCAATAGGTGGAATAAGGGAAGGATCTGCAGAATTGGTGCAATCTGCAATAAGTGTGTCAGGATTGCTAATGGGAGTCACATGAGGAATGAGAAGAGGGGTGGTTTGATCATCGACTAAAGAAGTAAGTAAAACAGGCAAGGAAGCATCAAAACAGATAGATGGGGAATGAAATGTGAAATTTGGAGATTGAAAAGGAAATATTGACTCATGAAACTGAACATCTCTAGAAACAAAAACTAAATGTGTATCAAGATCCATAACTTTGTAACCTTTGACTCCAAAATGATATCCCAAGAAAACACATTTAGTGGCTCTTGGTGCAAATTTATTTTTGTGATGAGGTAAAGTAGAAACATAGCAAAGACAACCAAAAACCCTTAGATGTGAAAAAGAAGGAAGATGTCCAAAAAGAACCTCATAGGGAGTTTTGTTGGAAAGGACTAAAGATGGTTTTCTGTTGATAAGGTATATTGCTGTAAGAACACAGTCTCCCCAATACTCCAAAGGAATATTGGATTGAAATTTAAGTGCTCTTGCAACATTCAATATATGCTGGTGTTTTCTTTCTACAATAGAGTTTTGTTGAACTATCTCAACACAACTTAAATGATGAATAATGCCCTTGGACTTAAAGAAATCTTTCATCAAGTATTCAATTCCATTATTTGTTCTAATGCATTTAATTTTCTTGGTGAATTGTATTTCAACTAGTGCATAGAATTGAGATAACAACAACTGAGTTTCTGACTTAGCTCTTAACAAATAAACCCAAGTGCATCTAGAAAAATCATCAACTATTGTGAGAAAATACCTATAACCATGCACTGTAGGAATGGAAAAGAGACCCCATAGATCACAATGAACAAGATCAAAAGGAAATTTAGAAACATGAGTACTGGAAGTAAAAGGCAATCTTTTTTGCTTAGCAATTGGACAAATGTCACAATGAGCAGTCTTATTACACTGTACAAAAGCGATAACTTTATTTAAAAGATCAAGTTTACCACTTGAAAGATGCCCTAAACGAAAATGTCATATATCTAGCTGAGTACAAACTGACTGATAGAAAGAAGAAGTAGATGGAACTAAAGATAACACCTTGAACTTGTTGTCCAGCAAATAAAGTCCATTTTGCTCTCCACCCAAACCAATCGTGCTCCAAAGAGTAAGACCTGAATAAAGCAAAATGAACCAAGAAAGATAAGACAACAAGTCAATGATTTATTAAGATGACTAACAAAAATGAGGTTAAAAGTAAAAGATGGAACACACAACACATCAGTGAGTATCAATTTTTCTTAAGATGAACAATTCCTACATGAGTCTCTAAAGCATTTTCACCATTAGGTAAGTAAACATAGGTATTGGACACACAAGTAATAGAACTAAACACAGAAATAGAATGAACCATGTGATCAGTGGCTCATGTGTTAATGATCCAATCTGTGTTTGCAAAGGCAAACCTATTTACCACTCTAGCAGTAAAAATAGTGGAATTTGGAATAAAAAAAAGAAGAAGAACAAAAGGCTTTACCTGAAAAATTGTTCAGGTAATCAAATGAGGAAGCACTTAAGGCCAAGGGTTGAGATGTGCTTGGTCCTACAGTGGTCACAGCAGCTGCTTATGGAGAAACTATGTGTGAAGGAGGATGCTCATTCATTGGCTAAGAATTGAGGAAAGCAAGAAGCTACTCACACTATGACTTGCTAATTGGACATTGTTAACAAAAATGCACACTTACGGATTCGGGGAATAAGGACTCCTCGAACGAGGTTATCAAGTGCGAGGAGAGTATTTATGTTCTTTTTTTTTGCTTCTAGGGAGGTGAAATGGAGATAAGAACCTCTCATATCTCTATATATAGGCTGGGAAAAAAGGAACAATAATCTTCCCGCTCTTTCTAATGATGAATTTAGAGCGTTCGATCACGATCTCACCGTAGAACGTGGGAAACAGTAGGCCGCCTGTTGCATTTATTGTAGAGTTTTGGATTCTAAAGTGTCAGGAGCGAGTCATAGTTAGTTGAAAAGATGTGCTCACATGGGAACCTATTTGCGAGTGTGCTATAGTCAACAATTTTTATTAGCCAAAACCTCACTTTTCTAGGTCAGGAACGAAAAATGAGGTTCTAGGGGGCTATTGTGGGGACGAGGATCCCAAATTTGATTTAAATTGGTAGTCAAGGTAATTTTCGAGGATGCACCTCCGACCTCAGGGACAAGCATTAGTCATGTGAAGCGCATAAAGTTAAAACATCAAAAAGGAAAGAAAGCAGACTTGGCACGAAATAAGAGAAGAATGAAGAAAGAAGGATTTAGAAGCCATCCCCTCCACATTAAATACAAGAAAACCACTCATCTGGCCGCATTAATGAGGAAATGACCATGAATAGTGGTGGTACAGCTAGGATTACAGGGTAAAGCTTGCTAGTATGTTCTGGATGAGACAAGAGTTCTAGGAGTACAATCTCAGCCCTCCAAGTGTAAGATTCAGATGAGTTGTAGCTGGGGATAAAAGGAAAAGGAAGATCCAGATGCCAAGGGAGGAAAAGGAGAGAGAGAAAGAGAGAAGAAATAGTCAATCTATCTGTAACCCCAACCTCGGACTACACCCGAAAGCCAACACTTGTGTTAAGACATATGTGGATCTTGTTAGAACATATGTCATTGTAAATTGGCTAATCTTTTGACAAAAAGATACTTTACTTGTAATTGGGTAGATCTAGGACGAGTTTAATACTTCAAGGAACAAAAGTTCAAGTCTAGTGTTGAAGCCATACAAGTCTGTTCAAGAAACAAGTAAAGAAGTGTTGTTCATTAATATTCGACAAATAAATCTATTGAGGTTTAATGTTTAATTCTCGATAGAAGCTGTATCTATTAAGAATTACGAAATTCAAATTTCTAGATTTGTTTTTCACATATATCCAAGTTATTTGTGCAAGGTTTCTTTTCTCACAACCCTAGATATATAAAAGGATTATTTTAAGGGCCGTCTCACTTGATGCAAAGGTTGTTGCAATTGTTGTTGCACTCAAATTATGACCGGAGACAATTTGCCCTAGTTCATCTTTCTCTTGTAGAAACTGATGTGTTTGTGCGCCAAGAGTTTTGTAACCAAGGAGCTTCTTGATCTTCATTGTCTGGATGAACTGAAAAACTTTGCAGCCAACGTCTTTCTCAATTTGGTGTATCAATCATGTACTTGAATCCGTGCATCGATTGGTTAGTCATGTACTGGGAGCCGTGCATTGAAAGGAGAGATTGTCACTACATTGTAAGTCCAATTATGTATTGGGGTAAGGGTTCAACTGTAGGTTAGTATTAGGTACTAAAATTCTTTTTACTTGTAATCACTTGTTTTGATAATAGTGGATTCTTGAGAGTGGTAATCTTAAATTCACCCGATGGGGTTTTGTCTTGGTGATTTTCCCCATTCGTAAACAAATCACCTTGTCAAATTTGTTTTTTGCTGCATTTAACTTAGTTGGTGATTTGTTTGTGCTACTATGCGTATTACATGTAATTGAATCTAATTAATTCACTTGGCTAATTAATTGATTTAATTTACCAAAGGGGTCAATACATTCTTCGCCTATCAACTTGTACTTTTTTTTTTTTTTTTTTTAACTAGTTCTTAAACTATGAATTAATAGAAGAGGCATCCTTTCTTATTCAATTCTATGACGTAAACCTTCTTAGTTCGTGCATTGGATATCATAATCAGATTTGACTTTCCATCTCTAAACAAATTCATTGTAAAAGCAAACAGTATAATCTTCATTTATTTCCACAAGTTGTTGAAGTGCATTTTTTGCCGTTACAAAAATAATATTTATTTTCGAAAAAAAAAAAAAAGAATGAGAAAATATTTTTAATTCTAATAGGCGATTTGGGAAAAGAAAAAAAAAAGTTAATAATCAATCAATATCAATCATTAATTCAATTGAAGGAGGCCATTTCCTTGTTAAGTATGCAAAAATTCAAAAATTATTGTTTGTTTTAAATAAGTGGAAACAGTTTTCGGTTCTATTGGTCTTATTTTCTGTTTGATTACATAAAAATGTTTTTGGTAACTTACATTTTTCTGACAAAGCTTTCCATAATACTTGATCGCCAAAATAAATGGGTGTTTGTTTCTTTTTGGGAAGAAAAGTGGGGTGGGGGGTGTTGGGTTAATTAGACCTATTCAGTGTAAATTAGTTTCTAGTTTCTACTTCTTCGATCTTTCTCATGGTCTTTTCGGCCATCGTGTCGTGTGGGCTTGTTAACTGCCTGATATGATTAGCTTGAAAGACTAAAAACTCTTCCAGCAATTTATGGGTCAGGCCCATTTGATGCGATTGACCCCCAAGAGATCCAACTTGAAGGTGCTCGAAGCCGAAGGTTTGTTCTCCGAGCTTGGCCTGGTGAATCCTTAGGTGCTGAGACGATTTTCTTGGCCTGATTAGTGATTAGTGATTACTATGAACTTCAGCGGAATCTGTTGCATTTTTTTGAACTCCAAAAATATTCCAAATAAGCTTAGACAAAGCCGCTTTTTGACTTAAAGTTTTTTTTTTTTTAGAGATAATTACAATATATCACTAATCTCAGAGTTTGAAATCTTTTCCTCCTAAACTCACAAACACTCAGTGTATGGAGAGGTACTAATTCAATTTCAAGGCCATTGACTTAAATTAGAAAGTTTCAATGGTTTACACTGTTACTCAAGCCTAACACAATAGGCCAGCAAAATTAAATTTTGGTATCCGGGCTCATAAAGTTGTTAATGGCCCAATTTACTCAAGGCTAGACTAGATGGTTTTATCTCCTGCTGGCTGCTACCAGATGAGGATGAAATGTCGAGTAAATACATGAGAATACTTTGAATAGTTAGCCAAATCAAGATCACTCGCTAACCACCGCACATCTTTAGTACGATGGTCACTCTATAAGTATAAGTACTTATGGAGTGTGGAGGGCAAGAGCCGAGGTTCAAGTTTACAAGAGGAAGCTTCACACACATATATACTTAAATTAAGTTAGAGTAATTTTTTTGTTAAAAAAAAAAAAAAAAAAAGAAGACATCTTGCTAGACAAAGAATGAAACAAGATAGATACATACAAAATTCTAGAGCCCAAACTTGTATTTCGCGAAACTTTTATTTGGGCTCAAGCCGAAGATTAGTTTCATCATTTAGTCCAATCCTACATGAAAACCCAAGTGAATAAGTGTAGGCATTGTGGTTTGGAGGCAATAAAAGGGTTTTTTTTTGTTTTTTTGTTTTTTTTTTTAAATCACCAATTTTGGGCTCCATCGGAGGAATTGCAATTGGTTTGGACTTTGGAGTGGTTGCAAGCCCATGAAATAATAATATAAATTGTGTATTGAAGGTTTATATATATATATATATATATATATCTATGGATTTAAACCCTAATTCTCTTCGAAAATAAAGGTAAGTAATACCACTAAGTTTATGGCTCTTGGGCTATATATGGAAGTTGAATAAACATAAAAGACTCGCTAACTTGTTAAATAAACACATGCACCCAAAATCTTAAATTTGCATTTAATGCTAATTTAATCACAACTATTTCTTGTTGCCCCAAACTCTCAAATTTACAAGATCTAGAAGCTGACATTCACCTAATAGAAGCAAAGTCCAATCAAACAGATTAACAAACCTGCCTCTGTTCAGCCCCCCACCTCCCCCCCCAAAAAAAGAAGAAGAAAAGAAACCTACCACGTATAATTTTAGTTAAATTATAAATTTTCAGTCAAATCTATAGGTTAAATTATAAATTACACTCTTTAACTTTGTCATAAAGAATTCTGAAACCTTCTTTTGTTGTTACCCTGGAGTTGCTTGTAGCTAGAAGAGCAATGCAGTTTGTGCAAGAGAATGATCTCCATCAGTCCATCTTGGAAGACAATTCTGAGGTCGTTATACTCCCCACAACATGGTGATATATATGTTTAACTCTTGTTTTGGTCATTTAGTAAAAGATATTTTATCTTATGTTAGCTCTTTTCAAAACTTTTCCTTCTATTTTACCTTTAAGTAAGGCCGTGTAATAGAATATCTTATATTAGCTCTTTCAAAACTTTTCCTTCTCTTTTCTGTTGTTAGTTTGAATAAAGTATATTCCTCCTGACATAAATAATGTTGTGCTTGCTAATTTATCAGTTATTCAATGATACCCTAATTCTAAATTTTTAAAAAAGAAAAAAAGAAAAAAAAAAAAACCTTTGATCAAAATTCAAATAAGGAATAGTTTCTCTGATTTACCTTCGCATCCCAAAAAAATTCTTTGAACATGTACAGCATGTATATATTGTTGCATAGAGATTATAGCAGTGCTATAATTGATATCATATGGACAGGTAAAGCTGAGAGAACATATTGTAAATTTGTAATACGTTTTCCATTGTCAATACCCTAATATATATATATATATATATATATTTACTCATGAGAAATTGTAATCAAAGCTCAAAGAAATACAATTATAAAGGGTAGATTTTTATTCCCCACCCAATCCCCCACACCACCCCCCCCCCCCCCCCCCCCCCCCCCCCCCCACAAAAAAATATCAATCAGAAATTCAAGGAAAAACACACAAAACAATTCATGTTGGAAAAAAAAAATTTGTAGTTGAATATCACGGCTAAGTTACTGAATAGAATCAATATAGCCACAAATTAAGTGATTTGATAGAAAGAAAGGAAGGAAAAAAAAAAAGTTGATGGGAGGAGAAGTCTTCCAAAAAAGACAAAGAACTAAATCCACTCTTGAAATATTGCTCTGGGATTTGGTAGCAGAGTTTTTTGGATTTATTTTTTTAATTTTTTTTATGGGATTTAGTTTATTAAATTAGGATATTACTCCCTCCGTCTCATTTTTTTTGTCCTCTATTCCATTTTGAGATATCCCAAAATATTGTTCTGTTTCTAAAAATAAAAGTCATTAATTTACTAATATTCCTATTATACCCCTATTAATCTACTAATTCAATTTTTTAATAAATTTTTTTAAGGGTAGTTTTGAAAACTTATACATTTTTAAAAGGTAGACAAGACAATAAATAATGTTCCCTTAAAAAGTTTGACATTTCAAATAAGACAAAAAAATTAGGATGGAGGGAGTAATAAGGAAGTATTGTTTTTGGGTAGGAGAAAATAAATGCTGTTTCAGGAACTCCAACTCAAAGTCATAAAATTATGAATGATGATGTGGCATGTTAATATTGGTGAATTTTGTCAAAAGAAGCCCTTCTAGAACGCCCACTAAAAAGATCGTAGATAGACTGGTCGTTCGCTGTTTTTGTGTGTGATAATATCATGTACCCAAGTCGGTTCTTTGTTCCATATATAGAAGCCAATCTGATGAGTCTCATTCAATATTGCAACCGCAAATTACACATATTTTTTCAATTTTTCTTACTAAATGAAGCAAAACATGTTGAATCCTAGCAAGTGTGCTTTTGATGTAGCTTCGGTGAAATTCTTGGGATTCCTAATGTCCCAAAGGGGGATAAAAGCAAACCTGGAGAAGGTGCAGGCCATACTCAATATGAAATCGCCCAAGACCATCAGGGAAGTCTAGAAGCTCACGGGGAGGATTGCCGCTCTCAACAAGTTTGTCTCTAAATAGACGGATAAATGCTTGCCTTTCTTCAAGACATTGAAGCATGCTTTCACTTGGACTGACGAATTTGAAGCAACGTTTCAGGAACTCAAACGTTACCTAACTAATCCACCCCACTTGAGTCCATCCAAGGAAAGGGAAAACTTATATTTGTATTTGGCAGTATCAGCCATGGTCGTGAGTGCAGCCTTGATTCGAAAAGAGGACAAGAAGCAGCTCCCAGTTTACTACGTTAGTCAAGCTTTCTAAGGTGCTGAAGCTAAGTACCCAAGGATTGAAAAGATTGCATTCGCGTTAATAATAGCCTCGAGCAAATTGCGACCATATTTTTAGGCGAACCCTATCTTGGTGATGACGGACCAACCCATCAAGAAATCCACGAACAAGCCTGAAGCAACAGGGAGAATGGTCTAGTTGGCAATCGAACTCAACCAGTTCGACATCGAATACCACCCTAGGACAGCCATTAAGGCACAAGCTTTGGCGAACTTCATCACCGCGTTCACCCTCCCAGACAAAAACAGCCTCACCAACGAGACAGAATGGTGGACGATACAAACTGATGGTTCATCAACCCAAAGGAGAGGAAGAGTAGGGGTCGTCAGAACCACCCCTGACGGAGAAGTGCTCAGATATGAAGTTCAACTGCAATTCCCGACCACCAACAATGAGGCCGAGTACGAAGGAGTACTGACAGGGCTAAGACTCAAGAAAGCACTAGGAGCAAAAAACTTGCTTATTTAGAGTGATTCTAAGCTGGTAATAAGGCAGATTCAAGAGGAATATGAAGCAAATTAAGAAAGAATGCAGAAATATCTTAGGCTGACGAAGTATTTGATCCAATAATTTGACATAATAGAATTCATGCAGATCCCCAGAAACCAGAACATGGTGGCAGATGAAGTTACGAAACTAGCATCGACAGAAGAAGGGTCAATCAGCCTGGGCCTGGAGATGGAAGTTCAAAAACGCCCTAGCATCGAAGAAATCTCCACATTTGTAATCCAGAACACAAGTAGCTGGATGTCACCAATCATATCCTTTCTCCAAGATGGGCACCTCCCACAAGAAGCTGAGGAAGCCAGGAAGGTCAGGAAGAGGGCCGCCAGATTCACTATCCTGAATGACACACTTTACAAAAGGTGCTTTTCCATGCCTTACCTGAAGTGCGTGGACGAAGAGAAAGCCAAGTTTATTCTCGAAGAGATCCATGAAGGAGTCTGTGGAAACCATGCAGGCCCCAGATCCCTAGTAAGTAAGGTCGTCAAAACAGGTTACTTCTGGCCTGCCATGCAGGTAGACGCAATAGAGCTCGTCAAGAAGTGTGACAAATACCAAAGGTTTGGGAATGTCCAGCGCCTTCCAGCCGAAAGACTGACGACGATAGACTCCCCATGGCCATTCGCACAATGGGGAATTGACATTGTCAGCCCATTATCCCAAGGTAAAGGACAGGTAAAATTCCTACTAGTCTCTATTGATTACTTCACAAAATGGGTCAAAGCAGAGGCACTGGCAACCATCACTGAAGCAAGGATCCAGAGCTTCGTGTGGAATAACATAATTTGCAGGTTTGGGATTCCTCGGACGATCATATTAGACAATGGGCGGCAGTTCAACAGCCAAAGCTTCAAGGATTTCTGTTCAAGTCTAGGGATCAAGAACCAGTTCTCGTCTCCAGGACATCCACAGGCAAACGAATAGATGGAGGTAACCAACTGGATGTTACTCAAGATCATTAAAGCCAAGTTGGACAAAGCAAAAGGGGTCTGGCCGAAAGAATTACCCAATGTCTTGTGGGCCTACAGGACTACGGCAAGGACGCCAACGGGAGAAACCCCCTTTAGACTAACTTATGGCACCGAAGCAGTAATCCTGATTGAGATAGGAGCAACCAGCATCAGGCAAGAGATGTGTTAGGAGGAAGGTAACAACGACCAGTTAAGAGTCAACTTGGATTGCCTAGACGAGGTTAGAGAAAAAGCTTCTCACAAGATGACGAAGTACCAGCAAAAAATGGCCGAATACTACAACAAGAGGGTGAAGCTCAGACAACTTGACATAGGAGACCTTGTCCTGCGCAAAATCACCCCAGCAACCGAAAACCCTACCCAAGGGAAGCTCAGCCCCACATGGGAGGGACCTTACCGAGTCGTCCATTACTCCAAGTAAGGCAGCTATCACCTAGAGACCATAGATGGACAGAGGCTCCCACGACCATGGAACATTGAGCATTTGAAGAAGTACCACCAATAAATGTAACGGACCAGTGTATTCATTCTTGAAAGCAATATAAATTAAAAAAAAAAAAAAATTCAACCAATGTGTCAACACAAGCAAGTCTAGTCATTTTTAAAGTAAAAAAAAAAAATTGGCAAAGTAACAAGATTCCGCCTAGACGGATGTAAGTTACTTACGAAGCCAAAAGATGACAAGATCCCTTAAAAGGGTGTAAGTCATGAAAAAAGAAGAAATGGCTAAGTAACAAGATTCCACCTAGATGAATGTAAGTTACTGATGAAGCAAAAGATGACAAGATCCCTTAAAAGGGTGTAAGTCATGAAAAGAGAAAAATAGCTAAGTAACAAAATTCCGCCTAAACGGATGTAAGTTACTGACAAAGCCAAAAGATGACAAAATCCCTTAAAAGGGTGTAAGTCATGAAAAGAGAAAAATAGCTAACAAAATTCCACCTTGGCAGATGTAAGTTACTAACGAGGAAAATGTACGACAGAATCTCTAAAAGCAGGGTAAAGTACTGACGCTAGAAAAGAGTGACGGAGAGTGCACAACAAAAAGATTTTTTTTTGGCTAAGTACAAAATGTTGAAATAAGGAACAAGGCAAATAGGATTTCGTGCAGAAACACAAATACGAGCAAGTAAGTATACAATCATGAATATATTAAAAGCCTAAAAACAACGGGTAGTTACCAATGTGTTAACATTAAAACTAAAAGCCCATAAACGCTGGGCTAAAAGCATCGTTCTCAAATTAAAAATATTGTTCTAAAAATATAACTAAAAGTCCAAAATACACCAGGCAGCAAAAAACATAAAGAAAACAACACTTGAACATAAAACAGGGTCAAACATTAGCAGCAGCTTCGTCAACATTTGGAGGAGGCATGGGAGTGTCCTCAGGAGTAGCTTCAGGAGCAGTAGATTGAGCGGCCTCATCCGCCGCCATCTCTTGATCGAAAACTTCCATATCAAGATTCTTAAGGTCCACTCCGGTAGGATGTTTGATCATATACCGACAGAGAAGCTCGAAGCCCTTAAAGTACCAGCTAAAGAGCACAGTATTGTACTCGTAAGTTTGCTGGAAACCTTCAACGGCCTTGGCCGCAATAACCTTTAGCTTCTCCTGAGCAGGTAGGAGTTGTTCATCCTTTTCCAACGTAAGTTGCCTCTCTGCCTTGAGGTCATCTCCTAAAGACTTAACCTTTTCCTTGACGGAGTTGGCCTCATCCATAGCAGTGATCAGAGCCTTCTTCAATTTAGAATTTTCAGCCTCCAAAGCTTCCAACCTAGATGCTGACGAGGTAATCTTTGCGTCTTGAGTAAGATACTCGGAAATGATATAAAGACTCTCCCCGAGCACCTGAAAATTGAGGCCAATGTTAGAGGTCGCACGAAAGGAAGAAAAAGGTAAGGTCACATAAGTACAATACCTGTACGAGCTTGTGGAGATGACAACCTACAACCTCGTTGGCCGGCACTCCCGAAAACACCTTTATATCATCAGCAGTAAAAATGTCTTGCGCCTGAGCCTGCGCCACACCGACATCATCCCAAACATTAGAAGACCGAGAGTCAACTTTCTCCTTCTACTTGTTCCCTGTCCTCTGCCTTTTACTCTGCTGAGGAGGTATCTCCTTAATTGAAGTGGCCGATGAAGTCGTCCTCACCGATTCAACGGCAAGAGTGGACGGTGGGGAATCCCTTTTTCCATCACTCGCACGCCCTTGGTCCCAATATTGGACAGCGGCTCATTCTTCTTAGCCCTCCTCATTCGAGCGTACATTCCCTGTTTGAATTTAGTAGTCAATCCTACAAAAAAAAAAGAAGAAGAAGAAGAAGAAGAAGAAGAAGGAGGAGGAGGAGGAGAAGAAGAAGAGAGCAATGAGATCAGCATAGACGAGCCTAACACTTACTCTTTTTCTCTTCAATATCTATATTTCGTAGGACATAGGTAGACGGTTCTGGACCAAGGCAATAGAAGGCCAGAGTCCGCGGGTCCACCAAATCATCGAAGTCCTCAACCGTCCTTGCGTACTCGATGGCTTTCTCAACACGCTCCCTGTACTTGCTCTTGAGCTTGGGCCGTTTTTTAACTGCGCAAGAGAATGCAAAGGAGAGTTAGTGACGATAAAACAAACACAATGAAAGCTAATAGACGAAGAGAAATGATGACGCACCTAAGTTTGGGGTTCCCCACCGGCGTTGCAACCTTGGGAGATCACCCCAAACCTTGTTGGAGGGGGTCTCAAAGTTGTCCTCGGATACAGAAAAGAACTAGGACTTCCAATATCTAAATGACAAAGGCAAATCCCGGATAATCCTAGTTCTTCTCTCCCAAGGCACCAACTCATAGTACCCGTGCTCCTTGGACGACTTCAATCGATATAAGTAAACAAGCTCATCTACTCTAATCATGTCTCCGTCTGTAGCGGCCAGCCATATCCCCATACAGCTGATCACAATCCTCCATGAATTGGGCATAAGTTTCCCGGGAGCAATACCGAAGCAATCTAATAGCTCCAGAAGGAACGAATGGACAGGGAACCTCAACCCACACAGGAAGGCAGCCTCGTAGAAGCATACCTCCCCAGGGAAGAAGTGGCAAGCCCGGTCCTCCTCCCTAGGTAGACGAACCCTAACCCTATCCGAGAATTGGAACCTATCCTTAAACCTAGAAAGAGTATCAGCGTCCAAACCATACTCCTCCTTAAGGGTGTGGAAAACCCTAACCTCGCGAGGAATGGAGACGGCAGTATCCCCCTTCACGGGTTTGTCACTAGGCAAAAACCCGGTCTCCAATTCACTGGACCTCACCTCAGACATGATCCCTTGCTCTCTCACTAGACTCTCGAACTAATCAATTGATTGACGAAGCAAAGGTAGCAAGTCAGCCAATACAACGCCCAGACTATTACCCTCAGAAACAAAATTCTCCAGATGTGGGAAAACACCTAGAGACCCCCCCTAAGCGCACAAAAAGGAAAGAAATCGAGGGGCAAGCTATCCTAACCTCAAAGCCACTAACCATGGAAAAACCAGAAAACAAAGGAAAAAGATGAATCCTAAAAAAAATAAAAAAATAAAAAATAAAAAAAAAGCACAAAAGAAAAAGGAAAGAAAATCAGAAATTCATCATGGTTTATGACTACACCAGAAAGAGAAAAGAAACAAGAAAGAGGGAGAGAAGCGTACCTCAAAAAAAGGAGAAATGCAGAAAACTCAACCACGCCACGCACCAGCTCGGAGAAGAATTACAGAGAAAGGTTGGAGAAGAAAATACTCAGAGCAATGATTGTGAGTTTTGGAAAAGTGAAAGGGAAAATAAGAAGAAGAGAAGTTTAAAAACCAAGGCACAAAAATTGAAAACCATCGAGAAATTCAAGAGTCACACAATTAAAGCATTTACTGCACTGATCAGAACACGCCACGTGGCAACAATGGGAGTAGCGTTGCCACTATGCATTTAATGCGGAGTGGAATCCCAAGAGTCATGTATAGCCTAAGGACCTTTCATATTCTATGATCGTCATGACACGTCTCGACGACCACAGAATCCGGGGGCCACTGATGGGACTAACGAACTCAACTTCCCTAGACGATATCATTGAGATCAATGAAGCCATCCTCTGAGACGAGCTAAGTACACGTTCATATCACCGATAAAGCTAATGAAGCCATTCAATGCAGCCAATAATGTCCCAAGCGGTTACAAGAACAGCTGTATAGACCGTTGGATGCCTCATTAAGGCCCACATTACTAAGCATGAGGCGTTACTATGAGAAACATTAAGGCCACATTAACGACCACAACGACTAGAGGATGTAGAAACATATATAAAGCTCTCATAACACCAATACAAGGTACATAGACATAACAGAGCATTACCAATTATCTTTTGATACACAACTTTTTCCTATAAGCTTTCTCATACTGACTTTGGCATCGAAGACGTTGTGGCAAGCATTACACCGGTGACCACCTTAAGGGAGCTATCTTACCATTTTCACGGCGATACGGACGGACACCTGGATCCATCTAGACGCATTTACAACGACTAAGGAGTTTGCACCTCAACACTAATGAAATGCTCTTGAACTTCAAGCGAAACATAGACTTACACTTTTGCATCTTTTCACTGACTCACTGCCCTGTAATAATTGAAGCCTAATCATGATACTGATACAATCTGCTATATGTATCCAACCTGAATGTATAGTTTTTTTTTTAATTGAATGTTTGAATTCTTTCCACGTCATTTTGAAAACCAAAACCACAATTCTCCTATCAAACCTCCAAATGTCAAGGGTAGGGTCCATTGCCCTTATATGGGACTGCTTTTACCCTTTATACGCATTTGACCCAAAGAGATTTTTTTTTTTTGGTGCTGATTTGACCATTTGAATACTAAAACAACGCTCCTTTTTTTTTTTTTTTTGGCTGAAAAAAACAACACTCCTTTTTATTCCAATACTAGACAACACTTTTTATTTTTATTTTTATTTTTAATTCCAATACTAAAAACAACACTTTTTTTTTATTCCAATACTTTAGCAAACACACCTTTTTTTTAATTCCAATACTAAACAATACTTTTTTCATGAAAATATATACTAAACAATACTGATAGTATAGGAGAAGATTTAAGAAATAATAACTTTATGATAAGAAAAAAAAAGAGCACTTTTTTTTTTTATTCCAATACTTTAGCAAACACACCTTTTTTTTTTTTTTTAATTCTAATACTAAATGTGGGGCCTGTGGGCCTGGTGACCTCAGCCCACTTTACATCCGGCCCAAGGCCCATGCCGAGGAAGAGGGATCGTCCGAGGATGATGAATGAAGGCCTAAGCTTTAGAAATCCCCGCCGAGGATAACTTTGTCCTCGGTGGACTGAGACTAACTCCAAGTGGAGGAACAGGCTCAAGACAGGTTGTCACCTCCACACTAAATGCACTCACCTAACTCTCTGGCCGCACTAATGGAGATGTGACTCATGGGTAGGGCGACCTTGGTTATTACAAATCACTTGAGTACTGATAATACAGCTGATGGGACGGACAGTCAGAGGGAAAGCGCATGGATGATCAACAGATGGAAGAAAGAGATGGGAAGAGGAGGACTATATAAGATGAACCAACAGAGCAGTTAAGGGGGGAGGGGGCAGAAAAAGAAAGAGAAAAAGGAGAAAATGAGAGAAGAGGGACAAATATAAACCTCCTCGGATCAGTGCCAAGGAGCAGTGAAAGTTCAATAAGGGTATGAAACACCCTTGAACGTTTAGACCCCCAAACACAAAAATACCAATTCAAGCTATTTAACAAACAACGTATGTGCGGAAAATGATAAATAGCATATACCAGAATTGATGAACGATCTAAACCATAAATAATCACACACACAGCAGTAATTAAATGGTAAAGATAAAGGGAAGAGAAATGCAAACACAAGGACAACACTCGATGTGTTATCGAAGAGGAAACCGAAACCCTCGGCGTAAAACCTCTCCGCCGCCCTCCAAGCGGTCAATAATCCACTAAAGAATGTAGTTGGGATACATGAACAGCAGAAGACCCTTCAAGCCTAATCTACCCAAGTACCTAAGCCCTCCAAGCTTCTTGCTCCAACGAGGTTACGCCGAACCTATTTCTTCTTTAGTTTCCCGGATTCCGCTACTTGACCATAGCATCAACCAATGTATATTGGTTCCTTCCCAAACTGCTTCCCTAAGCACCAAATGAACCTTCTCACAGACATGGGTGTGGTGAGATAAGGATTTGGTAAAAAGGCCTCTCAAGGGTATGACAATGGAGAGGAAGAGAGTAGAGGAATTTGAAGAGTCTCTAAGGTAAAGATTGGGGATGAGGCAATCTTATATTTCTCTAGGGTTTCTCTTACAAAATTCTCTCTGGAAGCTCTCTCAATTTAGTGGGTATAAGGGTGTATATATAGTAGGGTGAGAAGGGAATGCAAAACGTCAGTTTTTGCCAAACAGGGTTAACTCGCGGCTTGTCCAAGTCGCGAGTTCCAGTCGCGACGTAACGGCCTGGACAGCCTGGAACTTTTGTCCTGTAGCGTGACAGTTGGCGCGACCCTTCAGCTTCCCAGTGTGCCTCTCACGTGCCTGTCTTTCGCGGCTTGCCAGTCGCGATCCACCCGCGAGTCCTAGCCGCGAGACTCTGTTTTTCTTGCACACTCTTGAGCTTTTCTTCACATCTTCTCACACATTACCCTTAAAATTTTCCCACCTAAATACAGGGTTACTAAATGCTAAATTACAAGCAAATTGGTCACGGAATAAAGCCAATTAGATGGTTGATTAAATTCAACCTTACAATCTCCCCCTTTGGCTATTCTGTGACAAAACCCTACAACAGACTCTAGACTTAAACATGAGTTGGGAACAGTTGGAAAACTCACTCACACCTAACTCTAGATTCTGTAAAGCTCTTGAACATATGAATAAGTAACTCCTGAAACACAGTAACATAACAATATCATTGTATGCAGAAAACTTAATAAGCATATGGAGCAAAATAGGCATGATCAAGCAAAAATGAACATAAGCACGAAAGCAATAATTCATGGCAAGATCAGCAATAGTAGTCACTTAAGCAAAAGTGATTACTATGTTCATTCACACAGGAAATGAACATCCGGACATGCAAAACTGATAAACTCAATTGAAGAGAATCATTTTGCAAGTCCAACACTCAACCAATGCATACAAACACATATGCATCTAGGAATAATCCTACAAGGGCACAAGAGTGTTGTACTTAAGATAATGCAAGGCATTAACAAGTACCAAAACACAAAAGCATAAAGGCTGCATAAGCAAAGTTTTGCAAATACATGGCACAAACCATAAAAGCCTACAAGCATGCATAAGTGCTATAAACAACCCTCGAAGCTTACAAAAGCAACAATGGGTACAGAATAGCAACATAAAGAACTACAGCTGAAAAAAAAAACATCATACTAAATATATATATGGTGAAATAAACAGCTACTACCACAGTATTTTGAGTTAACAAAGTTTTATGTACAGAACACACTCTAAAAAGGAATGATGAAGAAATCTCCCCCTTAAACCAGGCACTCCCCTTCAAGAGCTACCTCAAATATACTCCCCCTTTTTGACCGGAATGGCCAAAGGGTCACTGTTTCAGTCTTGTGAAAATACCATCAACTTGAGCTGCTACCACATCAATCTGGTCTTGCATGGCAACCAATCTCTCCGACTGCTCTTTCTGGCCATCTCTGAGGGTCTTTTCCATTTCCGTAAGACGGTTGTGGAGATTATCAAAGAGCATTTGAACCTTGTCAGGCTGAGGGGCAGACTGTGGTTGAGTAGTGTCCGGTTGCTCAGAAGTAGAGGTAGTAGTAGAAAATGGATGAGCACTTTTTGGAGCTTTGGATGAGTGACTCTTGCTGGCCTGTAGAGTGAACATGGAGATTGGTCGAGGATGAGCAATCACGCTCCCAATCGAGGGAGGAGTAACACCTTCTCGTAAAACGAAGTTCATAATAAGACTACAGAATGGAAGGCACCCTCGTGCTACTGATCTGGTGGCTGTCTTTCTTATGATGTGATAAATATGGGCACAGATGTCAATGGTGGTGCCAGTGATGAGATCACATAGAAATTGGGCCCTTCCAAGATTTATATACATCGTGTTGGTTAGCGGATAGAGATTTGAAAACATAATTAGCTTCAATGTAGTCAACTCAGGTGAAAACTTGGAGGTACTTATTAATGTCCCTGTGCTGGAAATGTCATGGTCAGGACCAAGAATTTGAAGAATGTCTTGAATCTCTAGAGTATGATCATCATACGGCGTAAGGTCAGCATCCGCAGGACGTGTGATGTTGAGAAGTTCAGCTATGGTGTCTGGATTAATGATGAACTCCGTTCCTCTTACCAGACAATGTAGTTCAGTCTCAAGATCAACTGAGTTGGCGAGACATTCCTTCACAAGTTCAATCATCGGATCAACAAAGTTTCCGAATAGAGCTGCCCAATCTTTTGTCTCGAAGATCCGAGGGACAAAAGTTGTGTCCAATGTGTCAAATCTGACCTCCCGTTCCACTATAGGAGTTCCTCGGTCAAAAATGTTGAAGTAGGCATCTTGGTGCTGAGGAGATCGGAATAATTCATTATTGAGTTTAGTGGATGGTTGTGAGGAGGACCGTGTTCTTTTTGCAACAGGCCCAGTTTCTTCTTCTGTCATCACCTCTTTTCCTTTTGAGAATTGTCGAGACATCTGTAAGATAACAAACACACAGAAAAGTACCAAATGCAATACCACAGGGAATCAACAATAGCTTGATTAGATTCAGTTAAGAATGTGAGACAAAATTTCACTTTAATCACAAACACAAGAATCAAATCAACAACAAGATACCAGATAGATAAACTGAAACACACTCTACACTTAAGCACACAAACTATAAGTACCACATAGATCTCAAACCCATATGTTTAAAGAGAATGAGAAACTCTATCAAATGAACAATGCTCAGATTGGAGACAAACACGCTGAAGTATAAACATGATATAGAATAAACTCAGCAGCAAAGGAAAATAACCTCAAATAGACATAAACACCTATTAATGCAAACCCATATATGAACAAAAACAACGCATAGCACATGTGCACGGTTCAGCACACGAAGGTAATGGAAAACATAGTAAGAATGAAATGAGGGAAAGAAAACCCATACCTTAGTTTTGGAGATTTATGCAGAAATGAGGCAGAAATGAGAGAATTTTCTCAGTTAGAATCGAACGTTTGAGAGAGAGATTGAAGAAGACAATGAACAGTCATTGAAAATCGAGGGAAAACTGAAAATCAATTTTAAAAACTGTCTTCAAAAACTCACAACACGCGTTTTTCGCGACTGGATCAAGTCGCCATTAAGTCGCATGGTTAAGCCGCGAAACACTATGAAGAGAAGAAACTTGAGAATTTCTCTAAGTGTTTTTCGCGACTGGAAGGTCTACCCGCGAGATAGTCGCGATATGAGCTGCGAAATTCCCTGAGTACCTCTCGCGACTGGATCTTCCACCCGCGAAACAATCGCCACACTGACCCACGAAAAGAGCAAAACTCAAATTTTTGAAAAAATTTCTAAGTCGTTTTCGCGATAAGGGTACAGACTCACCAGTAAGCCGCGAAAATCTCTGACTGAGCTCACGACTGGGGCTTGCGATTGTGATAACCCGCGACTTAGTCGCCAAAACAGGGCAACACTGTTTTTGAAACTTTTGACATTTTGCAAAAACAAAGTACTTTCCAAAAACAAAACAAAACACTCAAAAATCTTTTTGTGTTTGATCAACAAAGATTGAGCATGTGAAAGCACATTTAATCAAGTACAATCACACAAATGAATATGGCATTCCTTGAACATAGACTTGTGTGTTGTGTGTGGATATTGAAAATGAGATAGTTCTTAGTCCAATGTGAAGCTTCAATGATCAATTCAATCAAGGCATACACAACTAGCACTAGATAATGTGACCTATCTCAATTATAGAAGCATGCATATATGACCTCCCACAAAAAGACTTGATAACAATTCTCTGAAGCTTTTCATTTGGCTCCATATTCAACATATCATTTGCAACTTTTGAGCGAAGAAAATCTCATTGTGAGATAGATGCCTGAAATTTTAGATATTTCAATTGATGAATTAGCCTTTGGCTTTTTGAGCATCACACATTTTATTTTGGTCGCTTTCCCTTTTTCCTAGTCAAATACTAGTATGTGCGATAGGCTTTTGCAGCTCTATATCTCTTTTCATTTGGAGATTTACATTTAGAGAGCTCTTTTAAAGCATAAAAAATAAAAAATGGGAAGATATATAGGCATGAGTCTATGCATGTCTCAAGATCAACAAGACCATTCACTAATCATTCATGACAAGGTTGAAGATCTATTTACAACAATCACATAGATTTCAGAATTTCTTCCACAATGATATGAGTGCATGAGAGACAAGCTAAGCTCGTTAAATGCACACAGCCATAAGTACAAAGGTACAAGGCAAAACATGCTTTGAGACAAAAACTCAACAAAGTGAACAAACTTTTTGGATTTTCAACTTTTTATGTGTTTTTGGATTTTTGACACAAAAACAGTAGAAGGAAGAAAAAAAACAAAAAAAATATTTTAAACCCACACAAACTACAAATTAAACAAATGCTCAAAAACACAAAGCAAATAACCAATCTTATCCACAAAGCATAGGAAGAATTAATGCATGGACATGTTATAATGCTTATGCATGAGAACCCTTTGTCACCCACACGTCACGTGCGTTTGGGGTGATATCCTTAACGGATCGGGTACGAGAGTTAGGAATTTCAAACCTCCTATTGAAGCTCTCCAAGCAAGTGGTGAAGGCGCCAATCATTTTCATCACGTCCGTCATTCCGGGATCACGGTTTTGGCTCCTTGATTGCTCACCACCCCAAGACCTCAAGTCATTTCTTCTTCCTCGTGACCGAGGTACACTTGCATTGTTGTCTGCTCTTAGCTTTTGACAGTTTGATCTAGTGTGTCCTTGTAGTCCGCAATAGTGACAAACATAGTTTATTCTAGGACCCTGCTGCTGTCTTGGGAGAGATCTTCCTTTAGCTCCAAATCTGACTTCAGATTGATTTCGGGGCTTGTTAAACACCCGTTGATTAGCCACATTCTTTTTCTTCTCAGCCTTAACTATCTCTGGAGTAGGCTTATCAACAGCCGTCTCTTTGGTTTTCACAAACGTTACTTCCTTGGTGACTTTGGCTGATGAGCTGCCCCACCGGTATATCCCAACCCGGACTTGTCTGAAGCGTGTTTTTGGGATGAAATAACATCATCTAGCTTCCTGGAGGAGATCCTATCTACCTTGGCATGAGCTTGTACTACCTCTTGCTCATGGAATCTCACTTTAGTGTAAGCTTCTAATAGCTCACCATTAAGTGTCTCAATTTCACATTTAGCTTCCTTATATCGTGCCAGGAGACTTTTGTAATCTTCCTCAGCTCTCTTCATCTTCTTGATGGCTGCATTAGCCACCTTAGCATATTCACCGGTTTTCTCAAGGAGTGAGTTGTAAGTCTCTTGCAATCCCACTGTTTCTCCAACTTCCTCATCTTCAGACTCCTCGACTACTCCCATAGACTCCAAATCAGAATGTTCCCCAAGCTCCTTTACAAGTGTACCCAACTCATCCAAGGTCTCCACATGTGCAATGGTCATGAAGGCGGAGTAATTTCCCTCTCCGTCGCAGCTATCTTCAGAGTCAGAATTTGATGAATCATCATCACTCAAAGTTGTGGCATAGACCTTTCCTTTTGTCTTCAAATAATTTGGACATTCCTTTTTGAAGTGTCCATGTCCATTACACTCGAAACACACAATGTCTGAGGAAGATTGAGACTCCTTCCCTTCTTTCCTCGTAAACTCTTTCCTATCACCTCTTGAAGATGAAAATTTCCTATCGTTGAATGGTTTCCCACTGTTCTTCATCTTCAGGAATTTTCGAAAGTTTTTCGCCAGATATGCTACTTCCTTCTCCACTCCATCTTCTTCCGAACGGTCATGGAATGCTACTCTCTCATCAATTGTTTTAAGAGCAAGTGATTTGCTCTTCTTCTGAGAAGGCAGGGACAATTCATATGTCTACAGAGAACTAACCAGCTCTTGAACCTTGATGTCGTCAAGATCTTTGCTCTCTTCAATGGCTGTAACTTTGGGCCGGAAACTTTCTGGTAGTGACCGGAGGATCTTCCTTACAATCTTCGAGTCCTCCGTCTTTTCCCCCAAGTTAAATTTACCAACAACCACTTCGTTCAACTTGCTGTAGAACGAATCAAACGACTCTTCATCACTCATCTTTAACTCCTCAAAGCGAGTGGTCAGCATTTGAAGTTTTGTTTCCTTCACCTTTTTAGTTCCCTTATAGGTTGTCTCCAGAATTTCCCATGCTTCCTTAGCAATGGAGATGTGAGAAATCCGGTGGAATTCTTCTAGAGAGACACCGCAGAAAATAGCATTCAACGCCTTGCTATTTGCATTTGTCGCTGCAAGAGCAGCCTTATCCCAATTTGCCTTAGGAGCATCCGGTTTAGTCTAACCTATCTCAACTGCATCCCACACAGTCTCATCCATAGAACACAAAAACGCCCTCATTCGGACTTTCCAAAATGCATAATTATTACCATCAAAAAATGGTGGAACATTGAGAGATTGATACCTATCCATCTCAACAAGGGGTCAAGGATCACACTCAGGTATTAAAACCACAACAAGTGAGCCCGCTCTGATACCAATTGAAAGTTCAATAAGGGTATGAAACACCCTTGAACGTTTAGACCTCCAAACACAAAAATACCAATTCAAGCTATTTAACAAACAACGTATGTGCGGAAAATGATAAATAGCATATACCAGAATTGATGAACGATCTAAACCATAAATAATCACACACACAGCAGTAATTAAATGGTAAAGATAAAAGGAAGAGAAATGCAAACACAAGGACAACACTCGATGTGTTATCGAAGAGGAAATCGAAGCCCTCGGCGTAAAACCTCTCCGCCGCCCTCCAAGCGGTCAATAATCCACTAAAGAATGTAATTGGGATACATGAACAGCAGAAGACCCTCCAAGCCTAATCTACCCAAGTACCTAAGCCCTCCAAGTTTCTTACTCCAACGAGGTTACGCCGAACCTATTTCTTTTTTAGCTTCCCGGATTCCGCTACTTGACCATAGCATCAACCAATGTATATTGGTTCCTTCCCAAACTGCCTCCCTAAGCACCAAATGAACCTTCTCACAGACGTGGGTGTGGTGAGATAAGGATTTGGTAAAAAGGCCTCTCAAGGGTATGACAATGGAGAGGAAGAGAGTAGAGGAATTTGAAGAGTCTCTAAGGTAAAGATTGGGGATGAGGCAATCTTATATTTCTCTAGGGTTTCTCTCACAAAATTCTCTCTGGAAGCTCTCTCAATTTAGTGGGTATAAGGGTGTATATATAGTAGGGTGAGAAGGGAATGCAAAACGTCAGTTTTTACCAAACAGGGTTAACTCGCGGCTTGACCTCGCGGCTTGTCCAAGTCGCGAGTTCCAGTCGCGACGTAACGGCCTGGACAGCTTAGAACTTTTGTCCTGTAGCGTGACAGTTGGCGCGACCCTTCAGCTTCCCAGTGTGCCTCTCACGTGCCTGCCTTTCGCGGCTTGCCAGTCGCGATCCACCTGCGAGTCCTAGCCGCGAGACTCTATTTTTTTTGCACACTCTTGAGCTTTTCTTTACATCTTCTCACACACTACCCTTACAATTTTCCCACCTAAATACAGGGTTACTAAATGCTAAATTACAAGCAAATTGGTCACGGAATAAAGCAAATTAGATGGTTGATTAAATTCAACCTTACAAGCAGCATTAAAGTGGAACTTGTATGCTCTAATCTTCAATGGTGGTGAATTCAACATTTGGGCTCCGTTCGTCTGCTATGGCCAATTTCTTTAACCCACTCTCTAAAAATGTATTGTTTGGGGTTATTGGATCATTTTCCTTTTGATTTTAGAAGGCCTTTCCACGTCGAATCCCTACAATTGGCGCCGTCTGTGGGAAGAATTTGTGCACTAGCAGGCGCAACGGACAATTGTTCCTAAGTAGCTAGTTTACAGAAAGTTCACAACAACGCGTTTGCAAAAAAAAAAAAAAAAAACCGTTGCAAAAAAGTAGATGATTTAAAGGAAAAGAGAATAAAAATGGCAGTATTTTATTAGATGAAAAGGAAATACAAGATACAAACAAAGGCTCAGACAGGCTTGTTTTAAAGCCGATTCTACAAACAAAGGCTCGGATGGGCCTGTTCTAAAGCTAACTAAAGGGAAGGGGGCTGAGGCAGGCCTGTTTTAAGGCTACCAACAACGCCCAAGCCGGTGCGGTGGTGTTGGCACGAAGAGAGGAGCAGATGCAAGGGCGCCTGATGGCCCTTCCCTACGATGTTCCCTTGATTCTCTTCCAGCCCCACGGTGGTTGACCGTTGGAGATGGCAACACTCGGGCACCAGACATGAAGTAATCTTGCACACCTCCACTGATGTGGGTGCGCCCCGCAGAAGAGCGTTATGTACTTCAGGGACCTCCCTCTTGGCCGCTATGCATGGCACCATTAGGATGACGCCCAAATTTTGTCGTGCCGGAGATCTGACGCGGGCTATAGCCACAATGGCTCTCGGTCGAGGGAGGAGGACCTTTGGCCTATGTGCCCTCACTCCCTTCCAAGGCCGTTCCATTTCTCCAAACTCTTATCACAATTCTGACAGGGTTATTGAAGGGGCTCTGAAAGTTGAGGGGACATGTTTCTTGGTGTGTTAGAGGGTTCGTGGAGCGTAGAAGGACATTTCCCCCCATGTAGCCTTAAATAGAGGGTGAAAATTGATGGGAATTGATCTACGCAGAATTCAAAATAAGGATTATCGACGACATTAATCCTGACCAAATTCCAAGGCGGCTATCAACCGTTCGATCTGCATCAATCCATGAGGATATTAATGAGAGCGCGCCTCGTGTGTCCAAACGTCAAGCGCGGAATGCGAACAGTCAGGAGGCGCCTCGTAACTAATGAGGACGGAAACTTGAACTGAAGGCGGCGTTACTGCCACGTGTAAGGTTAGAGTCCCAAACCACCCTTGCCCAGGGCACTGCGGGGTCAAGGGTCCAGTCCACAGGATGACCCACTTCCGATGAAGCAGGGCCGAGGGCGTCATTATGCCAAAACTAATATGGCCAACGCTGAGGACAATCTCCCTTACCCCATATAGAAGTGTTAGACAGAATCAAGGTCATGCATGGTCTTCGGACTCAAACCTATGGGAAAACTAACCACTAAAATATACCTGGGTACTAGATTGAACCAAGGTCTTGCATGGTCCTCGGACCCAAACCTATGGGGAAACTAGCTACTTACAGAAGAACAGAAGTGTTAGACAAAATCAAGGTCATGCATGGTCCTCGAACTCAAACCTATGGGGAAACTAACCACTAAAATATACCTGGGTACTAGACAGAACCAAGATCTTGCATGGTCCTCGAACCCAAACCTATGGAGAAACTAGCTACTTATAGAAGAACAAAAGTGTTAGACAGAACCAAGGTCTTGCATGGTCCTCGGACCCAAACCTTTGGGGAAACTAGCTACTTACAGAAGAACAGAACTGTTAGACAGAACCAAGGTCTTGCATGGTCCTCGGACTCAAACCTATGGGGAAGCTAACCACTAAAATATACCTGGGTACTAGACAGAACCAAGGTCTTGCATGGTCCTCGGACCCAAACCTATGGGGAAACTAGTTACTTACAGAAGAACAGAAGTGTTAGACAGAACCAAGGTCTTGCATAGTCCTCGGACTCAAACCTATGGGAAAACTAACCACTAAAATATACCTAGGTACTAGATAGAACCAAGGTTTTGCATGGTTCTCGGACCCAAACCTATGGGGAAACTAGTTACTTACAGAAGAACAGAAGTGTTAGACAGAACCAAGGTCTTGCATGGTCTTTGGACTCAAACCTATGGGGAAACTAACCACTAAAATATACCTGGGTACTAGACAGAACCAAGGTCTTGCATGGTCCTCGGACCCAAACCTATGGGGAAACTAGCTACTTACAGAAGAACAGAAGTGTTAGACAGAACCAAGGTCTTGCATGGTCCTCGGACTCAAACCTATGGGGAAACTAACCACTCAAATATACCTGGGTACTAGACAGAACCAAGGTCTTGCATGGTCCTCGGACCCAAACCTATGGGGAAACTAGCTACTTATAGAAGAATAGAAGTGTTAGACAGAACTAAGGTCTTGCATGGTCTTCGGACTCAGACCTATGGGAAAGTTAGCTATTTGCAGAAGAATAAAAGCATTAGATGGAATCGAGTTGTGGTACGGTCCTCGGATACAAACTGGAAGGACAGCTGATTGTCTCATGAGACTAAGTCCAGAACGGAACCAAGGTATTGAGCAAAACATTAAAGTATAATGAGTCAAAGGAAGCACCAATCAAAGAACCAAAAGCAAACTATTGAATATATATTTCAAATAGAAAATATGTAGTTTCGTTACAATGTCGCCAAGGCAGAAAACAAAATGAAATGAAAAAGAAAACGAATAAGCGTGTCTTATGCCATCGAAACAGGGTGACGCAACGAAATGGCTTACTCCCCCAACTCGGTGGGCAGCTTATCTTGAGGAGCCTATTGAAAGGCTTCGACTAACTCCTAAGGACCCTGACTCTAGGGGGCTACTTCAGAGGACCTTTCCACGGTAGGAGGGATCTGGGGGGCAATGAGTGTGGCTTGGGAGTCAGCAGGAAGCCTCATCGCATATTGGGGCGCTTCTTGACTGTCAATTCCAACCCCCTCTAACGCTCTACGGGGCTTAGCCTCCTCAAAAAGTCTGTCAGCTGAAGATGTGTCCTCAGTAGTTTTGATCCGACTTTCACTTGCCTCTGGTAAGGCAGACTCTTCCTCGGAAGTAATGGGTACAACCTCGTGAATTGCGGGGGGGTAATACACTATCGCTGCCCTCCTAAGGTCAGACGAGGCATCAACTCCCGCTTGGTTGAGGGCTTCATTCCAGGTCTGGGAACAAAAGTACCTGCACACTTCAGGGACTTGAGCCTTGAAGGTAGCTTCAGTCTTGGCCATCCCCTCAGCAAAGGCCTCCTCCTCTGCCTGTTCTACGGAACGCTCAGCATCTATTCTCGTAAACTCAGCCAGTTCTTTGGCCCTCACGGCCTCGTCCCTGGCATACTCGGTAATACCCTTTGTTCAGACCACCTCGGCCAACTTTTTCTTCAGGTCGGCGATATCCTCTTTGGCAACCCGCAATTGGCCCTCGACTTCCTGCAAGCGCTTTGTCTGATCCTCGGCTTGCCTCGTAGCCGTGACTAGGTCAGAGGCCGCACTATCTCTAGCCTTTGTCATCTCTTCCAGATTTTCAATAGCCTTCTTGAGATCTGCCTCAGATCTCTTAAGGGTACTTATAGCCTTCAAGAACTTGTCGCGCTCCTTCGCCAGAGCGCTACTCTGGTCGTCGACCTCCTCATCCAGTCTGAAAACAGCCTAGATAGCCTACCAACCAAAACAGATACACCGTAAAGGGGAGGGGAGGTGCTAGGCAATAAAATTCACACGAAATAAACAAGTACCAGAGGTCCTATCATGCCCAGGTATCTCTTGATGATGCCGGCAACCTCTGATCCCTTCATGCTCCCAAGCTTAACCATGTCAATAGGAAGGAGAAGGGACCTCTCCAGGGCATCGGCTACACGAGCCCCCTCAGCTCCTCTGAAATCCCGGATAGTAGCGTCATCCATCAAAGGTTTTCCATGGAGCATGGCAGCGGGTAACCAGGCCTGGGGCTCGGACTGTTGAACGATTTCTTTCCCTTTTCGCTCACCACCCATCCTCAGTTGTTTAGAGGGTTGTTGGGCTTCATCCTCCTCTAGAGAAGGATGGGATCTGTTCCCATCCACTGGGTCTCTTCCTCTTTGGCTCAGGGGACTCAGGCAGAGATTCCGAGATTGGTGGGATGTGTGAAGACCTGGTCTGCGTAGGAGAAGGCTGAGAGCTGGGTAGTGGAGGCTTGGGTTGTGACTCCATCGGCACCCCTTTCCCAGACTTGCCCTTAAGCAAGTCAAGAAGGCTGATTGGGGGCTGTCTCCTAGGACCTATCTCAGCTTGGGTACCAACCCTCGGGGGATGAAGATAGGCTTTGGACAAGTGGGGGTCCCCTAGATCACCGGAGGGATCCTCGGGTTGATCAACTCGGACAAATACACTGAATTCGTCCTTAGACGAGCTTAGTTCGACCACTTCCTCTCTTTCCTCCGAGCTCCCTTCCTCAGCCTCTGCCGCTTTATGGGACGAGGAAGAGTCTGCTAACGGAATGCCTTCCGGAATAGAAGATCCTTCGGAAAGCGCAAAACCGTCCTCTACCATAGTGATTTGCCTAAGCCGAGGATCACGAGCCCTGATAATATGCTTTGGAACCAGGACTGACTTCTGGGTTGGACTGCATCCAAGGATCTTTTGGGCGGCTTTAATCTGGTTATCGGCCTTGTTCAGAAAAAGCTCCGCCCTAAGAACGGTTTCCAAATCCTTCTTGTTGACTAGATGAAAATGACGCGCGAAGGCGTGCGGATCTGCAGAAAGATAAACAAAACTCCTATGATCAATGAACCAAAGAAAATTCGGTGCTACAGAGAGAAGAAGACTTACAGAAATGGTGAGACTCTCCTCGGGCAAGCTTTTTACGCTGGGAAGGGGCGCTTGTCAACGTGAAAATTTGACCAAATTCAGAATATATGCACTGAAGTTCGTAAGCGCGCAAATGAGGAGGCCAAGCGGTTCAAACGAATATTTATATCCCCAATTAAAGTTAACCAAATATAACTTCCCGCCCATAAAAGCAGGAAATCCCTGCCAAGGGATTACCATCAAACCATTGGAAGTGGGAAACATGGAGCCGCCAAAATTTAATGCAAATGCGTAATGAGTCTCGAAGCACCAGAAACTTACATTGGGCAGATAAAAAGACTCTAACGCTGACGTGGACCGAGGTCGGGTGAATCATGTAGAGGGCCCTGGGATATCAAAACCCTCCTCCTTGTCCGAAGATACGGACATCAGGATTTTGAGGGGCAATTGTGGGGCTTGTGGGCCTGGTGACCTCGACCCACTTTACATCCGGCCCAGGGCCCATGCCGAGGAAGAGGGATCGTCCGAGGACGATGAATGAAGGCCTAAGCTTTAGAAATCCCCGCCGAGGATAACTCTGTCCTCGGTGGACTGAGACTAACTCCAGGTCGAGGAACAGGCCCAGGACAGGTTGTCACCTTCACACTAAATGCGCTCACCTAACTCTCTGGCCGCACTAATGGAGATGTGACTCGTGAACAGGGCGACCTTGGTTATTACAAATCACTTGAGTACTGATAATGCAGCTGATGGGACGGACAGTTAGAGGGAAAGCGCATGGATGATCAACAGATGGAAGAAAGAGATGGGAAGAGGAGGACTATATAAGATGAACCAACAGAGCAGTTAAGGGGGGAGGGGGAAGAAAAAGAAAGAGAAAATGAGAGAAGAGGGACAAATATAAACCTCCTCGGATCAGTGCCGAGGAGCAGCATTAAAGTGGAACTTGTATGCTCTAATCTTCAACGGTGGTGAATTCATCATTTGGGCTCCATTCGTCTGCTATGACCAATTTCTTTAACCCACTCTCTAAAAATGTATTGTTTGGAGCTTATTGGATCATTTTCCTTTTGATTTTAGAGGGCCTTTCCAAGTCGAGTCCCTACACTAAACAATACTTTTTTCATGAAAATATATGCTAAACAATACTGATAGTATAGGAGAAGATTTAAGAAATCATAACTTTATGATAAGAAAAAAAAAATCCCCAACTTTTGGGGGCCTGATTCCCTAAACTCTTTTCAACAACGCTGAGCATATTCTTTTCCCTTGAAACCACTAGCGAATGGACTTGCAATGAACTCCAAAGTATATATATATATATATATATATATATATATGTATGTATGTATATATAATAGTTCAAGTTTAAAGAAACTCAAATTACAATACCATATTAGAATATGAATTCTATTTTTGCGCCATATGTCCTAAATTATTTATTTTTAAAGAGTTTTATTTCTTAATTTTATAATCAAATATGGGACCATATCATAAATATTCATCCAAATGAGTTATTAAATACAAAAACCAAAAAGTTTAGAATAAATGGATCTAAAAAAAAAAGTGCTTCACAATAATTATAAAAAAAAGGACAATTTACATTTTATACCTAATAATATCCTTACAAATTTTTTTAAAGAGTTAAAAAAATATAAAAATGACTATCAACAGTATTTAAATTATATATATAAGAATTATATTATATATCTTATTGTATATCTTTAACTGTATCCGTACATACACATGAGGTTACAAGCTAGTATATTTTAATAGTCAAAACTGAGAGAAAATTCAATTAAATTTCAAATTGGAATTCAATTAGAGTCTAAATTTGTGTCATGTGTCTCATTTAATCTAAACTTTTAAATTTTTGTGCCAAGTGAGTTAATTTAGTGTAAAAATTATTAATTTTTGTGCCAAGTGTGTTAATTTAGTGTAGAAAATGATAAGTCCAATATAAATAAACCTACGTAATATATATATATATATATATTTTAAAACCAAATTTTAGAGAATATTTTATTAGAATCAAAATTAGATTTTACCTTTGTTAGCTTTTCATACAAATTAAATTGTTTAGATTTTTTATGTTATTTTTTTCCTGAACTAATGAGTATATTTTTTATATTGTTTATTTTGTATTGTATTTAGTAGAATTTCACGGATAGTACTAGTGAATTGATAAAAATAAAATAATATAAACAAACATGAACAATTTACATTTCTACCTAATAATATTCTTATAAGACTTTTCAAAGAGTTAACAAAATATAAAAATGACTATCAATAGTATTTAAATTAATGTATATCTTTGAAGTATATCCATATATATATATATATATATATATATACACACATATGGTTACAAGCTAGTTGTCAATAAAAGTTAAAACGCAAGTCCTTAATTAAATCAATCACCAGTCTCGGCATTTCCAATTTGAATGAATAATTTTACTATCTCACATTTCGTGACAATCACTTTATGTGGGAAATTGTGGTAGGCTCTTAACTATTTGTTACTGTTATATGAATTTATTTATTTACAGTTTACCATGTAAGACAAATATGTAAAAGTGTGTGATATTAAAATTATTGTAAGAGCATTGGCATCTACTTGTTAAGAGAAAGGGCGTCCAAAAGTAAATCTGCCTACTAAAAATGATTACCAAAGGTCTAGTTTTTGTCTTGTATTTGCTTTCTTCTACAAATTTAGGCATTTTGTCATTCATTTTGTGAAACATAAAACATATAGATATAAAAAAAATACACATATCCTTCATGATGAAGCAAAAAATGGTCTGGGGGAAAACTCTCTCCAACATCGTATAAAGAGAATATAAATAAATTGGAGAAAAGAAAGCAATTTGGAAAGAAATTCACATATTTTTGTTGTAGAGTATGAAATTTTCAACTAAATGCAAATTGCCACTGATGATGCTGAGAAATTCACCAGTGAGCCACACGATATCTACGCACTCGGATGTAAAACCTGCACAATACAAAGAGAGAAACCTAACAGAGAGCACCGGTGTGGTGCCGGCCAAATACCCTCCGAAGGTTAAGTTAGAACTATTCTCAACTCTAGAGTGCTAGAGCAGGGGTAGATTATGCGTACCTTTTTCTTGAGGGTCTTTGGGTTTTTATAGTAGCGTAGGGCCAGACTCCTTTGTTTGCGGAATAAGTCTTTTCCTTATAGGGAAGATACTCATTAATGCGTGTATATTCTAGAATTCTACTCATGTTGGGACTCTACAAACTAGGGAAAATCGTGTGTCACAAGTATTTTCCATTTAATGTTCCTTGGAGACCACATAATAATGAGCTAGATGCTATGTGGCTGTTCGGTCCGTACATGCCACGTCTGTCCGTGCCATCTCTGTCTAGATAGCTTTGTCATGCACAATTTTTCCTCTTCAGCCACGTCATTCCAGTAAGACACGATTAATTGCAAAATACCATGTGCTACTTAATAGGTTCTACTATTGTTGTTCAAAGACGAAAAGAAATTTTCCAAGTATTACTAAATAAACTTACAAAAGATATCCAAAAACCAATCACAAGTAAACATGTGTTGATATTCTAATCTAAGATGACACAAGCACTCTAATTAAATATTGGCATGTGTTATTTTAAATTAAGACACTTTGACTAATTAAATTATGTCATTTGTGTCTTGAAGAACAAGATTTAAAATCCTTCAATTTAAATTATGACACATGCTACCACTCATATCTAATAATGTGTAATTAAACCTCTTCAAGACTTTTATAAATAGAGGCTCTCATCAGTCTCGTAGGAGGACATTTGGAAGCCTCAAACCTCTCCAAAACCTCCAAGAATTTCAAGAATATGAAAAAAATTCAACTTAAAAATCATTCAAGTCATCCTCCTAAATCTCAAAATTCACTAAAAATAAGCTCAATATGGCCTCGCAAAACTCTAAAAAACTCCAAGTTAGTTAATCTATATGGATTCAAATCTCTAAAGTTTCAACGAACTTCCACCACAAATTTTTAAATACAAAGAACTTTCAAAGAACGTTCTTCCAATTCATCCTCCAAGTCTCGGATTTCTACTGTATACAAGTTTTAAAGCCTCCAAAAAGTTCAAGAACTCTAATCAATCGAAACTTTATCTAAAACCCCGAAGAAATTCCACTATAAATCTTCAAAAAAAAAAAAAACATTTAAGAGTACATGAAGAACACAAAGAACAAGAAGTCTCTAACAAGTGCACGGCCAGAGGTTCAATGAAATTTTGTTCCAAAGATCTTTTGATTCACTTTCCAATCAAAGTGAAGGACAACTTGTGTTCGAATCAAGCCTGCATTAGCACAATTCTTGAATCAAATATTTTTTCAAGGAGATCGAATTAGGGGATAATTCTTTTGTAATATAATACAAATACAAAGAATTATACCCTGCTCATTCATCAATATACAAAAAATACATTTGTGAAACATTTTCAATTGTTTGATTTTCAAACCTGAAATTTTGGGTTTACAATTGCTATGACTTGATAAAAAGAGAGTTGTATTGTGACATGAAAGTTGTGCAGTGAGGCTTTACAATAATTATAACTTCTAAAAGTGTTAAAAAGAACACACACGCACACATACTATTTTATCTCATTCTCCGAAGCAAAGTGTAAACAAAAGATATAGATTTCTTTGGATTGAGATTAAGTGCAATATGATTCACTAGTTCTCAATTGCTGAAATTGAGAATTGAAAAATTTTACTGTTAATTTCAACCATTTGATTAAAAAAGTGAGAATTTTTTTTTTTATAAAAGTGAAAGTAGTAAAAAATAGTTGTGAGTAGGGAGGGGTTAATTGCACTGGGTGCAATACTGATCCAAATTTGATTTATTTTACATCTTAATTAAGGAGTCATAACAAAAATTAAACCACATTAAAGTTGTTTTATATATTTTAATTGACTAAAAAATTAAGAGTTGAAATAAGAATGTGGGTTCTTGGATGTTATAGGAGAAGGATTAAGGAATCAAAAACTTTCTGTTAAGATTTAAAATAAAAATAAAATAAATAAACCTTGGGAGCCAAGGAAAACAAAAAAACCAAAAGCAAATTTCTCGAGGATAACATTCAAAAGAGACCCACTAGACAAGTTTGTTAGCATAAAGAGGAGGTTTCCTTTTTTTTTTTTTTTTTTTTTGATGAATAAAGAGGAGGTTTCCAATTCACACTACCATCCTTAATTTATATTCCAGTTCTATTATTTCAATGGATAAGGTTTAAAGTTTATACTTAAAAGTTAAAACTATTGCACACCGGTATTACAATTTGCAAGGGATCTCTTAATCCCGTCTACACTCTCCTCCCTTACAATTTGAAACAAGTAGCCTAAATGCTCTCAAATTCTTTACATGTATACATATAAAGCAAACTTTCGGCCGTCACATCTCTCAGTCTCACACATTGGACGTCCAAAACAAGCAATATTTTCGACGTGTAAGTCCACGGTCCCACCATGGAATACAATACTCAAACTACGGCCCAAATATTAAACTCACAATAGTATCAATTGCTTTCTCACACACGCTTTATCTTTTTTTTTTTTTTTTTTTTTTTGAAAAGCACACACGCTTTATCACAACTGTGGATTTTAGTTCATAAATTGTAAATAGTGAAAGAAAAAAAAAGGTTGTAATTCTTGTGATAGTGGTATACATCTATTCACAGTCAGCTGCTTAAAATTGTTGCGGTAAAGTGTTAGATATATTATGGTCTAAGCCACTCTTATCAATTGTAGGCTTACATACTTATAGAACAAGTATACTAAGTTATTAACCTTATCATGTGAAATTTTGTTATTGTGTGTGATAATTAAATGATAAGTAAAAGTATAAAAGAGAGAGCACAAGTAAATGATTACGTGGTTCGGCTTAGTGGCCTACGTCCATCATGAGGAAATCTTTAATGGCTACATATTATATTAAGCACTTGTGTTATAATGAATTTAATGTAAAATTTATATACTAAAGAACATATGACTAACCCTAAACTAACCATAAGCTAACCATAGGCTAATTAATGTAGCTCAATACAATATAAAGACTCTGGTCAAATTTTTCTTATCTATAAAATACTCATTTTCTCATTAACAAAACATACATTCAAAATACACACCTTCTTGATGAAGCAAAAAATGTTACGGGGAAAATCTATCTTCAACATTATAAAGGTGGCAGTGACTTTGGCCTTGCTGATGATACTTAACAGTAAGCATCTTGAAGCCGGGAGGCCTCTGTATGACATGAAGTCAAAGCCTGAGTCACTCAATGTGTCAGTTTCACAGAATCGAGCACCAATTCCATCATCTGCGCCTAATCCATGCACCTACATACCTAAAACCTATGATGGAGGTTGTTCCTAATTAAAGATAATGGAGCTTTAGCTTTGGTTATATCATATGGCGAGTTGTTTGTCACGTTTGATTGCAAATAAATTGCTATGTGGAATCTTCATTTTACCAACTGTTTGTTTTATGCTACAATTGCATTGTAGATTGGGAATCAATCGTAGAAAATGATAAAAAAAAAAAAAAAAAAAATAATGTTCTCTACGAGTGTACTCTTTTATAATAAAACGCTTATGTATATATAATTCGAGCTACAAGTTTTTGGTTTGTTTCTTTATCTTTACCTATCTTCTCTCTTTACCTATGAAAAAAAAAAAAAACAAAAACAAAAAAAATCCTTGTCAGAATGCCCAAAACTCACGTGAGAGAAATATCAGCCTATATTCATGATGGGAATACTTGCGTTCCTACTCCGCTAGTATAATCTCTCTCGCTCTGAAGTTACACTTTTCAAGCTTTAGTTTGTTCAAGGTAAGCTCATCTTTTGATTTCTTTTTTATTCTTTTCTTAAACATCTTTGTTTTCAATCTTCTTTTCTCTTCATACTAAGTTTGTGATTTAAGTTTGGATTTGGTTTTGATTTTGTTTAAGGGCTGTTTTAGTTGCCGAGAAAATCAGGAATTTTTATTTTTATTTTTTTTGATTATTTGTTAGAAATTTGAATGAGCCCGATATGAAAAATATACTAGTGCTGTAGACCTCAAAAAAAAATTAAAAAAAAAAAAAAAAAAATTTCCCACGATTTCTGATAAACCAATATAGAATTGGTTCATTTGGGTTTATTTATTTATTTATTTTTAAGGCTGTTTGGTTGGCAAGAAAATTGGGGGAAGATGTGGAATCTCGGCAACCAAGATTACTAGATACAAGTACTGATTTCATTCCTTCTTTTTCTTATTTCTGTATCAAACAGATGATTTCCTTTAACTTTTATTTTTCACCTAAATTGTGATCCTTTGCGATATCCCTTCAACTTATTTGATTCTTCACCAAGTCCAAGTTGATAATTTCTCTAAATTTCTTTTCTTGTGTTTGACTGATTGTTGATACTTAACTCACGTTTGGAATTTTATTTTATTTTATTTTATTTTTTATTTTTTAAGATAAAGATGAACCACTGTAAAATCCAGCAAAAGGCTTTATATTTATTTGTAACTTTAGCATTTTCCTTGTTAGAATTAAGTAATTATGGTGCTTTAGTTTATTTTCTTTACCACAAACACCAACTTTATTTCTTGGTACCACTCCCCTATATTTTCCTTTGTGCTTTATTTTTTGATTTATATTATGTCCACAATATTTTTATGACAAATTATTATTAATTCTGATATGAGTCAAATACTGAAATTACTTTTTTACACTAATAATAGTTAGTAACAATTTGCCTCTTAGAATTTGTTCTAAAATCAATGTGACAATGTTATGAACATATCATTTTTTTTTGGTTGAGGTGTTGTGATAGGTGAAAGAATATGTTTTGTTGTTGGGAAAATGAGAAATGAGAAAAATGGGAATTGGCCCTTCTTTTTTAGTAGTTCAATTTCTTGTTGTATGGCTTTTATCAATGACATGATAAATGGATTTTTTTTAAAATGTTTTGAGAAATTTTATTTTCTTTGAAACCAAACTGAGGCAAGATATTACTTGAAGAGGACATAAAAACTCTTTGGTTATTTTTTTTGTCTCATCTAGAATTGACACCTCCTTGGTGTTTCCAACAAAGACATTATACATTTAAATCCCCCCTCCCTCAACTATGGCACTGTTAGAAATGTGACTATGAAGAAAAAGCTAGAAGAGAATCGATGTCTCTTTGCTTTGCAACGTTTGGGCACTTAACTGTAACATTTAACAAAATTTGATAGAAAGACTTTAGTTGGATGAGCTTGAAATTTAGGGGACTCAATTGAACAAAAGTAAAGTTAGAAAATTGAAGTGAATTTTGGTTTATTTTTAGAATGTGCAGTTTGCATTTTTTTCCTTAAGATTTTGTAATCAAGTTTTGCTAACATTTTATTTTTAATTGATAATATGGGCAATCACTTAATATTTCTTCTGACATATTAGTAGATCTTAAATAGAATTTTATCAATTTTAATTTTTTTAAAATCTTTTTACATATGCAATTATAACAAATTTTGTTAGTAAAATTTATTTATCACATAATTCAGTAAAATAATATTATCAAAAGTAATATAATATTTTTACTAATTAAATGACTTGCTAAATGGAAAAAAAAAAGTACCAGAAAAGTAAAATCGTAGGCTCGCTTGGGTTGAATTAAAGACAAATCTACTAGCAAAATAAAGACAAAATCGACCTACTATTTATTATTTTTACTAAAGTTGAATTAAAGATTAAAGTACAAAAGTAAAAATATAAAAACTAATTAATTATATAAAGACTTAAAAAAAAAAGAAAAAAAAAAGAAAAAGAAAAAAAAAAGAGGTACTATAGATGCAGAGACAAAAGAGAGTTTCTCATTCAGGCATTATAAAATAGAGCAGAAAGCCAACGACAATAGATGGGTGCAAGATTGTAACAATAAAAAGTTGAATAACAAAAGAAAAGGGTGAGTAAATTGAAGTCAACCTGAAATAAAGAACAAAGGAGAGCAGTCAACACCGTAAACCTGCACCGAATGATTTGAAGCTCGCCAAGTACAAAGAAAGCTATTTAAAAAAAGAATTAAAAAAAAAAAAAAAATCAGGATGGAGAGCAACAAGGAATTAAGGTATTAAATCCAATGTGTGTGTGTGTGTGTGTTTTTTTTTTTTTTTTTTGACAACATGGTTGTTAGGATGTTGATTTGGCTACATTACCAAATCAATCCAAATAGTAGTAGTTGTAGGGACACAAATGTTAGGACATATATGTTTTAACTTGTTTAAGAACACATGTCACTTAGTTATGTAAATTGGCTAATCATTTGACAAAACGCACTCTGCTTGTAATTGGGTAGTTCTAGGTGTTTTTAATACTTCAAGAAACAATGTTTCAAGGTTAAGTATTGAAGTCATCAAGTCTGTCCAAGAGAAAGCAAGCTGAAGTGCAAAGTTTTTAAAGCTCGACACCTCTCGACAGCTACCTCGACACCTGGCTATCTGTCGAGATCTTCAGCTGATGCTTATCGCAATCTCGATAACTTCTCGATAGCTTGTCGATTGATCGAGAAAGTTTCTGTTCCCTCGACACCTTCTCGACACCTCCTCGATAGCTGCTATCTATTGAGATTCATTAAATCTCGACACCTCCTCGACACCTCTCGATCGATCGAGGTTACGGGAAATCAGAATTTTCAGCTTTTTGATTTTTGGGCCAGGCTTATGTATTTGAGTAGGGTTTCTTTTCTCACAACCCTAGACTTATATAAGGCTTATTTTAAAGGCCGTCACATAAGAGAATGAGAGAATACAAGGAGAACATATGCAAAAGGTGACCGATACCTTATTCTCTCTAAAAGAAGCTACTGCGTCTTTGCACCTTAGGGTTTTGTAACCAAGTGCTTCTTGATCTTCATTGTTGATGAAGTGAAGAACTTTGCAGCCAACATTCTTCTTCCTCAAGTTGGTGAGTGAGTCACGTTTTGAGATTCGTGCAAAGGAGTTAGTCACGTACTGGGATCTGTGCAACAAAAAGGGTGGCGTTCATATATTGAAGAGTTCAGAGGTTCTGAAGCGGTAGAAGGTTTCTGCTGTGAGTTCATCTACGGGGATTGTAGAGTCTAGGGACAAAAGTTTTGTACTAGATCTGAAACTTCTCTTTTCTATAGTGGATTGCTTTTCGGGAAGGTTTCCCCCCAGGTTTTTTACTGTGAAACTGGTTGGTTTCATTGGTTTTCCTGGGTCATCATATCTTGTCTTATTTTATTTTTCCGCTGCATGATTTTGACATGATATTGATGTTTGTTTGTTATTAACAAGGTTTATTCATAATTAATCTAATTAACAACTTGGGTTTAAAACTTGTTAATTCTATCAACTGGGGTCTATATTTCCCAACAACAAATTGTGTCCCAAACCCAAGGTGAATGGGGTGATGGTTCAATGAGCCCAGTACAATAAATTTGTAGAGATCGAGTGGGTGGAAGAGCCAGGCTCTAGTGAATTTAACAACGGCTAGTATGGAATTAAAAGGCGATCAAGCAAGAATAGGACACATAGGACTGGATAAATTTACTGTCCGAGGAAATGATTTTGAGTATAAATTAATATAACTGTTTACAAATACAACTTTGATTGCTACAGTATTTCCTCTCTCTTTTTCTTCGACCCCCTTCTCATGGGAGGTCTTTCACAATATATAGTTCCTTTCCAACCATCTTCATCCTACACTTGTTAATCGTCTAAACCTTCACTTGAGTATATGTCTCATCAAACACCTTCTCTGGCTTTCTGTGAGCTGTGATATTTGAGACTGCACTGTTCAAAAGTCTTCTCTACATAAATGTGGCCAGAAAAGTAGCTACAATGCATTTAATGCGGTTGTAGCAGCTTTTTCTTTAGATATTTCCGAGTTCTAATCACTCTTGTACGTGCATGAGGTCCATCCTTATCATGGAAACCTCCTGGAAAGTCACCTAGATTGCTGAAATACAAATTTGATCAGTATTTATCGTATCCGAGGAGGAGTTCCTCCTCGGACTATCCTCCTCCGTCCCTTCCTTATGTGACTCTAAACTTGGGGCCTCTCTCAATTACTTACCCTTCCTTGGACACAATCACGTCCCCAAATAAGGCCCAAGGCCCAATATACAACTTTGGGCCTTTACTCCCACAATAGCCCCTTAAAATTCCGGTTTTTTCCTCGCACCCGAGGAGCAAAAGTGGGGTTTTGATTTGTTTCAAATTTACGGATTAGTAATATCAAAATCCTTCAGTTTACACGTGTGGGAGTATGGTTTTTATGCGTTTCATAATTACTACTAACACTTCGAAATCCGCGAGTTGTCATTAACTACTCCAGGCGGCGTTATGTCCCTTGCATCTAATGGCGAGACATTAATCTGACGGCTGATATTTTTCCTTAGGGTTTGGGCGGGATAACCCCCACTCATTTTTTTCCCTCTATATAAAGCTTTGAAAGGAATCATTTCTCCTTTACTTTACGAACTCTCAAGCTCTCCGTCTTGCTAAATCATTAAGCTTTTCATACCCTTTTTTCCAGGAAATTTTTGAATTTTTTTCTAAAGGTTTTGTGGATCATCGTATATTTTAGCTTGCGTAAGTTTTAATTTCTTTAAACCTTTCATTTTCTCCTCGGCCAACCTGCTCGGCCTTCAAATTTTTGTTTCTCCACCTATAGATTTCAGTAGCTCTCTTTTAGTTTGTTGAGATGGGTAGGTTTATGCACTTAGTGGACTCCCCTGCCAAAATAGAGGCTTTTAAGGAACAATATCACATACCACCAGAAGTCCTCCTGCGATACTGTCCCCCAGAACAAAAAGAAACAAACTGAGTAGAGGGAAAAGTTGTTTTCCCCATAATAGCCTTTATAGAAGGGGGAATGACCCTCCCAATAGGCAGGATAACAAGGGATTACCTCTTCAACCATAGGTTATGCCCCCATCAATGTGCGCCCAACCTATTCAGGATTTTGGGTAGCGTTGATGCTCTCAACGAGCATCTAAGTCTACGGCTCACTTGGCATGATGTGGTTCACATGTACGAGTGTCATTCCCAAAAATCCGCTAGATACTATCTCAAATCCCGCTCGGACGTGGTGAGATTGATATTGTGTCTACCCAAATCCAACAAGGGTATGAAAGATGATTACCTTAGAGCTTCGGGAGCGTGGCACGATGGCGTTCACTGCCCCGTCCGAGCGGGAAAACCAGGTGGGGTGCCTTAGAATTAGGTTTCTTAGTGGTAGATTTGGACTCTATAACCCTGACCTTGTTTTGTTTCTTTTCGTTTCATTCCTTTTCGATTATGGTTTTCAACTTTTTAACCATGTTTTGTTCTTCGGCTGTGTTCACAGATATGAGGCACGTAGCCCCAAGGATTAGTTTGACCAACGTTCAAGCCCTCAATTACTTACTGAGATTCGAGATCTTTGTAAGTGAAGACAGGCAGTTACAGGCCGTTCATATAATATTGGATTTTCAGCCCATCTCGGAGATATTCCAAGAAGTCGGCCACACCATAAGAGTGGTGACTGACGGATAAATCGGATCGACGTATCTTGGCCAAACTTTTTAGCTCGAGACGACCTTCCACCAGTAGCACACCCATTCCCCCAAGGCGTTCCTCTGGTCGTCCAACCAATTCAACAAGTTCCTCTTGAAGCAGCAGCAGCCGAAGAAGGGATTGCCTCCTCCAACTCCTTACTCGAAGAAGAAATTGATAAAATTCATTTTGGAAAGGAGGAGCCTCAGGGGGTACAAGTTGTATCAGTTTCGGACTCCGAGGAAGAACCTGATAGACACTCCAGTGTTCACGCCCCAGTTCCTATTGTTGCTCGGATCGAGTCCAGTTTAGAAAAAGAAGAAGAAGAAATGTCTTTAAACCCAAAAAGAAATTTGAGGGACCTGATTGCCTCAAGGAACAAAAAGGTAACCATACAGGAGGCTCCCCAGTCCCAAGCCCCTGCCAATCTTCCCCCTCCCCCTCCTCAGATTCCCACTGACCTCGGGTTAAAGCCATTCCCCGAGTTAAAGAAGAAAAGGCCGAATGAGGCTCTTGAAGAGGGCGAGGTGGGCCCCCAGAAGGGGACCAAACAACAAAAAGTGGCTAAAAATGAACGAGGCAAGAGGTCCACTTCCGTTGAGAGCCGGGAGGAATCCCTAAAAGCCGACGTGCGCCGACCACTGCGCACTTGGTCTCCAAGGATGCAGGTGGATGGTGCACCCATCTTTTTTGATGCCTCAGTCTGAAGTTTTCAAGGGGGGCAGGTGGGTCATATTGCTGAAACTCTAGAGCAGCCCCTTCTTCTGCCAAGAGATATGGAGGGTTACAGGCGTTTTAAACAGCCCGGCCTCTTCTTGTCCCTTAAGAGGGATCTTGCTATAGTAAGTAGTTTAATACGTTCCTTTGATTAAATGTTTAACCACTCTCGTACATTCTTTCTCCTTGTCTTATATGGAATCCTTCTTTTCTTTTTATGCAAATTACCCAACAGGTTTTCGTGGCTGAGGAATGGGTCAAGGATGCCCACAATGAAGCTAAGGCAGAGACCCAATCTCACGCCAATATTGAGAAGGCTTTGGGGGCTCTCAAGCAAGATCAAGCCAAAATATCCGACAAACTAAAGGAGGCAATCCAGGCCAGGGACAGTGCTGAGGCAGGAATAAAGACCGCGGAGAGGCAGGGCGAGGACCAACGTCAAAAGCTCCATTTAACTGAAATAGACCTGCCCATGGAGAGGCAGATGGTCAAGGACCTCAGGGAAGAGCTGCAAAAGTCCAGGGAGGCGGTTCAACTGGCCAAGGAGGCAGTTGAAGCTGAAAAACAAGCGTCTTACCAGCTCGGTGTCGAAGAGACTCAAGTGAGACTTGCTGAAGAACTTTCTGAAGTCTGCAGGGACTACTATGATGTGTCGTGAGGTAAGGCCCTTGACGCTACAGGAGTTCCTGTAGACTCTGTTCTAAGGCAACCTGGGAGTATATATTACCACCCAGAAATTCGTGAACTCCCAGGTTCTAGCACTTCTCTCCCTGAACACTCTCTGAAGGCGTCCAAGTAGCCACTTACCAGCCAAGCTGCTCTTGCTTTCCCTGAGACTTCGAAGGGATCTGACCAGGGTAATGATCAGGGTCAGGAAAAGAAGAAACCCCCCCTTCCTGAAGCCAAGGACAAAGAGGCTAAAGGTGTCATGACCCAAACCTGTACTTCAGAATTTAGAGCATGACCGGTATGTTAATATCAAGTTTACCTTAATACTAACACAAACCAACCTAAACTGAAGGTGGTTATCAAGAATTTTTTTTCTTGTATTCCTGCTTATTTCTTGCATAAAAGCCACAATATACAAAAATGATGAAAACCTTGCGATTTCATTTACTTTGTACTTGGAAGATTACCACCTTGCTGAAACTTAAGGTATTCATGTAAATATTACATAGCTAAACGTTTAACAAAACTCTTATTACAAACCTAACCCCAAAGACATACAACTGGGGTTCAAAACAAACTAAGGTACCGAATTACATCTGTGCTCAAGAATCAAGTACATCTTGATTCATCTTATACAACAAAAAAGATAAACTACTATACAACAAAAACTAGCTATACATTCTAACAAACGAGAATTCATGAAATCCTTGCCACCTCTAATACTCTCGCTGCTTCTAGGAAGAACATGTGCACTGAAATATAAAAGGGTAAGCTGCAAAGCCTGGTAAGGTTTTTAAGCTCCATGGGCCTTTAATAAGAATGCATGTAAATAAATTATTTTATGGATAAGCCAGCTTGGATAAAATAGCCTTCCTACTATGTATATTGTTCTAAAAATAACTTATGAACTTTCAGATAAAATACTTCATTTTCCTTTCATATAATAATAAAAGGACATAATAAGGAATTTAAACATAATTCAGTAATCTTATCTTTAAATAGGCTGTAAAATACTTTATCATAAACTTCTCATCAGACTTATAACACATTCAACATACCTTTCTTATCATCGTACTTTTCTTATAATTTCCAAATAGCTTAATAGCTCATTTGTAATACATATTAGTTAATCCAATTATATGTCTGTCACAACTTTGGAAGGCTTCCAGCATAGAGTGCCACGCATTCAGTATTCCCTACAATGCTAGGTAATTCCGGAATCATAACATAATACATATTTTCAACCATGGGGGTAGGTTGACATCCTCCACAAGTTGGTTGTTACCAACAAGGGCGGGTACAACAGAGCCAGTCCCACTTATAATGGCCAATCAGAATCTCCATGGAAATGCCAGTACTATAACCCCTATTGGCTGAGTTCATATCATAACAATGGAATAACTGAAAACTATATTTTTCTAATAACTTTGCTTTTACATAAATGTTTCACAACAGTAGCATATTCACTTCATTCTTAAATATTATGTTCGTGATACAAATAATAGCATCAATATGCTAAAATTATTATGTATATAAGATTGAACAACTCACGAACACATATTTTACTTAAATCATGCATATATGTAATATCTCTAATTAAAAGCTTTAATGCATAATACTTTTCAAAATAATCTTTATACTTATCAAAAGCACATGTCACAAATCCCTTACCTGAAAACAGAAGACGCAAGAGATTGTACAAGAGGAGCTCAAGTGTCTGTGTTCTCGTTCTGGTCACCTAAATGAAAACCAAAAGTTATTACTGACAAACTCTTCCTAAGTATTTAAACTTATACCTCAATCACAACCTAACTCTCAAACTCACGAAAAACCTTACTTCCCATCACATAAGATTCCCCAAACCACAAGATACAATCATCAAACACATTATGTAAACAAACCATTGAAAAACCAAGGCATAAAATTTATATATGATCCAAAAATACCAAAGGATGAGCATATTAAATTATAACTCAAAACATTCACCCTAACTTGAGAATTAAATCCACAAAGTCAGGTGTAGCATATGTTGTTCACTGCTCATTCCAGCAGTGCATGCCCCATTTGTAAAATACAAATGGGCTGCCCAAACATATCCAAATGTCATGATATTTTACAAAAATACTTCCCTGTATGTCCAGTATATACCATAAAAATTTCGGAGTCAAAAAATAAACCCATGATTTACTAAAAATCACGCAAGACAGCATACTCAAATCTGTCCTGACAGAATTTCTTACAACTTAGAAATTAAACCATTATTTTTGTATTTATCCAAATGCAGTGAGACCACTTCCATTACAACTATAAGTGTCTTAGGATTCATAAAAACTACTCCTAGAATCCTAATTCACAGCAAATTATTTAATACATAATTTTCTTGTTGTAAACATCAAATCTGTCACAGTGACAGCTTCAGCACATGTTCTTTCTAAAATTATCAACAAATAGCAATTTGCCTTCATTTCATTTGGGTATTTTTATACCTATATAATACATATTAAAATACCCTAATAAGCATCCAATAGACCGTAACACCATCACTCTTTCAACTTACTAAAACAGAATCACAAGTTCAGTCTCACAAATCAGAACAGAGGATAAAGAAGGGAAAATAAACAAAACAATTATTGTATCAACATACCCAAAATCAAATGAAGTTTTGATTACTTCCCCACAATCTTTGAAGCTGAAACCTTAGGGCTAATTGTTAAATTTCTTCTTTAAAGAAACTATGATTTTCGGTGAGAGAGTGAGGGGGAGATGTTGCCGTGTAAGAAGGGAAGAAGAAAGAAGAGAAGAAAGAAGCAAATGAAAGCTGAATAAAGATGTTTCTGGTTTAGCAAAGAAGATAAGAAGAGTGGACTTTTGGGTGGAATATGTGTGATGCTAAGAGAAAAATATCACAACCCACCTTTTTCAACTTTTGGCAATTCTACTTTTCACCCCCTTATAAGTTTATATTTTTAGAAAGACCCAAAGAATAATATAACTTTGCATATATATCCCTAACTTTATAAAACTTATTTCTATCATTAAAAGAGTATATATCTTTTATAATATCACAATATCAAAGTTTATGCACTTAGAGTAATTAAGATAATCATAACTACATAAACCCATAAAATTAAATGTGCAATTAGGTTAGGGTGTTACAGAGGGTAACAAGGCTGATCCTAAAGCCAAGGATGCAACCATCTCCCAGTCGAGCCAGGCTATTAACCCTCCTACCCCCAAGGCCAAGACTTAGCCATTAGGACCTTTTTGTAATAGTTTTTTTTTTTTTTTTTTTTAATTTTTAAAATTTTTTTTTATGCACTGTTATAACGGAATATAGTGTATTCTCTATTTTTCTATTAATGAATGTACTTTTCCTTCTCACTCTTGTGTCTTTATTTCGTATGCTTTTATACTTACTGTTATTGCAAATGTTTTTGAACTGTGACCACTTTAGTTTCAATAAAAACCAACAAAAATACCCTGTTAACAGGTTAAGTCATTTTAACTAAGTATCAATTGAGGCTGAATTTAATAAAGATGAGTAGTGAACTTTGTAAAGAACAAAAGGGGGAGATACCCATCATAATGCTGAACACTTGAATAGAATCTGTTTAACACTTACAAGGATGCCATTGAGTGTTAACATTCCCACATCATCTGGTTCGAGGACTTTAGGCATGATTGAGTTTCGGTTTAAACACTTATAAAAGTTCTCATTGAGTGTTAACTTCCCCATATCATCTAGTCCGAGGACTTTAGGCATAATTGAGTTTTAGTTTAAACACTTGTAAAAGTTGTCATTGAGTGTTAACTTCCCTATATCATCTGGTTCGAGGACTTCAGGCATGATTGAGTTTTAGTTTAAACACTTAATAAGGATGAATAATAGAAAGTACCAAGCCTTTATATAGCAAATGCACATATTGATCAAGGAAACATTGACTAATAATAATACCTTTTCAGGTTGTTTACATTCCAAAGGCGTGGTATTATATGCTTATCTAAATCTTCTAGAAAGTATGCCCTGATGCCAGCCCCTGAGGTAATATGGTATGGCCCTTCCCAATTGGGACCCAGCTTTCCCCACACTGGATTCTTTACAGTGCCTAGAACTTTTCTCAACACTAAGTCGCCAGGTGCTAATGGTTTCAGCTTTACATTGGTATCATAACCCTGCTTGAGTTTGTGCTGGTAGTATGCCAATTGGACCATTGCATTATCCCTTTTCTCTTCAATCAAGTCTAAGTTCTTCTCTAGTAGCTCATTATTACTGTTCGGACTGAATGAGCTATTCCTTAACGTTGGGAAGCCGATCTCCAAAGGGATGACAACCTTAGCCCCATAAGTCATTGAGAAAGGGGTCTCCCCGGTGGATCTACGAGATGTGGTTCGATATGTCCAGAGGACATGTGGCAATTCTTCAACTCATTTTCCCTTTGCATCATCTAACCTCTTCTTGAGTCCATTTACTATGACCTTGTTAACAGCCTCTGCTTGTCCATTCCCTTGGGGGTAAGCATGGGTAGAATATCTATTTGCAATTCCCAACTCACAGCAATATCTCTTGAAAGATTTGCTATCAAACTGACAGCTGTTGTCCGAGATGAGGGTATGAGGGACCTCAAACCAGGTGACAATATTTTTCAAGACAAACTTCTTGGCATCTACATCTCTGACGTTTGCTAGGGGTTTAGTTTCAACCCACTTGGTGAAATAGTCCTTGCCGATCAGTAGGTATCTCGTATTTCCTACTGCCTTGGGGAAAGGGCCTACAATGTCTAACCCCCATTGAGCGAATGGCCAAGGGCTGAACAGTGGATTAAGGACTCCCCCTGGTTGGTGTATGTTCGGTGTGAACCGTTGGCACTGGTCACACATTTTCACATATTCTTATGCTTTCCTTTGCATATTTGGCCACCAATAGCCTTGAGTGATGGCTCTGTGCGCCAAGGATCTGCCCCCAATGTGAATTTCGCAGATTCCTTCATGTAACTCCTCAAGGAGTAATTCAGTTGTTTCAGGATGTATGCATAGTAGGTATGGCCCTTAGAAATAGCGTTTATATAATTTCTGATCCTCGGATAGCTAGAACCGTGGAGCCTTTCTCCATACTTTGTCAGCTTCTGATTTTTCCTCAAGCATGGTGTCTTCCTTCAAGAATAGTACCATAGGGTCCATTCAACTAGGCCCTGCTCTGACCTGGTGAACGTGGACCATCTCCCTCTTCAACCATCGGGTTTGTACAAATCCTCTACAAGGATAACTTGAGGCAGGTTCTGCATCGAGGAGGTAGCAAGTGTGGCCAAGGAATCAGCATGTGCGTTTCTGCTTCTTGGGATATGTAATAGGTTGAAAGATTCGAACCTTGATTGTAGGTGCCGAACCTGACTTAAATATTCCTGCATTCTTTCATCCCTCGCTTCAAATTCCCCTTTCACTTGATCGACGACTAATCTTGAGTCCGAGAACATCTCTACTGCCTTTCCGCCCATTTTTTGAACCATGGCCATTCCCATCAGCAAAACTTTATATTCAGCCTCATTATTTATGGCCGAGAAGTCCAGCCCTAATGACTTCTTAATAATAATCTTCTTAGGGGTTACCAGCACTAGCCCCACTCCGGAACCCTTTTGATTTGCTGCACCGTCAACGTACACTTCCCAAGATAGGGGACCTTGTTGGGAGATCATGCCAACCAATTTTTCATCCATGTTCTGTGTCGTTGCTACTTTTTCTAATGGGGCTTCTGCGAATTAGGCCACTAGGTCTGCGAGGATCTTGCCCTTGACAGAAATGCGAGGCATGTACTTGATGTCAAAAGCTCTTAGAACCGTGCCCCATTTAGCGATCCTTCCCATGTAATCAGCACTTCGTATTATGGTTTTAAGTGGAAGCTGGGTGAGGACGACAACTGTATGTGCTTGGAAATAATGGGGCAACTTTCGTGTACCATGCACTACCGCCAAGACGGCTTTTTCCAGTGGTAGATAACGAACCTCGGCCTCATGCAGCGACTTGCTCACATAATAAACTGGCTGTTGTATGCCATGATCAACTCGTATCAACACCAAACTTATAGCATAAGGGTCCACAGCGATATAGGCAAATAGGACCTCATCTACTTCAGGACTGGACATGATAGGTGGCCGAGTTAGATATTCTTTAAGTTTCTGGAAAGCTAAGACATACTCCTCAGTCCACTCAAACCCCTTCCATTTGTTAATCAATAGGAAGAAAGGCCTGCACCTATCTACTGATCGAGAGATGAACCGGTTCAAGGCCGCGGCCATTCCGGTCAATTTTTGGACCTCTTTGGGATTTCGAGGTGGCTGCAAACTGCTAATAGCCTTGATTTGGTCGGGATTGACCTCAATCCCCCTATGGGTTACCATATAGCCTAAGAATTTGCTTGATCCTACGCTGAACGAGCACTTGGAAGCGTTTAGGCACAACTTGTGTTTTCGAAGAACTTCAAAAATGTTTTCGAGATCTCCCACATGCTCAGAAACCCCTTGCTTTTCACCACCATGTCGTCTATGTAGATCTTAATACTTTTATCCAACTGTGGCTCAAACATCCTCGCCATCATCCTTTGATACGTAGATCCTGGATTTTTCAAACCGAATGGCATCACTTTGTAGTAGTAGTTCCCAACAGCGGGTAACAAAAACGGTTTTCTTCTGGTCATCCAGGGCTAGTGGTATTTAGTGGTACCCTTTAAAGGTGTCCAGGAAGCTCATTCGAGGATGGCCAACAATTGCATCCACCAGCTGGTTTATTTTAGGCATAGGGAATGGATCTTTTGGGTAGGCTTTATTCAAATCTGTGAAGTCTACACACACTCGCCATTTCTCACTCTTCTTTTTCACCACCACAATATTAGCTAACCATTCAGGGTAAAAAACTTCCTTGATAGCTCCGGCCCATTTGAGCTTTATCACCTCATCTCTGATAGCATATGGATGCTTTTTAGATGAGCGCTGAGGCGGTTGCTTTTTGGGAATGATGGCTGGGTTAACATTTAAATGATGGTAGATGAACTCCAGATCCACCCTTGAGGCCTCAATAGCATCCCATACGAACACATCTATGTTTCTTATGAGGAACTCTACCAGCTCTTCCTTCTCTTGAGGAGGCAGTTGAGACCCAACCTGAAAGAACTTCTCAGAGTCGTCACCAATAACAACTTTTACTAAATCTTTGCATTTTGCCTCCTTGGCAGACCTATTAGAAGGCAACACCGGAGCCCTTAATTGCTATGAGCTTTCTTCAGTATGGGTCAAGGACTTGGCCTCGGGTTTATGCCGGATGGTGGCCACCAGGCATTGTCTAGCCATAGACTGACTTCCAAAAATTTCCTCAATCCGATCCCCCGATGTAAATTTTACCTTCTGGTGTAAGGTAGAAGAGACGGCCGCTAAGACATGAAGCCAGGGCCTACCCACTATGGCCGTATAAGGGGAATAAGCATCCACCACTATGAAATCCACCTCCACTGTTTTCGAGCCAGTCTCTATAGGTAGGCTAATCTGTCCCCTCGGAATGACAACTTTCCCATCAAAACTTACAAAAGGAGAGGTGTAGGTCGTTAAGTCCTCGAGACTCAAGTTCAATCCCTTGTATAAGTCAGGATACATAATCTCGGCACCACTACCTTGATCCACCATTACCCTTTTCACATCATAGCCCCCAATCCTGAGCTTTACTACCAGAGCATCGTCGTGGGCTGTATGGTTCCAATTTTGTCCTCGTCTGAGAAGCCTAGGACCAGTTGAATTTCCAATCTTGCCCTCTTTGGCTCTTGATTAGCGTCCTCGATGGATAGCCGTGCCACAGACATCACTCGTGAAGGGCAGGATCTGGTCCTTCCTAGAGCAGCAAAGATGACGTTTATAGTTCCCAAGGGAGGTCTCGAAGATTCATTTCTTCGGGATTTTGAGTTTGCCTGGCTCCCTTGACCACTCGAGTGGTGCAAGAGTTGCTTTAATTTTCCTTCATAGACAAGCTGATCCAGGTGGTCTCACAGACTTCTACAATCTTCTATGGTGTGTCCATGGTCTTGGTGGTATTGGCAATAGAGGTTGTATTTGGCCATTTAAAGAACGGCTCATTCCTAATCTTCTCCAGAACTTGATGCACTGGCTCTCGGAACACAGCATTAACTGCCTGAGGATTGGCAGACCCTGGCTGCCCGACAAAGTCCCTCATTGGCTAGTTGTAATTATATCGGTCCGACCTGAAATCCATCCTCTCCTAAGGGATAACCTTCTCCTTTCCTTTCCCCTGCTGCTAGTCTTCCTCAATCTTTTTATATTTATCAATCTTGTCCATCAGTTGGCGCACACTGGTGACAGGTTTACCAGTCAAAGATTTCCTCAAACCGTGCTCGGCTGGGAGGCCGAGCTTAAAAGTACTGATGGCCATTTAAAGAACGGCTCGTTCCTAATCTTCTCCAGAACTTGAAGCACTGGCTCTCGGAACAAAGCGTTAACTGCCTGAGGATTGACAGACCCTGGTTGCCCGACAATGTCCCTCATTGGCCAGTTGTTATTGTATCAGTCCGACCTGAAATCCCTCATCTCCTGAGGGATAACATTCTCCTTTCCTTTCCCCTCTTGCTAGTCTTCCTCAACTCTCTTATATTTATCAATCTTGTCCATCAGTTGGTGCACACTGGTGACAGGTTTACCAGTCAGAGATTTCCTCAAACTGTCCTTGGTTGGGAGGCCGAGCTTAAAAGTACTGATGGCCATTTCATCAAAGTCACCATCCATCTCATTGAACATCTCCTAGTACCTATCCGAATACATTTTCAGGGTCTCGCCTTCTCGCATGTTTAAGGATAACAGGGAAGCCAAAGGCTAAGGAACCCTGTGACATGTGACAAAACGGGAACCAAATGCCTGGGTGAGCTCTTTGAAGGAACTTATAGAATTTGCTCTCAGGTCGTAGAACTATCTCATTGCGACTGGTCCTAGACTGGATGGAAAAACCTTACACATTAAGGCTTCATCCTTGGAATGGACAACCACCCTCTAGTTGAAATGGCTCACGTGCTCCACAGGGTCCGTTCGACCATTGTAGATGGTGAACGTTGGCTAATGAAAGCGTCGAGGAAGTTTTGCCTCTTCAATTTTACGTGTGAAAGGCGACTTGGAGATTTGGTTTAGGGCCTTGCTTATAGTGTCATTCCCCACATCTCTACGTGACGGGCTTCGAAACCACCTCTCATGATGATGCTCATCTTCATAGGAGAAGGATTCGCTGGGCGGGGTTCGAAACCTCTGCCTGTCATTAACGTCCCCTTCGTTATCAGAAGAAACATCAAAGTTCGGAGAAGCTTGCTTCCTTTTTGCATGGCGTAACTCTCTCTTTAACTGGTCTATCTCCAGTTACATGCTTTTGTTGTTCTTTGCATGGGAGATATGGCTCCACCCTCAAGGTTGACTCCTGTCAGTGTAGGTGGTGTTTACACTTCCTTCATGGTCGCCTCTCTGCTCAAGGTTGAGAAAAGGGTCACCATGTTGGGATCCCCTCGACTCTGCTTGTTGTGGACCTGGTTTTGCCATAGTTAACCGTTGCCTTCACTATCACACAAGCTATTTGCACAGACAACGCCAATTGTAGGGACACAAATTGCGGCCCAAACCCAAGGTGAATAGGGTGATGGCCCAGTGAGCCCAGTACAATAAATTTGTAGAGAGTGGGTGGAAGAACTAGGCCCTAGTGAATTTAATAACAGTTGGTATGGAATTAAAAGGCGATCAAGCAAGAACAGGACACATAGGACTGGATAAAATTCACTGTCCGAGGAGACGATTTTGAGTATAAATCAATATAACTATTTACAAATACAACTTTGATTGCTACATTATTTCCTCTCTCTTTTTCTTCGACCCCCTTCTCATGGGAGGTCTTTCACAATATATAGTTCCCTTCCAACCATTTTCATCCTACACTTGTTAATCATCTAAGTCTTCACTTGAGTATATGTCCCATCAAACACCTTCTCTTGCTTTTTGTGAGTTGTGATATTTGAGATTGCACTGTTCAGGGGTTTTCTCCACATAAATGTAGCCAGAAAAGTAGCTACAATGCATTTAATGCAGTTGTAGTAGTTTTTCCTTTAGATATTTTCGAGTTCTAATCACTCCTGTACGTGCATGAGGCCCATCCTTATCGTGGAAACCTCCTGGAAGGTTACCTAAATTGCTGAAATACAGATTTGATCAGTATTTATCGTATTCGAGGAGGAGTTCCTCCTCGGACTATCCTCCTCCGTCTCTAAACTTGGGGTCTCTCTCAATTACTTACCCTTTCTCGGACACGATCAAGTCCCCAAATAAGGCCCAAGGGCCAATATACAACTTTGTGCCTTTACCCCCATAGTAGTGAAATCGTTTATAGGGTGGAGTCGAGGTAAAATCGTGATCTAGATTGTGGGATCGCGATCCCAAGCCCAATCTAGTGAATTCTTTTAGGATTTTTTTATTGTTTATTTATTTTATTTATTTATTTATTTATTTTTTTAAGGCGGTGAATGTATATGTTACTTGGCTAAACAAGAATTAGTGAACACAAAGTAGGAAGTAGTGGTTCATATAGGATTCCCTAGAGCTCTACTAATTTGTTTATTTAGGAATAACTTTTTCTTATTTTTTGGTCTTAGACTCTTAGGACTTATCCCTTAAAAAATGAAAGAACCAACATCATCAACAAAGAATTTAAAGCGGGGAAAGAGGATTTCGTTTTTAGCCGGTTTGATACCTCTTTTTTTTTTTTTTTTTTGAATTCTATTGTCTCGTTTTGTTAATGGGTTAAAAGGTATTGTAAATTTGTAATGCTCTGGCTCATAAATGCTGCAAGTGGGCAATGACAAATAATTTTGTTGGACCTCTCCCCCAGTGTTAACCTTGGGGTGGGTTGGCTGTTTGATTTTCTTTCGTGTTGTACTGTTAGTTGATCGTACAATTTTTTTTTTTTTTGGGGGTAAATCAAAGCTTATATAAATTAACTACTAATAAGTCTATTATAAAATAAAAAAAAAACTCAGTCTTGTAAAAAACCAGCAAGTCTTCCACCACAAGCGGTGGATTAACAAAATTAATATAGTCAGAAGATAGGGTGGTTCCAAGTTTAGCCAATGCATCAGCATTTTGGTTTGCCTCCCTGAAAATGTGTTGGATAGTTGATCTATGGAATTTCTTCAATTGGGTCCTGCAATCATCAAGTAGAAGCTCCAACATAAGATTATTTATCGAGTGATTAGTAAGCAGTAAAACATCAAGCTCGGCATCAAGCTCTACACATAAGCTCTACCAATACAATTTAAATTATTAGCAAGCCATATCTTTATTTAGTAAACATGAAAAGTAGCATTTATTCTCAAGAGAATCTACCAACAAAAATATTAATTTTTGCAAATAGGATCAGTTCCAGTGAGAAACACATACATTTCCAAGGGATACTAGACATACATTTCCAGAAGTTGCAGTTATCAAAGAACTAAGCAAAGTCACTAAACATAAAACCATGGTTACATATATAGTTGACACAAAACTATATTAACAAACTGATTACGGGTATTTGGGAGCCAATTTATAAATTATCAACACAGAGAGTGATAGAGATAGTTGGAAACTTGATTTGCGTTTGATTACAGAAAATGTTTTCCGTTGCATTTCTTTTCTCTTCGTACCAGCTAAAATATTTTTTTCTCCGAATAAATGGAGTGTCCGTTTATTTTTGGGAAGGAAAGTGAGGGAGTTGGCCACTTCTTTATCAAGGCCTTTTTGTGCAATCGTGTCAAGGCTTCAAATCTGCCTGATGTGATTAGACCCCAACAAATCCAACTTGCATGTTATCCAAGCTTGGCCCACGAAAATCCTAAGGCGCTAAGACAAATTTTCAATGGTTTACTAAGCCATCAACCAACCTAAGGTTAGGTGATTTTTTTATTGAGCTCTATCGTTTGCAAGCTTGCTCACAAATAAGGATGGCTAAGACTTGGGCAACTTAGGCCTAAGCCTAAGAGTATGTTTGTTTGGAGGGATTTTAGAGAGGATGGAAGATTGAGGAGAGAAAAGTGGAGATAAAGTATTTTTAGGAGGTATTGGTTGGGATGGGAAGAGAAAAAAAAAATGTGGAGTTTGGGTGTTTTTTCCCTTGACCTACAAAAATGTTTTCTTTCCAAAACAAGGAGAAAACATGAGGAGGGGTTTGAGCTGACGAAAATGCCCACGTGCACTTAGGATGTGTTTGGATACCATTTATTTTGCTGAAAATTGAAAACTGAAAATACTGTATCAAAATAATTTTTAAATATGTGAATAGTGCCATGAGATCCATTTTTAATGAAAGTTTTGTTAAAAAAAGAGGTTTATGGGTCCTGTAAACAGTGCACGGGACCCACTAAAAACACCAAAATCTTGCTGAAACGCACTTTAAAAAAAAAAAAAAAAAAAAAAAAGGAAAACACAGACATAGGACATAGACATAGGATAGTGCTTTTCAGCACTATCCAAACGCATACTTATGCATGAGTTTCATCCAGTTGTGTGTGTGTGTGTGTGTGTGTTTGTTTTTTTTTTTTTTAATGCTCATCTTTCTTTGGCTTGTGCTATTAAAAAAAAAAAATTTGAAGTGTCCATACACAATTTTTTTTAATAAAATAATGTGTTGCTTTTTTGTTTTATTTAATGGGAACATAATTGTAAATTTATACCAACTTCATTTTCAATCCTCTCATTTTTCTTCTCAACCAAAAAAAAAAAAAAATGTTTTCCATCTCTTCACTTTTCTATCCTCCCAACCAAACACAAATGAGGGAAAACTAAATCTCTTCTATCATTTCACTTTTCTATCTTACCCCATTTTCTATCATCTGACTTTTCTACTCTTCCAACCAAACGGGCCCTAAGGCTCTCACCACAAAAGATTTTTACCTTCTAGAAAAAAGGCCTCATTCCTATTGTAAAAAACCCAAAATTTTATTAAAAAATATGAAATTTTCAAATGATTGTGCACTTTTTTTTATTAGTTATGTTAGGGATGCCCCAAATTTTACTATATGCTTACAAACTGTCGTGTCACCAATCGTATAAAAAAAGTAATTCAAACATTCATTAATTACATTATTAAAATTCATCTATCACAGTTATTATCACATCATATTATGAAAATTAAGTAGTACCTTTAATATATATTTTTTTTAACAAGGCTTTCAAAATATGAGAATACTAGTTGCTAACCCATGTGATGCACGAGATTCTTTAAACAGAAAAAAACAATATTGCAATTATCATTTGCTACACTAAATCAAATAATACAACAAAATGGAGATGACCCAAGCATAACATAAAATCTTCACTAATTCAAATATTAAACATTGTCAAACCTAGTACACGCTTGTGCCCAATAAAAAATTATAAAGACAAATAAGGGATAAAGAAATCTTGTATATCATCTCCATAAAAATACATACATGCCAAAAAGATTAATACCACTACCATAGGTCCATTGGCAATGAAGTTATTTTCATAGTTACATATATACTGTGAATAAACAAATAAACAAATTGCAATAATGATTGCAATCTTATTTTCATAATAAATAAATAGAATATAGTTACCAATGTCAAATTCTTTTGCTATGACTCAAAAAGAGTAGAGAAAGAACATAATACAACAAATCTGCATTACATAGAAGAGTACATCATATATTTATTCAACCTAAAACATTGAGTTTTATAAATCTTCTATGCTTGCTCACATTCCCAACCACATCTCTTGTGCTAAGATACCATAGATATTGCTTTTTCAAAATCACGAATAGACTTTGCCAATAAAGCCTTCTCCATGTCAAACCCCTTTACTTTGCCTTGAAATAGTTCCTAGAAAACAGCTGCTTTACCCAAGTTAGGGGCTTTGAGAATAGAAGAAGAGTTATAGTATCTAAGAAAGTGCGATAACCACAACATATTGGTGTTATTTTCATAACAGATAACGAAATGTGAAAACACCATTACTAAACAAAACCTATTCTTTAAACTCAGAAAGTATCATTAATAGGCAATTTTGTCAACTTCTTCTCTCTTTTTTTAAGGGAAAAAAAATTTGCTTTTCACCTACCATAGGCAAAAGGACCATAATCCAAAGCTCTACCCAAATACAATTTAGGATAGTTAAGGATAACCAATATGAGAATCAACTTCAAAATAATTAAATAAGAAATAAAGACCACCATAGCTCAATTTTTAAAGTAGCTTTCCTCATAGACACATGCATAAGAAATCACCATATCAAACACATAAAGAAACAACATTTAAAGCAACCCAGATGGGATTTCAAGAAAAATAAGACTACCCCAGATGTAAACTAACCTCAAATGAATCAAAATTACCATTATTGATAACGGTGAAACTTAACTCTCAGAACTAGGAGTCTAAAGCAAGCAACCCAGATGGGATTTCAAGAAAAATAAGACTACCCTAGATGTAAACTAACCTCAAATGTATCAAAATCACCATTATTGATAACAGTGAAACTCAACTCTTAGAACTAGGAGTCTGAAGCAAGCAACTTCGTTCAGGCAAAAAGTACATCTCTCAATAATGTGGATCTTATTTTTAGGTGAGGAATGAACTATGTGCCTTATCTTGATGTTTGTCAAGAAAACCATATTGGGTGAAATGGGTCAGTATCAGATTTGTCGATTTTGTAAAAAAGTTCAACTAAATTCAGCTAAGGAATTAAATCATTTTTACCTTTAACATAAGCTTCTTAACGAGTTTTAGGTGTGTGGATATAGTTAAGTATCTTTCTGAGGAAAGAGTGAGATAAGAGAATATAAATACATGTACATTTATGAAAATTAATAAAAGGTGAAAACTTTTTGTGTGTGTGTGCAAGTGCTGCCATTGCTATTTTGTTGAGATTCCAAGTAGTGTGCAATGGGCTTAGCTTTGATTGCAAGTTATGCTCATGCCCACCAAATCTTTCTAACCCAAGACTTTGATTTTGATGATGTTGTAAAAAAAAGTTGAAGATTGAAGATATTAAGTAGATATTAAACATAAGTTATTCAAAATTAAAAAATTAAGCATAAATTATTATACTTAAATGGCAGCCAACACAATTCAAAGCATACCACATCAATGATTATGTATGTTCAACATTAAAACAATGCTAGAATGGAGGGGCATAAAGCATTTGAACCAAAATAGACAGAAGATTGAAAGCAATCACCAACCTTATTAGATCTTAGAATATCTATCAGTCCACTAGTGAGCTTCAGATCAATGGCCATGTGATAAGGAGAGGACCTTGTAGCCTCCTCTAAGTCAAATGGATTGTCTATGCATGTGGCAGCTACAAGCGGTGTATTTTGAGAAGCTACCAAGGCTCTGTGAGTATTTCTTATCTATGGCATTGATTTTTAAAAAAGTTTGTTTAATAATTTATATATGCTTCATATTTCACCATTAATTTGTTACAAATATATTTGTATTTTAGTGTTCATAATTGTATTATTAGTAAAATCTAATGGGTCACTACTAAACTGTTCCAATACCAAAACTTGTTCCTATTAGGGACATAAAACATGGTCTCAGTCAACACACCACATTCTCCCTCAAATCTACATTTTAGTAGAAGGATCTCATTCCTAGCCAAATCATTTTTCCTTTAATACCAAGCAAAAAAATAAACAAAAAACTAAAGGTATATTATGTCCAGATAAAAACAATCCTCAAGATTATTAAAACCTGATGTCAGTAAGAGCACATCAATGTGCCACACATTCAGCAACTATGAAACAATATTGGTTCCTAGGGGACAAAAAAAAAAAAAAAAAAACCATGCACAACCCAAATATATAATCCAACAACATGCATAAAATGCTCTTCTTCTCTAATATCAGATCGTTCACATAAGGCATAAAAGAAATTAGAATTAGAAATCTGAATAAAGAAATTAAGTAGAGCTTGAAGCTAAAGCAAACCTGTAGGGTTGTTGTCCGATTTTGAGGGTTGGGAGGCTCTTCAATACTATCTCCACTACGAAACCCATCCATATCCACAATATATTCTTACAAAAAGATAGGAATTGAAATCCCTAAATTGACAGAAAACCTAATTGAAGACATAATTATAACTCAACTTTGAGCCTCTACCCCATTTAAAACAATTTCAATATGAATTTAACCCATATCAGTAACTATCATTTCATCAAATGAATAGCTATGCAAATTTCATCATTTAAATTGGAAAAAGTAGCTACTTGGAAAAGGCAGTAACTATCATCAATATACAATTTATGATAGACAAAAGGACCAAAATTGTATTATTAGTAATATCTAACGGGTCACTACTAAACTGTTCCAATACCAAAACTTATCTTGTTCCTATTAGGGACATAAAACATGGTCTCAGTCAACACACCACATTCTCCCTCAAATCTACATTTTAGTAGAAGGATCTCATTCCTAGCCAAATCATTTTTCTTTTAATACCAAGCAAATTAAAAAAAAAAAAAAAAAAAAAAAAAAAAAAAAAAAGGTATATTATGTCTTGATAAAAGCAATCCTTAAGATTATTAAAACCTGATGTCAGTAAGAGCACCCAATGTTCCACACATTCAGCAACTATGCAACAATATTGGTTCCTAAGGGGGGGGGAAAAAAAACCATGCACAGCCCAAATATATAATCCAACAATATGCACAAAATGTTCTTCTTTTCTAATAAATCAGATCATTCACATAGGCATAAAAGAAATTAGAATTAGAAATCTGAATACAGAAATACAAATAAGAAAACTCAAGACAACCTAAAAAAGATGTAATCTTTATCTTTCTTTAAAAGAAGGGTGGGTGGGGGACAAAAAAAAGTGCAGACAAGTGAAGGCATTGCTTCCCACAAGGGCCACAACATTCTGCATAACAATCTATAGGAAAATCAAAAGATTCCATCAGCAAATTTCTCAAAACTTTCGGGTGATTCATGGTTATGGTGATTTTACAACATAAAACTGCATAAGCAATAAATTCTTTGAAAGTTTTAATCAAGAGGATTGTACTTCAGCTTATGAGGTTATGAGGTTAAAAGAAGTACAATGCATGCATTAAAAGAGTGATTATGAGGTTAAAAGATTCCATGAAAAAAAAACGCATGTATTTAAAACTATGATTGCCAACACTAACAGAGAACAAACATCTGAGAGTATAGCTCTCCCAAGCATTCTATCAAACACCTGTTAGGAATCTCAAACAGCTATAGTAACCAACCGCAACCTTCAAAACAAAAATAAAATTCCTAATAATTCCAATTCTCCAACACTACCAACCATGAATGGCTAAATAAAAACAAATCTCAAGAAAAACCCAAAACCTAAATCATAATGTCCAAATTTTTAAAACAAAAAACAATTACTAGCAGCAATCTGACGGTGGCGAAATGCATGCCTAACAGTGGGTGGTGGCTCTTTGCCTTATGGACTTGCTTCTCTCGATCTCTCTTTACCCAATGACTTTCACTCTCAAAATCTGGGTCTTGGGTTTTTATTTTGGAGAAAGGAAAGGATGAGTTTTAGGTTTAGGAGAAGGAGATAGCGTCTGAGGAGATAGCGTTTGAGTTTTAGTTTTAGGTTTTAAAGAGGTATCGGGTTTTGTAATAAAAAATTAAAAAGTAGAAAAAAATAAAAAAAATGATGCCGTGGAAAATTGTGGGGCTTCAAAAGTTTCGGTTATATATATATAGATTAGAAAACTAATTCAATTAACGGCTTGGTTCATTAACACCTCATAAAATGGAAATGCCATTTATTATGCTGTTACCGTAACCACCTCATGATTACTCTACAAAACACATGATGAAAATGTAGATACTTTTTTTGCTAAACACGAAAATGTAGATTACTTAAATGCTGTTCTGGGCTAAATCTTTAAAACCCACCACAATGGGCCAGCAAAAATAATTAAATTTTCATATTCACAAAATGGCAAGTCCCCTTCAAAGAGAAACCACAAGAAATCCTGCTATGAAGATGTCATTATAATATTGATGTGACAAAATTCATTGCTACAAAGCAACATATTAGGAGTAAGAACTGCATAGGAAAAATTACAAATATGCAAAAACAGTGGTGATATATATTCCCTATTAAAAATAGGAAGACAGGAAAGGAGGTAGATGATAATACATGATTGACAAGGCAATTGTATGAAAAATCACTAATAAGAGTAAAATCATATGAGTGAAAAGATTAAATAAGGTTCAATTGATAAAACTTTTGCAATTTTGTAATATATATGCAATGGCCATCACATTGAGTCATCCATGTTGTTAGGTTCTAAAGATTTAGGTTTAAATATTTAGAATCATATTTTTATTAGGCAATGCTTAAAAGTGTTGGTTTCAAGTTTCAAGTTTAGCTGACTGCAGAAAAAGGAAGAAAATTTTTGTCAAGCTCGACTGATCGAGAATCAAGCTCGACCGATCGAAAATCACAGGAACAGAATTATGTAGAGTTTTTAAATCAGGTCCAAGCCCGTGAAAACGTTTAAGGTTTCATTCCAACTTCTCTACATATAAATGGGAAACCCTATCTACGTTTTTCAAACTTTAGGAAGACTTATGTGTTACTCTTTGTGAGATCTGAGAGATTTTGTACCTTCTAACTACACAAGAGTCTACCAAAGTAAGATCTATAATCAAGCGTAGGTAGAACATAGTTGCTGCATCAAGATCATTACTGATGGTGATTTGAAACCTTTGAGTGGGATCTCAAAGTCACAAGTAAGGCGACTTGTATTGGTGTAAATCCAAGGAGAGAAGAAGTCCGTGAATTCAGAGCTTGCACATGATCGTGTTAGTAAGTTACTACTGGAAGTAGCAATAGATTTAGGATTAAATTTGATTGTAAAAATTTTAATTCTCTTATAATGGATTTACTTTACCTTTAGGATAACTAGGTCAAATCCTCCCCAGGTTTTTACCTTGAAACGATTCGTTTCATCAATTTTCCCGAGTCATCATATCATGGTGTTATTTACTTTTCTGCTTTTATGCATGATATGATATATGATTGTTTAACCTAGATCTGAATAATAAACCTAATAATCAATTTGGTTAATTAACTAGATTAAACAATCTGATTTAAGGGGTCTAAATGAACAAACACATGTGATCCCAAATGACATGTCATGGCTATACCCTCTAGATTTAAAAAGGAAGAATTATTATACTCAGGAAAAAAAAAATATTAGTAATTCAAGTAGTAGGATCAATAACGATTGCTATTTATATTCAAACCAAAACATTAGTTGATTTTTTATTTAAGCGAAATTTGAATTTCAAATTTTTTATTGTACAATAGAAAACTTTATTAGGTTTTATATTTCTATCTATATTTCATTTGTTTTACTTTAGGAAGACCGGGAGGGAATTGTAAAGAAAGCAAATATGTCACAAACAAAAATACAGAGGGCATATTTCACATTTTACATCTATGGACTACGGTGACTTGCTATTTTTTATAATAAACTGAGGAATTCGAAAACAGGGGAAACTTTAAAAGAAATTAAGCTGGCACCACTTAAAATAATACATGCACTAGGTGCCTTATAGTTCAAGTAGCACCACTTGATGTTTTTAATGTGCTAGGACATATGTGATTCAATGTTAGGAACATATGTCAATATTTTATGTAATTGGCTAATCCTTTGACAAAATGCACTTTACTTGTAATTGGGTAGATCTAGGATGTGGTTAATGCTTCAAGAAACAAGGTTTCAAGTTCAAGTGTTAAAGCCATGCAACTCTGTCCAAGAATCAAGTAGTGAAGTGTTGGATTTTAAAACTTGACAGCTAGCATCTATTGAGGTTTAAAAACTGTTGAAGCCCGTGGCTAGACAGCTAGCTCGATAGATGGCTATCTATCGAGGTTTATGAAACTCAGTTTTTCAGAGCTGTTTTTCATCCAATCTGTGGGTATATGTTTGAGCTTTCTTTTCTCACAACCCTAAACATATATAAGGATTATTTTGAGGGCTGTAAAAGGTTACGCACAGTTGCACAAGAGCACAATTCCACAAGTGTGAAGAAAAGTGTAATTGGAAACCTAGTTTGCCCTAATTCTTCTTTCTCTTGAAGAAGCTGCTGTGTTTGTACGCCATAGGGTTTTGTGACCAAACAACTTCATGATCTTCATCGTGTGATGAACTAAAAAATTTTGCAGCTGTTGGGAAATTTAGACCCTGGTTGATAGAATTAACAAGTTTTAAACCCAAGTTGTTAATTAGATTTATTATGAATAAAACTTGTTAAAAGAAACAAATATCAATATCATGTCAAAATCATGCAGCAAAAAAATAAATAAGACAAGATATGATGACCCAGGAAAACCAATGAAACCAACCAGTTTCACAGAAAAAAACTTGGGTGGAAACCTTCCTGAAAAGCAATCCACTACAGTAAAGAGAAGTTTCAGATCTAGTACAAAAACTTTGTCCCTAGACTCTACAATCCCCGTAGATGAACTCACAGCAGAAACCTTCTACCGCTTCAGAACCTTTGAACTCTTCAATATATGAACGCCACCCTTTGATGATGCACGAATCCCAATACGTGACTAACCAATTGCGCGGATCTCAGTACTTGACTTAATACCAACTAGAAGAAGATTGTTGGCTGCACAGTTCTTCACTTCATCAACAATGAAGATCAAGAAGCACTTAGTTACAAAACCCTAAGGCGCAAAGACGCAGTAGCTTCTTTTAGAGAGAATAAGGCATTGGTCATCTTTTGCATATGTTCTCCTTGTATTCTCTTATGTGACGGCCTCTAAAATAAGCCTTATATAGCTCTAGGGTTGTGAGAAAAGAAACCCTACACAAATACAAAAGCCTAGCCCAAAAATCAGATCTGAAAATTCTGATTCCCGTAACCTTGATCGATCGAGAGGTGTCGAGCTTTAAACCTCAATAGGTAGCTAGGTGTCGAGGAGGTGTCGAGAAGTTGTCGAGGGGACAGGAGCTTTCTCGATCGATCCACCAGCTGTCGAGAAGGTGTCGAGGTTGCGATAAGAAACACCTTAAGAGCTTGATAGATAGCCAGCTGTCAAGAGGTGTCAAACAGCTATCGAGCTATCTGTCCAGCTTTATTGAACACCTTTTATTCACTTGTTTCTTGGTCCAATTTTCATGGCTTTAATACTAGACTTGAACAACATATTCTTTGAAGTATTAAACACATCCTAGATCTACCCAATTACAAGTAAAATGCGTTTTGTCAAAGGATTAGCCAACTACATAAAATATTGACATATGTTCCTAACAAATGAACCACATATGTCTTAACAATCTCCTCCTTTGACAATCCGTGACAAAATCACAACAAACAAATGAACATATGAGAGAAGTCATAAATCATTCAACTCATATTCACTTGTTGAATACAATAAAATCTATTCTAACACAAACTCTTGAAAAACTTTGCAAGAAGAGAGTTTATGGCATGGAAGACTTTGACAACCTGTATTTCTGAAACACTTAAACAAAACTCATCAAGGCATCTTAATGTGAAACATAAATAATAGATTGCATACAAGTAACGAAACATGTGTATAAAGATAGAAAAGAAACAACACATGTAGAGGTAGGTGAAGAAAACATACATCATCATAAATATATAAAAAATAAGCACAATGTATGTAAACATGGTCACAAGACCCAAGGTACAAGAAGAAGGAAGTAAACACTCCCCCTAACCAGATGAAACACATCTCCCCCTTACAAAGGAATGTATTTCTCCCCCAACTTGTAGAATCTTAAACAGAAACCACTAAGTCTCCACAATTTCTCTCCATTTTTGTCATGATTGACAAAGGGTACAAGAAGCTAGAAAACTTCACCCGAAAAACATAAAGATGATCAAGGAGACACAAAGAAATCCATATAAATGCATGAATGTAATGAAACAAGATGCTATGGATGACAAGATAATAGAAGGATGCAAAACATGTGAAAAACACATCTCTCAACAAGAAAAATGTTAAGCACGTTGATCCCAAAACACACACACACACACACACTAAACAAGTCAAACTAATTTTATATTTCAAAAACAAGCTAAGACAGTTTAGTGAGCATATATTAACACATGTAAAACCTTGTGATGGCCAAATCACATTGTACCTACACATGTATCAAGAGTAGCAAAGAATATTGCGTGTTGTGTGTGAAAAATATCGCAAGATTGCATATGTGTATATATGTTATGACAATTTGAGATATGAGAAAATCACTTTAACTCACACACAATCATAATTGTTTGATGGAGACTATCACCTTCGAGGTACATCCTATAACTCCCACATCTCCTAGAAAACACGCTTGCAATCATATTTAAAAGCATTTTTTTATCTTTTTGCTTTTTATTTTCTTTGCATATTTTTCTTTTTAAGCATATCATGCATGGGCATGTAAGAGAGAGAAAAGAAATACCCAAGATGTTAAGCATTTGACATTGCACTTTTGCTATGCTGAAGCATACGGATGTCTTTGACACTGCACTTTTGCTATGCCAAAGCATACATGTGTCTTTGACACTGCACTTTTGCTATGTTGAAGCATACAGGTGTCATATTATGATTGGCGGGCAACAGTGGTGAGATGGTTATTTATGCCTTTCTCTTAGGATTTTCTAGTCCTACCCGTCAAAAAGAGTGATACGAGTGTTAAGTTCAAGAGATAACTTAATCTTACTAATCACAAACAAGAGCCACAAAACTCACTTGCTTAGTTGTGCATAGAAATGCTCATCTAAGCTAAAAAAGATATAAAGTTTAGAAAATTTTGTTTCAATGGCCATCCAAGGTACACAAGTAACAATGTACACAAACACACACTGTTTTTGTATTTTTCTGAATTTTTCTTTTTATTTTTATTTTGAAAACAAAACAAAATAAAAACTAAACAACCAAACAAAAATAGATAAACAACATGAATGCATGAAAGAACAATGCATATGCATGAAGGCATGATAGAAAGATGCAGATGCATAAAAGTATGATTCCAAAAGCAGATAAGAAATCAAGCAAAGAAAGTCCTACTTTAGATAGAAAGAATCAAAGCAGAGGACAAACAAAAAAGACAATTAAGTCTTAGGCTCCTTTCTCACCCACATAGCATGAGTCTTTGGCTGTGAAGATGAAAAGGCACGTGTCCTAGTATGTCTACTAAAGGACATAGAAGAATTAGAATTCTCCTGAAACTGAGTTAAAAATCTCAAAGTTTTTAATAACTCTCCAAACAAAGGTGTAGGTCCTTGAGAGGAAATTTGTGACCGTTTGGACAATTGCTTGTGAGGATACAATTTAAAGCAATTAGGACGAATGCGTCCATCAACACCACAATGATGACAAATATGAGACTTAATAAAGGATTTAGAATTAGCTAAATCAGTTTTGGATTTCATACCTTTATCACCTTTCTCAGATTGTGGTACAAAGATAGTCCTTGATCCAGAAGCCGTGGACGAGGAGGGGCTGAAGGAAACAGCATATCCTAAGCCAGTCTTATTAGAACTAGGCTTTTGAGCATTTAATACTTCATCAAGCTTTGCACTAGACATCCTCATACTTCATATTTAGCACTCAATACTTAGTCTAGCTTGACTAAGCTCAACCTCAAGATTCTTGACCTTCTCTTCTAATGAGGTGTTCTCCACAATAAGAGTCTCAACTAACCTTGGAGTCTCATCTAGTTTGACTAACAGATCAGCTTTTTCAGTTTTTACCTCATTAAGCTCTTTTCTACAAAGATGAGAAGTCTTCTCAGATTTTATGAATTCAGTGCATAGCTTATCATAGGCTTCCTGAAGGGTCATCTTCTTGGGTACTTCATCATCAGAAGAATTCTCACTATCACTAGCACTCTCCATAATCACCTTATCGGTTGTGGCAGCAAAGGCCATTACATGACGACATTCATCCACATACTCATCAGAAGAGTCATTCTCAGTATCACTCCAAGTAACAACCAACCTTTTATCTTTAGATTCCTTGGTCTTTTCCTTCATAAGGTAGTTTGGACACTCTATCCTCATATGGCCAAAACCTTTGCACTTATGGCATTGAATAAGGGGTTTCTCATTCTTGCCCTTCCTAGAGGATTTAGGTTTCCTAGAAGGTTTGCCCTTATCCTTTTTCCTAAACTGGAGAAGCTTGATAATCTCATCAGTTATGAAAGTCAGATCCTCATCCTCATCTTCATCTTCATCTTCACTTTCATCTTCATCTTCAGAGTCCTCAATATCTTCCTCTATACCCTTAAGAGCCAAGTTTCTACTCTTTCCACTTTTTCCCATTGAGCCTAATCCCATCTCATAGGTTTGAAGGTTCCCTACAAGCTCAGTCAAAGGAATTTGATCAATGTCCTTTGCTTCTTCAATGACAGTGATCTTGGCATGGAATCTTTTAGGTAAGGACCTAAGGATTTTCCTAACAATTTTGGATTCTGCTATAAATTCTCCAAGGTTGTAAGCAGAATTCACAATATCCTTGAGTTTAGCATAAAACTCATCAAATGTCTCATCCTCCTCCATCCTTATTTCTTCAAAACTGCTAATGAGTCTTTGAAGCTTCACAGTCTTTACTGCCTTGGTACCTTTATAGGTGGTCTCAAGAATGGTCCATGCTTCCTTGGCAACTTCTGTGGATGATATTTTCTTGAATTCCTTATTGGTCACCCTACATAACAAAGCATTCAAAGCCCTACTGTTGAAATTTGCCGCTATGATTGTTACATCATCTCAATCCACCGGTGCTTCTTTTGGCTTAGTCCAGCCAACTTCAACAGCTTGCCATACCTGTTCACCTAGAGCCTGCAAAAAAACTTTCATACGAATTAAGACCCCGGTTGATAGAATTAACAAGTTTTAAACCCAAGTTTTTAATTAGATTTATTATGAATAAAACTTGTTAAAACAAACAAATATCAATATCATGTCAAAATCATGCAGCAGAAAAATAAATAAGACAAGATATGATGATCCAGGAAAACTAATGAAACCAACCAGTTTCACAGTAAAAAACCTAGGGGGAAACCTTCCCGAAAAGCAATCCACTATAGTAAAGAGAAGTTTCAGATCTAGTACAAAACCTTTGTCCCTAGACTCTACAATTCCCGTAAATGAACTCACAGCAGAAATCTTTTACCTTTTCAAAACCTCTGAACTCTTCAATATATGAACGCCACCCTTTGATGATGCACGAATCCCAGTACGTGACTAACCAATTGCGCGGATCCCAGTACGCGACTTAATCACCAACTAGAAGAAGATTGTTGGCTGCAAAGTTCTTCACTTCATCAACAATGAAGATCATGAAGCACTTGGTTACAAAACCCTAAGGCGTAAAGACGCAGTAGCTTCTTTCAGAGAGAATAAGGCATCGGTCACCTTTTGCATATGTTCTCCTTGTATTCTCTTATGTGACTGCCTCTAAAATAAGCCTTATACAGGTCTAGGGTTGTGAGAAAAGAAACCCTACACAAATACAAAACAAAAGCCTGGTCCAAAAATCAGATCTAAAAATTCTGATTCTCATAACCTCGATCAATTGGGAGGTGTCGAGTTTTAAACCTCGATAGATAGCAAGGTGTCAAGGAGGTGTCAAGGGGACAAGAGCTTTCTCGATCGATCCACTAGCTGTTGAGAAGGTGTCAAGATTGGGATAAGAAACATCTTAAGAGCTCAATAGATAGCCAGCTGTCGAGAGGTGTCAAGTAGCTATCGAGCTATTTGTCCACAGGTGTCGAGCTATCTGTCTAGCTTTATTGAACACCTTTTCTTCAGTAGTTTCTTAGTCCAATCTTTATCGCTTTAATACTAGACTTGAACAATATTTTCTTTGAAGTATTAAACACATCCTAGATCTACCCAATTACAAGTAAAGTGCGTTTTGTCAAAAGGTTAGCCAACTACATAAAATATTGACATATGTTCCTAACAAGTAAACCACATATGTCCTAACAATAGCCAACATTTTTTCTCAAGTTGGTGATCAAGTCGCATACTGGATCCGCGCAATTAATTAATCACGTACTGGGAGCCGTGCATTGAAAAGGAGAGATTGTCACTACAGAACAAGTCCAATTGGGTATTGAGATAAGAGTTCAACTGTAGGTTGGTATAAGATACTGGAATTCCTTTACTTGTTACCGCTTGTTTTGATAATAGTGGATTCTCGGGAGTGGTGACCTTAAAATCACCCGGTGGGATTTTTGCCCTATAGGTTTTCCACATCTTGCATATTAATTTAATTAATTAATAAATTTGGCTAATTAATCAATTAATATATCACAAGGAATCAATATATTCTTGGCCTATCATAATGGAAACATTCAATCTTAAAATTCGTTTGCTCCTAATTATCAATATACCCACGCAAACACAAACACACACACACAAAAGCTACCATGATTCACCAAAAAATAATAATAATCATCATTGTTACCCATTTATAATTTACCTTCTTTTTTTTTTTTTTCCGAAAGTTTTTTGTTTTCATTATATACGCCGAAAAAAGAAAAAAAAAAAAAAAAAAAAAGAAGGTTTTTCCATACTTTCATGCTTAATCAAACCTATCCCTCTCTCCCCAACAAACCAAGCTTTTCCAGGTAAATTCTTTGTTCTTGCCTCAACTCTTCTGTTCAGTCCCATACAAAAATCCCTCTCTCTGTCTCTCTCCCTCCACTGCACTTCTCAAGCTCGTGTATAATTTTCTTCTAGAAGTATGAACGCAAAAAGTTAGACTGAATATTTTTATTTCCTCTTTTATTGATTATACTTGTCTTTCTTGTTCTTTTTCTTTAATTTTCCCTTAAAGCTCCAACTAACTCCTTTTTCATTTAAGTTCCTTGTTCTCACCTCAAATTTTCTATTTCCTCCATCTCCATGCTAGAGTATTTATTTTCTCTCTCTTAAGCCCTTTTCCACACAGCTAGCGCATTCTTAGATATTATTAGACTTTTATTTATTTATTGTAAATTTATTCTAAGATATCGGAATGGATCTTATTAAGAGGTGTCTTTAAGGCATTTATTAACAAACCAAAGTTTTAATACCACTTTTATTATATATATATATATATATATATAAAAAGTCAAAAAAGTCAATTAATTTTTACTTTTCACGTAAAAAAGTTTTTAAAGGAAATGAACATGTGAGATTTCCCATAAAAAAGTGAACGTTGGTGTAACAGATGCCATGTTTACGTGTGTTTTTAATATTTAATTATTATTTTTATAAAGTCCTTGAGGGCAGTAATAAAGCAGTGTCTAATAATGGACCATCCCCATTATAGATGAGATTGACATTCCCATGCTCGAAATTGTTCACCCTAATTGTAACGCTATTTGTTTAAGGATTTGGGAAAAAGGAATCTAGGACTTGAAATCAGCCCAAGTTAAGATATAAATATAATATGACATGCATGGACATATCTATGTGATATTCCTACGAAAATGCATACACACAATGCACAAGTGCATACATGTTTTGAGTCTTTTGGCAATGATATGGCCTACTGCATGAAAATTGGTTTTACCCAATTGCAATGAGAAAAAATGATGGCATGATGCATGGAACGTGTCTTTGAAGCATATAGGACCCAAACCCAATCCCAAAATTTGAAACTCATTGGAGTTCAAATGGTGATGAAAATGCCTTTGAGACATTTCGTTGAATATTTGGCATGCACACCCTTTGCATATACTCAATGAAGTTGCATATACAAGTATATACAAGATAGATTGTAATATGTTTAAGATCAAAGATGGAGAAAATTTAAATGTCATACAGAGGTGAACATGATCTTGATTAAAGGAGCTTGACTCATGTTCGATCGATTGAACATGGTTCAATAGATCGAGATATGGCTCGATTAGTCAAAGCTTGTATAATCTAAAATCCATTCTTTATGTTTGTTCAATTCCTGACTCGATTGCAAGATCAATTGATTGAGACTATGAATTCAATCGGTCAATTGAGACTATGACTCGATTGTAAATAGAGATTCATATTCATTTTGGTAACTATCTTTCTTCTTCTGACCTTCTCTTAGAAATTTATAACAATTCTACAAGGGGCAAGTTTGCTATAAAACCTTTAGCAACTCATGGCAATATTGTCTAAGAAAAGCAACTAGTGTGCCTCTAAGCCTTGTTTATCTTAAACTCCTTTTATTGTTCCTTTTCATTGTATTTTCTATCATGGATCACCCAAAATTTTGGCCGAAAATACACACAAAATGCCTTAAGGGGTCAACGGGGCGGACAAACCCCTTCAATACTAGTCCAACCCAATGAAGAAATTTCAAAAATCTAATTCTAATCTAACCCAATTAAGAAAAAACATCCTTATTAAATATCCTTATGAACCTTAATGCAATTTCTATATGATTTGATGAAAAAGACAGCCCCTTTTTAGAAAACTGGACAATCACATCATCATCACAAATCTGGCTTATGCTTAAGAGATTAGCTTTGAGACCCTCAACATACAACACAATTTTAAGAACATGCATACCAGGTACTTTACAGTCCCTTTTCCTATAATCTGAGATTTACTCCCATCCCTAAAAATGACAAAACCACCTCAATGATTTGTCCCCAGTCATATGTCTGGAGCATCCACCATTACGGTACCACAGATAGTTGTCAAACCTATAAGGCAGTATAAACAACCAAGCTCAGAATCTTTTCGTTTTGAACTGGCCATGTTTACCTTTTAAAGATTCTTATAGATAAGATGAATTCAATTTTTGTTCAAGCATTAAGAGTTTGTCATGCAATATATTATTCTCTTGTTTGTATCTATCATGCAAGCTTCTTATTAGATTCAATCAAACTATTTAGGAGGGTTTCTTTTTAAAGTTCAACCATCCATAGCTTGTCGAACCGTGAGTTGTACTATTTCATTTTAAAACCAACTGTTAGCAAGGGAGGCACACTAAAGTTTTTTTATGGCATTCAAAATTTTGCTCCACCCGTTTGCTTTTAGAATAGTTGTAGCACTTCACCTTAAAGCCAATTGACGGTAGACTTTTATTGTATGTAGTTGCTATTTTTGTTTTGGATGTGCTCATTTAGGGAATAAGTTGGGATGAGAAATTTTGGGTTTATCTAGTTAGGGAGAAACTACACCCTGTTTCGGGTGTATGTTTCTCTTCTCTCACAAGCTGGTGGGACCCATCAGCTATGGGTCCCACCAGCTTGTGAGAGAAGAGAAACATACACCCGAAACAGGGTGTAGTTTCTCCTAGTTAGGGGAGAAGTTGCTTTCAGGGGGAGACCGTTTGTCTTTGGCGATTTATTTATTTATTTAGTTTTTTCTTGTATGGTGTTAGAGATTTATTACTTTTTTTTTACTTATATTATCTTTAAACATCGATTTTTAAGTCTAATTGTAGCTAGAATATGATCTTATGATTTCTTGAGCTTATATTGATTAATTCTACTCGCATTATACTTGTATTGGCTTGACTCATATTGAATCTGCGAGATTCTGCGTAGTCTTGTTGGCCATAGGATGGTGTCTTTTGAATACATTAGTAGCTATTTTTGTGATTTTTTTTAAAATTTATTTATATTTTGAAAATTGGGTGTTGCCTATGAAGCTTTGGGCGAGATTTTTTGTTTTGGAAGGGTTTCAAATCTGATAAGCTAGAATAGGATCAAGATTTAAAACTACAAGAATATTGAATAAAATTTCTTCTGATTTTTTTTTTTTTTTTTTTTTTTTAATATTATTGATTTGAATTTTGTTTAGACCCAAAAAGAAGCCTAAGAAATTCAGAGCGCTATTGCCAAGGATGTTCACGATGAAGTTTGGAAATTCAAGCATATACATAGGGAAACCATGGCAGAATTTGTTTACAAAACTGGGTGGAGCACATTCGTGAACCAGAAGAAGCTGGTTGCAGGGGATTCCATTATTTTCCTCAGAGCCAAAAGCGGTGATCGTTGCGTTGGTATTCGGCATGCCAAGCATCGCACCAAAGTCCCCATCTGGGTGGAAAGTGGAAACCAGGTTCAACATTTTTGTTTAATCGTATTGTGGATTTCGTTGTAAAAAGCACCTGTTTTCCATCTTTTTGATGGAGCAGGAGAACAAAGTAATGTGAGGTAGTGGTGCGAATTCAAGCCCTAGAGGCAATTTCTTTTCTTTTCTTTTTAATTAATTTTTTTTTTTTAAATCCCTTTGCAATGGTTGTTGTTGTTTTAATTTTTTTATTTATTTTTAATACAAGTTTTTTGTATACTAGTGGTATATAGGGTAAATTTTCTTATAATGTTCTTGATTAAGTTTTTGTTTAGGATCCGCTTATTTTGCTGAAACTGAAAACTTTTTATTGAAAGTACTATAGATAAAGATAAAAGTTAGATAAAATAGTATAGTGTGACATATGAATAGTACCAAAAAGTGCCGTAGGACCCATAAATAGTAGCAAAAATAAGTTGAATAGTAAAATAAGTTGGCAAAAATAATCCATGCTAAATGCACTCTAAATCGTGCATCATACAAATATAATAGGGATAATTACAAATTACTCACCTCTAGTTTGCCTCTAATTCGTTTTGCCTACCCGTGGTTTCATTTTTGATACTTTACCTACCTAAGGTTAGGTCCGTTTAGTCTCCGTTACAAACCTCTGTTAAAAAAGAGGAGTAAATAAGTCTTTTTACACCCATTTTATGTCTCTCTCCTCCCAAAACAAGAAAAACAAAAAAACAAAAGAAAAACAAGATTAAAATATGGTATTGGTTTCTCATAATTCACAAACATGAAGAACATTCACAAACATGAAAAACATAAACCCAGAAAACTAATACCCAGAAAATGAATACAAATCAAATGAAGCAAAACTGAGAGAGAGTTCTTCATCTTCTTCCTTATACTAATTTTTTGTGCCTGAACTAATAAATTTATTAAAATCAAAGCATAACACAGTTTACAACATGACAACAGGGAGAATCAACAATTTCTAGCACTTAGTTTCTAAATTTTTGATTTTCAACATCTAAGATCTCACTTACACAACAAACCCAAACAACAAACCCACCAGAAAAAATCACAACATCGTGAACAGTAGAATAAAAATTACTTGATTTGTTGGGTATAATAGAAGCAAAGTGAAAATTTCAAAGCTAAACAACAACCCAAAACCCATGGAATCACCAGACCTACCACCAGATCGGTCAATGATTTCCTACATCGAGCCCATGACTTTCAAAGTTGAGCTTCCTTTTGTGAGAATTTGAAGGAGGTGGTCTTGACGGCAATGGACTCTTCAATTTGGCCACCATAGCCGAAGATGGCTTGGATTCAGAGGGGATGGAGGTCAGATCGAACGGTGGCGCATTCTCCTTGGCCGATTTAGACTTCCGAGAGGGGCGTGGCCTGGCGGAGCTATGGCTCGGCGACGACGCTGGATCGGTGTAATTCGCCTCCCTCAAGATCGCGTTTCTAAACCAAATCCATACCCATGGTGGATCATTTGCCTCTAGACACACCCCTTGTCCTCCTCTGTCAATTCACAGCCCCTGCCCATGGTAGATCCTCTATGGCCCGTGGGTTTGGTGGTGTGACAGCGGCCCTAGGTTGGTGATTTATCTTGATAATCGGTGTTGGGTGGAGCTTAGCTATAGGTCTAGATCGTGGAAGATAAAGGAGAGAAAAGCGTAGAGAGAAAGAAAGATTGAAGGATTGGAGAGAGGTGACAAAGAGTTAGGAAAAGAGAGAGAGAGAGAGAGAGAGAGAGAGAGAGAGAGAGAGAGAGAGTAGTGATTCTAGTCTAGATTAAATGTTTTAGCAATTTTTATATAATTTCAGAAACTCTAACAAGGATTGTTAGGTTCTAAAGACTTAGGATTTGATGTATTTAGAACTCTAATGTGTAATATTGGCAAACCATGATCAAAACAATATGTTTAGACTTGCTCAAAGTTATATATTTTATGTAAAGTTGGAATCAAGAGGTTGCAGATGCATTGGTGCATTTCGGCCTGGCTCGATCGATCGAAAGTTGGCCAGAATGTTTTTCTGCAAAATTTTCCAACTCAGCCCTAACTCATTAAACGTTTTGGGTTTTCTATGTTTGCCCTAGGTATAAAAGGAAAAATCCTAGCCACGTTTTTTAGTGTTGCTCTGGGAGTATTGTTGTTCATACATTGCAGTTTGTGTGAATCTCTTGTGAGATCTTTGAGGAGCTTTTCTTCACATAAACTTAGGGTTTTCAAGGTAGAGATTAATTCCACATCTTGATGATCAACTCAGTTGCTGCCATTGGAGCTTAAAGAATAACAAGCGTGGGTGCTTGTATCTTGTGGAGAATCCAAGAAAGAAGGAGTCCGTGGATTTGGAGCTTGCACGTGATCGTGTCAGTAAGTTCTACTAGTGGGTAGCATTAGGAAGTTAAGCGGGGAGCTTATAAGTCCTATTGTATGAACTTTGATTCTTTTGCATAGTGGATTCAAGTTTACCTTGAGGATAGCTAGGTCAAATCCTCCCCAAGTTTTTACCGTGTGGTTTCCTGGGTCATCATATCTTGTGTTATTTATTATTCCGCTGCTTTATATTCTTGATATGATTGTGTGATTGTGATAACCTAGATTAGCATAAATTGACTAAGTTAATCACTTGAACTAGGTTAATCTGGTTGGTTTAAGGGGTTTAAAACCGTTCAAGTGGTATTAGAGCGGGTAGCTCTCTTGTTTGAGATTTTTTGATCTCTGAGCTGATCCTTGACCCCTGTTGTCATGGAACATGGACACTCTCTTGTTGTTCCTCCTCACTTTGATGGGAATAACTATGCTTATTGGAAAGTAAGGATGAAAGCATTCCTGAAATCTATTGATGAGAGAGTTTGGAATTCCGTTGAGTACGGATAGGAGAAGCCCACTACTCCTGTGAGTGAGTGGCAAACTTCTCAAAAAGAAGCAGCTGGGTTCAATAGCAAAGTTATGAATGTCATCTTTAATATTGTTTCTATGGAGGAATTTAAGAGAATCTCAAATGTTGAGGTTGCTCACACTGCTTGGAAAATCCTCCAGACTATGCATGAAGGCATAAAGGCAGTTAAGATTAACAAATTGCAGCAATTAACTTCTAGATTTGAAAGCATTAGAATGTCTGATGATGAATCTAATTCTATGCTAAACTAAATGATATTGTTAATTCTGTTTTTAATTTAGGTGAAATCTATGATCAACCTAAAATTATTAGGAAGATTCTTAGATCTTTAACTGAGGACTTTAGACCCAAAGTGACTGCCATTACTGAGAGCAAGGATGTGGACTCCATCCTTATTGATGAGCTTGTAGGATCTTTTTAGTCCTATGAGTTAGACTTGCCCAAAGCTAACAAATCCAAATCAATGGCTCTTAAGTCAGTTGATGATGTTGAGGTTGGTGGATTTGATAATGAGCTCTCTGCTACAGAGATTGCGTACCTTACCAAGAACTTTAGAAACTTTCTTAGGAATAACAACAGAAAGGCAAGAGGTACAAACACTACTGAACCTAGAAACTTTTGGAAGAATGATCCCATAAAGGTTAGCAACACTGAAAAACCTAGAGAAAAAGTAGGTCAATCTTTCAATAATTCTTTGGGTTCACAATGTTTTGGATGTCAAAGGTATGGTCATGTTAAATCTGAATGTCCTACTTACTTGAGGTCTAAGGGTAAAGCTATGCCTGTAACCCTTAGTGATAATGAGGTTTCTGATAATGAGTCTGGATGTGACAAGGATAAAAACTTCATTGCTTTCACTGCTACTGCTATAGTAAATGAAAGCGTGTCTGTTGAAGAGAGCCCTTCTGATGGGGAACTCTCTGAGGATGCAGATCTTCAAGAGGCCTATAATAAACTTTGCAAAGTTGCTACAAACGATGCTATGAATGTTGAACTTGGCCTGAAGAAAATTGATTCTCTTGAGCTTGAAAAGAAAAATTTTCTTGTTAAATTATTTGATGCTAATGATCTTTTGAACCATGTGAAATTTGAGAACATGCTCTTGCTTGATAAAGTTAAAACTTTGGAAGATGATTTATCTGTTGCTAGATCTGCTAGTTCTAAATTTGATCAAATGCTGAATGTTCAAAAGTATCATTCTGACAAATCTGGTTTAGGTTATGTTGAAAGCATCTCTGTGTCTGCTCCTCATTCCACGAATTTTGTTCATTCATCTTCTTCTGAACCTTCCATGAGTGAGGTTATGAGTGAAACTGTCAAACCCTCTGTGAGTGAGGTTGTCAAACCTGTAGAAGTTTCACCTCCTAGGAAGATTAGGATTGATCTGAAAGAGTCTAAACCTAAGGAGTCTACACTTTCTAAGTACAAGATACATGGTAAACCTGCTTGGATTTGTCATTTTTGTGGAAAGTCTGGACACATTCGTCCTAACTGTTTCAAGCTTCAAGCTGTTAAGAGAGCAAACAAGCCAAAAGTGCTTGTGCCTCAAGCACAAGATCCTATGGCACTCATTGGTGAATTGGTAAAGGCGTTGAACCTTTATTCCAATCCTGGAGTTGGAAATCACTCAAACGTGAATAGGAACTCCAATGCTCGTGGTGCATCTAAAAGGTTTTGGATGCAAAAGACTCGATCTAATTGAGTATTTCTGACATGGTCCTTGTCCTTCATTGCTCTACTCTTTTGTGACCATTGCTCTTTGGTTTTTTGTGTTTTTTTGTTCCTAGGATTTGCATTGCATAACATTCATGCATTTCATTCTAGGATTTATTTGTTTTCTCTTTTAAAATTAAAAAAAAAAAAGAAAAAAAAAAGGAGAAAAGCAAATTGTGTTTGGCACTATTTTTCTTGGTCTTTGAAAACAAGGTTGGTCAATTTATTTACACATAACATGTCTTGTGTACTTTGTTTAGCTTTGATGAGCTTATTTATTACACTTTACTAGTTGAAGCTTTGTAGTACATGTTGTGTGGGAAAGATGTTTATGGTGTTTATCACTTTGTCTTAATCTTGAAGTTACATGTTATTTGACTGTCGAACTTGATCCTTTTGAGAAAGGCATAAATAACCATCTCACCACTGTTCACTAACCAATCATGAACACCTTAGTGCATATCATAAGATTTTGTACTCGAGAAAGTGTAGCACATACACAAAAAGAACATAAGGTGTAGCCTCGGTTAATTGCTTAATAATTAAAACTGGTGTGTACTATTAGGCTTGATGCCAAATTCATCTAATTATAAAGCAAAATTCAAGAAACTTACATGATTGCAAGCTTATGTTCTAGGAGATGTGAGAGTTATATGATGTAACTCTTTAGGTGATAGTCTCTTTTGAATTCTATGTGATGGATTTTGTAGACTTTGTGATTGATTTCTATTCACATATCACCTCACATGTTTCTCAAGTTTTTGCTAGTTGCACACACTACACAATTTACTCTTTGCTAAACACTGTACATGTTATTGTGTGTGTTTTTGGTCTGACCAACCAAGTTTGAAAATATCTTGAGTATTATGCAAAACATTTTTTTGCTTGAGAATTTAAAAGGAGAATGGTTGAAATTTTATTTAAGAAACTGGGATTAAAACTTGGGTTATTGAAAAAACATTTCATCTCATACTCATGCATTTTGTTCTTCAATTTTAATGCTTTAAGAGTCGTGCCCAAAATGTGTGTACTCTTTTTCAAAACTGTTTTTTTCTAAAAAAATTTTGTGAGCCTCTGTCTGTTTCGATCGATCCATTCTGTTTTTTGATCGATCGAAAATGTACTTCAATTATTTTAAAAGTCTCGGATTGATTTGATCGATCAAATGTAATTTTTGATCAATCGAATATCGCGAATCAGGTTTTTAAAAATACTGTTTTTGACTAGTTCAAATCACTTTTTCAAACCTTTTCTCTCTCTCTCTCTCCGACTCGGCAAGGCTCCACAACAAAAATTTTGTCGTTTTCTTCCTAATTTCTTGCAAGGTTTCTCTCTCCTTAAGCCGGTATGTCCATATTACCCTTTCTTTTACATTATTTTTCATGATTTCATGCATTAATTCATGGTATTTGGGTAAATTTTTGGACTATGCATAAATTGGGAATTTTGTTTAATCAAGCCTTGTTTTGTGAAATTGATCAATGGGTTTTGTTGCTATTTGGATATATTCATGATCTATGATAGTTAATTTGATCAATTTGGAGTTTTGTGAAAAATTGAAAATTCTGGGGTTTGTAATTGATCCAAATTGGGGATTTTGTTCAATTGGGTTTAATTAATAAAATTGGCTTGTTGTTTTGATGAAATTGGTCATTCTAATTTGTTTTCAACCATGTGTGATGATCAATTCATCAATTTGCTTCAAAACATTCAAGTGGTTTTTCAAATTTTTAGGGTTTTTGTTAGAAACTCTATGCTCAAGCCAATTTTGTGCAATCGAACTTAATTTGAACTTTGTTTACTGCATTAGTGCATGCATCATAACATTGTAATTGTTCATGCATCATATAGATTTTTATTCTATGTTTTTGTGCTAACTTGCAGTCTGCCCTTGGTTTTGTTTTTTTGTGATTCTTTTGGTTTTCTCTTTGTGTCTTTATCCTTTCCTTAGCACTATGCCTAGGAAGACTAGGGCTCGTAGGTCTGTTCCCTCACCTTCTCCACCCCCACCTTCTTTTGACCGTAAGAAGTTTCCAAGTGAGAAAAACCAAGAGATTTTTGAGAAGCTGAACCTTCAGAGAAAGATTTGGGCTGAGCGTTCTGTTCTTTTAGATGAGTTTGATTTGCCATTAGGGCAAATTTTAAGCGTCGGGGCTGGTTACCTTTGCTAGATGTTTCTGATCCTCCTCCTCTAGCTACCCTGATTAGAGAGTTCTTTTCGAACATCTCTATTCGCGTCTATGATTCCAACACTTTAGTAAAGAGTTGGATACGAGACGTAGAGTACATCATTACTCCTATTATAGTGGCTGATGCTCTAGGGGTACCTTTGGTCCAGCACCCAGTCTACCCTTATGATGAGTCTCCTTTGTTGTGTGATGGCATGTCTTACATCACTGGGTCTTCTATCTAGTGGGGTTCTGATCCTAGGATCACCTCTGCTGAGCTATCTGAGTTGCACTATCTCTTCTTTATGATAGCTTGTCATTCTATTTGGCCAATTTCTCATCTTCACACCATTCCTCTTGAGCGGTGTGTTTTTTTATACGCTCTTGTTACTAATGCCCCTATTAGCTTTTCTCATTTGTTTCTTCGTTCTTTGAACGATGTTTATAGGTGTTCATCTTCTTCTCATGCCCTTGTCCATCCTATTTTTATTCATAGGATTTTGCTTTATCTTGATCTTGGTGGTTTCCCTTCTTCTGAGCCTGTACATGTTATTGCTCCCATAGGTGTGTCTTTCCTTAGATAGAGGGTTGCTCATCTTTGAGTAGACTCTAAACACCCTAGGTTTGAGCCTTCTGGTACGCACCTCCTCCTTTTTCTTCTACTGGTGAGGATGTACCTGATCCTGTTGGTGATACTGCTGCTGCTGCTGTTCCTCTACCTCCTTCAGATGACTTTGATATTCGTCGTACCTTAGAGACTGTCATAACCGTTTAGGTGGCTCATAGTCAGATTTTGGTGGACGTGCTTGACGAGATTCGTGCTCTGCGAGCCGACTTAGCACATCTTCATTCACCCTCACCACCTCCTTTTGATGATGGCATGTGATTGTCCTTTGGCATTCCATCACAAAAAGGGGGAGTAGAGTTTCACCTTGTAGAGGAGTTTTTGTAGTGAGGGGGAGTATATTGTTTGTTTTGCGGAGCTAGTAGGGATATTAGATTGTATCTAAGTGCTTCACCTTGTACATCATTTTTTTGGGGCTATTCATGTTAGGGGGAGTTACATTGTTTTTGATATACATGATTCTTGTTTCTTGTGATTCACTGTTTATTGATTTATATTTATGAGTTGTTCATTGATATATGTCTATATTATGTGTTGTGTGAATCATACAAGAATGTTATATCTGTTTATTTACTGTTTTCTGTCACACATGCGTTTATGCGTTTGTTGAGTGTTTCAGGAATATACAAGTTGATTCAATTGAGCTGCTGTCTACACTTGCAACTGATGGATAGTAGTTAGGATTGAATTTGTGTTTATGAGCATTATTTTTGTAAAGGGCTTTTACTTGTAAATTTTGAGTTTTTAATTTGTGTTTTGTCACGGATTACCAAAGGGGGAGTTTGTTAGGTTCTAAAGACTAAAGATTTAATGTATTTAGAACTCTAATGTGTAATATTGGCAAACCATGATCAAAACAATATGTTTAGTCTTGTTTAGGCTTGCTCAAAGTTATATATTAGTAGGGACAGGCCCAAGGGGACCCGGGCTCCCTTAGCCCAATTTTTTTTTACTTATTATATTTTTCATCTTTTGTAGTTGGGCTCTCCCTTTCAAAACCTTAGGCTCCTCTCCTCCCCAATCAGTCTAACTAGCCTAGCCTAACTAGCAACTATTTAATCCAAAAACTTAACAAAAACAATAAAAGTATTCACAATGGTGATTTTATTTTACAAAAAAACTATTTTACCACCAAAGAACCAAAAAATCATGTGTTATTGGAGAAACTAAAACTAATTTTTTTTGTAATTACAGTAAACTTGTATAAATACCAGTTGATTATAGCAAGTTGTTAAAAATAAAATACAATATTTTATTAAGATTATCTTTTTTCCTTCAATTAAAAAACTCAAATTCTTTCTTTTCCTTTATTATTTTAATGAGTTGTTTATATTATCTCAAATGAAGTGGTAAAAAATTAAAATAAAACATTTGATGTTGGGTATATTGTAAAGTGAGGTGGTAAAATAGATAAATTAGTTTTTTAAGGTACTAAAAGATAAATTTTTTAGCACTGCTACTATGAATGCTCTAACTTGAAAAAAAAAAAAAAAAAATTCTAGCCAGCCTAGTATTATTATTATTTTTTTTATTTTTTATTTTTGTCTTTGTTGGTATATATAATTTGTTAATACTATATGGATGAATATTTAAATCTTTTTTTTTCTCCTTATACTCTACGCTCCTCTAGTTTGAAATCATTGGTTCGTCCCTGAATATTAGTGTATACATTTTGGTTACATTTTGGAATTTTGTATTAAATTTCACTCTCTTTTTGCCGTAAGGATGATAACTTGCACATGATTTTTTTATGGATATGGATAGCTCTATTGACCAAAAATAATGACAACCCCCCGATCATGATTGAGGATTTTGTAGGAGAGCTTGTGTGAAATTATAAGGAAAAAAGGCTGCTCCTTCTTTGTTGTTGTTGTTGTTGTTGTTGTTTTTTTTTTTTTTTTTTTTTTTTTTTTTTGGCTAAGGCTTGCTTATTCTCTGGGAATAAAAAAAAAAAAAAAAAGACATTCTAACTTGCTTTTCGAGGTGATGCTGTGGTGTGTTGTTAATATGGTTAAAAAAAGCAAAGAGTATCATCTATTTTTCCTGGCAAGGAGTGAAATAACAATTGGGGGAGAGAATAATTGAGAAGTCCAAACCAAAGATGCCAATTACTTTGGTTGGATTCGGGCCGTTTGGCGTTTTCTTTCTCCCATTGCGAAGAATTAATTTGATAGTAAAAAAATGTCAAATCATTTGTAACTTTATTGGTTTACGCTTATTGTGTTTTCAAATGAAACATTCAAAGGTCAAAGAATAGGTAATTATAAGTTTAGATTGTACTAACAATGTAAATCTTATATTGTAATCAAACTGAACAAATTTGTATAATATTATTTTGATAATAAAAAAACGTGTATAATATTGTATACATTTTTTTTAGTCTATAAGGTAAACTAATTAAGAATTTTCTTTAATGAATTATCCACACAAAAAAAAAAAAAAAAAGTCTTACTGTACACCATGGGAGGTGGGGGTGTTCTATAAAATCCATTTTCTTATTCAACTTGATGAAGACATCCCTTTCTTGATGAAGTAAAAAACATATTTTGATCCAAAGAAAAAAAACCAAGTAGTCAAAAAATGTCTGGAGGGAAAACTCTATTCAATATTGTAAAGGTGTTAGTGATTCTCACATTATTGATTTTTAACATCGAGACTAGTACTCTTGAAGCTGCAAGACCTTTGAATGTCATGAAGTCAAAACTTGGAACCATCAAGGTGTCTGTTTTACAAGATCGATCACCGACACCACCTTCTGCTCCTGATCCATTCACTTATATACCTGGACCCGACGCTGGAGTTTCAGGTTGCCACAAATGAAGAAATTTAAAAAGGGCTTTAAGCTTTTGGTGTAGTCTTGATGGGAGTTGCTATATTCGCGTCTATTCTCGTTAGTAAGATGAATGAATCTACTTGCCAAATGTTTCCCTTATGTTTTTCATTCTGGTTGAATTGTGTTTGTTTGTTCTTATTTGATAAGGGGAATTTTTAATTGGAAAAATAAAAGTTGTTGATCTCCAAAAACCTGTCAGCTCTATTATGCATACTGAAGACATCACGCAAGATGAAGCCGCCAGTCTCTAAGCTGAAGACAGTAAGCTGAAGACAATAAGCTGAAGGGTAAGCTGAAGACAGTAAGCTAAAGGGTAAGCTGAAGACAGTAAGCATAAGAGGAAGCTGATAAGAACAAGCTGAAGAGGGTAAACAAACCTCCATCGGGATACATTAGTAAGTGACAATGTTAAGGAGTCCACGAAGCTCACCGCATAGCCAACGAGTTGACCTTAGGCAATGAAGATAGGTAGCCGACGCTAATAAAGCTGAAGGGTGCAGGCAAAGCTGACGACCCTAACGAGGTCATAGGCAAAGCTGACGACCCTAAAGAGGTCGTAGGCAAAGCTGACGACCCTGACGAGGCAGTAGGCGAAACTGACGACCCTAACAAGGTCGTAGGCGAAGCTGACGACCCTGACGAGGCAGTAGACGAAGCTGACGACCCTAACGAGGTCATAGGCGAAGCTGACGACCCTAACGAGGCAGTAGGCGAAGCTGACGGCCCCGATGAGGCAGTAGGCAAAGCTGACGACCCTAACAAGGTCATAGGCAAAACTGACGACCCTAACAAGGTCATAGGCAAAACTGACGACCTTGACGAGGCAGTAGGCGAAGCTGACGACCCCGACGAGGCAGTAGGCAAAGCTGACAACCCTAACGAGGGAGTAGGCAAAGCTGACAACCCTAAAGCTGACGGCTCCAATGTATTCATGACTTGATCACCACGCACGAGTATATAAGGAAATGTCTTGTATCCCACGCTTAGTGTTAGTCTCCTACAAGGAAAAGATTCCGCAATATACGCTTATGAGGATTCCTATAAGGAAAAGACTTCTAGCCCAAGGAAGAAAGGTCAACCCTCTACTAATATAAAAATTCCAATACCCTCACAAACCAAGGTACGCATAATTGACCCCGGTCTAGCGCTTTAGAGTTGTGAGAAGTTCTAACTTGACCTTCGGAGGGTATTTGGCCGGTATCACACCGGTACTCCTCTTAAGGTCTTCAGCTTTTATGTTGTGCAGGTGCTGTTTCGAGTGTGCGAGAACCGTGTGGCTCACTGGTAATTTTTTTTCGGCATCATCAGTTGGCGCCGTCTGTGGGAAACGTTTTGCTGCGATCTGCAAGCCATACTGTAGTTTCCTGGATAAAAGAGTTGCATGGTGCTCACTCGCTCGATGGCAACCACTAACGACATTCGAGAAGAGGAACCACCCACGACCGCTCTCAAGAGACAAGTTCAAACTCTCGCCGCTGTCGTGGAATGCCTCACCAAACAAAACCACGACTTGAAAGAACAGCTGCGCCAAAAAAATTCAAGACCGAATAACCAAAGAGAAGATCAAGAAGGAACCATCGCTGAAAGAAGGAACCAAGAGGGACCTGAAGGCAGCAACGCCCCAAGCCGACAAGAACGACAGGATACCAGCTGTCCCTTCGGCTTAGATACAGCCTCCCCTTACATGGTCGCGGAGATGCAATTGATGAAGGAAAGGATGGACCTTATGATGAACGCCCTTAAAGGACGGGTGTCCGGCGACTTTGACGATTTGGTCCACCGAACCGATTCGCCGTTCACCACATCCGTCAACTCCTTCCCCCTTCCACCAAAGTTCCGTATGCCACAGGTGGAAAACTACGACGGAAACAAAGACCCTCTAGATCATTTGGAGTCCTTCAAGACCCTGATGCACCTTTAGTGGGTACCCGACGAGATCATGTGTAGAACTTTCCCCACCACGCTAAAGGGTCCCGCTAGGATATGGTTTAGTAGGCTAACGCCTAACTCTATCAGTACTTTCAAGGAGCTAAGTGCCTAGTTTGCTTCGCACTTCATCGGGGGACACAAGTATAAGAAGTATACAGCATGCTTGATAAGCATCAAGCAGCGGCAAGATGAGATGCTAAGGTCTTACATAGCGCGCTTTAACAAAGAGGCGCTTTCAATCGATGAAGCTGACGACAAGATACTTGTAGCCGCTTTCACAAACGGGCTGCGGAAGGGTAAGTTCCTATTTTCACTATACAAGAACAACCCGAAGACTAAGTCAGACATGCTTTACAAGGCAACCAAGTACATGAACGCTGAAAACGCGCTTCTGACTCGAGAGAAGAGAGAAAGGCAGGAGGATACGCGACAGGACAGAGGGCAGAAGATGGCAAGAACTGGAGACGTTGGACGGACAGAAGCTACACCACCCATGGAACACCAAGTACCTACGGAAGTACTACCAGTAAAAAAGATGGCATGAAGAGCGGCACCCCTTTATTTCTAGTTTACCTTAGTGAATTTTAGATATACTCCTCAGTTTTTCTATTTACTTTAGTTTTTGCTACAAAGCCCAAAGGGTAGGTCTTCGTTTTCTTTTTAAGAACTACTTTTTCTATGAATGCATGGTTTATTATAATAAGAGGAGTTTATTTAGACATGGCCAAAATCACCTACGGGTGGACGGTCACTATGCTAAGTCACCTACGGGTAGACGCATGGCTAAAGTCGCCTACGGGTGGACGGCCACTACGCTAAGTCACCTATGGGTAGACGCATGGCCAAAGTCTCCTAGGGCTGAACGGTCACTATGCTAAGTCACCTACGGGTAGACGGTCACTACGCTAAGCAACCTACGGGTAGATGCGTAGTCAAAGTTGCCTATGGGTGAACAGTCACTACGTTAAGTCACCTACGGGTAGACGCATGACCGAAATCGACTATGGGTAGATGATCACCATACTAAGTAGCCTACAAGTAGACGACCAAAATGGTGACGAGGTACCAACACTTAGTCACCTCAATAAGTCCACAAAGTGGATGACCCTATTAAATCCACAAAGTGGGCGACATTGATGAGTCCAAAGTGGACGACCTCACTCTAAGAGAATGAAAAATTATTCAGTCCACAAAGTGGACGAGTTTATCATTGAGTCTACTACTAAGTCCACAAAGTGGACAAATTTATTACCAAGTCTACAAAGGAGACGAGCGTAAGTCCACAAAGTGGACGGGCCTATTGCCAAGTCTACAAAGTAGACGAGTTTAATATAAATCCACAAACTTGACCAAAGTCTACAAAACAAATCAGCCTAAGTTCACAAAGTGGACAGGCATATTACCAAGTCTACGAAGTAGATGAGCCTAAGTCCACAAAGCGGATGACCCCTCAAAAATGAATGAACTTATCCACAAAGTGGATGAATGTATGACTTCTCCCACAAGTGGATGAGTCCATCAAGTAAAAGCAAGCTGATGCCATTATCCACAAATGGATGGATTCGTGAACAAATCCACCAGTCCACAAAAAGGACGCGTTCAAAGAAGAAGATGGTTTGAAACCATTAAAGAAGACGTGTCTAAAAGACACCTTAAGCGGATGGATTCGCCTTAAATTACCAAGTACGAGCATATCCTAACATACATACAAATGCCAAGGATAGACACACATGCCAAATAAAAAGTAACAGGCGTAAAATACTACGAATAAAGTGATGTTTTTACAAGCAAAAGCCCAAAAACAAGTGGGCGTCAAATATTGTCTGAAATTAGCTTATGTTTACAATAAAGAAAGAAAAAAGCTTAAATTCATGAAGCCAGGGGGTCTTGAGGCTTTTCATCACCCTTTGGAAGAAGGGCCTGGATGCCTGGAGCGGAAGGGTCTTCAGCATAAAGGTTTGCCGACGGAGTCAAAGGGACGACGGGCTGGTCCACAACAGGCTGGGCAAGGACAACGCTATCATCTTTTAGGTCTGCCACAGGCTTGGTAAGATTGTCACCTTCCTCAAAAATAGTGTCGCCCACAGGTGTTGATTGTAGAGGCTCATCCGGGAACGGAACCGATCAGTTCGCGCCACGTGCTCAAGCATTCAATAAAGGCGGCTCGAGGCATCACACATGAGTGACCTTTCTGATGATGTTAACTCCATAACCCGTCAGCTAAAGCTGACGAGGTTAGGGAGTGGGGGGCAACTGATAAGGGGAATTTTTAATTGGAAAAATAAGTTGTTGATCTCCAAAAACCTGTCAGCTCTATTATGCATACTGAAGACATCACGCAAGATGAAGCCGTCAGTCTCTAAGCTGAAGGCAGTAAGCTGAAGACATAAGCTGAAGGCAGTAAGCTGAAGGGTAAGCTGAAGGCAGCTGAAGTAAGTATAAGAAGAAGCTGATAAGAACAAGCTGAAGAGGGTAAGCAAACCTCCGTCGGGATACATTAGTAAATGACAATGTTAAGGAGTCCACGAAGCTCACTGCATAGCCAACGAGTTGACCTTAGGCAATGAAGATGGGTAGCCGACGCTAATAAATCTGAAGGGTACAGGCGAAGCTGACGACCCTAATAAGGTCATAGGCAAAGCTGACGATCCTGACGAGGTCATAGGCAAAACTGACGACCCTGACGAGGCAGTAGACGAAGCTGACGACCTTAATGAGGCAGTAGACGAAGCTGACGACCCTAACGAGGCCGTAGGCGAAGCTGACGACCCTAACGAGGTCGTAGGTGAAGCTGACGACCCTGACGAGGCAGTAGACGAAGCTGACGACCCTAACGAGGTCGTAGGCAAAGCTGACGACCCTGACGAGGCAGTAGGCGAAGCTGACGACCCCGAGGAGGCAGTAGGCAAAGCTGACGACCCTAATGAGGGAGTAGGCAAAACTGACGACCCTAAAGCTGACGGCTTCAATGTATTCTTGACTTGATCACCACGCATGAGTATATAAGAAAATGTCTTGTATCCCACGCTTAGTGTTAGTCTCCTACAAGGAAAGGATTCTACAATATACACCCATGATGATTCCTATAAGAAAAAGACTTCTAGCCCAAGGAAGAGAGGTCAATCCTCTACTACTATAAAAATCACAATACTCTCACAAACCAAGGTACGCATAATTGACCCTACTCTCAGGGCCGGCTTAACAAATTTGGGGGCCTTAGGCGAAAGTTTTAAATGGGGCCTTTTATTATATTTAATTATAAATTCATATATATTTTTCAATTAAAATTTATTTTTCTTGCTTTTTGAGAGGCAAAATTACTAATTAAATTTTTGCATTCAAGTTCCGCTAACATTTCTTTTTCAATTGATAATATAGCTAATCCACTTAATCTTTCTTGTGACATAGTTGATCTTAAATAGGATTTTATTAATTTTAATTTTGAAAAACTTCTTTTTGCAGAAGCAACTGTAATAGGTATAGTTAGTAATATTCTGAAAGCAATTAAAAAATATTTATGAATAAATGAAACACAATCTATAATAATAAAAAATTACAATTTAACTAGAATAATATAAATTTAATGTATAAAACAATAGAACCTGTTTTATTAATAGCACAATTGCAGCTTTACTTAATATGACCACTTTACACTTTAAACCTGCACAAAAAAATTAAAATTAATATTAGTACAAAGTAAATTATTCTAAATTTATAATTTTGTTATTAATACTCTTTTTTTTTTTTTTTTGGTAGCAGTAAACCTTTTTTTTTAGCATAATGTGTAAGACTCAACTTGATTGGATCCACTAACACTAAGACCGGCCCACTAGCAAAATATGTAGGACTCAACTTGATCCACTAAGACTAAGACCAGCCCACTATCCCTCTAAATCTGATTTCTTAAAAAAAAAAAAAAAAGAAAGAAAAAAGAGATCGTGTAGGACTAGATCACTAGATCAATACCTTAACTCCCATACCACTCATCTGATTTCTTAAAAATAAAAAAAAATAAAAATAAAAATAAAAATTTAAATGTGTGAATAATATTGTGGGACTTATTTTTAATGAAAAAGTTGTTAAAAAGTGATATTTGTGGCTCTGTGAACAGTGCACGGATCACTGTTTACGGTTGACAAAGTCAACATATGAGGCTTAACAAAAAAAAAAAAAAAGGTTGAAAACGCTAAATTACAAACGTAGACGCGCAAACGCGCTATCCAAACCAGGTCTAAACTAAGTAGACTTTAACTCTTTTCTCTTTATGGGTCTATTGACCATTCAGACCATTCAAAAGGCTTCTAGAGTTCTAGAGAAATCTAAAGGAATCTAAAGAGTACAACAACCAAACTAAAGTTCAGCTTCAGCCAAAAAGAAAAAAAAAAAACCCAGACACTGCTCACGCCTCTTCAAAAGAAAAAAAAAAAAAAAAAAAAAAAAAAAAAAAAAAAAAAAAACCAGACCCGTGAGCAAACTCCTCTTCAAAAGGAAAAAAAAAACCCAGACACCCATGAAAAAAAAACCGAGACACCCAGCAGCAAACATGAAGAAGATGAAAGAGACAAATGAAGAGAAAACAAAAAATGAACCTTCAGTGAACGTACAAGTCTATTGCCAACACAGTTGATGAGTAAGCCAACTAATGAGTGTTTTTTTTAGAATCAAGATAGAGAGATTCAGAGAATGAGTTTTTTTTTTTCTTCTTTCTTTTTTCTTTCTTTTCTTATTTGCATCTTCTTTCTGCTTTTGTAATATTTTCTTCTACAAGCTAAACATTTTTGCCGTTTGTAATCTTTTCTTCTGCAAGCTAAAAATTTGGTGATGGTCTAATCTGATGGGATTAGCTTTCATGTCACATTGTCACTTCAGCTTTTTTCTCTGTGATAAACGGGCCTCTGTGAGAAACGGGCCTTCATGGCCTAATGAGATTTGGTGATGGCCGTTTGAAATCTTTTTTTTTTTTCTCAGATGGAAAAATAATATTATGTAATATATTATTACTATTTGGGGGCCCTCTTATAAGTGGGGCCTTAGGCGATGGCCTAAATGGCCTATAGCTTCAGCCGGCCCTGCCTGCTCTAGCGCTTTAGAGTTGTGAGAAGTTCTAACTTGACCTTCAGAGGGTATTTGGCCGGTACCACCCCGGTACTCCTCTTAAGGTCTTCAGCTTTTGTGTTGTGCAGGTGCTGTTTCGAGTGTGCGAGAACCGTGTGGCTCACTGGTGATTTTTTTTCGGCATCATCATTATTTAATTTTTTGGTAACCTGTGTACTCTTCCCTCATGAGTTTCTCCCTTTATGTCATTGGTGTCTGAAGTGTTTTCCAGATTCGTTTCTCCTTCTATCAGATTCATGTTTTTCTATTTGTTATTCTTGTCTTGTCATTCTCACCAATAACAGTTTTATGTCTTTTCTTCATCTTTTCCAACCATATGTCTGTTCTGTCACTTCTCTCCGATGTTAACCTAGACCTCGTAATCTTTTCTTTTCTTTTCAATCCTAATCACATCTTCTAATTTCTTGTCAGTCTGCTTATGATTCTTATAGTATCACTTTGTTTCGTATTCTTATGGTTTTACTTTTACATGTTCTTATATATATGTTCTGTTTTAATCCGTTTTTCTAGTAAAGGTGGTGTGTTTGCTGTCCTGTTTTCTCATCTGTCCATTACCGAGTTTCCCATGACTGAATCCATGCCAAGGGCTTCCCAGTTCAATTCAATAACGGCTGTAGAATTAATGTCCTGAGCGTAGTTATGATGTTCCACGTGGTTCTAATAAACACTGTTCCAATGGACAAGGAAGTTAACTTCGAGTATGTACGTGTTTACGTCAAGCACTTCTAAACAAGCCTATTTCTTTGGAAATATCTTCCCATCATGGATCAGTTCTTTCCACCAAATATCCCGACCGCTGAAATCCCACCTATACGTGACTCCTATGGATGGCTATGGCTGTTGTATATATATATATATATATATATATTTTTTTTTTTTATATCTATATTGTGGATCGATGTCTAAGTTTTTGGTCAAATTATTTCACCAATAAATAAATAGTACGATGAATTAAACTTGAAACACTCAAATTTATGTTGTGCATGCCTTGAATATATAAATAAACTCACCCCGAGTATTTCCTTAAGGGGTCATGTATGTGTCATCGGTATTTTATATTAAAAACTTATCACAAAAATAAGTAGTTAATATACTATAATTGAGCCTACGGTAAGAAGTATCAATCAATTGTTTGCTTGTATTATTATTTAGCTAGAAAAATTGCCAAGTTGTTTTCCTGTTGCTTTGACGGCATATGTGTCTACACTTTGACTTGATAATCAATAAATTTCTATCTTTTAATAATAAAAAGAAGTTGTGATGTTACTAGTGACTACTTAGTGCCTAGCCATAAAAAGAAAAAGAAGAAAAAAGAATAAGACCTAAAAATGGAACATGTAAAATCCAAAAATGCCCTTGACTTTTTTCACAGAATAAAAATAAGAATTAACCTCCTTTCTGCTCCTATAATTTTTCAATACGCAAAGATGATCTTCGTCTTCATTCTTATGGTCATTTAGACCGATTGATTAACTGTTTTTTTTTTCTTCCCCTCAAATTAAATGGTTCACTTGCTCTCTAATCCTTTGGGATGGTCGATGACTCGATTGTCTGTAGTGATACTTAGATTTTGAGGTTGATCCTGTCAAGTGTCAAGAATTAGCTGAGGGGAATATAAGGGTTGACTGGCTGATTGTCTCGTCTTTGGTCATGTTATTCATGTGTAAAATCGTTTACTTCTGTTAAGAGATATGTGTTTCACTTGTTAGGAACATATGTCACTATTTTATGTAGTTGGTTAATCCTTTGACAAAACGCACTTTACTTGTATTTGGGTAGATCTAAGTTGTGTTTAATACTTGAAGAAACATGTTGTTCAAGTCTAGTATTAAAGCCATGAAGGTTGAACCAAGAAACAAGTGAAGAAAAGGTGTTCAATAAAGCTGGACAGATAGCTCGACACCTGTGGACAGATAGTTCGATAGCTTCTCGACACCTCCTCGACACCTGGCTATCTATCGAGATCTTCAGCTAATTCTTATCGCAATCTCGATAGCTTCTCGATAGCTAGTCGATCGATCGAGAAAGTTTCTGCCCCCTCGACACCTTCTCGACACCTTCTCGATAGCTGTATCTGTTGAGATTCATTAAATCTCGACACCTGCTCGACACCTCCTCGATAGCTGCTATCTGTCGAGGTTACGAAAATTCAGCTTTTTTATTTTTGGGCCAGGCTTATGTATTTTAGTAGGGTTTCTTCTCTCACAACCCTAGACCTATATAAGGCTTATTTTAGAGGCCGTCACATAAGAGAATACAAGGAGAACACATGTAAAAGGTGACCGATGCCTTATTCTCTCTGAAAGAAGCTACTACGTCTTTGCGCCTTAGGGTTTTGTAATCAAGTGCTTCTTGATCTTCATTGTTGATGAAGTGAAGAACTTTGTAGCCAACCTCTCCTTCTTAGTTGGTGTTTGAAGTCGCGTACTGGGATCCACGCAATTGGTTAGTCACATATTGGGATTCGTGCATCAAAGGGTGGCGTTCATATATTGAAGAGTTCAGAGGTTCTGAAGCGGTAGAAGATTTCTGCTGTGAGTTCATCTACGAGGATTGTAGAGTCTAGGGACAAAGGTTTTGTACTAGATCTGAAACTTCTCTTTACTATAGTGTATTGTTTTTCGGGAAGGTTTCCCCCCAGGTTTTTTACTGTGAAACTGGTTGGTTTCATTGGTTTTCTTGGGTCATCATATCTTGTCTTATTTATTTTTTCGCTGCATGATTTTGACATGATATTGATGTTTGTTTGTTTTAACAAGTTTTGTTCATAATAAATCTAATTAACAACTTGGGTTTAAAACTTGTTAATTCTATCAACCGAGGTCTAAATTTCCCAACAAGTGGTATCAGAGCGGGTTCACTTTGATTGGATTAATTTCCTGAGTGTGATCCATTGACCCCTGTTGTCATGGATAGAGGACAATCTTTATTTATACCTCCTTTATTTAATGGAACTAATTATGCGTACTGAAAAATTCGTATAAAAGTTTTCTTGCAGGCCCTAGGTGAACAGGTATGGCAAGCTGTTGAAGTTGGCTGGATTAAGCCAAAGGAAACGCCGGTGGATTGGGATATGCAACAATCATAGAGGCAAATTTCAACGGTAGGGCTTTGAATGCTCTATTTTATGGGGTGACCAATGAGGAATTCAAGAAGATATCATCCACGGAAGTTGCCAAGGAAGCATGGACTATTCTTGAGACCACCTATGAAGGTACCAAGGCAGTAAAGACTGTGAAGTTTCAACAACTCACAAGTAGTTTTGAAGAAATAAGGATGGAGGAAGACGAGACCTTTGATGAGTTCTATGCCAAACTCAAGGATATTGTGAATTCTGTCTTCAACCTTAGAGAATGTATTGCAGAATCCAAGATTGTTAGAAAAATCCTTAGGTCCTTACCTGAAAGATTCCATGCCAAGATCACTGCCATTGAAGAAGCAAAGGACATTGATCAAATTCCTTTGACCGAGCTTGTAGGGAACCTTCAAACCTATGAGATGGGATTAGGCTCAATGGGAAAAGGTGGAAAGAGCAAAAACTTGGCTCTTAAGGGTATAGAGGAAGAGATTGAGGACTCTGAAGATGAAGATGAAAGTGAAGATGAAGATGAAGATGAGGATGAAGATCTGACTTTCATAACTGATGAGATTATCAAGCTTCTCCAGTTTAGGAAAAAGGATAAGGGCAAATCTCCTAGGAAACCTAAATCCTCTAGGAAGGGCAAGAATGAGAAACCCCTTATTCAATGCCATGAGTGCAAAGGTTTTGGTCATATGAGGATAGAATGTACAAACTACCTCATGAAGGAAAAGACCAATGAGTCAAAAGATAAAGGGTTGGTTGCTACTTGGAGTGATATTGAGGATGACTCTTCTGATGAGTTTGTGGATGAATGTCGTCACGTTATGGCCTTTGCTGCCTCAACCGATAAGGTGATTGTGGAGAGTGCTAGTGACAGTGAAGATTCTTCTGATGATGAAGTACCTAAGAAGATGACCCTTCAAGAAGCCTATGATAAGCTATGCACTGAATTCATAAAATCTGAAAAGACTTCTCATCTTTGTAGAAAAGAGTTTAATGAGGTAAAAACTGAAAAAGCTGATCTATTAGTCAAACTAGATGAGACTACAAGGTTGGTTAAGACACTTGTTGTGGAGAATACCTCATTAGAAGAGAAGGTCAAGAATCTTGAAGTTGAGCTTAGTCAAGTTAGAACCCAATTAGAAAGGATGTCTAGTGTAAAGCTTGATGAGGTCTTGAGTGCTCAAAAGCCTAGTTCTGATAAAACTGGCTTAGGATATGCTGTTTCCTTCAGCCCCTCCTCTTCCACGGCTTCTAGATCAAAGACAGTCTTTGTGCCACAATCTGAGAAAGGTAATAAAGGTATGAAATCTAAATCCTTTGTTAGACCTCATGTTTGTCACCATTGTGGTGTTGCTGGACACATTTGTCCTAATTGCTTTAAATTGTATTCTCACAAGCAATTGTCCCAACGGTCACAGGTTTCTTCTCAAGGACCTACACCTTTGTTTGGAGAGTTATTAAAAGTCTTGAACTTTTTAACTCAATTTCAGGAGAATTCTAATTCTTCTATGTCCTTTAGTAGACATACTAGGACACATGCCTTTTCATCTTCACGGACAAAGACTCGTGCTGTGTGGGTGAGAAAGGAGCCTAAGACTTAATTGTCTTTTCTGTTTGTCCTCTGCTTTAATTCTTTCTATCTAAAGTAGGACTTTTTTTTTTGCTTGATTTCTTATTTGCTTTTGAAATCATGCTTTCATGCATCTGCATATTTCTATCATGTTTTCATACATATGCATTTTTCTTTCATGCATTCATGTTGTTTATCTATTTTTGTTTGGTTGTTTAGTTTTTATTTTGTTTTTGTTTTCAAAATAAAAAGAGAAAAATTATAAAAATACAAAAACAATGTGTGTTATGTGTACTTTGGTATTTGTGTACCTTGGATGGCCAATAAAACAAAGTTTTTTAAACTTTGTATCTCTTGTAGCTTAGATGAGCATCTCTATGCACAACTAAGCAAGTGAGTTTTGTGGCTCTTGTTTGTGATGAGTAAGATTAAGTTATCTCTTAAACTTAACACTCATATCACTCTTTTTGACAGGTAGGACTAGAAAATCCTAAGAGAAAGGCATAAATAACCATCTCACCACTGTTTCCCGCCAATTATAGTATGACACATGTATGCTTCGGCATAGCAAAAGTGCAGTGTCATAGACACCTGTATGCTTCGGCATAGCAAAAGTGCAGTGTCAAAGACATCCGTATGCTTCGGCATAGCAAAAGTGCAATGTCTATGCTTAACATGTTAGGTATTTCTTTTCTCTCTTTTTATGCCCATGCATGATATGCTTAAAAGAAAATATGCAAAGAAAATAAAAAGCAAAAAGATTAAAATGCTTTAAATATGATTGCAAGCGTGTTTTCTAGGAGATGTGGGAGTTATAGGATGTACCTCGAAGGTGATAGTCCCTATCAAACAGTTATGATTGTGTGTGAGTTAAAGTTAGTTTCTCATATCTCAGATCATCATAACATGTATACACATATGCAATCTTGCGATGTTTTTCACACATAACACGCAATATTCTTTGCTACTCTTGATACATGTGCAGGTACAATATGATTTGGCCATCACAAGTGTTTACATGTGCTAATGCATGCTCACTAAACTGTCTTAACTTGTTTTTGAAAAATAAAATTGGTTAGACTTGTTTAGTGTGTGTGTGTGTTTTGCATCTTTCTATTATCTTGTTATCCATAGCATCTTGTTTTATTACATTCATGCATTTATATGGATTTTTTTTGTGCCCCTTTGATCATTCTTGATCAACTTTATGTTTCTCGGGTGAAGCCTTCTAGCTTCTTGTACCCTTTGTCAATCATGACAAAAAGAGGGAGAAATTGTGGAATGTGGTTTCTTTTTATAAGATTCTACATGTTAGGGGGAGAAATACATTCCTTTGTGAGGGGGAGATGTGTTTCATCTTGTTAGGGGGAGTGCTTACTTCCTTCTTCTTGTACATTGGGTCTTTTGACCATGTTTACATACATTGTGCTTATCTTTAATATTTATATGCTGATGTATGTCTTCTTCACCTACCTCTACATGTGTTGTTTCTTTTCTATCTTTATACACATGATTCTTATACTTGTATGCAATCTATTATTTCTATTTCACACTAAGATGCCTTGATGAGTTTGTTTAAGTGTTTCAGAAATACAGGTTGTCAAAGTCTACTGGCCATAAACTCTTTTCTTGCAAAGTTTTTCAAGGGTTTGTGTTAGGATAGATTTTATTGTATTCAACAAGTGAATATGAGTTGAGTGATTTATGACTTCTCTCATATGTTCATTTGTTTGTTGTGATTTTGTCACGGATTGTTAGGACATATGTGTTTCACTTGTTAGGAACATATGTCACTATTTTATGTAATTGGCTAATCCTTTGACAAAACGCACTTTACTTGTATTTGGGTAGATCTAAGTTGTGTTTAATACTTGAAGGAACATGTTGTTCAAGTCTAGTATTAAAGCCATGAAGGTTGAACCAGGAAACAAGTGAAGAAAAGGTGTTCAATAAAGCTGGACAGATAGCTCAACACCTGCGGACAGATAGTTCGATAGCTTCTCAACACCTCCTCGACACCTGGCTATCTGTCGAGATCTTCAGCTAATTCTTATCGCAATCTCGATAGCTTCTCGATAGCTGGTCGATTGATCGAGAAAGTTTCTGCCCCCTCGACACCTTCTCGACACCTTCTCGATAGCTGTATCTGTTGAGATTCATTAAACCTCGACACCTGCTCGACACCTCCTCGATAGCTGCTATCTGTCGAGGTTACGAAAATTCAAATTTTTTATTTTTGGGCCAGGCTTATGTATTTGAGTAGGGTTTCTTTTCTCACAACCCTAGACCTATATAAGACTTATTTTAGAGGCTGTCACATAAGAGAATACAAGGAGAACATATGTAAAAGGTGACCGATGCCTTATTCTCTCTGAAAGAAGCTACTGCGTCTTTGCGCCTTAAGGTTTTGTAATCAAGTGCTTCTTGATCTTCATTGTTGATGAAGTGAAGAACTTTGCAGCCAACCTCTCCTTCGTAGTTGGTGTTTGAAGTCGCGTACTGGGATCCGCGCAATTGGTTAGTCACGTATTGGGATTCGTGCATCAAAGGGCGGCGTTCATATATTGAAGAGTTCAGAGGTTCTGAAGCGGTAGCAGGTTTTTGCTGTGAGTTCATCTATGGGGATTGTAAAGTCTAGGGACAAAGGTTTTGTATTAGATCTGAAACTTCTCTTTACTATAGTGGATTGCTTTTCGGGAAGGTTTCCCCCCAGGTTTTTTACTGTGAAACTGGTTGGTTTCATTGGTTTTCCTGGGTCATCATATCTTGTTTTATTTATTTTTCCGTTGCATGATTTTGACATGATATTGATGTTTGTTTGTTTTAACAAGTTTTGTTCATAATAAATCTAATTAACAACTTGGGTTTAAAACTTGTTAATTCTATCAACCGAGGTCTAAATTTCCCAACAACTTCCTTTTAACCAAATGAGCCCTACGTTTCTACGTGCAAGACTATATTCTATAGAACGTTTCTAACGCGCAAGACTGTAGAAAAGGTTTATGTAAAATAAAAATAGAAAATAAAATAAACAATTATAGAGAGTGATAGGCCACAAACTGAATGACCCCTTGTAATCAAACAAATTAATTAATTAGCCAAGTTATTAATTAATTAATTTAACATGCAAATACGTGGAAGCACAAACAAATCACCAATACTAAATATGCAGCGAAAATTAAATGACACAGTAATTTGTTTACAAATGAGGAAAACCCTTACGGCAAAAGCCCCACTGAGTGATTTTCAAGTCACCACTCCCGAAACTCCACTATTATCAAATCAAGTGGTTACAAGTAAAGGAATCCCAAGTACCTTACCAACCTACTGTTGAACCCTTACCCCAATACCCAATTGGACTTGATCTGTAGTGACAGTTTCCCCCTTTTGATGCACGGCTCCCAAGTACGTGACTAACCAATACGCGAATCTTAGTACGCGACTTCAACACCAACTTAGAAGGAGAGGTTGACTGCAAAGTTCTTCAGTTCATCCTACACGATGAAGATCAGGAAGATGCTTGGTCACAAAACCCTTTGGTGCAAATATACAGCAACTTCTTCAGAAGAGATGAACTAGGTCAAGAACTTTGTCTTTGATCACAAATTGCTTGAGCAGAGTTTGTTCAATGCTTTTTCAACTTCTGTACCATTTGACGGCTCTTAAAATAATACTTTTATATGTCTAGGGTTAGGAGAAAGAAGGCCCAAAGACACATTCACGGATCCCAAGAAATCAGATCAGAAAATCTGATTTTATAAATCTCGATAGATAGCAAGGTGTCGAGAAGCTATCGAGCAGGTGTCAAACTTTAATGAATTTGCACTTCAGCTTGTTTTTCTTGGATAGACTTGATGACTTCAACACTTGATCTTGAAACCTTGTTTCTTGAAGTATTAAAAACACCTAGAACTACCCAATTACAAGTAGAGTGCATTTTGTCAAAGGATTAGCCAATTTACATAAACAAATGACATATGTTCTTAACATGTAAAAACACATATGTCCTAATAATCTCCCCCTTTGGCAATCCGTGACAAAACTAACAACAAAGAAATGAACATATGAGAGAAGTCATAAATCATTCAACTCATACTTACTTGTTGCTTACAATAAAATCTATCCTATCACAAACCCTTGAAAAACTTTGCAAGAAAAGAGTTTATAGCAAGTAGACTTTGACAACATGTATTTCTAAAACACTTTAAACAAAACTCATCAAGGCATCTTATGTGAAACAGAAATAATAGATTGCATACAAGTATAAAAATCATGTGTACAAAGATAGAAAAGAAATAACACATGTAGGGAAAGGTGAGAGAAACATACATCTACATATATAAAGAAAATAAGTACAATGTATGTAAAACTGGTCACAAGACCTCATATACAAGAACAATGTATCTAAAAAGAAAGAAAAGAAAAGATACATCATAACCTCACTACATCCCTCAAGAATCAGCACTCCCCCTATCAAAAATGTCTTATACTAACTCTCCCCCTAAGATGACTACTCTCATATCCCCAAAACTACTTCCCCTTTTTGTCACGAGTGACAAATGGTAGAGTGTCAAGTAGACATCTCATCAGTAGAGCTAGCATCTCCATCATCATCCAAAGCGTCATTGTCATCACCATCATCATCATCATCCTTAGAGTCAGAAGCCACTAGAGGAGGTAGTGAAGGAGTAGCCTCAGAAGCAAAACCACCCATGGTCGCCTGCCGTCGTGCAATACGACCAACACGAACATTCAGCTGATACAACTCCTTGGAGAGTGTATCAAGGCGAGCATCCATGCGCTGCAGCTGTGCCATGATGTCTCCAAGAGATACATCGCCCATAGAGGAAGAAGGAGCAGATGTAAATGGAGCAGATTTGGATGGAGCTGAACAGGAGGAAGGAGTGGAATCCGGCTGTCTCGACCTAAACTGAGCCTCACTATGTTTTACGGTAGCGGCATCTATGGCACAAATGTGTGTGAAGTGGTCGGACACAGGAAAAGGGATAGAAAAATGGTGTAAGATCCTCGTGATAGCAGAAGGAAAGATAAGCTTATCACGGGACGCCGAATCTAAATGAACATCTATGATAGAAAGAATGAAATAAGAAGGAAAATCTATAGTAAGATGTTCAAGAAGAGATAACAAAAATCGAGCATGAGGCTCTGTGATGGAGTTGTAGTGAGAGAGAGGATGAAGTACAAAAGTCATCACCATGTTTAGGAATCTAGGACCTTTAGCAAAAGGTCTACATGATGTATACTGATGTTTACCCTAATCAGCAAGGTGCTCACAAAAAGCAGAAATGAGCTCATCTTTGGACACTGTCCTCAGACGCTCACAAGAAGGATAGTCAGGAAACTCTATCCTATGTACCCAAAGCACATCTGCAACTAGCTGCGGTGTGATAGGGATGCGCGTACCTTGAACGTGAGTGAAAAAGAGAGGTACTGAACGATCAATCCCGTGCATGTTAGAGTAAAACTCCTGAATAAGCACGAGAGGACAAGTGACCGGGACGTCACACAGTGACTCCCATCCCTTACTGTGAATGACAGAGGAAAGGTCAGTGTCAGCAAAGTCCGCCAAAATGACTTGGCGTTCCGAATGAACACCTCGTCTAGAAAAGTTCTCCTAAAATGCCTTGCGGGCATCCTCATCACGGAACCAAAGATTAAGAGGAGCAGAATCAGAAGAGGAAGAAGCTCTAGAACGCAGAGGGTTCCAAGCCAGAGTGGATTTACGCTTAGGTGCCATAGACACTACTAACGTAAACAAAATGAGAAAGAGAGAGAGAGAAATAGACAATACGAAAAGTCCCAAAACAGTTCAAATATATCAAATATATTGAATAAAGAGTATGTATGCATGAGGAATGCATGAACATGTGACATTCAAAGTAAAAAGCATCATGGGCTCACCCTAATCCAATCCTACCAGCACACAAGCATAGAACACACATCTAAATGCATGAAAATACCATTCTAATGCACATGTAATGCAATGTATGACATTTTGAACACATTTAAGTGAAAACCCAACCCAAAATTTCAAGAAAAACCCCAAAAATTTTCAAAAACCCCAAAACCTAAGATTCAAAACATGAAATGCATGAATAATGAAGGAAAAAGAGATCATACGAAGTCATTTGAAGCAAGGAAAGGCCGAAAATCACGTGAGTTGAAGATTTTGAGTGAGAAAAAGGAGTTTGGGAGATGAACAGCCGTGGATAGATCAAGAAAGATCGAGAAAATGAGAAACGGATCGCGACAGAAGCTTATATAGGAGCATTAGTAATTCTCGACAGATGAGGTGTCGAAAGGTGTCGAGAAAATGGCCTTCGACAGCTGTAGGTGTCAGGTGTCAAGAGGTATCGAGGAACAAGAAACACCTTCAAGGAATAGAATCTCGATCGATCCAAAAGATATCGAGAAGGAATCGAGGAGGCAGGAACTTTCTCGACCGATCCACTAGGTGTCGAGGAGGTGTCGAGATTACAATAAGAAAAAGGCTTGAGAAGCTCAACAGATAACAAGGTATCGAGGAGGTGTCAAGCCAGCTTTTAAAAACAGTTTTTCGAGAAGTGAAAAACACAGACATGAATGCAATCTAATATGCACCTCAACCAATGATCCAATCAACATATTAAGCTCTTAAAATCATCTCTCATCAAACATTTTAAGCACATGGATCCTCAGAAACACACACACACACACTAAACAAGTCTAACCAATTTTATATTTCAAAAATAAGTCAAGACAGTTTAGTGAGCATACATTAGCACATATAAAACCTTGTGATAGCCAAATCACATTGTACCTGCACATTTATTAATAGTAGCAAAGAATATTGTGTATTGTGTGTGAAAAACATCACAAGATTGCATATGTGTATACAAGTTATGACGATCTGAGATATGAGAAAATAACTTTAACTCACACACAATCATAACTGTTTGATGGGGACTATCACCTTCGAGGTACATCCTATAACTCCCACATCTCCTAGAAAACACGTTTGTAATCATATTTAAAGCATTTTAATCTTTTTGCTTTTTATTTTCTCTGCATATTTTCTTTTAAGCATAACATGCATGGGTATAAAAAGAGAGAAAAGAAATACCTAACATGTTAAGCATAGACATTGCACTTTTGCTATGCCTAAGCATACGGATGTCTTTGACATTGCACTTTTGCTATGCCAAAGCATACAGGTGTCTATGACACTGCACTTTTGCTATGCTGAAACATACAGGTGTCATATTATGATTGGTGGGCAACAGTGGTGAGATGATTATTTATGCCTTTCTCTTAGAATTTTCTAGTCCTACCCGTCAAAAAGAGTGATATGAGTGTTAAGTTTTAAGAGATAACTTAATCTTACTCATCACAAACAAGAGCCACAAAGCTCACTTGCTTAGTTGTGCATGGAGATGCTCATTTAAGCTACAAAAGATACAAAATTTAGAAAACTTTGTTTCAATGGTCATCCAAGGTACACAAGTACCAATGTACACAAAACACACACTGTTTTTGTATTTTTCAATTTTTCAAATTTTTTTTATTATTTTTATATCAAAAACAAAATAAAATAAACTAAAAATAAACAAACAAAAACATGTTATCAAAGCAAAGCAAAAACTAGACTGACTAAAAAAAAATGCAAAACACAAAAGTAATGCAACCAAAAAAAAAAAAAAAAAAAAAAAAAAAAACAAGAAGATAGAAGAAAGTGATAAAATCACTCAGAGTCCTTTTTCTTCCACACCTTGGAAAAACCTTTCCTTTGATTGAACCCTTGAACCAGCTGTGAGGGGGAAGAATTGAAACCGTTCAAGTTTGAAAGGAGCATTAGGGCTTTCAGAAGATCTCCAAGAGGAGCAAGAGAGGATTGAAGCTGATTTTGGCTTCCAAATGCTATCATGCCGTTGCTCTGTTGAGGCTAACCATTTATAGCAACTTGGTCGTGTATGACCGGCAGCTCCACAATGATGACAAAGATGCTACTTCTTCTGTTTAGGCTTTTGAGAGTTAGCCTTCTTAGCCCTAGGGTTTTTAGCATCTTTCTTATCTTGCTTAGGGGGTGCTCCTAAGATAGATTTACCCTTGTCTAAGTTCTCATTAGCTAATTCATTTTTTTCTTCAGTGTTCTCAATTTCAGTGTTATTAGCAGGAGAAACAAAAACAGTAGCACTAGTAGAAGCAATATGAGAGGAAGAAAGACCATACCCTAAACCTGTTTGATCCAAAGCAGATTTTTGATTGCTGAGCATCTCATCAAGCTTTGCACTTGAAGTCCTCTCCAGTTGAGCTCTAACTTGAAACAGCTCCGCTTCAAGCTTCTTGGTCTTCTCAGCCAAGAAATTGTTCTCAAACCTCAGTGCACCAATTGTTTGATTAGCTTCATCAAACTTTGTGGAAAGTTCTTCACGATCAAGTTCCACATCACTGAACTTCTTGGTGGCCAGCCTATACAATTTCTCATGCTTTTTAGAGAGCTTGTATAGTTTCTCATAGGCTAAATGGATATCATCTTGATCATCCATCTTCTCACACTTAGAGTCCACCAATTCTTCTTCTTCTTCCACTTCATCAACAATCCCTTCAGTAGGATTGACTGTGGCAGTGAAGGCATTTAAGATTCTGTCATCCTCATTGTCGGAATCATCTTCAGACTCAGTGTCACTCAGGGTTGCAGCAAGTGCCTTACTCTTCCCAATGCTCTTGAAATATGTGGGGCATTCATGCTTCATGTGACCGAATCCATGACAACCAAAGCACTTTGGTCCTGCAGGAATAGTATATTGACCGCCATCCTTAACATCCTTCTTCCCTTTGTCTTGGCTCTTAAACTGAGAAGAATTGGATTGCCTGCAATCCTTGTCAAAGCCCTTTCCATTGGCATTCCTCATGAATTTCTTGAACTGCCTGGTGATGTAGGACTTCATCTTGGAATCTTCATCATCGGAAGACTCATCTGTATCACTACTCTTTGCCTTCAAGGCCATGCTCTTGCCTTTACTCGACTTGCCAATCCTAGATAACCCTATCTCATAGGTTTGCAAGTTTCCAACCAGCTCAGTCAAAGGAATCTTGTTAATATCCTTTGATTCCTCTATCGCCGTAATCTTGGCATGGAATCTCTCGGGTAGAGATCTGAGCACTTTCCTCACAATCTTGGGTTCAAGGATGATTTCCCCAAGATTGAAAAATGAGTTTACTATGTCCTTGAGCTTGGCATAGAACTCATCAAATGACTCATCCTCCTCCATCTTTATTTCTTCAAAGCTTGTTGTGAGCATCTGAAGCTTTGAATCCTTGACAGCCTTTATGCCCTCATAGGTTGTCTAGAGGATGGTCCATTCCTCCTTAGCAGTTTTTGTTGAGGATATCTTTTTGAACTCCTCATTGGTGACCGCACTAAACAACGTATTCAATGCCCTGCTATTGAAGTTTGCCGCCTTGATCTTGGCTTCATCCCAATCGGCCGGCGCTTCCTTTGGCTTAGTCCAGCCAATCTCTACAGCTTACCACACCTTTTCATCTAAAGACTGCAAAAGAACTCTCATGCTTACTTTCCAGTATGCATAGTTAGTCCCATCAAATAAAGGAGGTATAATTAACGATTGTCCTCTATCCATGACAAACATGGGTCAATGGATCAAACACAGCAAAGATTAAACCCTAATCAGAGTGTGCCCACTTTGATACCACTTGATAGGCCACAAACTAAATGACCCCTTGTGATTAAACCAATTAATTAATTAGTCAAGTTATTAATTAATCAATTTAACATGCAAATACGTGGAAGCACAAACAAATCACCAATACTAAATATGCAGCGAAAATTAAAAGACATGGTGATTTGTTTACGAATGGGGAAAATCCTTACGGCAAAAATCCCACCGAGTGATTTTTAGGTCACCACTCCCGAAACTCCACTATTATCAAATCAAGCGATTACAAGTAAAGGAATCCCAAGTACCTTACCAACCTACAGTTGAACCCTTACCCCAATACCCAATTAGACTTAATCTGTAGTGACAGTTTCCCCCTTTTGATGCACGGCTCCCAAGTATGTGACTAATCAATGCGCGGATCCCAGTATGCGACTTCAACACCAACTTAGAAGGAGAGGTTGGCTACAAAGTTCTTCAGTTCATCCTACACGATGAAGATCAGGAAGATGCTTGGTCAAAAAACCCTTTGGTGCAAATACACAGCAACTTCTTCAGAAGAGATGAACTAGGTCAAGAACTTCGTTTTTGATCACAAATTGCTTGAACAGAGTTTGCTCAATGCTTTTTCAACTTGTGTACCATTTGACGGCTCTTAAAATAATCCTTTTATATGTCTAGGGTTAGGAGAAAAGAAGGCCCAAAGACACATTCACGGATCCCAAGAAATCAGATCAGAAAATCTGATTTTATAAATCTCGACAGATAGTAAGGTGTCGAGGAGCTATCGAGCAGGTGTCGAGTTTTAATGAATTTGCACTTCAGCTTGTTTTTTCTTGGACATACTTGATGACTTCAACACTTAATCTTGAAACCTTGTTTCTTGAAGTATAAAAAACACCTAGAACTACCCAATTACAAGTAGAGTGCGTTTTGTCAAAGGATTAGCCAATTTACATAAACAAATGACATATGTTCTTAACAAATGAAAACACATATGTCCTAACAGAGAGAATACAAAAATTTATATGATTCGGCTTTTAGCCTACATTCACGTGGAGAAAAAAGAGATTCAAAAACACTCACAAAACTCAAAACCCAAATACATCCAAAAAGTTCTTTCATACCAAAGGCATAATGCACATTACTAGAAAACTTGATCAATTTCTCTAATACCAAAGTCACTGCTTGAAAACTCTATTATGCGGCTCACTTCCTTTTGTGCGGCAAAACATTACTTACATATACCCATATATAAGTCGGCTGGAGCTAGGGTTCAAATGATTTTTCGCAATAGTATATACTATATTGGGTATAGCCAGATGTGGTTCAATTGAGTGTTCTGATGGAAATCATGGAACTTGCAATGTGACTGAGTGAGAGGAGTTCGGTTGCCTGTTGTTATTAGGTGGGGTGTGGCATGGGTCGGATTGAAGAGTTTTTTCAACGTAATCAAACCTTATTAGGTTGAGAAGTACACCCACACAGCTTTTGACTGTGATATGAGTTAATTGTAGGTAAACTTATTTTGATCGCTGTGGTCTAATTCTTCACAATATTCGAGCTTTTTGGATCTGGGTAAGGTAGAGCAGGTTCACAGCTTCCCTCTAGAGTTTGCATTTGGGAATGGTTTGCCACACCCAACAAAAGAGGTTGGATGATCATTGGGAGTGTAGAATTTGTTTAGCATATTTCCTCCTAGTCATGGGCTTTGTTATCTATCAGATTTGAACTACAAAATGGATTATTATTATTATTTTTTATGGCTAGGTGAAGACATGTATGGATGGAATCCTCAATATATATTTTCCCATCAAGGGTGGAGGTGCCACTTGGCTAAAATCGAAGATTATTAATTTGGATTTGTTAGGTTCTAAGGTCTTAGGAATTTATGTATTTAGAACTCTAATTTGTAATGTTGGCAAACCATGATCAAAACATTGTATTTAGTCTTGTTTAGGCTTGCTCAAAGTTGGTTTATTATTGTAAAGTTGGAATCGAGTGACTGCAGAAGTTCTTGGGACTTTTGGCCTGGCTCGATCGATCGAAGAATAGACTCGATCGATCGAAAATCGCACAGGTTGATTTTTCTGCAGAATTTCCAACTCAGCCCTACTTCATTAAACGTTTAGGGTTTTATGTTTTTACCCTAGGTATATAAACTAAACCCTAGCCACGTTTTTGAAGTTTGTCCATATTGCTTTGTTGCTCATACATTGCTGTTTTGTGTGAATCTCTTGTGAGATCTTTGAGGAGCTTTCCTTTACACAAAACTTAGAGTTTTCAAGGTAGAGATGATTTCAACATCTTGAAGATCATTACAGTTGCAACCATTGGAACTTAAAAGAAAAGCAAGCGGGGAGCTTGTAGCTGATTGAGGAATTCAAGAAAGAAGTAGTCCGTGGATTCGGAGCCTGCGCGTGGTCGTGTCAGGAAGTTCTACTGGTGGGTAGCATTAGGAAGTCGAGCGGGGAGCTTGTAGTCCTTTTGTAAGAACTTCAATTCTTTCATAGTGAATTCTGTTATGCCTTAAGGATCGATGGGTCAAATCCTCCCCAGGTTTTTACCGTGTGGTTTCCTGGGTGATCATATCTTGTGTTCATTTATTTTCCGCTGCATTATTATTTTTGATATGATTGTTTGATTGCTTTAACCTAGAATTGCATAATTTGACTAAGTAACAACTTGGCTAATTAATCTAGGCTACGCAATCTGGGTGTTTAAGGGGTCTAAATTCCTGTCAGGATTGCTTTTCATTTTCCCATGTCTTTGTTGGCACCATGAAATGGTTAATGATGAGTAATGTTCTAGCTTAAACTTTAATATCAATGATACAGAATTGTAGTGCTTGAACTTCTGGCAATACATAGACTTAGGATGTGTTTGAATATCGTTTATTTTACTGAAAGTACTGTAAATAAAGGTAAAAGTTAGTTGAAATAGTACAGTGGGACTCATGAATAGTATCAAAAAGTGCAATGAGGCCCATAAATAGTAGCAAAAATAAGTTAAATAATGAAATAATTTTCATTTTTCATCTACTCCCAAACGCACACTTACACTTTTGCATATTGTCAATGATTCGCTGCCTTGTAATAATTGAAGTCTCATCGAGAAATCACACTATTTATCATGATAATGATTCAATCTGCTATATGTGTCCAACCTGAATGTTTAATTTTTTTTTTTTTATTTTAGTAATAAATTGAATGTTTGAATTCTTTGGAAAAAATATGTCAAATTATTTACCTGAAATTACACTATTACCTGAATCGAACACAATCAATTAACACTAAGATGCAGGTTCAGCTTCTTGTTATTTACCATTTTTTAACTATTTGTAGTTTTCACTGACTACAAACTTGAGGAAAATGCATGCAACTCATTACACAGTAATTCCTTTGATAAATGTATAAATAAACAAGTTTAGTATTGCGGATATGTACACTATGTTAATAACAAAGAATAAAAACAATAACTAGTAGATATGAATTTTTTTTTTTTATTATTATAAGGACATAAAAAATGAAAGTAAAAAAAAAAAAAAAAAAAAAAAAAAAAGATGGAATGTTGGGTAAATATCTGGTCAAGTGCAAAAATAAAAGTTGCTAAAAAAAAAAAAGTCCAAAAATACAAGGATACAAGAATAGATAACCAAGCCCAAATCAATACCACTAGCTAGACAAAGTATAAGACAAGATATCTATCTATACTATCTATAAGAGGATTCCTATCTTTGGATTGGACTTTTTTGTGATTCAAAAATGTTAGGTTCTAAATGTTTAGAATAATTGGCAAATCGTGAACACAAACTTGTCTAGATATAGATCTTAGAGTCTATAGGTTTTATTAGACAATGCTCAAGGTGATTCAAGTCAAGATTCAAGAACATACAAGCTGCAGGAAGAAGACTTCATATTCTGCCTGGTTCGATCGATCGAAGAACAGGCTCGATCGATCGAAAATCGTATCTGCAGAATTTTAAGTCGGTCCAAACAGCAGCTTAAGCCCATTAAGGATTAGGGTTTCAGATCTACTTCTCCCACTATATAAAGGAAACCCTAAGCCACGTTTTTGAGACTTTTGGGAGAGAGAGATTAGAGTGCCTCTTGTGCCGCCTTTTATTTTTAGGGTTTTGTACCCAAACCTCTCAAAGTCTTTGTTGCTCATATTTGCGGTTTATGTGAATCTCTTGTGAGATCTTTGAGGAGCTTTCCTTCACATAAACTTAGGGTTGTCAATATCTTGATGATCAACAAGGTTGCTGCCATTGGAGCTTAAAGAACAACAAGCGGGGGTGCTTGTACTTGATTGAAGAGTCCAAGAAAGAAGGAGTCCGTGGATTCGGAGCTTGCACGGGGTCGTGTCAGTAAGTTCTACTGGTGGGTAGCATTAGGAAGTCGAGCGGGGAGCTTGTAGTCCTTTTGTATGAACTTCGATTCTTTCATAGTGGATTCAGGTTAGCCTTGAGGATAGGTGGGTCAAATCCTCCCCAGGTTTTTACCGTGTGGTTTCCTGGGTGATCATATCTTGTGTTATTTATTTTCCGCTGCTTTATATTCTTGATATGATTGTTTGGATTGTTTTAACCTAGAATTGCTTAATTTGACTAAGTAACAAATTGGCTAATTAATCTAGGCTACGCAATCTGGTTGTTTAAGGGATCTAAATTTCTAAGGTATCAGAGCGGGTAGCTCTCTTGTTGTAGATCTTTTGATCTAAGAGCTGATCCTTGACCCCTACTGTCATGGATAATTTGAAGTGTCTTTCTGATCATGTTTTTGCTCATGCTTCTGCTGATTTTATTGATGCCTGTGATGTTTTGAATAAAAAGGACACTATTGTTTCTGCTGATTTTTTTGATGCTTTTGAAACTCTTCGTAAGGAATTATCTAAATCTTTGAAAATTGCTAAGAAATTCAAAGAAGAGTTAAAATTGACTAATCTTGAAAAAGAGGAATTGCTTGTTAGATTAGATGAGTCTAATAAAAAGAATGATTTTTTGAGAAATCAAATTTCCTCTCAAGATGAAAAGATGAAAAGTTTGGAACAAAAGTTAGCTGAGGCTGAAGCTAAATTGGAAAATTTGTCTAATACGAAACTTGCTGATGATAACAGAAGTGTTTCTGTTTCTCTTAAGCCTAAAACTGAGAAAGTTTATATCCCTTCTTTCAAGAGGAATAATAATGAAAAGGCTTATTTTGCTAGGTTAGACAAAGGTAAAAGTTCTGATGTAGACACTGAAGTTTCTAAACCTAAGTCTAAACCTACTGTTAGAGAGCATAAGAATTTTGTTTTTGTGCCTACTTGTCACCATTGTGGTGTTGGTGGTCATATTAGACCAAATTGTTTTTTGTTGAGGCAAAAACCAAAATCTGAGACTAGACTTGTTGTTAGGAATACTGATGTTCCTAAATTTGTTCCTGCTTGTCACTTTTGTGGTGTCTCCGGTCACATTCGTCCTAATTGTCATAAGTTGAAATTTAAGCATTATGTATTTCAATCTAGGATATGTGATGATATTTTTCCTGCCATAAGTCCAAATAAATTATTTCATATGCTTTTGAAAAATTTGAGCTTGTTGGCTTGGGAAAGGAATTTGCAGGATTTTAGTCTTTCTCAGAAGATTGGTATAATCCCTCAAATACACTCTGCTTCTCATGGATTTTCACCTATAAAGCTGAAGACTCGTGCTAGATGGGTGAGAAAAGATCCTCCAAGGTGAGTGTTGCTAACTTGTCCTTGATTTAATTCTTTCAATTAATTGCGGACATGTTTTGTTTTAGTTTTTGGTTGTTTTATTTTCTTTGATTGTTTTGTTTTAAAGAAAAATCCAAAAACATTGAAAAATTTCAAAAAGACAAAAATATTTTGTTTTGTGTCTTGTTTTATTTTTCTTGAGGATTACATGAGTTATGATATCTCTCTCTTGATTTAGAATATGCTTGACATTGTGGAGAAACTTGAATAGTTTGTGCTAAGCTATTTTTGATTTTGTGTGAGTATGTACTAGTTTGTACATGTACTCAAGGGTTAATTAAGAAATTGATATTTCTTGTTTGTGTACCCTCTATAGCTTAGTTTGGCACTATCATGCATTGTTTTTGCATTGTTCATTTAGCATAATATGTGCTTTTTGTTTTTGGTCATAAAATTTGTTGTTAAAACCAAAAAGATTTTTGTGTTTTGTATTATAGATCTTGGATTTATAATCAAGGTTGGCCACCTTTTCTTTACATAACTAGTTTATGTACCTTGTTTAGCTTGGATGAGCTTACTTTATTGCACTTTACTAGTTTGAGCTTTGTAGTGCATGTTGTGTGGGAAAGATGTTTGTGGTTTTTAATCACTTTGTCTTAATCATGAAGTCATATGTTATTTGACTGTCGGACTTGATTCTTTTGAGAAAGGCATAAATAACCATCTCACCACTGTTCACTAGCCAATCATGAACACCTTAGTGCATATCATAAGATTTTGTGCTCGAGAAAGTGTAGCACATGCACAAAAAGAACATAAGGTGAAGCCTCAATTAAATTAAAACTGGTGTGTACTATTAGGCTTGATGCCAATTCACTTAATTCAAACCGGTGTGTACTATTAGGCTTAATGCCATTTCATACAAATAAGAGGCATAAATGCAAGAAACTTACATGATTGCAAGCTTTTGTTCTAGGAGATGTGGGAGTTATAGGATGTAACTCTTTAGGTGATAGTCTCTTTTAAATTCTATGTGATGAATTTTGTAGACTTTGTGATTGATTGTTATTCACACATCACCTCACATGTATCTCAAGCTTTTGCTAGTTGCACACACTACACAAGTTACTCTTTGCTAAACTTGGTACATTATATTGTGTGTGATTTTGTTGTGGCCATCCAAGATTAAAAGTTCCTTGATTTTAATGCAAAATGTGTGTCAAGTTTGAAAATTTTGAAAATATCTTGAGATTTGTGCAGAACATATTTGTTGCTTAAGAAAATTTCAATGGGAGAATGATTGAAACTTGTTTTTGAGAAAATTGGGTTTAAAATTTGGGTTTCTGAAAAAGCATTCCATCTCATACTCATGCATTTTGCTTTCGTTGTTTAATGCTTTGAGGAGTTGTTTTCAAAATTAGGTTTGTGTTTTTCAGAACTGTGAGTTTTCTCAAAAGTTTTGTGAGCCTCTGCCCAGTTCGATCGATCCATTATGATTTTCGATCGATCGAAAAAGTGCTTTAATTTGTTTAAAAATGACTGTTTCATTCGATCGATCGAATGTATTTTTCGATCAATCGAAAGTCGCGAATCAGGTTTTTAAAAAGGGTTTGTTTTTTATCCGAATTGGGGCTTTTGTGAAATTGAGTTGAATTTGATGAAATTGGCTTGTTGTTTGGATGTAATTAAGCATTATACTCTGTGAGTTGTGTTATGTGATGCTCAATTCATCAATTTGTTTAAAAATTCAACAAGTGGTTTTCAAATTTTTGGGGTTTTTGTTAGAAACTCTATGCTCAAACCAATTTTGTCAATTTGATCTCAATTGAACTTAATATTTTACTGCATTAGTACATGCATCATGGCATTGTATTTGTTCATGCATCATATAGATTTTTATTCTATATTGTTTTTGTGCTAATTTGCAGTCTGCCCTTGGTTTGTGTTTAGGATTCACATGCATTACATTGATTTTTGTATCCATCTTGTAGTTTTGCAGTCATATCTCTCATTGTTTTCACACAAAACATGCATACACTTTGCTACATTGGGTACTCAACTTGATTTAAAAATTGATTGATTACTTTTTGAGTTTTGTACATTCTAGTATATGCTATTTCTTATGTGTGAACTGTAGAAAATATTTTTCTTAAGAGATATGATGGATAATCAATGTGCAAATATTTTCTCTACTCATGCAACTGTTTATGGGTCACATAGTGCCATGTTTGCATTTTATTGAAAGAGAGAATATTTTTTCTTCATGTGTATCCTCACCTTAGTTTTTAACTTTGGTTTGTGTGTTTCTAACTTTGGTCTTGCTGGTGAGGATATTCCTGATCCTGTTGGTGATGCTGCTGATTCCCCCCCCCCTCCTTTATTTTTCCCCAAACTGTTTTTCCCACAACTTGTTTTGTTTTGCCTATTTTTATAGGGGGAGAAATTTTTTTTAACCTGTGTTGTTCATAGGGGGAGCTGTCTCTATTTTCTATAGAGTTGTATTGTTTTGTATTCCCCTTATTTCTCTATTTTCTCTTATCTTTTATTGCGTATGTTGACTGTTTACTCTTTGTATGAGTTGTCTTTGTCAATACGTGACAAAAAGGGGGAGAAATAGTTGATATGTGGAAATATGTGTGGAAAATACAAGAATGTTATGTTTAGGGGGAGTTAACATTGTTTTTGATGTATCTAACTTAGGGGGAGAGTTAGTTTGCATATTTGTTGATTTACTGTTTTTCTGTCACACATGCGTTTATGCGTTTGTTGAGTGTTTCAGGAAATATACAGGTTGATTCAATTGAGCTACTGTCTACACTTGCAACTGATGGATAGTAGTTAGGTTGAATTTGTTGTAATGAGCATTTTATTGTATTGGGTTGTTCTTGTATTTGAGCATTTCATTATGTATGAAAGTTTTGTCACGAATTGCCAAAGGGGGAGATTGTTAGGTTCTAAATGTTTAGAACAATTGGCAAATCGTGAACACAAACTTGTCTAGATATAGATCTTAGAGTCTATAGGTTTTATTAGACAATGCTCAAGGTGATTCAAGTCAAGATTCAAGAACATACAAGCTGCAGGAAGAAGACTTCATATTCTGCCTGGTTCGATCGATCGAAGAACAGGCTCGATCGATCGAAAATCGTATCTGCAGAATTTTAAGCCGGCCCAAACAGCAGCTTAAGCCCATTAAGGATTAGGGTTTCAGATCTACTTCTCCCACTATATAAAGGAAACCCTAAGCCACGTTTTTGAGACTTTTGGGAGAGAGATTAGAGTGCCTCTTGTGCCGCCTTTTATTTTTAGGGTTTTGTACCCAAACCTCTCAAAGTCTTTGTTGCTCATATTTGCGGTTTATGTGAATCTCTTGTGAGATCTTTGAGGAGCTTTCCTTCACATAAACTTAGGGTTGTCAATATCTTGATGATCAACAAGGTTGCTGCCATTGGAGCTTAAAGAACAACAAGCGGGGGTGCTTGTACTTGATTGAAGAGTCCAAGAAAGAAGGAGTCCGTGGATTTGGAGCTTGCACGGGGTCGTGTCAGTAAGTTCTACTGGTGGATAGCATTAGGAAGTCGAGCGGGGAGCTTGTAGTCCTTTTGTATGAACTTCGATTCTTTCATAGTGGATTCAGGTTAGCCTTGAGGATAGGTGGGTCAAATCCTCCCCAGGTTTTTACCGTGTGGTTTCCTGGGTGATCATAGCTTGTGTTATTTATTTTCCGCTGCTTTATATTCTTGATATGATTGTTTGGATTGTTTTAACCTAGAATTGCTTAATTTGACTAAGTAACAACTTGGCTAATTAATCTAGGCTACGCAATCTGGTTGTTTAAGGGGTTTAAATTTCTAACAAAAAATACTCCTAAACCTTACGTTTAAAAAGAAAAATACTTGAAGATAACCTAGTAAAAATATATCTCCAACTTCAGTTAAAATGCCTACAAAATAGGATACTCTTCTATTAATCCATGTTTTCAAAACAAACTTATCCAAAAAATTTATAAAAAAAAATTTCGACAATAGACAAAAAAAAAAAAAAAAAAAAAAAAAAAAAACCGTATCACACGTGCAAAGCGCATATGATGAGACTAGTAGAATATAAAATATTAAAATCTAAAAGTAATTATTAATTTGGGCTTGAGTCTAAGAATAGTTTTGGGGCTTACAACTCATTTTCCTAAAAATGAAAGAATCCACAAAACTAAAAAAAAAAAAAAAAAATTATCAGCGTTACTTATTAAAAATTGAGGAATAATTAGTATAAAAGAGTAAAGTAATAGTTTGCATAGATTTTGGTGAAATGAATTTTTCTCTCTTGCTATTGTTAATGAGAAGTGCAATGTCAGATCAGATATATATAGTACACCAAATATATATAGTACACTAGATACGCATGACTTGACTAGATCAGATATGATGGGATTGACGAACTCAACCTCCCCAAGCAATATCATTGAGACCAATGAGGCCATCCTCTAAAATGAGCTAAGTACATGTCCATATCACCGATGAAGCTAATAAAGCCATTCAATGCAGCCAATAATGTCCCGAGCGGTTACAAGATCAGCTGTACAGACCGTTGGATGCCTCATTAAGTCCCACATTAAAGAGCATGAGGCGTTACCAGGAGAGACATTAAACCCACATTAACAACCACAACAACTAGGGGCTGTGGAAACATATATAAAGCCCTCACAGCACCAATACAAGGTACATAGACACAAAAGAGCATTACTAGTTATTATGATACTCTGCTATTTCATATAAGCTTTCTTATACTAACTTTGGCATTAGAGACGTTGTGGCAAGCACCACACCGATGACCACCTTAAGGGAGCTATCTTACCATTTTCACAGCGATACGGACAAACACTCGGCTCCATCTGGACGCACCTATAACGATTGACGAATTTGCACTTCATCAGTTTAGAGTCGTCTGTGGGGAACGACATTCTTTCATACTCAGGTTCGAAAACGTAGTTTCCAATCAACTTCCACGTTCAGATGGAGTCCAACCAGGATTCAGCAGCTTTAGCTCAGCAAGACCAGGCTCTTGCGGCCACCGTTGAAGAGCTCACTAGACAAAATCAAGAAATGAGGCTACGGCTTCAACAGGAAGAGAATCGGTCCAAAGCCAACTAGGAGGATTAGGGAGATAGCCATAGAAGAAGTGTCTGTCGAGGACCTACTACTCCAGATGAACGGAACTTGGATCTTCTCCGGGAGATGAGAAAGGAGATGGACGAGCTGAGGAATGCCATTAAGGAAAAAACATATTGAAGCCTGGATAGAATGGTCAGGGCAACAGATTCGCCCATCATTGCAGCAGTCTTGGAATGCCCTGTGCCGTCAAAGTTCCGCTTGCCTCAACTTGAGCCGTTTGACGGACTTAAAGACCCTTAGGACCACCTTAACACCTTCAAGACGACACTAGGCCTTCAACAGCCTCATAACGAGATACTATGTCGTTCCTTCCCCACCACTCTCAAAGGAGTTGCAAGGAAGTGGTTCACAAAGCTGCCAACTTCGTCCATCGACAACTTCAAGCAGTTGAGCAATGCCTTTTTGCGCCACTTCGTTGGAGGACAATGCCCTAAGAGGCCAGCAGATCATTTACTCACCATTAGACAAAGGCAGAGAGAAACCTTGAGGTCGTAAGTGAAACGCTTTACTCGGGAGACCCTGGAGGTAGACGAAGCTGATGACAAGGTGCAGCTGACGACCTCTAAAGCAAGGTTGAAGTCCAGAGAGTTCGTGGTTTCACTCATGAAGAATCCTCCTAAGACAATGGCAGAAATGCTTATGAAGGCACAGAAGTACATGAACGCTGAAGATGCGTTAGCCGCCATAAAGGATGTGGAAAAGTCGGGAGACAAGGGAAGGAAGGATGACGATCGCAGAGGACAAAAAAGGGGAGCGTCTAAATCGTAGAACTAATGATGGGGGCAAAAAGAAAGACGAGAGAACCCCCAGAATGGTAAAATTCACTCCTTTGGTTATGCCTGTTGATAAAATTTTGATGCAGATTAAGGATGAGCACTACCTCAAATGGCTAAGGCCATTACATTTATCCCCTAACGTCCGTGACAAGAAGAAATACTACCGGTTTCACAAGAATCATGGCCACTACACAGAAGATTGTCGTGACCTAAAGGAACAGATAGAGGAGTTGATACGAAAAGGAAAAATGCAGAAATATGTAAAGAATGGGGAGTCTAGCAGGTTTAGAGACGGCAACAAAAACTAGCGCGAGTCCACGCCTAGAGATGAGGATCACATGTTCCAGCCTCCGCAAAATGTGATCGGGGAGATAAAGACGATTGCAAGAGGGCCATTCACAGGCAGGTCATTCAAATCCCTCAGGAAAGCATGTCAGAGGCAAGTGAACAACGTCCACATGATACCCCCGTTTAAGCAAAGACAGACGAACTAGGACATGTCTTTCAATGAGGAAGATGCTAGGGGAGTGAAGCAGCCTCATAACGACACCTTAGTCATAACGCTCACGATAGAAGGATTCAATACCAAGAGGATCCTCGTGGACAATGGTAGCTCTGCAGACATCATCTACCTTCCCGCTTTTCAACAGCTGAAGCTAGATCTAGGAAGACTGCGCCCATTTGACTCCCTCCTCGTTAGTTTTAGTGGAGACAGAGTATATCCCAAGGGCATAGTGACGTTGACAGTAATAGTGGGGACCTACCCGAGGCAGTTGACCCATCAATTTGACTTCTTGGTGGTAGACTGCCCCTCGTCTTTCAATGTGATTATTAGAAGGCCCACACTCAACTGATAGAAGTCAGCCACGTCCACCTATTACCTAAAGGTAAAGTTCCCAACAGAGAACGGTGTTAGCAAGGTAAAAGGAGATCAAGTCCTAGCCAGAGAGTGCTACCAGGCCGTGTTGGCTGCAAAGGAGAACCATACATGGATGATCGAGGAGAAGGAAGAAGATAAAGTGGAAGCCTTAGAGACAGTAGAACTGGTCGAGGGAGAGGCAACCAAGATGATAAGAATAGGGAAGACACTAAGTCTCGAGATGAGAACAAGGCTCGTCCAGTTCCTTAAAGAAAACTTGGACATCTTCGCGTGAAGTCACGAGGACATGCCAGGCATATCTCCAACAGTCATTCAGCATAAGTTGAACGTGGACCTGGAGAGAAAGCCCGTCCAGCAAAGACGAAGAGTCTTCACCCCAAAACGGAACCAAGCAATTATAGACGAGGTTAAGAAACTGTTGTCGGCAAGCTTTATCCGGGAGGTTTACTATCCTGATTGGCTCGCAAACGTCGTTCTAGTGAAGAAAGAAAATGGAGAATGGAGAATGTGCGTGGACTTCACGGACCTGAACAAAACTTGCCCGAAAGATAGTTTCCCTCTACCTAGGATAGACCAGCTAGTGGATTCTACAGCCGGGCATAAGTTACTGACGTTCATGGATGCTTTCTTAGGATGCAACCAGATAAAAATGGTTGAAGAAGATCAGGAGAAAACTGCTTTCATCACAAGTCAAAGGCTTTATTGCTATAAGGTAATGCCATTCGAACTGAAGAATGCAGGAGCAACTTACCAGAGGTTAGTGAACAAAATGTTCAGCAAACAGATTGGCAGGAATATGGAAGTATACGTGGATGACATGCTCGTCAAGAGTAAAGAAGAACTTGCCCACTTGGACGACCTGAAAGAGATGTTTGCGACCCTCAAACAATACCAGATGAAGTTAAATCCTAGCAAGTGTGCCTTTGGTGTAGCCTCGGGGAAATTCTTGGGATTCATGGTGTCCCAAAGGGGGATAGAAGCAAACCCGAAGAAGGTGTAGGCCATACTCAACAGGACATCGCTCAAGACCGTCAAAGAAGTCCAGAAGCTCACAGGAAGGATTGCGACTCTCAATAGATTTGTCTCTAGAGTGACGGACAAATGCTTGCCCTTCTTCAAAACATTAAATCAGGCTTTCGCGTGGACTGACAAATATGAGGCAGCATTTCAGGAACTCAAACGTTACCTGAGTAATCCACCCCTCTTAAGTCCATCCAAGAAAAGGGAAAACTTATATTTGTATTTGGCAATATCAGCCACGGCCGTGAGCGCAGCCTTGATTCAAGAAGAGGACAAAAAGTAGCTCCTAGTTTACTACATCAGTCAAGCTTTCCAAGGTGCTGAAGCTAAGTACCCAAGGATTGAAAAGATTGCATTCACGTTAATAGTAGCCTCGCGCAAACTGCGACCATATTTTTAGGTGAACCCTATCTTGGTGATGACGGATCAACCCATCAAGAAGTCTATGAACAAGCCTGAAGTAGCAGGGAGAATGGTCCAGTGGGAAATCGAACTTAGCTAGTTCAACATTGAATACCACCCCAAAACAGCCATTAAGGCACAAGTTTTGGCGGACTTCATTGCCGAGTTCACCTTCCCAGATTAGAACAGCCTCACCAAACGAGACAGAATGGTGGACAGTACAGACCGATGATTCGTCAGCCCAAAAGAGGGGGGGAGTAAGGGTCGTCATAACCAACCCTGACAGAGAAGTGCTCAGATATGGAGTTCAACTGCAATTCCTGACCACCAATAATGAGGCCGAGTACGAAGGAGTACTGACGGGGCTAAGACTCGAGAAAGCACGAGGAGCAAAAAAACTGCTTATCCAGAGTGATTCTAAGCTGGTAATAGGGTAGATTCAAGAGGAATATGAAGCAAAGAAGAAAAGAATGCAGAAATACCTCAAGCTGACGAAGCATCTGACCCAAGAATTTGACAGAATAGAATTCATGCAGATCCCCAGAAGCCAGAACATGGTAGCAGATGAAGTTGCGAAACTAGCATCGTCAAAAGAAGGATCAATCAGCCTGGGCCTGGAGATGGAAGTTCAGAAACGCCCTAACATCGAGGAAATATCCACATTTGTAATTCAGAACACAGGTAGGTGGATGTCACTGATCATATCCTTTTTCAAGGATGGACACCTCCCATAAGACGCCGAGGAAGCCAGTAAGGTCAGGAAGAGGGTCGCCAAATTCATAATCCTGAATGACACACTTTACAAAAGGGGCTTTTCCATGCCTTACCTAAAGTGTGTGGATGAAAAGAAAGCCAAGTATATTCTCAAAGAGATCCATGAAGGGGTTTGTGGAGACCATGTAGGCCCTAGATCCCTGGTAAGTAAAGTTGTCAGAACAAGTTACTTCTGGCCCACGATGCAAGTAGATGCAAGGGAACTCGTCAGGAAGTGTGACAAATGCCAGAGGTTCGGCAATGTCCAACACCTTCCAGTCAAGAAACTGACGACGATAGCTTTCCCACGGCCATTTGCACAATGGGGAATCGACACCGTTGGCCCATTGCCTCAAGGTAGAGGACAGGTAAAATTCCTACTAGTCGACATTGATTACTTTACGAAATGAGTTAAAGAAGAGGCATTAGCAACCATTACTGAGGCAAGAATCCAGAGCTTCATGTGGAAGAATATAATTTGCAGGTTCGGGATTCCACGGACGATCATAACAGATAATGGGCGGCAGTTTGACAGCCAAGGCTTCAGGGATTTCTGTTCAAACCTAGGGATCAAGAACCAGTTCTCATCTCTGGGGCATCCATAAGCAAATGGACAGACGGAGGTGACTAATTGGACACTACTCAATATTATCAAAGCCAGGGTGGACAACGCAAAAGGGCCCTGGCCAGAAGAATTGCCCAATGTCTTGTGGGCTTACAAGACTACGGCAAGGACGCCAACAGGAGAAACCCCCTTCAGACTCACTTGTGGCACCGAAGCAGTAATCCCAGTCGAGATAGGAGCAACTAGCATCAGGCGAGAGATGTTCTAGGAGGAAGGTAACGACGACCAGTTAAGAGTCAACCTAGATTGCCTAGATGAGGTTAGAGAAAAAGCTTCTCACAAGATGACGAAGTACCAGCAAAAGATGGTCGAATACTACAATAGGAGGGTGAAGCTCAGACGACTTGACATAAGAGGCCTCGTCCTGCGCAAAGTCACCCCAGCAACCAAAAACCCTGCCTAAGGGAAACTTGGCCCCACATGGGAGGGACCCTACTGGGTCATCCATTACTCCAGGCAAGGCAGCTATCACCTGGAGACCATAGACGGACAAAGGCTCCCACGACCATGGAACATCGAGCATTTGAAGAAGTACCACCAATAAATGTAACAGACCAATGTATTTATTCTTGAAAGTGATAAAAGAATTATTCAGCCAATGTGTCAGTGCAAGCAGGTCTAGTCATTTGAAAGTCGCGAGGAAACAAAAAAAAAATGGCTAAGTAACAAGATTCTGCCTAGACGGATGTAAGTTACTAACGAAGCTAAAAGATGATAAGATCCCTTAAGAGGATGTGAGTCATGAAAAAAAAAATTAGCTAAGTAACAAGATTCCGCCTCGACGGATGTAAATTACTAACGATGCTAATGTACGACAAACTCCCTAAAAGGAGGGTAAGCCGCAGGAAATTGGCTAAGTAACAAGATTCCGCCTAGACTGATGTAAGTTACTGACCAAACCAAAACAAGATCCTTTAAATGGGTGTATATCATAAAAATGGCTAAGCAACAAGATTTCGCCTAGACGGATGTAAGTTACCGACGAAGCCAAAACAAGATCCCTTAAATGGGTGTATATCATAAAAATGGCCAAGTAACAAGATTTCGCCTAGACGGATGTAAGTTACTGATGAAACCAATGCTAATGATGAGATCTTAATTAAACGAATGCAAGTGACCGATAAGCGCTCACGATCGGCAAAATCCCTTAAGGGAATGGAAGTTAGCAAAGCATCAAAATAAAAGCACTGACGAGCAACTGGAAGAAAAACCAAAGGAGCAAAAATCACACAGAAACATGAGTATAGGCAAGTAATTATGCAACTACAAAAATGATTAAAAGCCCAAAAACCACGGGCAGCTACCATTGTTTTCACATTAAAATTATAAGTCCATAAACGCTGGGCCAAAAACATTGTTCTTAAAATAGATTGAAAAGATTGCTCTGAAATTAGAATTGAAAAGGCCCAAAAACATAACGAGCACCCAATACAAAAGAAAATTTTTACAAGTAACAGGTTCATGCGTCATTAGCCGCTTCATCGTTAGTTGGGAGCGCAAGAGTAGTCTAGAGGGCATCACCTTCCGGAGCTGTAAATTGGGAAGCCTCGTTCGCAGCCATCTCTCTATCAACCTCCTCGAGATCGAGGTTCTCCATGTCCACGCCAACTGGGTGCTTGACGAGGTAGTGCCTAAGGAGCTTGAATCCCTTAAAATACCAACTGAAAAGCATAGTATTATGCTTGTTAGTCTACTGAAATGCTTCAATGGCCTTAGCAGCAATGGTCTTAATTTTCTCCTTAACCGCCAGGAGCTACTCATCCTTCTCCACCATTAATTGGCACTCAGCCCTAAGGTCGTCCCCCATAACCTTGAGCTTCTCTTTCAGGACGTTTGCCTCCCCCATAGCGACGATCAAATCCTTTTTTTAGTTTTGAATTCTCAGCCTCCAAGGCGTCCACCCTTGACACTGCAGAGACAACCTTGGTTTCCTGAGCAAGACACTCAGATGTGATATGAAGGCTCTCT